>CM076971.1:19009375-19671875 GCA_039105355.1 Benthosema pterotum | reverse complement strand
TCACTATTTTGGCGCTAGGGGGGTCTGGAAAAAAGCTAAATATCGTGACAAATGCACAGCTTCAATAAGTCACCACTCACCAGTATCTAGCAGTTAATCCTGCCTCTACAGCAGCCACGTAAGGCCGCATATACCTCAGAGCAGATTTTGATCGGAGTGCATTGTCTTCTGACGATTTATTTATTTTTCATTAAGGACACCTTGTCTTTGCCCGTGTCGCTGAACAAAACACCTGCTGAATAGGAAAGGAATCTCTCCATGAAATGCCTGACTCAAATGATCAAAGACAGAGAGGAAAATATGTGTCTGGCGAGGACCCTGCACAATCTGTTGTGTATTAGCATAATGTCATTTTTACTCAAGCCTGAGCACCCACCAACGTGAGACCAAATTGTAATGCAATTAGTTTTATTCTTGTGCTAAATTAATCACATTTTGTAGGGCAAAATGTGCCAAATCTAATAACACTCCAAACAGCACACGTGAGAAGTGGTGACATACATATTTCATGCTTCTTGAACATGGGTGTGGGAAAATGGCCTGATAGCAGCCCTTACAAAATGTCAACTCAAAGGCCCACATTAGGGTTACACCTCAATATACCACATTCAGTAGGCACAGACTTTAAAAAAAAAAAGCCCTGACCTGAACCCAACAGGAATTAATGTATTGTGACATTTTAGTGATTGTCTTTTGCCATTTACAGGGGTCATGCTTTAAAAAATAATTTCTCAAAAGACCAAGGAGGTTAGTAACCTGCAGTAAGCTCACCATGCATAATACCATGTATAAGCCCTTAACCCCCTTAACCCCAGCAAATAAATTCTGGACGAAACATAAGATTAAAAGAAATCACACCCGTGTGAAGTGAGTGGTGGAACTGTGTGGGGGTCCCCTACTCCCCTTGCCCGACACTCCGTCTGAATTATGATTTTGTTTCACTTCATTATTCAGTCACAAATGTTGAATAGTGGTGAAAGGAAGCCAAGACTGGCGGTTCTGGTGTGCCGCCCCACGTCCTGCTCGACCCACTTCTACTGCTTTATTATAAACCTACCAAGACTGCTAAGATTGTATAATAACTGGAGCAAACGCCAAGGTGATCGGACTTTTGATGCATGAAAAATGTCTAGAAAACACATCCATCATTTTGTTTTTTGAGCTGTCAGAAATGCCACACCTTGGATCCATGGCTCAGACAAACAGCACATTGTAGCCTGGCCTCAGTCTGAATTGTCATTTCGTTTCACTTCATTATTCAGACTGAAGTCCCTCTCCACCACAGCAGTTTCTGGGATTGGCGTTATCAATGTGGCAGTCGTCGCGGTGATTGGTTCATACCAACCGATTAGAATATTGGCAAAGCAGACAACGTTGTTGTAATTAATGTTACTAATGTGCTAGCCCGGTTGCTAACCAAACAAACACAGCCGACGAGTGTTACTAGCATGTGAACGAAAGCAGTAAAATATGTTGGATGATGTTGTTTTATAAAAACTGGCGCTTCTTTAAAGAAGCATTGTTGAGTGACAGGGCTGTCGGCCAATCTGTAGTTAGATTTTCAACTAATACTAACGACACCGGAGATAGGGAAATCAGCAACCGGGGGCACAGTTGATTTCCTCAGCCTCGTCACAATGCCCATGACAAATCTGGAATATTACCAAAATAAAGGTTCAACAGTCAATTAAAAAAAGAAAACAATACTTGGGCAACTTACGAACAGCAATTAAATAAAGTCTTCTGCAGTGATTAATCTTGTGTAACTGGCGATCCACAAGGGAATTGTTAATTTATTCAGAGACATACCGTCACAGTAATCAGGAACAGACTGCGCTGGATGGCTGGCTTTTGGGTAACGCACTCTTAATTAGAGAAATTGCACTTCAATCGTGAAGTGATGTGTCACAATTGTCCATTATTAGCATGGGAGGGGGGGTGTGCTCTATCATACAATGGAACTTTAATTGCCAGATTTAAAATCACAGGGGAAGTGTCCATCCATGTGCCCACACCGCGTGTGTGTGTGTGTGTGTGTGTGTGTGTGTGTGTGTGTGTGTGTGTGTGTGTGTGTGTGTGTGTGTGTGTGTGTGTGTGTGTGTGTGTGTGTGTGTGTGTGTGTGTGTGTTTGCAAAGAACAAAGACCTGTCTCTAAACTAACTACTTCCAGCAACATGAAAGCCTCGTCTTTTGAATTATCTATTATTTTCATGTTAAGACAACATTATAAGACACCAAAATAAACAATATCACATTCACCTCCTGAATATAGTAACTGCCCATAAAAATATTTGGTTTATAATTTGCAAGTGCAACTATCTCTGCATCACTTATACCTATTATATTTAGGTTACCACACATTTTTACTTCCGTTCGTACTTTCACGATACAAGGGGGTGTGTGTGTGTGTGTGTGTGTGTGTGTGTGTGTGTGTGTGTGTGTGTGTGTGTGTGTGTGTGTGTGTGTGTGTGTGTGTGTGTGTGTGTGTGTGTGTGTGTGTGCGTGCGCATACCTGGGAGTCGCAGGTTGACAACTCGATCAAACAGGTTCCTCTCCGCTGTCACTCTGTTCAACACCTGGTTCAACAGCTGCATACGACACAGACAGACAGATAAGAAAATAAATTAAGTATTAATTTACAACAATTTTACATTGAAGAAAAACACATATTTTACAAACTATGACGATCCTATCCAGCTTGACATTCTCTAACATGAGTGAAAGGTTAGAGTTGTGTAGTACCTGCTCCAGGCCAGTGTTGCCAACTGCCAAAATAGTGGCACTTCCAAAATGCACTTGAATGGGCTAGACTCTAGCCCATTCAAGTGCATTTTGGAAGTGCTACTATGAAAATGGTTGAAAACCACTGCTCTAGCTGCTAGAGCAGTGGTTTTCAACCATTTTCATACCAGGGTCCACCATTTATTCTGCATTTTAGCCACCGACCACCATTTGATGTTGAGTTTAGTCTCTCTGACTAATTTAGGAGCAATTCTTGTACTATTTTCTAAATGTGCAGATTCTTGAAAATTAGGTAATTCAGATGTATAAATATAAAATGAAACCAAATGGACCCTTACGTGTCCATTTGGTTTCATTTTACGATCTCAAGAGTTACCGATTCATAGGAAAAAATGATTTTATCTCTGGCGCCCGTCAACCAATTTCACCCCAACTCACCAGCAAAAAAGCACTAGATTTCCCGCCAGGAGTTTTTCACTAATTTTGGTGCTAGATTGGTCTGTAAAAAAGCTAAATCTAGCGACAAATGCACCAAGTCGGCAACACTGCACATACAGCGCCCTTCAGACGGCCCAGGAGGTGAGATCCCATCCCTACCCCCATGAAGACAGCCAGTGCGTAGCCGTGGCTAAGCGGATCGTCAAAGACACTTACCACTGTGGCCACAATCTGTTTATGCTGCAACTGTCAGATAGTATATGCGATGATGTGCCAACAATGAACGTACTGAAGCAACGGACAGCTTCTACAGCCAGGCAATCAGGCTGAACTCTGCGCACATTGGTACCCATGAATTATTTAGACACGGGTCTGAGGAACTCGAACTTTACATATATTTGTTTTTTTTTTCCTTTGTATTCTGTTTTACTCCTGTCGTGTTATTATTTTCTAGGTACACATACTGGCCTGAAAATATGTTGTTGTTTTTTTTCATTGAAAATATCCTAAAAAAAAATCTGTATTAATCTTGGTGCTATACTATTTGACATTCAATGTACTTTTTCCACAAATGAGTTGTGAAAAATGGGAGTCGTCTTATATTCGGGACAATATGGTATTTTGTGTCCTGAATATATTTTTTGACTGATTCTGCCACATGAAGTGATCAGGAATCAGCAATTTCTAGCCCAAATTAGGGCCCAGCAAGTTTCAGGCTGCTCTAAAATGTAACTGCTATAATTTCACCCAATTACTCATGTGTGATGGGACAACAATGTGAAATTTGAGTTGTTTTTTGGTTAAAACCCTTTCCTCTTTCTCCTTTATCATTTGTCAACTACTGACAGTGATTGTGTGAGAAGTGGAAATCAAGCTCTTTTGTAATGCATGATGTGGAGATGTGACACGCACGCACGCACGCACACACGCACACACAATTATGGAAACATTGTTGGATTAGTTATTGTGAGATCAGAAATCAGTTATCAGTCAGTTGTGCTGTAGCATCAGGAAGGAACTGATTCAGTTTCAAGTCACAAATCTGCTGCTAGTGTGGACAGACAGCTCTACACCTGTCTACTATCTACTTCAGGGGTGGGCAATTATTTTTCCCAAGGGGCCAAATGAGATACATAAAATATTGTGGAGGGCCAAGACTAAAGACTGAACTAAAGACTGCATAATATTAATCTAATTTCAAAATAAAAAGTAAGAGAAAGACCAACCATTTTTACACCAGGGCCTACTATTTATGACATTTTAGCCCCACGGACCCCAAAACTAAAGATTTATTTTGTTTTTTGTCCACAATACCAGGCTGGATTTTACAAACAAAATAGGATAACATAGATTAAAAAAATGAACATTATTTTACATTCTATAGTTGTGTAGACTTGGGCTAATTCAGATGATGAATATTTTAACTCTTGAGAGCGTAAATATGAAACCAAATGGACCCGCTAGGGTCCATTTGGTTTCATATTTACGCTCTCAAAGAGTTACATTTGTTTAACTTCCCATATTTAACTGGAACTCTCTCAAGGACCACTGTTGGTCCCCGGGCCGGTCAGAGTCAGCCAAAGGGCCGCGTTTGGCCCCCGGGCAGAGGGCCATCCTGAAGATGCACGATGTAAACACAGCTATGTCAAGCGTTCAGTGCCATTCTGTCTCCGTCCACCATATGGTGCACACTCTATTGAGGGCACTGACACTGTCGTATGTGATCAATGCCTAGACTTTAAACAACTCCAGGGACTCTCTGAATATTTGGAGTTACTGCTTATTCTCACTCTATCTCTGTCTCAGCTCAGTGATGTTAGATTAAATCATGCTTATGCTATGAGTTGAGTATATGACAGAATTTAGTTTGGTAAAAATGGTAAAAAGTATATTGTGATATGAAATACCGTATTTGATATTTTTAATTAACAGTATTACCAAGTGTGTGTGTGTGTGTGTGTGTGTGTGTGTGTGTGTGTGTGTGTGTGTGTGTGTGTGTGTGTGTGTGTGTGTGTGTGTGTGTGTGTGTGTGTGTGTGTGTGTGTGTGTGTGTGCTGTGCAGTCTTCAAGGACAACCAGTATAAATCTGAGGAATCTGGGAAAATTACATTGGTAACCGTGTCTAGCACTGACACGCACGCACGCACATGCACACACACACACGCACGCACGCACGGATGCAGAGCTTACTGTCCAAACGCGTCCCTGATCTATACATTGCGAATTTGGATGCAGGATGCAGTGGATCAACATCACTGGTAGAACATTCACTACAATGCATTTCAAGTGCGTGTGCATGTGTGTGACCCACGTGCGTGTGTATGTGTGTGACCCACGTGCGTGTGTGATTGCTGGTGTGGGTCCTGTGTGTGTGTGTGTGTGTGTGTGTGTGTGTGTGTGTGTGTGTGTGTGTGTGTGTGTGTGTGTGTGTGTGTGTGTGTGTGTGTGTGTGTGTGTGTGTGTGTGTGACTTGCTGGTGCCTATCAACCTTTCCCTAACAGCCGTACTTTCCCAAAATTACTTCTTCTAAGCATCACCTAATTAGCACCAACAAACCAAATGGAGCCAAATGATCGGCCTAATAGCATCAGCTGTCTCATGGTCAGGCAAGACAGTAGCTCACAAAACGCCCAACTGTGAACTTTGTGTTTTCTTCAAAATTACCATAATTGTTTGAGCTTTAATAGCACGAGAAATGAAAGGAGAGACAGGAATCACCAAAAACAGAGACGACTCAGCACTGGTAATTGGAAGGAAGGAGGAGATCATATTAGATTTTGTGACCTTGAGAGCCAGACGGACCCAAAGGCGATAAGGACCTGCCTGACTGGAACAGCCAAGAACTCTTCAAGCTCATCCTGCTGGGACACTGTAGCCAGGGCCGGATTTAGCCAGCCCTACTAGGGTGGGCTGGAAGAATGGCAGGGTGGGCAACTCCAACGTTTTTCATATGAAGCAGTGGTTTTCAACCTTTTATTGACACCAGGGCGCACTATGTATTGGGCATTTGAGCCACGGACCACCATTTGAGGACATTTTAGCACCACAGACCCCAAAAAGATTTCTTTTTTGATTTTGTCCACAATAACAGACTGGATTTGGGGGGAAAAAAACAGTCAAACATGTAGATGAAAATGACCATGTAGATGAAAATGACCATTAATCTTCTCCATTCTCTAGTTGTGTAGACTTGGGCTAATTCACATGATGAATATTTTAACTTGAGAGTGTAAACCAAATGGACGCGCAAGGGTCCATTTGGTTTCATTTTTACGCTCTCAAAGAGTTACATCTGGTTAACCAACTTTCCACCATTTAGCCTGGGGACCACCTGGAACTCTCTCAAGGACCACTGGTGTGTCCCCAGACCACTGGTTGAAAACCACTGATATTACCTTTCATTGGGTGGGCAGGATGCACGTTTGGGTGGGCTCTGGCCACCCCTGCCCCCCCCTCTAGATCCGGCCCTGACTGTAGCCTCTGTGCGCTCTCTGAACATACAGTTTCTACCAATACTAAGTATTATTATTATTAGTATTATTATTATTATTATTACCCGTATGACGATTCTTCAAAGTCTGATAGACTGTACACCTTTACTAGACTCCTGACCGACATCGGATGAGTTTTATTAAAACTCACATATTTCTTCCGTATTATCATTGAGATAACTGGATAGTTTCACTCCACCCCGTGTATCTTTAGTGACAACCTTTAGCATTGTTTTCCCCAGAATTGAAGCTCAGGCTGAAGTTACAGCCAGCTCAAAATAGACTGCTCAGGGTTATATTAGGGATAGGTACTAGAACCCATACATGAAGCGACCAATTTAAAGAGCTTAACTGGCTTCCAGTAGAATTCAAGGTTACTACAGTATGTCTAGACTAACTATGGTCCATAGAATTGAATACGGAGAGGTGCGCTTAACTCTCTCAGTGCCAGCCCTTTTTCATATTTTTGGAGCTCGCCAGTGCCAGCGATTTTCATCTAAAAGTCATATTTCATATTTCGGTCCATGTTTCCCGACGGACAAGTTAGTGGACGGACACACACTTTTGGTTCCGGGTTAGGCCGTCCCTTGTTATGCTCTAGCAATGGTCGCCGCGGTCGCTGCTAGCTGCTGTTAGCATGGGGATCGTATTGAACCGGCGCCGGTAAGTAACGTCACGTACAGTAGCGTTAACGTCAGCGGCATCAGTTGTTACTGTAAATCATAATGATAACGGGTGACGTAGATTCATTTCAACGGCATGAAAACTGTTAAGCATAGATAAGGTTAGATAAGGCTAAATCAGGTAAGCTTAGATGTAGGGATAGGGATGTATAGGATGTGGGTGTATGTAATGTAATGTATATGTTTCCTATGTGTCTGTATTGCACTGTGGTGTATTTTAATGTATTGTTTTGTTCAGTGTAAATGGACCCAAGCGGAAATAACCCTGCAGACCTTTCTTAGTCATTCTTGAATTGCTAATTAGAATGTTTTTATCATATACAGTACACTCTACACTATTGGGCATGTCCAAAACACCAGTAGCGCCGAGATCCAAAAGTGGTATATGGTATACCGCTAGTGCCTCAGCGGCATATACCGGTGGCTCAGCGCCATATGCCGGTTCTAGAGTGGTATGCCGCTCGTGTTCCACCGGTACATACCATTTCCCAACGGCAAATGCCGCTCGTTTTCACCTGCCACATAACACCCCTGTGTTGTGGCACGGTGTTTCGCGACATAGAAGGGTCAGAAACTGAGCGCTCCGAACATGCGCTGGAAATCCACTATCAGCTGCGACGTGCTTGCGGTTAGGGTTAGGGGTAGGTTTAGAGAAGGGTGTAGCAATGTTTGTAGCAAAACCCTAGACCCCTCCGACCGTAACCCTAATCGTAAACATCCGACCCTCAACCACTAACCTCACAGACCGTTAGGTCTGTGAGGTTAGGTTGAGGGTCGGATGTTTAGGATTAGGGTTACGGTCGGAGGGGGCTAGGGTTTTGCGTCTCGTAATTTCGGAACAATGGGAGGTCGCAACAATGGCAGTTCGGAATTGTGGAATGGCACCGGGCCACCGGCATATGCCGCTGGGCCACCGGTATATGCCGCTGAGGCACTAGCGGTATACCATATACCACTTTTGGATCTCGGCGTCACTCCAACACACACACACACACACACACACACACACACACACACACACACACACACACACACACACACACACACACACACACACACACACACACACACACACACACACACACACACACACACACACACACACACACACACACACACACACACACACACACACACACACACACACACACACACACACAGTGTTTTGAGCATCTTTGCGTGGACTAACCTGAGCCAGTCGTCTGAGGAGCAGCTCAGCAGAGGGGCGGGACCAGTCCAGGAAGATCTCCGGTACCAGGGTGACGGTCATCTCCAAAACACGCAGCAAGCTGACGGACAGGTCAAAACACGTAGCACACACCTGAAGCAAGGAGGGAAATAATTAGCACCTTTATGTCTATATGCTGAATTCAAGATGACTATTGGTGTTTCTATTGGCTATTGTTGTTGTAATCAATGCACCTGATCCAAGCATACAGCACAAATTAAGACTAGAACGCAAACGTATTCAACATTGAACAGGCGTAAACAACAATGTACTCATTTAGCCGATCTGGGTCTGGTGTGGTTTAATCTCATGGGCCAGAGGTACAGTGCAAAATCAATACGTGAAAATATTTCACACTGCTCAAGGAGGCAATATATATAGTTCTGTTGCAGGAATGGCGATATGGCTGTATTTTACATCAAAAACTCCAATAGAGTATGCGCACAATGCACGTGTCACTTCTCCATCAGGACATACGTAACGCCTCCCTCATGTAGACAGAGTGGCAAAACTTTGGAAATGTGCGTTGGAAATCCTGTGTTCCAGTCTCAGAACGGTTCAGCGGTATCTCTTACGTATGTACAACGTAACTTGGAATTTATTATAGATAATAATAATAATAAATTTTATTTATAACGCACTTTACATCTGAAACAGATCTCAAAGTGCTGAACAAAGAGGGAAAAAAAAGCAAAACAAAAAAACAAACGATTAAAACAGTAAAAGCAATCTAAAAAAGAAGCAGTGCATTAAAATAACTACTAACAGAGTCCACTCTAGGCAAATGCCTTGTTAAAAAGGAAAGTTTTTAGCCCTCTCTTGAAGGACTCCAAGGACTGTGGTGCTCTTAAGTGGTCCGGGAGGGCATTCCACAGCCGGGGCGCCGCTGAGCTAAAAGCTCGGTCGCCCATTGTCCGAAGGTTGGTCCTTGTTGTTTTTAGTGTATATGACGTGCCAGAACGGAGGGAGCGGGTGGAGGTGGGGGGCTCGATGAGTTCCTTCAGGTAGGAGGGGGCGTTGTTGTGGATGCATTGGTGGGTGAGGAGACAGACCTTGTAGTCTATCCTGGAGGAGATGGGGAGCCAGTGAAGGGAGTGGAGAATGGGAGTAATGTGCTCGTATTTCCGCACTCTCACCAGGATCCTAGCAGCACTGTTTTGTATGTACTGCAGCCTCTGAATGCTCTTACTAGGGATCCCGGTGAGAAGTGCGTTGCAGTAGTCGAGCCTCGAGGAGACAAAGGCGTGGATGAGTTGATAGAATTCTTGATAGAAAGTAACATAACCATGTCTATGGTGATTTTTTTTTTACAAAACTAAGTTTGACCAAAAACCTATTCAAATGCGCTTCCACGGCCAAGAACATTGCGAAAATATACTACACCATGCTAATGTTGTTTCCCAGACATGAAAACGTTTCAGGAGCACTAGCCTGGCCTAACCTGAAGTGATTTTGGCCTAGAGAGGGGGCAGGGTGCCGTCCGATCTTGGGCGCCAGTGAACTGAGCTGACTTGATCTCACCAACCTGCCGTCATCCCTGGCCCCTCCCCCACCCCTCCTCTGCTCTTCTGTGTCACATCATTTGGATCGACGCCCAACCAGAAATGTTGACTCCCATTTCTAGGCCACCGTGACTAACAAATTAGTCCAGTCTGGGTGTCGAGGCTACAGGACCAATGATATACAGTGAAATATGAAATTAAGGCTGATGGACAGTATGTACTTTACCTTGAGCTGGCGTGTGTCTACAAAGTTCCTTTCTGGACGCTCTGCAGCTTGCTGAATCTGTTGGCAAAGAGAGGAGAAGGCACCTTTCTTAGAGCACCGTGTCTCAAACAGTGATCCACAGACCACTATTGGTCCACCATGACACAACTGTATGTGGTCCACTGCAGACATTTTTTCATAATATTTTATACTGAAATTAAAATGAAATCCTGTGACCTCTGTCAGTCTTTTGGAATGTGTTTAATTAGTGCATTTTTATAATGCCTCTTCTCTATACTACAATGTACATGGAAATGAGGGTGATATAAAGCATTTACAAAATTTGCAGAATGTATGGTGTGATATGTATAGAGCTCAAATTCCAATTTTTCTCCTATGCCACAAAAACCGAATACCGATTCGGGTCATAAAATGTTCCAATGAATTGAAAGTGGAGGAAATCTTTGTGCCTTTTCTGGTTCTCTCCAGTTCTGTAGCATTTCTTATCAAGCAATCAATATTATTGTTTCATGTTTTTTTGTCATTCCCACTCACCTTGGGTTTCTGACAATGTGGACTCCTGAACAATTGATTTGAATAGCCTTGAAAAAGAATGAGCGAGGCGCTTCGGTACAGGAGCAACCAACATCAAAGAAGAATGGCTTTCGAAACGACATTCAACTTTAAAGTCAGAACAGACGGTATTGTATTGTCCAATAGCTTCTTGTAAAAGATTAATAGCACACTAGTAGTAGTGAAATAAAAAGGCTGTGAGAGGAAAAATAATCCTTTAATACTTTATTACCATTTCAGACATTGACTGGATTTTTTTTGTTATACGTGCAAACTCGGGAAATGAAACAATAGTACAATATTGCACAATTATACACAGTATCTATTGTTTGTTGTTGTTTGTTGTTTTATCTGGGCCTACGGTTTGTTGTTAATTAGGTCTTTCTTTAAAAGGAAAGTTAATAGCCTACCTCCACTCACACAAACCCACCACTTCAATTCAATAATCAAGTAGACTGATGATTGCATAATTAAAAACTATAAAAATCATAATGTACCAAAGTCTGCCTAGAAGGCTCTATATAAGTCCAAGGCCCCTCTACTAGCACAAGGTAAAATCTGTTTTTGGGTGAAGTTTCCTTGTGGTGTCCATTATCTGTCTGAGGTTAGAATTATGGGCAGCTCCCCAGCTGCCAGCTGATTGTCAGCCTGCCAGGTGCTGAAAGGGAACAGCAAGCCAATCAGTCATGCTAGATATCAAGTGGGCATACCAGAAAGTAACACTGGAGCTCCCACTACAGCTTGAATGGTGCCACACTTTAGTCCTTTTGATCATTTTTTTATTCAATATAAAACATTGATTTACCTTGATTTGCCTAAAGACTATATTATCCTGAATCAAAATACAGGTAGGTAGTTGTTAACCTAAGAAATTAACACATTTCCCACCTACGGTAGACCTACCCGGTAGGCCTACCTGCCGAACACGACAGGTAGGTACTAGAACGCGAGAATTAATTGATTCCATTCTTTAATCCACCTTTTCATTCAAACATATCGTCTGATGATCGTTGTGTTGTTTTCTTTCATTTGGGACAGAATGGACGCAATTTTGAAAAAATGCTGTACCCGCACCCATTCTATCCCAAGCATTCAAATGGCATTATTATCTCAGATTAGCCGGAGATCTGGCTTTTCAAAATAAGTTGTTTTTTTTTTTACTGATAGCCGTGGCACAGAGGCATGGTATATACTATAGCATACCCCCAGCCGACATTATGCCAGAGGTATATTTTCTTACCTCCTGGATCATGCCTATGAATTCAGAGAAGGCCCAGTTGAGTTGGTTGAGGACACTGTTGAGGAAGGAAGCTGCCATCTCCTTGTCCACACTCAGAAGTTCTGCCATGTGCCTCTGAAGCAGTAGCGACGGACAGGGCTCTGAACCAATCACACAACAGGTTGTACAGGTCAGTAGCCATTCAGAGGAGCAAATACTGCCATGTGAGGGCGTCTTTGGACTGAAACATCAACTCAAATTATTAAGTGATTACTAGCAGCCAGTCAGACAGTAATAAGTGACTAAATTGCTTTCAGAGAATTGCCTTGCATGAATGAGATCAGTCTCTTGACTTGACATCTGCTAAAATAAGAAGATTGATTTTGCTACTCCATTACAAAGACTGTTTTGGTCATTAGAAAGACTACTATCCCCCGTGGACACACTCTGGGCCTCCCACCCTACGTATAAAATGTTCTTTTTGGCTAGAAAATAATTAGTTTTCACCAGCAAGAACAATCTTGCCTATAGGGGAAGTAGAGGGCACAGTGGAGTACAGTGAAGTATTTTTTCTTCCAGAGGAAAAAATCCCTTTTTGCAGTTACAGGTGGTGGGGTTTCTAATGACCAAAACTGTTTTTGTATAGGTGAGTAGCGAAAAATCGGATTGTTCTTTTTATTTTAGCAGAAGTCGAGAGGCTGGGCTGCAATTAATGTGAGGGCAGTTCACTGAAAGTCCCATATCTCTAATGCAATGGCACCAGGCTGTGGACCAGAGCTAAGAAGAGGACAGCGATCCAGGTACTATTCTATACTACAGCTATTAGCAAGGATTGGGTAGTGGAAAAACTACTGGAGGAGTGCAACAGTTAACAGAATCCAAATGTGGCCAAGGTTTAATCCTGATCAGAGCCCTTTGAGTATGAAATTAAAGTTAAATATTTCATTCCCCTTGACTTCAATTATACATTTAAAGTTAAATATTTCAGTATTTCAATTATAAAACAACATGTATGTGTGTGTGTGGGGGGGGGGGGGCACTGCTGTGGTCTACTCGCAATGTGCACAAGGAAATGATTGGATTGGTCCAGCAGTTTGGCAAGATTAGCTCTGGAGGCATGAACTCTACAGACAGGCTTTGCTTTCCTCTTAGACGCCACGCCATAAAAATGTGTCAGTTATCTAGTCTTCACCTAGTTCTTTCAACTCCAGAACATTAACAACAATGGACCTTTAGCTAAGCCCCACCCTCTTGTCCACCCTAGGACACTTTCCAGCCGGGCTCATTCATTCCAATGTAAATATCATGGACTTTACACAATAAATACTGGTTCATTTTTGGAACCAGACCTTCAAAATCTCTTCCAAATCCATCAACAATTAACCCATGTGGAAAAATGTGTGTGTGTGGCATTTATTTTTAAAACAATGTTTTATCATACAGGAAAGCTATTGGTGGAGAGGTTTGTCTATCACCTGTTATGCTTAGCTGTGATTGGACCATAGTAGTTTTTGGGAGGGGGTTATCTAAAGGTCTATTGGACAATAGCAGTTTGGGAGGGGCTTAGCTAAAGGTCCATTCTACATTTGGTTGGTAATTCACAGTACTACAGAGGTTGCTTAGATCACGTATGGAGCATGTGGTTTGTTTTTGCCCCTCCTGGAGATAATACCAAGGATAACTTAGTTCACCTTAGGAGACAACAACAGGCATCACTAAAACCCAATTATCAGCGTTAGAAGACAGAGAACATTGCCTTGATAAAAGTATTGTGAAAATAACCACGTAGCAGGAAGGTAAATAATGTTATTTCTGTGAAATGCAGGCATTCAAGTATCATGACACCTTATCTAGCGGAAGGCTTGTACAACACCACTTAATAAGCTCTCAAATATGGGGAATACGGAAGAAAGGGGGGAAAGGGACAAAGTAAAGGGAGGTGATGTAAGGCGAGGACAGATCGGAAATAATGGATGGGATTGTTTATACAAGGTGCAAAGATAGTCTGGATAAATAATGGCAAAGCATTGAAACGAGAAGAGAACAGAGTAGCTGAATATGATGACAGGAAAAGCAAGTGACTAAACCAGTGGTTTCCAACCAGTGGTCCGGGGACCACCAGTGGTCCTTGGGATGGTTCCAGGTGGACCCCAACTAAGTTGGTTAACCAGATGAAAAGTTGGTTAACCAGATCTAAACTTTTACACTCTAGAGAGTGTAAACACCCTAGAGAGTGTTTTACAGTCTCACAAATTAAAAATGCCATCATCTGAATTAACCCATGTCTACACAACTAGAAGATTAAAGTCATTTTGATCTTTTTGACTGTTTTGTTTCCCAAATCAATCTTGTGGACGAAAACAAAACAAATCTTTAGTTTTCTGTGGGGCTAAAATGTCCTGAAATGGTGGTCCGTGGCTCAAATGCTGAATAAATAGTGGGCCCTGGTATGAAAAAGGTTGAAAACCACTGGACTGAAAGAGGAGAACACAAATGATAGCTGTAGAGACATGATGACAAGCAGTAGGTCAACACATAACCCCTACTCCTTGTAAACAATCAGATGTCAGGACCTCTGGAAACAAGTGCCTTTGGCTATAATTATTAGGAGCCCAGGCTGAGGCTGTACTTTAATGCAGGGTCTACTGGGAAGGGTCTACCACCGGGAGAGATTACGGGCATCAGGAAAATGGCTAAACAATGGAATGGAGGGGAAAACAAACGAGAGAAGCATAAGGTCAAAAGAGAGGCATATGGGGAGAGAGAGACAGAGAGAGAGACAGAGAGAGAGAGAATTTAAGAAGAGCACAGACCGCAATAGGATAGAACAAGAAATGAGCGACGGGGAGAGAGAATAAGAAAGTGACAGATAAAACAGAGGACGATGAAAGGACAGAGTGGGAGGCGAGTGACAGAGAACTAACTTACAAGGCGTAAGGAAAGAGAACGAGGGTAAGCAAAGACCGCAAGGCGAAAAAAAAGGGATGGAAATTAGGCAAGTCGCCTTAGGATGAAGCACCAAAAATATTGATGGTGGTGGAAAGCGGATGAGAGGAGAGTGCTGCGGTGGAAGCAGTGGAGGAAATACTCCTAAGTGTCTCCCTCCCCAAGAGGGAGGTGACAAGGGAACACAGAGCCAAGTGTTCATATCACCCCCCCTTGTCTTTCCCATTTTATCCCCCCTTCTTTGTCCTCTGTTTGTTCACAGATCCCAGAGGGAGAGGGTGAATCCCCCTCCCCAGCTCTCTCTCTCTTTCTCCTTCACTGGAGTTCACTTATAGATAGGAAAGTGCGGCTAAAGTGCTAGCTAGACTCAAAAGGGGCACAGAAAGGCTTAATGATAATGAAATTGTGCTAATTAACATAAACCAATGAAAACACACAAGTCTGCGCAGGTTAGGCATAATGGAGGGACTGTATAAGGAGACGCCCATAAGTTTGACTGTACATCCAATTCAAGAGCCACACGTTGCACACCTACATTACTGTACATAACTTCCGCACAACCAGGTAATCTTTGTTTAAAGTTTTCAGATGTGATCATTAGATTAGGCTGTCACCTGACAGCCTAATCTAATGATCACATCTGAAAACTTTGACAGAATGATGCCTACAGAACAGTTAAAAAACACGCAAGCAACGGCCGCAATGCGCAAGGTTGTAACACACCGACACTCACAATACTAACCAGACTAATATGGGGAAAGAGGGACAGGGGACAACGGAGACAGAACACACAAACAACGTCCCTGCAGCACAACATTTTTTTCCAGGCATGCCTGAGGAGGTTTCAGGCATGGCTGAGGATTGGAAGGTCCAAGTGACATAAACATTGATTCATAGAGTTATAGATCAAAATGCATTACATTTTGACCTATAATAACCACCATGAGCTGTACACAGACACACGCATGTGCACGTGTACACACACGGGCAAGGCGAAAACAAAGTCTTCACCCTCTCCCAGCCTGCCGACGACAAAACAAAGAGAAAGGAATACCTACAGTATATGTACCAGTACACACATGGAAAAATTTATAAAAAGGTGAACATGCAAATGTTTGCAAAAACACATTGATCTTTTCAAGCGAAGCATTAGTGAAAGATAATTAGAGTACTTGGTTCTCTGTTCTCCCTCTCTCTGGGGGTCTGGAAGCTATGGGTTTGCGTGTGTGTGTGTGTGACGTCTGTGTGTGTGCGTGCGTGCGCGCGTGCGTGTGTAGCATTTGCATTATCCCATTATAATAAATCACTACTTAAGCACTATGCAAATAACAGTAGCTGTTGCATAAGAGGAGGACGGAGGTCTAGAAGGAGGGTTGGGAGCAGGGCTCTCTATGGGGACAGCACGCAGAAACAGGAGGGTCAATTACAAGGTCTCATAACCACTTGAACCCCATATATACATACATACATATGTTGTTGAGGAGAGTCCCCACAGGGCTATACTGTATATTAAATGTCTCTATACTAGTCTGCATTGCTGAAAATTGCCAATTGCCACAGCTGTGTGTTTCTAGATCTGCAATTTTCCTGCAAAATCTGACCCCCGAATATGGATGCTATGCGGTTTAAGTGGTTAATAGTGCTCACAGGAACCCCAGGGTTCAACTCCCACTAGGACAAAAGACATCTACACACACACACACACACATAGCAATAATGTGCTCTGCAATGTGTCTCTGCTAAATAGTAAGCATTGCCACCAGGAAAATAATAATTGCACTATAAGCAAAGGCAGAACAGCATCAATCAACAAACAAACGAGCAACAACCAGGGGGTGGAGAGGGGCTTCAGTACAGTGATAACTTACTTTGAAAACTAGCAATTGACAAATCCCCTGTATCGCATGCAAATGAAAGGCAAACAAATTAAAGTCAATTATCATGCATGGAGGGGGTCATCCGAAGAGAGCACGCAAGTAGATTACGCTACATTACATTACAACATAGAAACAAACAGCATGCTGAAAACAAGATTACGAGTTCATGCAAGGTTTAAGTGCCCACCGTTGTTGCGGAGTAAATGGTTTAATTGTGTGAATGGCTACAGTAGCTATGAAATTATTGAAATAAATGCATCATCATGGCTTGCGGATGTGCATGTTGTAACCTATTTTCTTCAGCCGGTGCCATTGCCTAAGCTGTAATCAAGCTGCGAGAAGGGCTGGCTAACGTTGAAGCTGCCAGTACCTACTGGCAAAAACGAGTAAAAGAAAGAGTGCAGCAATTTCATGGAGTGGATGTTCAGTGATGCCATGTGGCTAACATGCATCAGTCCGGACCACTGTCAACTTTCACTTGCTCAAGCAATTGAATCGGTAATTCCGGCAGTCTTCTGGGTGCTTTAAAAAAACACTGAGGAACTTCTATTGAAATTAACAGTGGGGGCTATTCATCCTTTGCCAGCCAGGGGAGAGCTCAGAACTGAGCTCATGGCACTTCTCTAATTGCATGAGGTGTGAACAGGCTGCTTCGTATCGCAGAAATTTCCGAGGAAGCGTAGGACGTAGCACACGGAAGGAACACGTTATTCCAACCAGTTCCGCTCCATGTGTGCAGAAAGGATGCAGGATCCAGGGTGAGGCAGTATAAAAACAGGATTACTGTACTGTTTTTTGTATACACGCTGATGACGCAGAGGAAAGAACACGCCCATAGAGCCCCCGATGGAATAGATCCCAGGAACTTCTAGATGTGAGGCCACAGCAACTTTATACAGTAGGTGAAACGTATACGTTTTGCTTCCGACATCGAGAAGAATCAATTGTTATCGTTATAGTCAATCAGGAAAGGATTATATTACAAAAAAGTAGAGAAGATATCAGAATACAACATGCCCGTAACTGTCTATTTGTTTCACAAAATGGCCAAATTGACTGAGAAGAGAGTGAGTCCTCATGATGATCAGTGAACAATGACAGTGATCAGAAAACCATGGTGAATAACGTCGCTGCCCGGCGAAAACCTTGCATAGTCAAAAAAAAGAAGAAGAAATTTGGAGATACAAGGTTTCTGGCCGTCAGCATCAATGACACGTGAAATCACAAAATGTGTCCCAGTTATTTCAAGCATCGGAGCGGGTTGTACGTTTGTCCTAAGTTAAGATATCAACGTCTTTGTTGTCCCCTATTAATAAATGCAGGCCTGTCGAAGCAGCCACCACGTGTGACAGACAGACCCACTGGAAGAAATATTAATTGTGGCTTCATGAAAGCAAATAAACAAAGAAAAAAAAAAGACTGCTTTCATATATTTGAACGTACGCGACTTCACAAACTAAACAGTGGGGGTGCACACTTGCACAGCACACACACGCGAACAAATACATCAAACGAAATAACGGCTCCGTGAGTGTTGCAGTGAAGATAAGCCTGGTGAAGACAGGTGGCCATGGCCTCAAGTTAATCATGGAGATGGATGAAAGTCAACATAGAAACCGAGAGCAGAGCCATGATCAAACACTCAGACATGCTGCCATAACAAGACAGAGGCGTAGAGAGGGACAGAAAGAGAGACAGATGGAGAGAGACAGAGGAAGGAACAAGACTGTGCTGAATAGTGCCGCGGATTCCTTGTGAATTGTCTGACGTCACATCGATGACAAATGGTGGGCAGGTGGAGCTGGGGTTGTGAATTCACAAAACGTGTTGATAGTATGCATTTATAATATGGCATACATGATTAGAGTAATGAATTATTCAAAAAATGTGACTAATAGATGTAGTGTTTACCTGTGGAAAACATTTTTATATTAAACTCTAATATTATTACATCATGTTTAACGCGGTGACGCACCCTAGAGGTGAAAGGAGAGCAGCACATTTTTTACCTCTCCCGTCAATGTCTTGCATCTGCAAACAATATAAACCTTTATATTTTATACAATTATTTCCATTATGTGCGAGTTATATTGATGGTTATTCTTATTGTAGTAGCAACCTATTTGCAGTAGAACAGGATTTGCAACAGCTATACTATTCACATTTATACATTGCTTATTACCATAAAAGTGCAGTGGGAGTGGCTATAAAATGCTTTGAGTATGTGTGCGCGCAACTTGACTTCAGTTCTCCGTTGGACCTGGGACGGTCAGTCGGTACGTGATGTGCTCATAAAAGTTGTTATAATGATCAATATCTGCATCAAGCCTTTATACATGTGTAATAGTGGTCAGTTGTGTGTCCTGCGTCTAATAGTATATTTTGTGTATGTTTATTTTCCAACAGTAAAATTACCTGCTGCTGCTATATCGACAACAAAGCCAAGCTACTATATCATGTGCTATTGAAGCGACGCGCAGACTGGTTGATTTTATTGTACAGTATAGTCAGTGGATGTATGTACGTGTGTGTGTGTGATATATAAACAAGAAAATACAAAGTTCTCGGCGTGGTTTGGTTTCATTGGGTTGATTTGAGCTGAGTAGTTGCACTAGTGTTCCAGTCCAACGAACCTTTTCAGAGGGTGATTGTTTAGTAAAACATTTATTAAGCAATATTCTGAACAGTAATTTTACGATGGTACAATAGCCTACCAGTAATCTTACAAGAGGTACAGTAAGGGAACCCTGTGGCCAAGTGATCACAGTATAAAGTTAAGATTAGTTTCAACCAGTCTGTCGTCGTGCGTCCGCGAACGGGGAAAAGTTGCCATTGATGAAGAGGAAGGTGGAGAAGAACGTCAACAAAAGCACCGTGCCAATCCGAAAAATAACCGGTGTGGATCGGCCAGTTTGAGGGACGTCAAAGCTCCACGAACCTGAAGCAAGAGGCTAGAACTTTCATGCACCGAGGACGAGACGCGTGATGAAGACAGATCACAGTCAATGCACGTGAAGGGTGATGAAGACGCCATTGCTGCCTCGATCAGACGACACAACAAAGAGGGACGTCGAGCTCAGAGTGCATCACACCTAACACATTAGTGTTATATGCTTGTGGGTGCACTAGGGGGAAAGAATAACTGCCCTTCATGAATGTGGTGTTAATGTATCTTTGCCAAGCAGCGACCATTTGCTAAATAAGGCAAGCTATTCCTACTAGCATACTAAAGTCTGCATTATATGCGAGGCACTGGGGGGGAAAGCTGAAATCCAGTGTGATCGCTGAAATTTACGGCAATAGTACAGTAACTTAGTGTGGCCGCTAGGTGTCACTGTTGCCTTTGGAGTGGACTGTGCCTGATATAAGTGACTTCTTTTTAAGCCTACTCAAGATTAGACCGTTGTGAGTCACTATGGCAACAATAGAAGACTTAAAAAAGAAGCGCAGTAATGCACAGAGGGACTTTACTAGGAGAGTCAATAAAATTGAGGAGAGCTTAGACTTATTCAGTGGGGATGAGCTAACAAATGAACAAATTGCACTCCAGAAGTCCTATGATGGGTTATGGGAAATAAATGATGACTGTATATATGCCATGGAGTCAGATACAGACACTGACCATCAAAAAGACATTGCCGACATCAAAAGTAAAGCCGAGAGTAGTCGCAACAAATACAGGGACATCATGTTGCAACTCAAGAACACTGTATGGAGAGACACTGTTTCGGACTGGTTCGAAAAGTCTAAAGCTAGACTGAATACCGAGTTTGATAAGTCTAAAGGTCTAGAACAAACTGAAATAACACCAGATCAGTATGATGAGATGTGTGAGCGATTAAACACTGCTGTGTCAGAACTCAGTGACATAGTGAACAAGTGGGCTCCTTTCATCCCAAAGGAAGAGGGTGCTAGTATACGGGAGACAATTGAAGACTGTGAGCGAGAGTTGAAGGTGCATATTCGAACATTAAAACGTGCAAAAGTACAAGAGAATCGTGAAGGAAGCGACAACTACGAGGACGCTTCTGAGAAATATACAGAGGGCCTGGACTTCTCTTCACCTGCTGAGGGAGAGCCAGATAGGCACAAGGACTTCACCACCAGCAAAAGCGAGCCGCCAGTACATAGCGGGACTTCAGGTGAGCAGGACTACCAGCTTGGCGGTGCGCTGGGGGGAGGGGCCACACTGGGCGACCCCCCAGACCTGTCACAGTTGCCATCGCAGCAGAATGCAAACGTTAAAATAGAAGCCCGAGTTCTGGATCGGGCGAGCAGCGGTGGAGTGAGGCAGGTGAGCATTGATCCTAGTGCTGTGCCAGATGCTTCCATCCCATTAGGAGGGGTGGTGGCACCAAGGCTAACATTGGCTCCTCTGAGTCTACCAAAATTCCATGGAGATAGGAGGAACTTTTTCCGCTGGAGAGACAATTGGATTAAGCTGCAGAACCTCGCCGAGCCATCAGGTATACCAGAATTACGGTTGTTTCATTTACTGGACAGTCTCAGTGAATCAGTTAAAACTGAGCTCAGGCTTGACTATTACCGGGACGTGAATGACGTTTTCCATGCCCTTGAGGATCGGTATGGGGATGTGTCGCTGATCGCTGACGACATTGTCATGGAGTTGCAGGAGATGCCAGCAGTGCGCGGGAATCAACCAAGAGAGACATTGCAGTTGATCCAAAAAGTGGAACGCGCCTTGGATGACCTGACATCATTGCAGTGTGCAGGGACTATCAACAATCCATTAGTGGTCCGTGCGCTGGAAAGCAAGTTGCCACTCGATTTACAAACACGGTGGCTTATATTCCAGTCCAACCCAACTAACGGGGTCACTGCGTTGAACAGATTTACTGCACTGTTATATTTCCTTCGCAGCCAGAAGACGGTTCTTACACGGCAAGAGCAGTTGCAGGCTAAACGACCGGACAACGCCAGGACAGGTGAACAGCAGCCTCGCAGCAAGCAGACTGGAGACAAACCGCAAGAGCGGCGGGCGTTTACCAGGGCGACTACAAGCGAGGAGGGCTCATCGCGGAAGTCCTGTGAAGTGTGCGGGGAAGGAGGCCATGCAGGCTGCTTGTACCGGTGTAAGGCTTTTAGGAAGGCTAGTTCTGCAGAAAAGAGAGCTAGGGCAAAAGAGACTAATACTTGCTGTCTGTGCTTGGATGCGCACCGTAACGGGGCATGCAAAAATGACTTTTTGTGCAATAAAAATGAATGCAGACAAGATGGTCCTGCTGACCACCACTACATGCTGTGCCAGAGACCACGAGCTGTTAGGAGCACAGCACCAAACACCACCGAGGAGCCTGCAAAGGATGACAGACCAGTGGACAGTGAGCCACAGGCTTTAGCTGCAAAAGAAGAGAGTCTTCTCGCTGAAATAAGCCTCCTAAAGAGTCAGTTAGCTGAATTAAAGCAAGCCAGCACGCACCGTGTCTCTGCTACGGTTTGTGCAAATGAAGGTCGACCAAAAGAGCTTGCGGCTCTGTTAATGGTGGTTCCTGTGCTATCTCGTGGGTCCTGGTTGAACACCCTGATTGACACAGCATCTGACACTAACTTCATTACTCACCAGGCAGCAAACAGATTGAGGCTTGTGGGTGAGCCTGTCAAGCTTCTGATGCGTGGAGTGGGTGGAGTGGAGACCACGGTTGAGTCAGCAAAGTACTGTGTGCGTGTGAAAGCAGCATTAGATAAAGACAATCCACAGAACCTGATGGACCACGAGATGGTCTGTTATGGACTGGACAAGATTGCCAGCCTTCCCGCTGTAGATGGGAGGGAATTGGCAAAGTTCTTTCGAGGTGCTGTGAAGCCTAAGGAGCTCCACCGCAAGGGAGAGGTGGAGATGCTCATTGGGGCAACTGAAGGTCGGCTTATCCCACAGCAAGTGGCTGTGAGAGACGATCTCATACTTTGGGATGGTCCACTCGGCAAGACTGTGAGTGGCAGTCATCCAGACCTCATCGGGAGCATGGGGTCTACAGGACACCGAGCCTCGACTCATGTTGTATGGTCCATGATGACAACAGCTGTCGAGGTCCCTCAGTGCTGCCCGGAGTGGGGTGGCGGTGAGGACATAAACGTGGCTGCTGAGAGTGCCGAGGAGGACGGTGGTACTGGGGTGCAGGTGAGCGCGGAGGACAAGCGTGTTGCTGATCCAGTGGCTGTGTGTGGAGCTGCCCAGGCACTGCAAGTCGTGGGCGCTGTGAAGAAGAGGAGCGTCGCCGTGCTGAACTCCAGGGGTTTTCATGTCAGCCCTCGGATGCAGTTTGGCCACAGTGGGAGGGGCAGAGGTGAGACCGGCGATCAGGAACAGTGGGAGGCTGAGCTTACTGCAAGGAAAAGTAAGGCCTGCTGCTCCGACGTGCAGTTCCTTCCCTTTGACCGCGGGGGGACAGAAGGAACATTTGCAAGTGTGCAGCGCCATGCAAGGCGTCTGTACAAAGGCCCAAATGGGTCTACTCATCGACTGGGACCAGTCGGTGGGGTCATCGATCAACCTCCTTAAATGAGGTGGACCTGTGCAAACAAAATGCCTCATAAACATTACCCAAACTATTTGACTTTGTGTTTGTTTCAGTTTTATATAGTAAGTGGGTCTATGGGGTGTCTGTCCAGTTAGTAGCCTAAATGTCTACTATATATAATTTCGAGCTTTGGAGTTTTGTTTTCTATTTTTATTGCAAATACTTTTTTACAGTTAACATTTTGAGAGTGCAGTATAAGACTGTTTCTGTTTGTGCCAATAGAGGGACATGTTTATTGTGTGACCTCCTTCGTGTTTCACTCGTAGCTCAAGTGGGAGGTGTAGTGTTTACCTGTGGAAAACATTTTTATATTAAACTGTAATATTATTACATCATGTTTAACGCGGTGACGCACCCTAGAGGTGAAAGGAGAGCATCACATCTTTAACTCTCCCGTCAACGTCTTGCATCTGCAAACAATATAAACCTTTATATTTTATACTTACAATTATTTCCATTATGTGTGAGTTATATTGATGGTTATTCTTATTGTAGTAGCAACCTATTTGCAGTAGAACAGGATTTGCAACAGCTATACTATTCACATTTATACATTGCTTATTACCATAAAAGTGCAGTGGGAGTGGCTATAAAATGCTTTGAGTATGTGTGCGCGCAACTTGACTTCAGTTCTCCGTTGGACCTGGGACGGTCAGTCGGTACGTGATGTGCTCATAAAAGTTGTTATAATGATCAATATCTGCATCAAGCCTTTATACATGTGTAATAGTGGTCAGTTGTATGTCCTGCGTCTAATAGTATATTTTGTGTATGTGTTTTATTTTCCAACAGTAAAATTACCTGCTGCTGCTATATCGACAACAAAGCCAAGCTACTATATCATGTGCTATTGAAGCGACGTGCAGACTGGTTGATTTTATTGTACAGTATAGTCAGTGAATGTATGTACGTGTGTGAGTGTGATATATAAACAAGAAAATACAAAGTTCTCGGCGTGGTTTGGTTTCATTGGGTTGATTTGAGCTGAGTAGTTGCACTAGTGTTCCAGTCCAACGAACCTTTTCAGAGGGTGATTGTTTAGTAAAACATTTATTAAGTAATGAATTATTCAAAAAATGTGACTAATAGATGTACTTCCTCCACACTGCTCTGTTTCCGAGATCAGCAACAGACTAACAGACAAGTGCGCACACAAACACGGAAAGACAGTCTGGTAGCAAAAAGGATTGAAGAGAGAGAGAGAGAGATGGCAATGCCAACCGTTTGATTAAATTAAATAAAAACAGGGATGGAGGGGGAGGAGGGCATCTTAACTTCTTAAGCTCTGTACATACTACCTTGTACGACAAATAGTGAAGTTAGCCGCTCTACAACCTGACATGTTATGCTATTAAAGATATAGTGCGTGATTTTGGAAAACCCTCTGGTCCTCCCCAGTAACACTCTACAGCGAGGAGAAGTGAAACAGGCCAACAGTACATACACCAAGGCCCACCCCCACTCGATCCTGAATGGAAAAAGACCCCTCTCATCCTGACTGGTCGAAAGGCTTTTCTCCCAAAGCCCCAAACTTAAACTAGGGTTTGTTTGTTTTTGAGCCCAGGGTCTCAATGGGGACAGGAAGGAACTCCTTATATGGTCCCCACACTCTATAGTAGGGTAGGGAGAATTAGCCAAAAAAGAATAAATAAATAACAATATTTGAACAAAGTGAAATCACTTACTATACCTCTAAGATTATTTTTCTATTTGGAAAAACCCTCCCCGACCACAAATTGCATGCTGGCAAACAGTGTTGTTTTTGTCGACTAAGACTAAAACTAAAGACTAAGTCGACTAAGGTTTTTGATATTTAGTCGACTAAGACTAGACAAACAAAAATGATTTTCATAAGACTAAGACGAAGGCTAAATCAAGACTAATGGAAATAAAAGATTTTTATCGTCTTTTTTTTTTCTTTCTTTTTAAGTATGTGTGATCATATCTGCAGTATACATTGCATGTTTCATACTAAAAACTATAAATCTGTATAACATATACAGTATAAACCTACAATGTATTTGTATGTAAGACTAAATGACTAAAACATTTTTGACATTTTGTCGACTAAGACTAAAAACATGAATTTCAGAAGACTAAATGGGACCAAAAGACTAAATACAACACTGCTGGCAACAGCATTCAATGTTCTAACAGCAGCAGTTAGAGCGTGAGCACCCACTCTGTAGGCTGGGCAGGTTGGCGTCCTCCGGTTTGGTTTTCAGCAGGTGAGGCAGACGGGTATATCTGTAGCCAAAACCGCAACCCTGGAACACAACACATGAATCTCTGTCATTGCTGCAGATCCAAGGGACATCACAGAGGTTAAAAGGAACCCTGGCTAATGAGACAAATGTGGATAGATACATTATTCCCGCCCTCTATAAGTAGAATTGAACATTTAAAACACATAAGTTCTTTAGTTTAAAAATAGTTCATATTTTTATCCCATGAAGGCCGCCATTTTACTGTGCCTGTCATGGAGAAGACGTCACCGGAGATCTGTAGTATAGTCAAGCTATGGAAAGTTCCATGATTACCCAGCATTGCAACGTAAAACATCAACGTATATACACTGCTCTGTATGTAATGTAAATGGCGACCCCCACTGGTGAAATAAAGGACTATAAAACAAACGTGGTGAACAAAATATATAGTTGATCTCTTGTGACATCATACCTATGACAGGCACAGTAAAATGGTGCCCCCCTTGGGATAAAAATATGAACTATTTTTAAACTAAAGAACATTATTATGTGTTTTAAATGTTCAATTCTAGGTATAGAGGGGAAGTATAATGTATTTATCAATATTTGTCTCATTAGCCAGGGTTCTTTTAAGGACCTTTTAGTAGGAAATGTTTTTTATTGATATGTGACTAAAAGCATAACATCCATTTACACCCTTGTACGGTTGAACAGTTGAACTCCCCAGGGATCTATCTATGCGTGTGTCTTTTAAGTCCTGCGTTATTGTTTTTCAGTGAAAACAGATAATTGATTAAGAGCTTGTCGATTGGCTATTTTCAGCCAAAGCTTCCCCCACAATACTGGGGGAGTATGGGGTTCAAGTTTATCGCGCTTACAATCAGATGCTTGTGTGATCATCAATCTGTTTGTAATACCATATTATATTTAGTGTGTGTGTGTGTGTGTGTGTGTGTGTGTGTGTGTGTGTGTGTGTGTGTGTGTGTGTGTGTGTGTGTGTGTGTGTGTGTGTGTGTGTGTGTGTGTGTGTGTGTGTGTGTGTGTAGGGACTTTGAAAACATGACTGATGATAAAAATAGCCATTGTGTGTATCCCTGCACTTTCTAGCTCAGTAAACAGGAATTGATTGTATTGTTCCACCATTTGCTTTGGCAATGTAAAACGTATATTTTCTCATGCCAATAAAGGTTCAATGGCGCGCGTGTGTGTGCGTGAGAGTGAGTGAGAGAGAGAGAGAGAGAGAGAGAGAGAGAGAGAGAGAGAGAGAGAGCAAACATGAATGTGTGTGTGTGCATGGATACGTGTGTGTGTGTGTGTGCAACTGTGCATGGATGCATTTGCACACAAACACGCACGTCTGTGCGTGAATGTGCACACGTGTGTACATGCACATTGTGTGTGTCTATTCTTATTAAAAGTCAGGCTTGCATTGAATAGTATTTGCAATTAATCATTATCCACCATTTTAGCCCTACCTGAGGCACTGGAACACAGTGATTTATGGCTCATGTCCCAGTCTCTCCTTCGGGTCTTCATCAGTGTGTGTGTGTGTGTGTGTGTGTGTGTGTGTGTGTGTGTGTGTGTGTGTGTGTGTGTGTGTGTGTGTGTGTGTGTGTGTGTGTGTGTGTGTGTGTGTGTGTGTGTGTGTGCGTGCGTGCGTGTGTGTGTTTATGCATGCGTGCTCACCCTCCAAAGTCTGACCAGTATCCAGTTGGTCTGAGCCCAGGGTCTCTGCTCATATGGAGCCAACAAGTTCCTCATCATAGCCACCCGCCTGAAATGTACACGTACACGTACACGTACACGTACACACACACACACACACACACACACACTCTAACAGTGTTGTTGTGTTCTGTCAAAGTGCATGTTCCCCGCTTTCACTGCTGGGATTGCTTTCTGGGAGCAGTGCCTGCAGCTCCTCTAACACACAGTAGATAATTGGCAGTATTGCAGGTGTGAAGGGCGCTGTGTCCTCGCCATTGCACTAGCAACTGGTCGTTCTGGGGAGGGGGGGGTACGTTGGGAGGGGAACTGGGGAAGATAACATGAACCTCTGATAAAAGTCCACGCTGTCAGGTGAGAAAAAAGCAGCGAGTGGTGAGAATAAAACATTCAGAAGCCATTTCATTATCGATCATGACAAATGGATCCCTGAATGAGTGGTGGAGGCGACCTGTAAGTTTGCATTTAAAAATACTCGAACAGTGTTACCTAAGGCTTGAATACAGGCTCGCGCTGTGCTTTCGTATTCATGCCTACACCACCTGTGTCTGTGCTGTCACACACATTAATGAAACACTTGGCGGAGGAAGGTGCAACAGCACTGGAGGAGGCAGACACAGCATCCTTCTACTTTTGACTCATCTAGGACAGGATTTTCACCATGGAGCCAACACTAAGACCTGCATTATGCAACATGCACAATGTTTCAATTGAGCATTAAGTCAAATGCAAAAGAAAAAACGAGCACATGAAGAACTGATGTGAGAGCCCTGCAGTTGTAATTTCAGGGGCCGTATACAGTAAAGCTGCCAACACACTTCTGCCAAGAATTTATATGGTAAAGCCATGCTAGGATCATCCTATTTACTGTGTCACAAAGCATTTTAGTAAGAACTGGGTATATGATATCTAAAGCGTCAACAATGACCCAGGCCCCATAATGTGATGTTATTGTTGTTGTCAACATGGCTGCACATCAATAGTGCCAAGACTAATTTGGCATACATATGTTGAACTGCATTATTCTCCATTTTATTTTCATAAAGAAAAAGAAAGAGGGGGAGAGAAAGAAACCCCTCATGGAGCATTAAAACACTACTAGCTATGGTCTAAGAAGTTGTAACCATGTCTTGGAACTACGGAAGACTTGATAAATGCTAGTCCTGGATAATGATTCAGCCCAGTGGGCCCAGAAATTGAATATTCACTCATGACAGATATGTCCAATAATAAAACCAAAACTCTCCATAAGAGATGAGCTGAATATAAACGTGTCCAAAGATGCCAAGGGACTGAATATTCAAACAGGCCAATGAGGGAGCAAGCAAGGAACTCACTGTTCTTCTGGAATCCTCTCCACCGCCCGAAGGGATTGTGGGTAGCAGACGTAGCTGGCTAGCGCTTGCATCAGGGAATCTTTTATGTCTGAGAGATTGACAGTAAACAGGTAAAAAGGAAGAGAACATGTCAGTGACTTTGTCAACTGCAAAACATAATAACAGATTGAAATACAGTAAGTAACACAAGTTGAGTTTTTTTTTCTCCTTTGTGTATGTTTGTAGCCATTCAAACAGCCAAGTTGACACCTGTCTACCCACATCCACCCACAGGCAGGTGCAGGTCATAATGCTTGCTATTAAAAACCATTTGAGTGGTAGAAATAAAAAGAACATGTTCGGATCTCACCCCTACAGAAACAAACAGGAAACACAGAGGATAGACAGAGATGGCTTGTTATTATCATCTCACAATATAGTGATGATGAGGCTAAACTGCTTCAGGCCTATTCCTTCAGCCTAACCTGACCCATAGAGGCCTGGTTTCAAACTAACCCAATTTAATAACATTCAATATAACAGTGATGGATCAGATTAGGAATATCCATTATATGACTCACTGCAGGTATCAAGGGTAGCCTACTTTTCATTGAAACTTTAACGCACTGCAATGAAAGGCATAAGGCTCAGTTTCACATTAGGAATATACATTATATCACTCACTGCAGGTATCAAGTATTTTCATAGTGAGATAGGTGGCGTAGTGGCAATTCCATACGTATGATATACTAGTCGAATGGGCAGGTTTTCTGGTAGTGTAGGTACCAAATTACCAATCCGTGTTGATTTACAGTGTTTGCGTGAC
Organism: Benthosema pterotum; assembly: GCA_039105355.1. NCBI lineage: Eukaryota > Metazoa > Chordata > Actinopteri > Myctophiformes > Myctophidae > Benthosema > Benthosema pterotum. The sequence goes on along the minus strand of CM076971.1, from coordinate 19,642,358 downwards.
CCCGACTCTACACGCCCGCCACCAACACATCGGACCATCATGCTTCCTTCTATGCATGAGGAGAATAAGCCATTTCTTTTCACCTGACAGGGGGATGTTGCCCTGGTTGGATATACTGTATCACATGGAAGGAGGAACACGTTATACCAACTAGTTCCTTTACCCTTGAGGTTACCTACCCTAGGGGACACCACCCTGGCCGGGACCTATGTTTCAGGATCTATCAGAGAGATTTGCGGAAGTTGCTGAATCTACAGTCCCCAGCTAAGTCCTCACTAGTGTCTTGACTTGTTCACTCTTATTTTCAGAAAAATGATTTCAATAAACAAAGCAGTTATATAAGTGTGCAAAGTGCACAAGATTCGATTTTTTATTTCAATGGAAACTTCCGGAGGCAATGGCAACTTCCAGAGGAAGTCTTTTGATAGACTGTGTGGTCTAGGTCGAGCCCAGGCTTTCATTTCACAGAACAGATATAAGCCTGGAGACAGAGGCTAAGGGGACAGAGGGATAACATACAAACTCCCTTATGCCAGCCCTACCTCAGTTATTGGCACTGATGACGCAGGAGAGAACTTGCCCCTACTGCACACAGTACCCCCATTGGGAATCAAATCCAGGACCTTCTAGCTGTGAGGCGACAGCACTGCGTCACCAAGCCCCTCTTCTAAATCAGTAGCTCTCAGCTTTCAATATTTTAAAAATACTAATTAAAAAAATAGCAGTTGACCTTGATCTGCTATTTTAATAACCATTTTATGGCACACACACAAAAAAACATTTCGACTACACAAAGTTGAAACACAGACGTGCTCAGACTACATGTTAGGTGAAATGATCAGCAAGTTGATTAAATTGATGGAACTGGCTTGCAGAGAGGTATCCTCTCCTAGATTAGAGCAGTCACCCTGAAAGCAATAAGGCCACAAGACTGTCACCCAACAACAATACCAAGCCAAAAATCTCTGAGCAAGAAACAGGAACTGTTATTAATATGAAGTGGTTGCTTTATATGGCTGAATTGCATTCGCCCATACCACAGACACATTCATACACACAGAGTCCAGCTCAAGGACAATTTGACAAACTCTGAGGGGGGCAGGGATCAAACTGGGAACCTCATCAGTGTCTGTCCCACCAACTGTGATTCATCCCTCACCATCACTCACCCCATGCAAAAATCAACAATATCCACAGCCTTTGTTACACAAAGTCACTAAATTTTACCATGTACATTGTCCACCCACCAACAGGGTCTAATTAACCACCTGCTGTGGACATTTCACAAGCTAAGATATTCGCTATTTAAGTAATAGTAAGTAATAAGGTCTAAATACCTGCATCACCAGGATTTACACACACAAAGCCTGATTTTCATTTTGAATGGACCAGTGTGATCCAGACAGACACCACAACACCTCAAGAGATCATCTACTGTACTAATATTGAGTAGTAGCCTAGTCTAAATAGTCGCTGAGAGTTATAATAGTTGGTGATGGACAAGCAAATGAAGGTATAGCAGGAAGTACTTGAATAAACTTGCTGAATTCAATTCATATGATTCCAGTAGGGAGGCCCTATGACTATTACCAATATTCCCTTGGTTATTTATTGTATTTATTTATAGGTTCTAAGTAAAAAAAAAAAAAAAAAAAAGAAGCGGAGAGGGGGAGTTTTTTGTATCATTTCCACGTTCTAAGTTATATCAATGACATAGTTTGACGTTGAAAACGAGTCGTATCCCCCTTTAAGTGGTTCAAGACCAGGGGTGGGGAGAGGTAACTAAGCCTGGAGCAGCACGCAGAGTCTGGGTTAGGTGAGGTGACTTTGTGGTGTTTCAGATTAGGCCTGAGCGTGTGATCGATCACTGCGGGGCTTTGTGGTGACAGTCAAGAAGAAAGGCTACCTGACGCTGATAGGAAGAAACCAACAGGATGAATACATAAATAGATCTCACACGCACAGATGTGCACGAACACGCACACGCTCACTCACACACACACACAATACACCCTGAACACAACAAATATTTGCACTCAATCGTGCAAGTGCAGACAGAAAATAAGGTATACAACATGTTACAGTCAAGAAGAAAGGCTACCTGACGCAGATAGGAAGAAACCAACAGGATGAATACATACATAGATTCTCACACGCACAGAGGTGCACGAACATGCACGCGCTCGCACACACACACAATACGCCCTAAACACAACAAATATTTGTACTCAAACGCAAGTGCAGACAGAAATAAGGCATACAACATGTCATATTACAGTACACTAAAAATGCAAGAAGCTTTATGCATAGAGCTAAAGGTCCGAGTTTTCTGTTTTCAATGATGAAAAGGTGTTGGTTCAGTGGTGCCACATCTGTAGTTAGTTAGTAGCAGTAGTAGTGTTTCAAATCCTTTTAAATAAGCAATTTAATTTGAAATATCTTGGGTTGTTTTGCATGCCATTGTGTTTGGTGGGGCAGACTGGGCATTTAGCGGGGCACTGCCCCCCATGCCTATGCCTAGATCCGCCCCTGCAACACAGAAATAGTAAGATAACATACATGAGCAAAAAATCCCATTAATTACAGACCCCAGCAGCACACAAACACCAACAGAATATTTCCAGTGTGCCATTTAACACCTACTGTAACTGAAATATATCTGAGGTTCTGAGACACGTAGTATTTATTTCACAACCACAGGCCATGACACCTAGCCTGACATTTCATTTAGTTCCACTTCATATTTTCTAGAATGCGTGGCCAGCAATTCTGGGTTGGAGCCAGGCTACAGGACATGCCAACATCACTTTGCGAAGAGTTACAATGGAACAGACAGCAAAAACAAACAGCAACATATTCTCACTTGTTGTGAAGAAGTGCTACATTTACAAGGTCAGACATAATGTATAATTCATTGTCATCATATATAGTATACAGTGTGTGTGTGTGTCGGCTGAATTCAACTGGAACTGTCAGTGAACAGATCATTTCAACTAATCATTTGAAAAAATAAAAAATCTCAGACTGTAGGCAGCAGCATGTAAATGAATAGCATACCGACCGCCATTAATATTTAATGTTTAATATTTAATCTTTAACTTCTTTATATTTTTTCTACACAAAAATCAGACCCGTCTGAACTGAGTAGTGCTGTTGGGGTGTCGTACTACATAGTCTGTGCTGTACTGCCTCTCATCATTCACATTTGCATGTGCTGCACAGTAGTCTGTACTGGCAGCACAGGATCTGTGCTGGTGTTACCCATACCTGGGCATTATGCGGCCCGGGGGCTAAATGCGACCCGGGGGCTGACTCTGACTGGTCCGTAAAAGGGTACCATGGTTTTCAACCAGTGGTCCTTGAGAGAGTTCCAGGTAAATATTAAAATCTGGTTAACCAGGTGTAACTCTTTGAAAGCATGAAAAATTACACTCTCAAGAGTTAAAATATTCAGGATCTGAATTAGCCCAAGTCCAAAATTAATGGTCATTTTGATTTGTATGTTTGACTGATTTGTTCCCCAAATCCAGCCTGTAATTGGGGACAAAAAGCAAAAGAAAGTTTTGGGGTCTGTGAGAGCTAAAATGTCACCAAATGATGGTCCTCACTCCTCTGTGGCTCAAATTCTGAATAAATAGTGGGCCCTGGTGTCAAAAAGGTTGGTCTTACGCTTACTTTTATCTTGAAATTAAATTGATATTACGCAGACTTTAGTTCAGCCTTTAGTCTTGGCCCTCCACAATATTTTATGCATCTCATTTGGCCCGTCGGGAAAAATAATTGCCCACCACTGCACTAACCCTAACACTAAAAACTCAGCTGGCGCTCATGCACCTGTGGGGACGGCTGCACCACTCGAAAATGTTATGTCATACAATGTTTTGAAGGCCCATGACTGCTTTTCAGGTTAAAAACTCATTGACCGCGATCGGATCTTCTTTGTTTCCTCTCCATTGCCGCGGCTCAAACCAGTTCAATCGGTAAAAAAGCCCTTATTTTGAAGCTCAGATCTCCTAAACAGGATGTGCTGTTTCTGTTATGCTGTGTCTGTTGTCTTGCCTAATCGATCATCTGGCGATCTGCCCCAAAACATCCGGCTCACAAGTCAGGAAGAGCTGTGTAGCCCTGGCTGCTTAACCCATGCGCCAGCGACATTGAGGGGGCAAACCGGAGGAGAGCCGTTTGAATGCATTGGATTGAATGAATGTCAATGGGACGGGGGAAAAAAAAGTTGTCCCCAATTCTGTCCCAAATGAAAGTCAGCAACGGGATGATCATCAGACGATGCGCACGGACTAATAGTTGGATTAAAGAATGAAATCTACATTTCCGCGTGATACGAGCCGCGTTTTCGGCGGTGGTATTCCACGTGGATATCCACGAGCAGCGCGTGGACGGCGCCAAGAGAATTAAAAACCCTAGAGATCCACAGGGAGGCCAGGGGCTGCAGCTATTTTGGGGTCCTTGGCATGGAAATATTTGGCAATCTCGGTTCCAATTATACTAATTAGAAAAATCAGAACAATCCATTCTTAGTTTTGACCGTGACTGCAACCTTGACATTTGTCATTTTTTTTCTGTTCCACTAACATCCAGCCACATACACAGAGACAGACCCATACTGCATTGCACATAATTCCATGCATTGCTGAAGGAAGGGTAACAAGACAGCAAATGCTCTCCAAGCATGACACACGCTTGCCTGCATGCAAACACGCCACCATAAAAAATGCATCCCACCTTCTATAAATGATTCCAACAACCATGCGAGCTAAACCTACCTTGGACTGATGTGTGTGATGTACTGTGTGTGTGTGTGTGTGTGTGTGCGTGTGCGTGTGCGTGTGTGTGTGTGTGTGTGTGTGTGCGCGCGTTTCTCACCAGTGCCGACAATACGTGGATCAGCAAAGTGCTTAGCGAGAATAGCAGCTAGTTGTGTAAGGGTTTCTTCATAGCCTGCGAGGAAAGAAAGAGGAGAGATAAGACAGTTTGACACTTTTGCACAAGAAATCAATTTTACACCATAAGCTTGAAGAGACCTTACAACATACAAAACATATAGAATCTCTTTGAACAATCTTCTCATTGACTATTAACATACTGTACCTTCGATAGGAGGGGAGCATTTGCTAAATGCAGTGGATTGTTGGACAGATTAGCTACTTGTAGACAGTCTCATTAAGTTTATGCATGCCAGGGCTGGAAACTCATTAGAGAGCACTCATGGTCGGAAAATGGAGATTGCTGATGCAGTCTAAAAAAATGTGAAGAAACTGGTTCTATTCCATCCAGGTCCCAGCCTAGAGATGTAGTATCTACATTGGAATTGAACCCAGTTTTGATCACTGACAATAGGTCTGTGCACTTCTAAAATGTTTTGTTGTGTTCCCGGAAGTGTATGAATTTTGTCAGTCTTGCTTCGAATAGGAGGTGTGCAGCCTGAAATCTTCGCAAGTGATGCCATTTTGATCGCAATGGGCAGCAGTTAAATTGAGATACTGCCTAACGCAGTGCCGCCTCTATCAGCGGCATTTTTGCCATTTGGCAAACTAGGCAGCTGCCTGGGGCGCCATGATGGGGCGACCACCATAAATGTTTTAAAAGGATCCCAAGCTAATAAGCCTCATATGGATAGATACATTATACTTGTCCTCTATAACTAGAATTGAGCATTTAAAACACATATGTTTAGTTTAAAAATAGTTCATATTTTCATCCCTTGGGCGGCGCCATTTTACAGTGCCAGTCATAGGTATGACGCTACAGGAGATTTTCTTGCCCGGGGCTCCAGGGGAAGAATACTGCATGCTAGCTGATTCATTAGTGTGATAGCTGGCGGTGAGTTGAAATGGCATGGTGTGACTGACCTGGTAGATCCTCCATGCTGTTGGCAGGGCTGAAGTAGTTCTTGAGGGCGCTGTATGCGTTCATAGCGACGTTGAGGTAGAACTCTGGTGCAAAGGCGAACAAGGAACCGGTGTTGTCGGCGTGTTCAATGGTACGGATGCATACACGAAGCAGCCAGTACACGTCCAACATCTTCTCCTGGAGCGGGAGGGAAAAGTAGTGTGAAACATGGAGGGGAAAGATGGAGAGTCAAGTGGGAAAAAGGAGGGAATTAAAAGAATGACATGCCTGCCATTAACCGGGTGAAACAAGTATTCTATAGTGTGCATCTGTCCTCCTTTTCTGTGGCATCGCAGACTCTGGCTTGAGCGCAAAGAGTTATAATTAGGAGTGGGACTAGACAAAAAATAATAATCGAATTAATTTGAAGCTTTGTAATTAATTAATCTCAATTATTCACATCTCAATATTCTATTTGATATTTGACCTGAGAAGCATTTTTGGTCAATTAAAACAGAATAGTATATCAATGGTTTTTTCCACATAAAAAATCCCATCATCTTTTCCCATCACCACCATCAACTTTTTCGTCCAGCGAAGAAGGTTCTGTGGTGAAAAACCTATGCACGATTAAATTAGTTATTGTTAATTGCGTTGTTGCTTCTGTAAATTAATCTCAGTTAATCAGTTAAGCCCTAGTTATAATATATATGTAAAAAGTTGATGAGGAGCAACAGAAATGACGAGCAAAACAGCACTAGGTCAAAGGTCCTCATAGCCAACAGTGGCGATCATAATCCTTTACACATACGCACACACAAAAAGAGAGAGAGATGGCACACAAAGGAACGCATTGAAGCAGTGTTGCCAACTTGGCACATTTGTCGCTATATTTAGCTTTTTTCCAGACCCCCCTAGTGCCAAAATTACTGAAAACCTCCTGGCAGAAAATCTAGTGCTTTTTTCCTGGTGAGTTGGGGCAAAATTGGTTGACAGGCGCCAGAGATAGAACCTTTGTTTTTCACCATTTTCCCTCCTATGATAGAGTCCTCCTTCCTTCCTAGAAAGGACCATTGGTAACTAAGTGGACCCTTATAGATCTGTAACTCTTGAGATCGTAAAATAAAACCAAATGTACCAATACAGGTTTAATTGGTTTCATTTTACGCTCAAGCGTAAAATTATATTTAAACTGAATTACATGATCTGAATTACATAATTTTCAAGAATCTACACATATAGAAAATGTAGAAGAATTGCTATTTTGACCAACTTTTGCCAGCTATTTCTCCTAAATTAGTCAGAGAGACTAAACTCAACATCAAATGGTGGTCCATGGCTAAAATGCAGAACAAATAGTGGGCCCTGGTATTAAGACGGTTGAAAGCCACTGCTCTAGCGCTCTGCATTCTATTTTGGAAGTGCCACTAGTGCATCTTGGATTTTGGCAGTTGGCAACACTGCATTGAAGGCATACTATTGTTATGCCTGGGCCAGAGGGACCTGAGATGCAACATATTGGATGAAAACAATAAGGGTGCGACGATTCACCGAAAAAACCCGAACCGTTCGGTACGGGGTCCACGGTTCAATACGCGCCTATGAACCGCAATACTTCGGTTTGCGTTCATTCAGATGCAGAGAATGTATTTCTCGGTCACACACCGCCGTACGGCGCAGTGTAGTAGCACTCTGTCACAGCACCACACGGCTGCAATCAATGAACAGCGAATGCTCGCGCGCGCACGCACACACACACACACACACACACACACACACACACACACACACACCACGGCGTTTGGGGGAGTTAGGTGGTCTCCAGCACACATACTTTGGAAACACATGCGGCGCGACCTTGTGGATCAGCTATTTAAGCGACGCAAGCTTGTGGATCGGTTATTTACAGAGAATCGAGACCACAAAATGTACGGACCCAGGTCGGAACGCTTCCTCGGTAACTTTTAATGAGTATTATATCCACTGCGCGTCGCAATGAAGGGGCTCGATCGCACGTGCGAGTGAAAAGCGACTCGGGAAAACAAACAACTGTCTTCCAGTTTGAACGCACGGTCATTTCCCAAGCCTATACCCTCGGTCTGGATTCTGGACATATTGTTAAGTGTCCGTGTCGCTTCCTTCCCCGCGTAGAGTACATACATTGTGCCGGCATCATCCTCCTCCAACAAGTGTAGGCCTATCCAAGGACGGGTTGGCCATCTGGAGTACAGGGAGTTTTCCCGGTGGCCTGCGCCACCCCCCCAGGGTGGCCTGGCAAAGGCAAAATTGTCCCGGTGGGAAAATATGTGCCAATCCGCGCCTGAGTGTATTTACTACCGTGTGAATCAACGTTGCAGCCCTCAGCCAGCGTATGGCCAGAATGCCGTGCCATCCGTTAAATTACTAAACTATAAATAGGCCTACATACACAGAGATGCAATGCTACTTATTGAACCAAAGTTTAGCGCAGCCTGATGGCAGGCTGCTGTAGTGTGTGCAGGATAATAACATGGAGAAAATTAATGTTCCCATGCACTTGGCTGTATAAGGCTCAGGCGCAAAATTGTATAGGTCATCTGTCTGTCAGACAGACAGACGCATTTCCTTAATTCTAGTATGGATAATAATATCCTTATTAATAAAGCAGATATTGTAAACTAAACTAATTTAACTCTGTTGTCTGTCTACAATGCTTCTGCATGCTACCTGCCTGATACTTAACTGAAAAGTTTATTAACCTAGGTATTTTATATTTCCCTTGAAAATAGCCTAATAATGAGGCACAAATGGAAATATACATTTTTTCTTCTGTAAATAATGAAAAGGAAGAAGACAGGCCTACTGGAATATGTCTGAATAGGGATTATGTTTAGTCTAATACCTTAACATTTAAGTTTATAATACAATGTTTTGAAAATCTTGATTTATTTTTTTATATTCACATTCAATGTGCTTATAAGTGAAATAAAAGAACATTTTTTAAATTTTATTTTTAAAAAGCGAAACGTACCGAAACCGAACCGAAACCGTGGCTCCCATACCGAGGTACAAACCGAACCGTGGCATAAGTGAACCGAGATCCCACCCCTAGAAAACAACCACCGTCTTCAGGGGTTACAAGCACTGATCACAGCAAAATTAAAATAGAAACCAAACATAACCCCTTTATCTGCACAAGAAACAATCAACACAACACCAGCGACGAACGATAGCCTAGGCATTTGGCTGAGATAGGATCAAACTGCTTCCTAGATGTTAATCAAGTGCAGCGAGGGGAAGAAGGGGACAGATATTTGGTTAAAATTGTATTGGCAGCAGGAAGGAGGCCATTACTAGGAAATGGGGGGCAGACAGAGACCCAAATCAGAGTCATTGGGAGGAGCTGATGGAGGACATTTCTATAATGGAAAAACTGACATTCAGACTGGGACTATACAGCAAGAACAGATGGACGATAGGTAGTGGAAATGGGTTGTATTTCAAGGGAGGAAATGGGGACTAAAACTTTATTTGGAGAAAAATTGAAAAACCCCGGGTTATAGTTGGTTGTGTCGAGTCATGCACCCCGCACACTGCCTCTTCAATCTCTTCCCATCAGGCAGGAGGTACAGAAGTATTAATTGCTCAACATATCATTTCAGAGATAGCACTTACCCGGTAGCTACAGTATTAGACACTTGAACTTGTCTCGCTAGTTTACAGTTGTAATGATGCATATATGTAACAACATACAATGCATATAGCACTTAAAAAACATGTAATTTCTATGCTGCTTTTCTTTGCACTGTACTGTCTTCTTGTTGTCTTCTTGTATGTATGTTGTCTGTATATGTTGAGTATGAACAAATTCAAATTCCTATCAACAACTGTTGTTGACATGGCAATAAAGTTCTTAAATCTTGAATCTTGGAGTTGTTGTCATCATGTCATAATGTCTATGTGTGTATTTCATGCTGAATATAAATAAAAATCTAAGTGAAATACATATATTAGCTACGGTACATCTCTGTCTGGCTACAAATGCATAATCAACTTTACAGACGACCAAAAAAAGTACAGATGGGTTGGGAGTCAGCAGGGAACTACTGTTGATTGAAGTTTAGAGGCTGCTGTTTTTCATTTATTTTTGAATGATGGGTCAGATTGGGAGGGAAGTGGTTCACTGCAGTTAGATTTTTTCCCCATCCACCCTATACTGTATATCCTTGAGTTACCTCCAGCTCAATGATATATATAACGCATCGTCTTCTCTGTTATAGCAAAGACACAACAGTATTTTGACAGCTTTTTTTGTAGAAAAGTGCACGCATGCATACATGCATGCATCCGCATGTGCGCGCACACAGGCGCACACACACACACACACCCACACACACCTTGGAGTAGATGGTGGCGTTGATCCAGGCCAGTCTCCTACTGAGGTGGTTCAACTTCTCCGCAAAAACTTTCTGGCTCTTCTGAAGCTCATCCAGGATGTCTGCTCTCTGGAGCAATGGGGGGGTGAAATAGAGATAGAATGGTGAATGTCTCTCAACATGAAAGACTAGTACAATGCATGATCTGGACATATTTAATTTAAGATTGTGTACTGTATAAGGAATTTACACTACTGTCACATTCACTTCAAGCTTGACTCATGCTTTGTTAACTTTCTGGTGATTTTAAAACAAAATAACATGACTCATCTTTCGGCTGGACATATGTTTGCAATATGTTTTTTTGCTGGGCAACAGATGAAACAACATATTGTCACCTAAGTATGAATCAGGTTTGACAGATATGAGAGTGCACAGGGAGAGAGATGACTCGCAAGACAGGTAATGACCCCAAGTCTGACATCACAACATGATGAGGTCAGTGCCTATGTGGCTATATAAAGTGTGGCACAATAGACACCTCCTTTTGGGTCATTCCACATGGTCTCAGTGGACAGATAGTCTTGCATACCCAAGATAACTATTCCACAGCTATTCCATCTCTGCATGCTATATACAGTATGTGTGCGTACTGCATATATATAGAGAGAGAGTCTGTAACTCCACCTTCCGAAATCCAAGTAAGGAAGCTGCCATTTCCACTGACAAAAATACAATTAAAATATCTTAATTCTTTACATTTTACATCATGTTTTTTGCATCTGCATTTCTGCTATACAACAAGTTATATACTGTATGCATGGATGATTTAAATTTATGGCTGTGGAGACAGGTAATCAGCAACATGGTATCACAAGACATGAGTACAGTCTGGCAATGAATGCAAGACTGGTGGGCAAACACAGTATGAGAACATGCCTTGTAATGAATATTTTATGAAAACAAGTCAAAATAAACAAGCCAAAATCAACAAGACCGTGGATATTGCAACAGTCAACAGTGTTGGGTATTGTGTGCACATAGATCAAGTGTAGAAGATACGGAATGGAATGGGTTTTAAGCAGAGAGCAAGGCAAAAGTTTCTAGCAAGAAAAGAACAGACAGCACTCCTGCCGGTGTGGTAGCCTACTTTTTAATAAAGGCACACGGGAGGAAGGCATTCCTCTGAAACTTGTCTGTGTCAATATATTGAATTCAATTCCACTGTAAAAAGTAAATCACGCTTTAGAATCAGAACTACAGATGCAGTGGGGCATATAAAACATCAAGTTCCAGGGATTCCACTCCACACACATGCACGCACACGCATGCACACACGCAACAAGGGTGATGTCCTTGTGTATGTACAGGTATGTGTGACATACTGGCCATAGATATGCATATAGTCATTCGGAATATTAAGTTCAGCATATGAATACACCAGATTCAGCAAGAATGCTAATTTCCATCCTTAGTCCAATGCATTTTATCGTTAACACATTGACATGATATATCACACTACCTAGTAAAGGTGCCTGCAGAATATATTGTTCATCTCTCCCACTCACTAGCACACTCATATTCAACAAGATGCTTCCCACAGGTCCTCTAAAAGCAAAAAAAAGAGAATTTTGACAATAAAGGGCAAGCTTACTCTTGGAGGACACCGCGCTAGCTTCTCCTCTGTGTCCTTCAGCGCCACTGCGTATTCATGGACATCATCTGATACCACTACCATCTGCAAGGAAGAAAACACAAGACACACACGCACTTAATCGCAGCATTCTCCATGTGCTCATGCCATTCAATGAAAGTCTTTCCCTTGATAGACACACAATACTGTACATAACCATTCCCAGCAAGAGAAAATAGACAACATCCATTAAACAGAGACGGTGATGTAAAGACCTCAGGCATAAAGGTAAGGCAAAGATCCCAACGCTGAATGTGTAGATTCTGTCCTTGAGCATGACCCTAGAGAATATTAACATTGCATCACTTCTGTCCAAACTGACTAGTGTGTTCAGTCTCTATGCCTACTATAAAAGTCCCAAGTGGTACCTATTTGATGGCGCACTTTCATTTTGTTCCCCACCTGAATGGCAAATCGAGCAGTCTAATCGTGACTGGAGAGCACTCCAGTCACACTAAAAGTTGGGAGTTAAATCACAGATACCTACCAAACAATACCAAAAAAATAATGAAATGAATATACCAAACAAAATAAATTATGCCAGCTCTGGCCAAGGAGAATCGTTTTGGAGAAACACAATTTTTTGTTTCTGCCTATCTGGTGACACAATTTGATCCCAGTCAACCCTAACTATGTGGTAGACCAGTATCCCTCACAACATATCCCCCTGAATAGGGACACTTTTGCTTTAAGTCTGGATGTGTCGTGCAGTAAGTATGTTCTGCCCCAAGGATATCTCAATGCTTTCATGCTACCTGACTTGAAGGTTCCCCTAACCACTCTCAGATATCATTAGGCACACATTGTTCAGTCAGTAGAGAACCGTTTCCTAGGTGACAGAAACAGCTAAATTGACCCCCCAGACGTCCCCCAACAAAGCAAGGTTTACTCAAACTGTCAGAATGCTTCATTTAACAGCAACACAACGAGCCAACAGACCAGGGGGTGGATAGTCTTTTCAAACAACTGTATAAAGTGTCTCTCTTTTCCATGCAAGGGGGAGCGATACAATGACAGAGGGTGGGTGAAGACAAATGTAATGCCTCTGGGACTGTTCACTGTTTTCAACCCTGGGAACCGTCTGACCAATCGGCACAAGCTAAAGTGCCACCGTGACCTGTCTCGATGAGAAAAGAACCTGATAATGTCAAACAATGAGCAACCAACCAACACGCACAAACACAGGCAGGCAGGCAAGCGTGCACAAATAAACACACACACACACACAACACACACACACACACACACACTACGGCTTTGTCTCAACACCTGAGGGTCTGTCCTAGAACCTCAATGGTTCTGATGCAATGGCTTTTCCCACCATTCATCATGCCTAACCATGTCCCGGGGTATCAGTTGATTGAACACAGATTACACTGAGGAATCATTTGAAGACAGAATACAGAGTAATAAGGGGGTAGAAATCTAGATTTGGAACACGTGCACACGTGGTGTAGCTGGAATGGATTTCCGTTCCGATCCAGAAATTTCATTTGCAATTCAACAGTACAATCCAGAGCCTATGCTTTCATCCTCTGCATTCCCACTGGCTATGCATTGGCTGTCATTATTGTGGTCTCTGCACTGTACGTACTGCGTGATGAGTCTGTCACTCTGCATGTACTAAATGTTCTCAGCCTCCAGCAGAGGACATTGCATTAGTGTTATTGGCAACCCGTTGTGAGCCATCAGAAACAGCGAGTGAACGGATGACGCTTTCTGAAAGACATCTCTTGGAGGAAGCCATAATTCCCTCAAACACACGCAAGGTTAGATGTGTGTTAAATGCCGTTTCTGTACAATTTACAGATAAGCCAACATTATGGCTGCAGTACTGCTGGGAAACCACAGATGTGTTCCAGAGGCGATGGTGCAAAAAGGGGTCCTCTGGAGGCACGTGTTGGTGTCGCAGAGGTCCTTTCTGTGTTGTTGCCATGAGATCAATGTATTGTTGTAGTTGTATGCTGCTCTATGTGCAAACCACTTTGTTTTGTCTGATATGCTGTTTCGCAAAAGCATTTTGGAACAATCAGCGTACATACTGTATGAGGTGTATTCTTTGTGAAAGTGCGAACAAACAACAAAACACAAATCAGACCTTGTATCTGCTAGCCATTTTCTTGTGATTTTATGCAACAGCAAGTCGCATAAAAATCACCTTATTACAGCAGATTGTCTTCGTTATTGAATTATCCTGTGCATTTGATGGGCTCCAATAGAGGTTTGTGGGTGATTTGTGGGTGTAAGGAACGCGGATAAATAATGTGTGACATCCTACTTAGGAGGAAAATAATGTGACAGAGTGGAAATAGTGGGAAGCGTCACAGTTTGTTGACCAGACAGTAGAAAATAGAATTCAAAGTTTATGTGATGGGGTAACGCTCAAAAATAAATATGATTTGTCTGATGCAACTTTCGGCTCTCCATGACTGTAAACAAGCAAAGTGAGTCCTAGCCAACACTACACTGCATTACCACTAAGACCATCAGTGGATTTATTTGTTATCCAAAATAATAATATCTGAGATTCTTTTGCAAAATTGCTTCTCGCCTTTGTGAAAGGGAAGAAAAACAAAACTTGGAGATAAAGTTGGAGAGGTAAGAAACAACCGAGTTCCACAGTATAACAATAGGGACTTTAAGAAAGCAGTCGACACGACAAGGACGTGAACGAGCTCCGTCGCATTCGCCACATAAGCCCAACATAATTAAGAAAGCAGGCAACACTGACAGAGTCCATCTCTTCCACTGGCGTCTCTGGTTTTCATGGTGACGCTCCTCTAAAGCTGACCTCTCATCCACGTTATTATCAAGACTCCAAGAGCTGCATTTTGCCGGCAGAGTAGAGGGTCGGACGGCCGCAAGGCTTATATATCAAGCACAGAGCTGTTCATTACTGACGTTGCACGTTGGACCAATCTTATAGGCTAGTACTGTATGTGCCTATGAAAACAAGCAATGTTAAAGAAACATAGGGGGTGTTGGGCTTTGAGGAACCTCTGGTGGTGATCTAAAACCCCAATCAAGCTCTCTGTTGGTACTTATTGAGCGGATTTGACATTAGTCTGCCAACAAAGCCAGCGTCCTCTAAGCCCTTTGTGATTACTCCCATATAGGAGATCAAGTCACCAGAGGGGGTTTGATCTTTCTCATCAGGTTTTTCATTACCGGAGTCCCGTGTGGCATTTCCTTTATGAGTTCTATTACCGCCATGGGATTGTTCCAATATATATGGGCACATAAGACCTCTGATGTGAATGGGATGTATTTTTTTTCCACTTCATTGACGTGATGCTGTTGACACTGATGGGTGCGGTGGCAGACAAGCCTAGACACTGAGGGAGGCATATAACATTATAACATTGTTCTCAGGCAAAAACCTTGTAACTCCATATTCAAACTTAAAGTTATAAATGTCTTAAATAACTAAAGAAATAATACTAATAATAATAATTATAACCTCAGTGCCCTACTTTTGCAAACTAAAAATAGCCAAAAGTGCTTGACTCGCAAACTTGTAAATTCGCAAAACGTAGTGCTAACATTTTTGCTGTTATTGAAGAAGGAAATTTGTCTGAAACTTTTCAAGAGGTTTCGTTCGCCGCAGAGCTTTATAAATATTGATACAAACAGTGCTGCTCCCTGTTGTTTTCTAGTGAATCACTGTGAGATTGGCTCACCTTTATAATAATTGAACCAATGAAAATTATTAACAAGACCTTATGACTGAATAATAACAAGTACATTGGATCCAGTAGAACACATTGTTTTTTCCATTTCCTGAACAGGAACCTTTTCTGATATACAAGGTTTCTACCTGAGAATGACAACACACACACACACACACACACACACACACACACACACACACACACACACACACACACACACACACACACACACACACACACACACACACACACACACACACACACACACACACACACACACCTTTCCCAGTTGCTGATGGACACTCAAGTTGTACATCATTACGATGCCATCAACGATCTCCAGCAGGGACTTCTCTGCGATTGGCTGGTCTGGCTCTACCAATGGTCGCCCCAGCAACAGGCCATCGTTACCATGGCTTCCCTCAACTTGAGGTCATTGTTGAAAACGGGGGAGGATAGGGGGGGTGAGAATGCAAAAGAAAAAAATAAAGAAAGCATAATGAAAGAGAAGAAAACGAAATGGCAGAGAAGATAGGTGGGATTACACCAATACTAGTTCATAATACACTGTAGGAGGTGTGTGTGTGTGTGTGTGTGTGTGTGTGTGTGTGTGTGTGTGTGTGTGTGTGTGTGTGTGTGTGTGTGTGTGTGTGTGTGTGTGTGTGTGTGTGTGTGTGTGTGCATGCCTTAGGGATGCCATAGGCCATATAGTACAAAACATCAATAAACCACTTCACCACTCAACTTATTTTTATAACATTGGTCCTCGCTATACTGTATGTACTGTTTATATGATGGGCTGTGGGCAGGGCTGTGGGCATTTCGGGACCTGTCCACCACGCACTCATTGTTAGGCAGATTAGTTTTTATCATCGTATTGCAACTTTTCAGGTATGGAAAGCCTGCAGTTTCTTTTTTTAAAACATATTTTATTCAATGGGTTAGCAGACAAGTCGTACAGTGTTGCAATATTTATATAACCCCTTTTTGAAAGCCTGCAGTTTCTATTGGCTTCGAATACCCATCGATGATGATGGTGTCTGACTCTGAACTGCCCATAGCCCTCCTTTGAGACAAAGACCAACTAAAAAAAGTGGCATTCAGTAGATTTTCTATGGCCTGGGGCCTTCTGGCTCAAAGAAGTGTGTCAAGAAAAACTCCAAACCACAGAAAATCCACTGAATGTTAAATGTTCCGGTTGTCTGGGTGTAACTGAGACCATAAAACATAACAAAAAAGAAAAAGAATAAGAATCAATGTCACAAAACCTCTAAGACTAAATAAAAGTCTTCTTTCACTCACTGTCCTCCTCCGTCCTCGATTCCACGGTGAGGGTTCGCACTTTGACCTTCTCGGGGGGTGCCAGCGGTCGCCTAGGCGTCATTAGGCTGACGGCGGCCGTGCTAAGGAAGCGGTTGGCCCGACCCAAAGTGGGAGAACTGAGCCAGCTGGGCCGGGCCAGCGCACCACCCATGGCTACAGCACCAAACGGCCTCTAGAAAACAGGGTTTTCATTGATTATGTTAGATTCTGCTCTTCGATACAATAACCATATACTGTGCAGCCTTAAGGCTCAAACATACTCCAGCGTCAAGTGAGTTAGGGTGAAGAGTCTTCACCTCTGTGTAGTTTTTTAAGGCTTCACCTCTGTGTAGTTTTTAAGGCTTCACCCTGGATCACACATACTCCAGGGTGAAGCCTTAAAAAACTACACTGTGATGAAAACTCTTCACCTAAACTCACTTCACCCTTGAGTATGTTTGAGCCTGTATGGACATCAGTCAGATCAGATTTGACAGGATAACCTGACTTTCCCAACTTTTTTACAAAGAAATTCAGCACCAAACCCACGTTTCCCATTTTTATTTATTTTTTTGTTTACCCCAAAATGCTTAAAGCAGTGAAAGCCCTTTTTGACCCTAGAATAAAGCATGAATTGTTAAGGAGATTTCCAATAAAAATCAAACAAACCTGTGCTGCTCCACTCTCTTCATCTTCGTCCAGATCATCCATGGAAGTGGCCTGGATCTCTGCAGGATCAATGATGATGTTGGCTTTACTCGCCAGGTCATCTGCCAGAAAAAAAGGTATACAGAAACAAAATGCTTTTTAGTTTTAGATTTAGGCCACGTTTCAATATTGATAGAACCGTCTCCCTTATCTGTAGAAACACCTGCCAAGAAGGGGAGGGCACACAGGGATAGACAAGTAATATTCCAGACAATTCTCTTCCCTAAGAATAAACAAACTACACAAGAAGAAAGAGCACAAGCACAGTTTAAAGTCCTTTTCTGCTGTCTTCTTCGCGTTTACATTCCCAGCATGATACTGAAGTGCACAACACATATTGCCTGCCGCCTCCCTTCATAATAAGCCTGATTCATCCTGGTGCAATGTAGCAGGCAATCATTTCATCAACGGCACACATTCTACAGAACTGGATGTGTTTCTGCCAAAGCAAGCCTATCGGGACCTGCACAAACCACTACAAAGTACCAAGGATCAAAAACAGACAAAACCCTCTGAAAGCATTTCTCTGACAGAACCAGCTGACATCCCTATTTTAGGCATGCCTGAATAAAGAAAAATCAGACTGAGTGGTGCAATTACACATTTATTGTTATAGTTACTGCCATAGGGCCAGATGGACGGAGTGGTTAGGCACCACTCAATAATATGAATTAACATTTTCTACTATTGCACTATTTTTTTAAAGCCCAGATAGTAGTAGGGCATAGTCATAGGGCTTTTATTAAAAAAGAAAAAGAAAAATCACACCCATGTGATGTGGATGTGTGATGCGAGGGTCCCCACGTGTGGTTGTGTAGCTCAGTGTGCAAAAATAAATGCGTTGCACTTGTTTCTGTACCAAAATGTGGCAACACATATTACTAACCCATATGGCTCTGGTCTGGTCTACTCAATTAGATTTCACAATCCTAAAATACGCCAGGACACCGCTACACAGAGATAGCTGGTTGCTGGGATCCGTGCCTTGCAGCACGTATCCAATAAACATTAAAAGTTGAAATATGGAGATACAAGGTCTCTGCCCGGACAGTGACAAGGAGTGACCTCTGATTGTCAGCAGCACCAGAGGCTCTGGAACTGTTGTCTCCTCCTCTCATTTCCCACATAGTATAAATCTGCTACATCATAAAATTCCAGCCAACCCCAAGTCCTGTCCATAAATCCTGTTTGAATTATTGTGCCACGTCGTCCACGGTTTATCTCCAGGGGAACATAGTGGACACGTGCTGCCACTTGCCAGCAGTGCACGCGGGATGGGACACATTTGTTCTATTGGACAGCAGCCGAAGGAGAGAGAGAACTGAACAATGATGAGACAATCCAAGGTAGCCACCTTACTGACTCAAAGCAATACTTGTTTTCTGATTGGTTATTACATCACAGTAGTTTCGGAAAGAAATAAGTCTAATTTCGGGAAAAAAACAACATGTTTGCAAATATATACAATTAATGAGAACAGATTGACTTCAAACTGTGCCACGTGCATGCACGAGGGAGTGCCATGCCCATCATCGAGACAGTCTGATCAGCAGGTGTCCAGATAATATGGTATTGGGTATGATATGGGAGTTGATTTTCATTGTGATTCTTTATATGCGTGTGTGTGTGTGTGTGTGTGTGTGTGTGTGTGTGTGTGTGTGTGTGTGTGTGTGTGTGTGTGTGTGTGTGTGTGTGTGTGTGTGTGTGTGTGTGTGTGTGTGTGTGTGTGTGTGTGTGTGTCTCAGAATCATCACATGACGGCGTGATCTTTGTTTGGTCGAAATGTGGACAATAGAGGTTGAACAAGATCACAGAAGAATATGAAAATGGAATAGGAGAGGAGATAAAAGAAAGGTTGAAAGAGCATTAAAAAAACAAGAGAGGAAAGCAGAAATGTGAGGGAAGAGGGGGATCAAAGAGAGTGGGAGCACCAAGAACGCCAGAGAAAGTAGCACAGGATAGTGATGGGATTAATCACTCAGAGAGCCAGAGGTTAGAGTTGGTTTTGTCAGAGTATTTCTGTTCAGGTGGATACAGCCAGGGGTCAAGGAGATGGCTGCAGAGGGAACGGACAGGCGGATGGCTATTATTGTTCTGGAACAGATAGCAGAGGCCAAAGGGACCTCAGAGCATAATACCAGGAAGGTATGCATTACCAAACAGGTATTCTAGGGCCAGCGGACCAAAATCTCAGGGGGGCTCTAAGCCAGAGCATCTGTGCAAAGTCATATATTCAAAGGTCTATGTCCTTCATGTCAATAAACAGTGCCACAAAGGTCTTACTGAAACAACTGCAGTCTTACCAAAGCTATAAGACTGTCTGAAGCTTAACTCACAAACATTGACATTATACACACTGATCTCTTTACCCCAATGCCCTCACGTGTTTTGGACTTCATAAAATTGATTTTTTTTAAATTAATGCAAGTCAATTATTGGACTGAAAGGTTGACTACTTTTGGATTAATAGAAGTCACAAGCTGGTCATGGCTTATGTTTGTGCAAGGATCATGAGATCCATATGATTTTGTATTTATTTATTTTTCGTTAGTTTTGTTTTGCTTCATTTCAAAGAACAGTCTTAAGTGCGATGCCTAAAATGCCAAACAAGGGAGAATCAATTGGGAGGTCATTGTAATTTAAAATTGTGGCATTTAATCCATTTAGGCTAAATGATCCATTATTGAGAAATAATAAACCTAGACCGGGTGATTAGACCTCTCCGTTATCGTGTCAGGGTCTAATCACCCCGCCTGGGTTCATTTCTCAATAATGACCAGTTACTTTAATACAAAACATCTAGCCCATTCCGTTGCTTACGGGAATGAAAGTATTTCATTCATCTATGCCAGGTCCTCTGCCTGCTATGGTTGGCTCTACGCGCCTTGAAGTGCAAGAGGACTAAGTAAGTAAGGTCCTCCGCCGTGTCCACTGCAATGTGGTTGTTTCGGAAAGCATGGGAAGTGTTGATAAGAACATTATTGATGCGTTGTGTATTTCTCACCTCAAATGTTTTTAACAACATTATCTATTGCAATGTCAACCTATGGCATTGTGTGTTTTACATGGCTGCCAAGATGGCAGCTACAGTATGTTTAGGAATTTCCATTCTTAATGTATCTTCAATGTTTGTGTTTCAATATTTGTGTTCACACAAACCCACAGAACTGGACATAGGAGGGGCTAGCACCCTTCAAAAATCACACCCCTGTAAAGTGAGTGGTGCCTTCTCTCACCATGATGATGATGTATGATGTATGATGCTTTATAGACCCATATGATCATACATGAGGGTAAACACAGTAGCCGTATTGCTACTGACTAACCCCAACACACAAAGTTACATGGTGGAGCGAGCGATTAGCACAGCACAGAAACATTTCCTCCATCTACTAACCTTTGTACAACTCTATAAACCAAGTTTACCAAGCATGACTTTGACAGCAGATGCATGTCCTTTGAGTTGTTGAAAACAAACACTGTGTGTTTTATTGGTTTATCAATGGTAGTCATCAATCGAGTTGATTAGTTAGGTAATCAATCAATAACGCATATAAGCAGTGTATCATGGGGCGTGCTGGAGGGCCATGATGTATTGCACTAAATGACGGGCTGGATTAATCAACTGTTGATTTACCATTCATACATGTGAATGGTGTGGGGCGCACCTGTTACTACAGCTGATGAAATGGAAAGACAAAAGAAAGAGAAATAAATGATGAGAAGCACTTTACAATGATAGGTCTATGATATAAAAACACGTCTACCTATACTTACTTGTGTGTGTGTGTGTGTGTGTGTGTGTGTGTGTGTGTGTGTGTGTGTGTGTGTGTGCGCGTGTGTGTGTATTATTATCCATTTTCTGAGGCCTGTCTATGTGTGATTGAAATTTGGAATCAGTCAATACATAATCTCTGCCTCAATGACTTCTGGGCTGGTGGACATCAACATGCAGGAAAGACACGTCCCAAAACTCTGTAGGATTAAATCTGGATCTCAAGCAACAAAGCAACACCCTGCATTTACCTTTGGTACCGTTTTTCTTTAAGATGCTAGAGTAATACAGAGGGTTCTGATGAGGGCAGGAACAATGAGCCCTGCGGCTTTAATCGCCAAATCCACCTGAAGTCTCAAAGCATGAGAGGATGTGTGTGTGGATGAGCTGATGTGATTAATATTGACAATGTGTGAGGCAATGGAAAACCTGGTATTGAGACTGTTTTTGTGTTTAATAATTTATCACCTTCAGTGTCATATTGTGAGAGTCTGCAGAGATGCAGATCGCTGCACCCTCTGTCAAGGTTAGTAAAATCAAAAGTGTGCAATTAAATTTAAAAAGGTTTGCACAGACAAAGACCAAGTATAAAGCACATTTGCAGTAGATGTTTTGACAAACAAGGTTCTTCAGTGTGTAGGTGTGAGACATCGAGTGTGGCATAACAAGTGGAATTTAAAACAGCAATAAAAATCAGGTGGAGCTGCTAATAAGCACCAAATTCCATAGCATGTTTTTATTATTTAATATACCGTAGTCCTATTAGACCCCATAAAATTACAGCCACAAAAGATCACAGGATCTACTAAATGTGAAGGAGGTGAGGGGTGCCATACAGTGCTGTAGGCTCTTGTCTCCCCCGCCTTCACATTCAGTAGATCCTGTGATCTTTTGTGGTCAGATGTAATTTTATGGGGTCTAGTAGGATTTTGCCGAAAATAATAATAAATCCGCCCAAAAACGAGGTTGATTATTACAAATGCAATGTTTCACAGTGTTTTGATATTGTGATTCATTTCTGAGATAATTCTGACTGCATTATTACTTAAAAGAAGAGTTTTGCTTCATAAGTCATTTTAATTTTAATTTTAATTAACATTTAAGCCGTGGAATCAAGAACTGCTCTCTGCTGATTCCGAGGAATATTGACTTTCTTCCTGCAGATTCCTGCAGGGACTACCTAGACCAGTGGTTTTCAACCTTTTTCATACAGGGCCCACTATTTATTCAGCATTTTCACCCACAGACCCCAAAAATTAAAGATTTCTTGAGCTTGTGTCCACAATTCTGTGGACACAAGGCTGGATTTGCGAAACAAAGCCGTCAAACATACAAACCAAACTACTAATCTTCTACATTCTCTAGTTGTGTAGACTTGGGCTAATTCAGATTTTTTAACTGTTAGATGTAAGAGTACATCTGGTTAACCAACTTTCCATCGTTTAGCCTGGGGACCACCTGGAATCCTCTCAAGGACCACCTTGAAAACCCCTGACATAGACCTTTCATTGAGCTAAGGCCTTTTTGAATCGCCAAAGCACAAAGTTGGTAAGCTCTTCCAACTTTGTGCTTTGGCGATTGTGTTGCTACTGTATTGGCCAGAAAACTGAGAAGCCATAAGTGATTGGACATGAGGATGAAAAGTGTGGAAGCCAATTGTGATTGGCCAGAATGTAATGATGTATGATGATAAGCCTGGCACTTCACACAGGTGTGATTTATTTTCTATACCGAATGGATTCCCAGATTACATTATACTGTACATTGCACAGTGACAGGACCGACCCTTAATATAACAACTCCCCACTGCAAAGTAATATGTTCCCTTGTTGGATGCCTTCAACCGAGCAGGTCTTTGTTTCATGCTTGATGTCTCAGAGGGAAACAAGCTATACATAGACATTCAGCTGCTTGAAACAAGCACTTCAAAGTTCTAAGAAATAGGTGATATACTGTACTTCTCAATCTGACATTACAACCTTACTGACCATTAAGTCTTAAGATACTGTCAACTTCTATGACAGCAATGTCCTACTTTCATTGCCTCTCCTCCGTATGGAAAATCATGAATATATTTAAATTAAATTAAAAAATCCAGGCGTGCCTCTGTGGTGCTGGCAATACATGAACAGCATATCGCCAGAAGAGAAGAAGCAGCGCTGGGGATTATCAGTGCAAATCATATATACAGTATATGTCCATCTCCCTGCTGCCTATTTGACACTTACAACAAAGGGCCATGCTTTACTTCCCCGATGACTACTCAAAAATGACACCTCAATTTACTTCTGTGATGCTCCCGAGCGAGAACACCCTGTGGTGAATTTGAGTGTTATGATTCTGATTACACGGTCAAATTGTTCATTTGTCTCATAGTTTTGACACTTGTCATTTTACACACTCTTGGCACTGGCAGTGTTGTATAGACTTTTGCGGCCCTGTGGGCAGAGTAGCGTATTCAAAACATGTTCTGTAATTACAAAACAATGGGCGCTCTATCACGCCCTGAAGCGCTGACTTTTTCGCTGACAAACCATAACAAGCTGAGGGGAAGCAATTATTAAATGTGACAAACTGTACGTAAGTAAAGTAAGCCTCGCCGAGCCACAAGCCTATCTCCTGTTTCCACTTGTACAAGACAGTACACCCGCGGAACATGACGCTAATACATCCCAGGGACATACCCCATTTCAACCCTCTATAGTGAGTGCAAAGCAGGTCTTCGGTATCACCCAGCCAGGGATTAAACTCCAACCTCCCAATCTCAGGGCGGACATTCTATTTCTAGCTGGTTGCTACAAACTGTATAACAAAACAGTATAATTTGTTTCCCTGGTTTGGGGGGCATTTCATAATATGGCCCCTGATAATATGAAACATGAAATATGAACATTCAAAGAAAATATAAAATTTAGTAACCCACAAGCTCACAATGCATCACATTGCAATGTGGCGTGGGCTTGTAGATTTGACGAGGAGAGAAAACAAGAATGGGACAAATATATAGACCACTAGGGAACCCTGGTCAACCATGTATATACTGAAGGGTTTCAGTGGTTAAGAGTGATCATCATTGTAGTGTGGTGTTTGTGAAAACAGAAAGCAATTAGCCCCATCTACTGGAGCTTCCAATAGCTACACTGAGCAGCATACATACAATATAAACCAGCTATTATTATGACACAATAGTGAATTGAACCATTAGGTATGTACAAGCCAACCTTTGAGTGTCTTCTTAAGGTGAGAGAGGAGTCCTCCCAGTCTCTGCAGGTCAAAGTAGTCAACCTTCCCATTGTAGAAGAGCTGTGGGGGAACGTAAGCCTCTGGAGGGAGAGAGGGAGGGAGGGAAGAGTGTGGAGAGAGGATGGAGAGGATTAACAAGAGAGAAATAATTACACAAGACTGATTAATAAAAACAGACAAGTGAGAGATATGCATGGAGAAAAGTGTTTGTGGAAGGTTGGCAAGAGGAAAATAAAATAAAAATAGTTCAGCCCTTGGTAGAGTGCAAACTTGCACGTTGCGCACAAGTAGGCCGTGGCCGACTGGTGCGCGAGTGGAGCTTGAAAATACTCATGACTTTAGTTAGTTATAAAGGTTTCTAATTTACGTCACCATTACATCACCAATCAAATATTGATTAAGGGAAAAGGGGAGGACTGGTGGAGTCCAATGTGGAGGTGGTGGAGGACTATGATTTTTATAGGGACACAGAAGCTGCTATGGTTGTCATAGATACTAGATATTTTCAGGAAGTAATCTAATTATGAAATGGTCCAAGATAAAGAAGTACGGGTAAACGAAGAAGAAATGCCATTAAAATTCTTGACATTTATTGGTTATATATAGTATGCAGAGTATGCATGAGGGAATGAATGGGGTGACATGGGGATACTGACTCAGGGAGGCAGAGAAGACGCTGTGAGCAAAAGCAGGCACAACATAAACAACCTTCATTATAAGTTAATTCAACAAAAGGAATGGAAGGAAAGTGGCAGTGGCTCAGGGCTAGAGCCCTGAAGATTCCCCACAGTTAGTGTCCTTGAGCCAGACCCTGAACCCCTAATTGCTCCCATTGAGCAAGTTGGTGCCTCGCATGGCTTCCTCTGTCATTGGTGTATGAATGTGTGTGTGTGAACTGTCTAATGGGTGAATATAATGCACATATGTAAAGTGCTTTGGGATAAAGGTGCTATATAATTGCAGGTGCTATATAATGGCACCATTTACCAAATGATCCGTCCTTGCAGTAATTTCCACCATTATAAAAAAAAATGGGTCCCCTGGGTGAGAGATGGGCAAAAATGTACAGCACTTATAGTGCAATAGGAATGAGCACACAAGTATTCACATACTGTACACACGGAATACAGTAATTATGCGAAGGCAGATGTTGGCTGCTGTTCCAATAGCTAATGACTTACTGTAACGATTATCAGAGGTTTACATGTCCTACACGTCTCTTAATGCCTCTCTCTAATTTGAGCAAGGACAGCCATTGCTCAGAGGACAGGAGATAATGGACTGTTATTGGGTGGCATGCAGAGGGCTAAGCATTGGGCCAACGACTTGTCAAACTAAATTTGACAAGCAAAAGAGGCTTTCTCTAATCTCTACTGTACAGTTAACATTACAAGTGCTATGAGTGACTCATATGGAATGGGATTGTATTTCCAGAAACATAAAAGTCTGAGGGTAGTTGCTTTTAGCCAGGGGCGTTTTGCCATTAGGCAGACTAGGCAGTTGCCTGGAGCTCCATTGGGTGGGGGGGGGCACCGAGGTGACGTCACCAGACGAGCTTTTAAAGGATCCCACGCTAATAAGGATACATTATACTTTTCCTCTAGAATCAACATTTAAAACACTCAGTGATGGGCAAGTTACTGGGAAAATGTAGTGACCTACACTACTTGTTACTCTCGAAAAAATGTAGCTAAGCTACACTACAAGCTATCCCCAGAAAATTGTAGCAAGCAACACTACAAGCTACATGACAAAAGTAGCTTGATGTAGCTTGCTACATCAACACTAGATATATAAAAATATATATCTCAACTTAATGTACAACTTTCTGAATAATAATCATAATAATAAAATAATATCAATAAATGTGTATTATGTATATTAGAGGGATGTATATTTGAGGTTTTCTACCCATTAAAAATGAGCGGAATTTGAAAATGTGTGTGGGAAAATGTAGTAAGCTACAATCCTTGTTACTCAAAATAAGTAGTGTAGCTTTACTACAAGCTACTCGAAAATGTAGTGTAGCTTCACTACAAGCTATTCCCAGAGCAAATGTAGTAAACTACACTACAAGTTACGGGAAAATGTAGTTAAGCTATGTAGCTTAGCTACTTGTAACAAGCTACTGCCCATCATCGAAAACACATATATATTCTTTTGTTTAAAAATAGTTCATCATTTTATCCCTTGGGGGGGGGGCAAATGTGCCTGTCAGTGTCATAGGTATGACATCACAGGAGATTTTCCCTGGAGCCCCCCTTACCAAATGGACAAATGCACACACGCATTCTCACATCCTCACACTCTATTTTGCTTACTGTGTACACATTTAGAATCTAATTAACTTACTCTACGGTCTAAGTAGCAAAATGTCCCCGGGCCTTGGCCCTTGTTACTATATAATTATAATTCACACAAAACGTTGTCTTGAATAAAATGCGGTAGTCAAACCTAAATAGAATCTATATGAACAATGTTCTATGTCGTCTGGACTGCTCTTACTTTTGCTGTAAAATGGCAGTAATCTTCACACATCACCACACCAATGGAGACAATACTTGGAAATTAAGATGAATCCATGGCATTTTAAAAACAATGCCAGCAACATACAGTGATATCAGCAACAAAACGCCTTTAGTTGTCAGTTTGCAATGCTTTGTGCACAGCATAACCTGCTACTTATTCTGGATGATGAACTGCACAGGGTGAGCAGTGGCTACTGGCAGGAAGATGGTGGAACACATCAAGCACACATTTGGAGGACATTCAAGTGGAGATGAAGATACCGCCCCAAGCGTCTGCCATCAGTAACTGTACAAGAGCCTTGTTGCACGGAAACAGGCCCTGTGCCATTCCACCTGCCAAATGCTAACCAGTGGGTGTGTGTATGTGGGAGGGGGACTTTTAAATTGTGTGTGGTGGGGGGGGGGGGACTTTAAATTTTAAATTTGGTTGAAGCTTTAGCCCCATTTGAATAGTTGACAACAGAGGTAAGCTCTTCATCTGCATAATTTGTCATCCCCAATTGTCAGTGTCCTTAAACACATTAGAAAACGAGGCCAACGAGAGGTATTAAAAAAGATGAAAGGCGTCCTCCTTGAGGCTGCGAACTGAGATGTGTATTCTGAGCCATTACACTCGATTGCAATGTTATTGGATCCAAGACGTGAAGACACTCATTCCGTGCACACCTGCATGTTTTGTAGGGTGGCAGGCTAGTTTTAAATGTACTTCGCAACTGCAAAGGATGCATTCATGGAAGAAGTAAGGATGATAGAAGTGCTAAGAAGATCACATCAGAAGCCTGAGACCCAGAAAAACACTCCATAGGACCAACGTATATATTTTAGATTAAATAGAACCTGGACGTCCAGTGTCAACAACCACAAGCGTAATCATTGAAGCCTGGAGTACTTCAGGGACTACTGCATTCGGCCTTCTGACAACCCACTGCAGTACTAGGAAGTTTTTTTTTTAAATAACTAGACTGCCCTCCCTGGCAATTGTATTTTTCTGTGCACCTTCTACAAAAGTAAAGATTGAGAGGCCCTTCAGCACAGCCTCTATTGTTATCGATGAAAGGTGTAGCCGGACGATGGCTGAGCAGGCTGGAAGGCTGAACCTTTCAAAAGAAGAATCTGCCACCCTAGCTTAAGAATTGAACAAAGATTGAACAAAGTCACTTGAGGACTGTAAAAAATGATGTGCTAGTGTTTTTTTGGGGACCATGCAGCTACTGCTATGTCTTATTATGCTACGGGTAATCTGCTACGGGTAATCTGCTACGGGTAATCTGGAACAAAATATATTTCGTTTACATGATAATAATCATGTAACCTTTTTGCCCCAGGGACCACCATTCTGACGAAAATCAACCCGGGGACCACCACTAATGTGTCCCGTGGGCTGACCAGGGCTGTCATATATCTCGAGGGACTGTCGCGAAGTAGCATTACTGTCCCGCATGTCTCAAATCAAAGACATGTGAAAAGTTAAAGCTGTTGTGTACCTGTATATACAGTCAGGCCAGCAGGCTAGATTTCATTATTTATGAAGAAACATTCATAAACAAAGCACTTATAAACTGAAGATGTTGGCCAAAGTTGAGTAATGGGGAAAAAAACTGCACTACCTCTGCAGACCACCGGTTGAAAACCCATGGAATAACGTATAGTTTTTGTTTGCATTTTAATTAGATAAGGGCATTATGTCCTACAGCAAATTAGGGAAGGAACACAGCCAACAGAAGGAGCTCAATGGGAGAACAATGCTAGAAAAGCAGATATACAATTTTCAGCTACAGTATGAGGGTTGGTGTTGAGGGGAAGAAATAGTATAGAGAGCCCACAGGGATTTAATTGATTAGAGACAAAATTGCCCTTGCATGGCAATTAGAACATTGTCTTACCATCACTGTTGATGCTGCTGGGGGTTTTCCTCTTGCCTTCATCCCAGTACATCCTCACAGCTGTGATAAGGCGATGGAGAAAACATACCATGTACTCTGGAGGACACAGCGCTGTGGGGTGCTACACACGCCCAACGGGCGGCGAACACACAGACACGCACACACACACAGTATTCATGTTAGTGACACTGGTGCCGGAACACACTGACACCTAGTGTATGACAAATGCAGGCACACATGATGATGAATGGGGCCACATTGTTGGCAAACTAGCCTTTCCCACCAGATCGTTGTAACTTGGTGACGGCCGATGGCTGGCCCCCCGTCTGTGATGCAACTGGAACCATCTCTCACACAGATTGGACCGCCTTAAACAACTCCCTAAACCAAATCCCTACAATACTGGATACCCCCAACTTCCAAAACCTAGCACCTAAACCTTTCTCAACACTAATTATCTATAGTATCTGTGTGTGTTGCAAATTATTTAGGCATAGTTTTTGTTGCCACCAGCAAGGCAGACCACTCTGCCAACTTGGTGAGAACAGACTGCAGCAGTAGTTAGGAAATAAAGGTTACAAAGCTGCGAACATTCGGTTTGGGGCCTCTTTGCTCAAGTCCCCCTAGAGCCGCTCGAGCACGGAGGAGGCTTTCCTCCTTTCCTCACACCATGAAGGAAAGGAGGAAAGCCAGGCAACTCCAGCCAAGTCAAGTTACTAGGACCCGTAGGAAAATCAGGCTGCATATTGTATAATCTATTCTCTTTCTCTCTCATCCATCAGTCTGTCTGCCAAAGTTCCTACCCCTCTATTGCTGGCGTTCTCTTGGAGGAACTTCCGGAATTTGTTCAAGAAGATGTACCGAGAAGCTTCACCCTGAAAGACAGAGAGTGTGTGAAAATAAAGCAGAAAATGTATTTTTTACAAGCAAGAGAGAATCATCAACTTGGTCTAAAAAAGTCTTTATGAGGTATTAAATTAGCTATTACTATTGCATGGAAGCCTGGAAGGTAAGCCAAATTAATTAGGTAGACAAGATCCAGTTTCATTAAACTTGAGCACTGAGTCGGGTGAACTATCTTAGATAGCCTTGTTTCTATCCAACCTCACAATGTTAATAACATGGTACAGTGCCTACAGTCCTTTTGTGTTTGTGTTGTGTATTGAATTTGCCACATAACCTGTGGCTTGTGTTCCTTTTACCATTTACCATGTGTCCGTTACACCATTTTTTACAGTGTTGATAAAAAATATCATGTACAGTGTAATGTAATATCATTATGGGTATGATGTGAAACACCGAAAACAAATACCAAATTGGATTACAAGCACAGAAAATACATAATTGGATACCAAGTAAATTAATCATTTAAGCCGCAATGCTGAAATGCTTCTGGGAAATTAATTCAAGATTATCCTTGATCAATCCAATTGCTGGGCAGAAACAGGAAGTTATATGACAAAATGTTCATACCGTCCCTTTGTCTTTGTTGTTGAGAAGCAACATTAGGATCTGCACCTGAAGCTCTTCTACCACTACAGGAGAGAAAAGAGGAGAGTACAGGTTTCCTGTGGCACTAAGTGTATGCATACTTTGAAATATGTACAATATCCAGCCTTGCGTGTCTGCAAAAGGCCGGTTGCTTATTTAACACATGGCAAACGAATGTGACTGTTGCCCATCTTTTAATATTAATTTTATTGAATTCTTTATTGGCAGGTGCCCTGAGCAGCCTTGCCAGTTTAGATGCCAGTAAATGAGGATAAAGACCGGTCGATGGAGTTGTACAGCAGCCAAGAGCCAACCATGGAGCCAGTTTTCAGGTGTGATTATGCATAAGTACTGTGAATTAGGGCATCATTGAAGAAGGCAGAATTATCCAATCGATGGAGGCTAAACTGAAATCACAAACTATAAAGTAAACATAAAAACAAAGATGATAAACGCTCCAAACCTTCAATCCTCTTCTTCAATCTCTGACAGCCTCTCTCGTACGCCCGACGCCTTAAACGCTCGTCTGCACTCTCATCTTTCGGCTCTCGTTCATCTTTCCCCTGTGTGGATAGCGGATAGTTAATCACATTTGCCCAGGCATACATATTTGAAGCACATTTGTCAAGATGTGTCAAACTTTGTCTAATTGCAAACCTACAAGCAGTAACATTGACTATGTATTGTATCGTTGTACAATGCAAATAAATTCAGCATTTTATTAAAAGAAAATACAAAAAGAGTAGTTTAATTACTTACAAAAAAATAGTTACTTTATCGATTTCAAATAATCGTACAAATCGTATCACCAGAATTCCCCAAAATCGTCCATGTATGGTATCGTATCGTCAACCATGTATTGTGATATGCATTGAATCGCTGTTAAAATGTATCGTTACACCCCTAATGCCAAGTACAGTATAACAGGCAAGCATTCGGTAGCAATAACTCAGCTCAACTCAGCTAAATGATAAATGTTTAATAGGCCATGCTCAGTCACTCTACTTGCAAAGTCAAATACACTGAGTCAAATACTCAAAGGTTACAACATGTAACCAGACAAGCAGGCAAATCCAGAAAGTCAACCAGGGATCTAGCACTAGCAGTCAGACCTCCTCCTCAGTCTCACCTCCTTGTCGAAGCGTGTCGGCCACCAGGTTGTTGGTATGAGCTCTTCTAGACCAGCCTCTTTCACTCTTAGAGGAGTCTTTATGTAAAAGAACACTACAGAACGCAGCACGTCAAATGTAAGGTTATGTTAAAGATTTTAAAAGGCAACATTTTTTCTTGGAACAAAATACACTTTCAATGCTCCAGCAGAAATGGAATAAAAGAATGGTTGTCCCGCAAAACTGCATGGCCCTTGTCAAATCCAACAACATCAAAAACGGTTGGACCGCCTCCGTAGTTGTAACTCCCTAACTTAATTTAGGGGTTGTAGACCTTTTTCACCAAGCAGTCTGTTCCACTGCTGGAGACAGGCCTAAACCAAAAACGTTATTGGCTGGAAAAACACACATCTTGTCCTTTATTGAGGCATTTATTTGGTTCATCAGTACATTTATTCTATACCCATAAAGTTCAAGTGACCTCTCAAATGAAAAAAGGATATAAGACATTGCTGAGCAAGTATTTCCTTGACTTCTCATGTCGCAGGATGGCTGTGGTAAGACGCAGATAGTGGATCTGTAAATAAAAGTTTTGTTGAGTAATGCAATAAAGTTACATTACGGCACGGTATGATGAATTTTAGCCAATAATCTATCTCTTTGAACTGACATCCCTTCTCTGCTTTAGAGTCCGTCTTCTCCTATCTAGACACATTCACAGTTGACATACTGTATACAGTACAATATTTCATTTATTCTAGACATTTCAAATATGATATATTTCTGTCCAAACAGGATTTGTCCAGAAACCAGGCAGGTCTTCCATCTCCAGCCCTACCTGAAAGCCCAGGTCTGGGATGATGGGGGAGAAGCGGTAAGCCCTCAGCAAGGACATCATCAGTTGCTTCAGGCACTCGTTGACCTCATAGTCCTACATACCAGGAGCCAGGCAACAGAGACAGGGCAACAAGGTTACTACTTCATTGATCCTGCCCCTACTCTTCGTACTATAAGCTTGTATTGCAAAATATTCTAAGCCAGTGGTTCTCAAACAGTGTGCATATGTCTTGGGATTTTGTCACAACCTATGATTTTGTCACAAACACACACTATAACTGCAAATAACAAGAGAATAAGCTATGTTTAGTTGAACATGTACATTTATTGCTTGGTCGTATGAGAGTGTGCGATATTGTGTGTGTGTGTGTGTGTGTGTGTGTGTGTGTGTGTGTGTGTGTGTGTGTGTGTGTGTGTGTGTACCTCCATCAGCAACCAGAAGAGGTCCAGCAGCTGTTGTATTAGTGGGTGTTCATCCACCGCCCCTCCACCCTCTAGTATGGCCAACAAGAAGTTCATCAAGACATCCTCCACCAGGTACACTTTACACTAAGGGACACATTGGACAAAATGTTAATGAGCTTCACACAGAGCCTACTTTCTACTGCATGTGAAGCGCTATGCGAGGTAATTATAAGAGGTCTAGTCTGACAGTTAGAACATAGTAAAACAATACTGCACACTTGATCTAAAAAGGTCATAAATCATAACACTGACACTAATACAGTACTTCAGAATCTATTTCTTAGTCGCATAAAATGATCACAGGTGGCTCTACTGATAATAACTAGGTGATTAATGGTGAACTCAACTGCATGACATTTTCATCTAATTAAAAGCCTTTGGTGTGTTTTATTTTAAGCTAATATTGACATTTGGCCGTGCCAAAATCTGTGAACAGCTTTTTATAGTGCCACCAGGAGGCCGATTTTTGTAAAACAATCCCAACACTAACACATGTTACTTCAGAGTCTGTTTCTTTACAAAGGCAACAAATTCGATTATCTCAAAGTCTTTTTTTCTTCTCTTTTCCATGTTCTCCTGTTTTAGGCATTGCCATTCCCACCAACTGTCGATCCCCTGCTGCTGCCAAGCCTCACTGTTAGAGGGAGTCATGTACCACATGCTGTCTCTGATACAAACTGAGTCACCGTGGATACCTCCTTTTCACAGTTTCACCGGGGAAGCTCAAGATGTGACGCTCGCCAGCCAGCTTCCCACATGTGAACACTGCCAAAGATGTGTTCATTTCGGGTACGCAGTCAAGCTGAAGGCACTATTGCTGGAACGCAGATCCAGGTCTTCTTGGTTAGGAGCGAGTGTCTTCTTAGACTGGGAACCTGTGGCTAGCCCAAGACCTAGATTGTCTACCCATTGGACTGTGGGCATTTCAAGTTTGTTTTTGATGATTGGTTCAAATGGTTGAAGGCTTCTTTCCTTGTCGTCTGCTATTGCTTTTTCATGCTTTATCTATAGCAGGGGTTTTCAAGCAGGGTTTTTCAGGTGGTCCGGGGACCACCAGTGGTCCCTGTGGGGAGGATTTCATGTGGTACCCAGCTAAGTGATGGACAAATGCATCCTTAGAGATCTGTAACTCTTGAAAATTCTTGGATCCTTAGAGATCTGTAACTGCTAAAATGAAACCAAATGGACCCTCACAGGCCCATTTGGTTTAATTTTACGCTCTCAAGAGTTAAATTGTATTTAAACCTCTGAATTACTTAATTTTCAAGAATCTGCATGATTAGAAAATGTAGGAGAATTGTTATTTTGAACAACATTTTGCCAGTTTAATCCCAGCAAACAGCCATGGAAGTAGCACATTTTAATCCCATGAATATGGATTTAAAAATGGCAAATAAGTATTGTCTAGTCTAAATATTTTTTAAACACAAAAACTATGCAGATGATCAGACAACATCCATAGAGTCACAAATGCAAGCATCCACACACACAAACCCACACAATACAATGGCACTTGCATGCTATTCCCACCATAAGAGGAGCAAAGTGGTTGAAGATGTGAGCCAGGGTGATGAGGATGGTGGGTTCCCCGTGTAGCCTCCAGGCAGCACAGTCCTTCTCAACCAGTCTCTCCTCCTACAGCAAAGAAACAATGATTCAGCAAATGCATGAGCAAGTGAGAGAAGCAGATTGTTAACACTATGTTGTCAACTATGTTGACTGCCCCTTACACATGCACACACACTCACGCACATGCACGCACTCACACATGGTCAAACACACATACAACTGAAGGACTGGATCGAACTGCTGCTATCCTATCCTATCCTATCTTGCACATGTATACCTCACCTCATAGTAAGCTATATGTTGTTGTTTAGTTGTAGTTATGTACTGTAGTCTCGTATATAGCTTTAGATTTTTAGTTGTAGTATACTGTAGTTTCTAGTAGTAGTTTTTAGTAGTTGTATATGTCCTGTCTAACTGTCTGTTAGCTTCACACTACTGCCACTTTATCACACCTGGTTAGCCAAGCACCTTCACCTCAAGTTAGGTGTACTGTTCGCACCTTACTGGTCTGCTGCACTATTGTTTGTCTCGTCTATTGTCTCGACCTTGTCTTATTGCACTGTCTATTGTCTTGACTATTGTCTATTGCACTGTCTTGTCTATTGCACTGTGGAGAATGGAAACGCTATTTCATCCCTGTATATGTCCTGACATACACTGGAGTGACAAATAAAAAACCTTGAACCTTGAACCTTATTCTACACATGTTCAAAATGGTTACTTTTCAGGAAATGTAAACAGGAGCCTGTGTTCCAGTGGAGTGGGTCCAATCATTATTTAGGCAATTTCATTGGTTAAATATGGCTAAATATTGTTAGCTTGTAGATGTCCTGTACTTGTGTGATGAATAAAGTAGTGCATTATTTTAGGAAACAAGAATTGACGCACCGTCAATTAATTGGCAGCTGCTGTATAGAGTGGAATTACGGCGCGTCATAGGACCTCCCGCTCTGGGGCAAACTGAACCATAGTGGAGTGTAAGGCTGTATACCAAAGCTCGGGATTCGAACCACTCACTCGCTAAGGTCGCCACGCGAACGAATGTTAATGATTCCGAACCATTTGCATTTATTTATTTACTTACTTAACCCCTCTATGTAGGCGACCCGCCATTAGACTAGCTCAAGGAAGTGAACGGAGTTTGCGTAACTCCGTCTGTACTCTATAGAGCTGCGCACTGACTCATGGTTAACTGGCCAGCAGCAGCAGGCACTTAGACTATATATATAATAAACACGACATCCTGAATAAACCTTGAGGTAGCAACTTAATGCAAGTGGATGAGAGGGGGACTTCCAGTGGTCATCTCTATTCAATATATACTCTAAGAGCAGGCAGCAGCAGCAGCACCACCACCAACCGAGCAATGATCAGTTGTTACGGGAGGAGAGCTTGGAGATTGATATGGATATTACGTTAGTAATAGTTTGTCGTGACAATCTTGACAATAGCATCAAAAACAGAAGGGGCATTTGTGAGGGAGAGTAGTCTAATCTTGGAAAACAAATAACTAAACGAGCCGACGGACCTGTTGACATGTAATGGCAATTAAAACAGCGTGTTACCCGTGGCCGTGTCGGATCGGTCTCATCAGAAAGTAGAGAAAGGAGAACTATTAAAATCCACGATTTTAATAGTTAGTAGTTAGTAGCAGCGGGAGGGGGTTTACGGACGAAGGTTCGCGAAGCTCGCTGGGAAATTCCTGACGAAGCTCGAAGCCCAAAATCAGGCCTAGTATACAGCACTAGTAGAGTGTTGCACTGTCGCTGTTGACAAAGTCCCATTCTCTCCTATTGCCCTACTTGCCCCAGAACAGGGATCGGGACTAGAAGCGAAAATGTTTACGCCCATTAGGGGCGTTTCTGTTCCTCTCTATTAGTTCTGCAGAATTGTTCTCGACCTCTGAGCCATGGCATGGATTTTGTACCGGCTATCTGATTGGCTATTTGGTCTCTCGGCAACACCACGACTTCTGATTGGTATCTCGTCTCTCAGCAACTCTTCCATCTCCGTATAACATTTCCCAATTGGGGGGGCAGGTGAAATGGTATGGGGGCGGCCTCATCGCCCGTGGAGCTTCGCGCGATGATGCCACACCCATACCATTTTTGGTTACAGGACTTAGGTATTAGGCAAGTTAGCATCAATAACAAAATCAGTTGTTGAAGTTGCTTGTTGTTTTCTGTTTTGAATGATGAAATGGTGTTGGTTTGACAATCGTAGTTAGTTAGTAGCATAGTGTTTCAAATCATTTTAATTATAAGCACTTTAATTTGAAATATCTTTGAAATTATGGTTGTTTGCATGCCATCATGTTTTGTGGGGCAGTCAGGGCATTTAGGGGGGCATTGCCCCCCCATGCCCATGTCTAGATCCGCCCCTGATTTTCAGAATATCTTTCCCCACTCACGAATAAAGATGTTATGGTTCAAGTGGTGGAAGTACAAAACAAAACATCCATGTCTACCTGTGTGTCGATGACGGTGGAGATAACATTCTTGAGGTAACCCAATAGCTGGTGTGCTTTTAGGAGGTCTGCGGTGGGTGGGTTCTGAAGAGGCACATAACCTTCCACAGGATACGTGAACCACATGTAGGTTAAAGACAAAACACTGAAGAAAGGAAGGTCTGAACCTGTTTCATCATTGTTAATACACATACTGTACTGTAGGCCTAGATTTTTGCCACCGCTAAACCCCTTATCCCTTAACTTCTTTGCCTTTAAAAAAAAAACATTTTTCAGTAGTTCAAATGGCCAGTCTACAAGCTCACAACATGTTAATAGATTGTTGAAATATTCCAAAAAGTGAAAATAGAAAAAAAGAAATAAGGGATTTGGAATAAGGGGTTTAGCGTGTAACGAAAATGGAGCCCATAATATCAATGTACACAACACATCAAATGATACAGTATCTATGTTAAATCAATGTAAAGAGACATTATGCTAATATCAAATACATCCCATGATCTGTGTGTGTGTGTGTGCGCACGTGTTTGTGTGGGGCACTTATCTCCTTGACCTACTGGCAACATTCACAATACATTTGCCAGCGACAGTGTTTTGTGAGATTAGCTGCAGACACATAGAATCGTCATAAAAGCTGAGGCATTCATTCACTCATAATACAGTACAATAGGACTACTATGTGTGATTTTTGCTGAGTTGAAAGGATATCGGAGAGGTCTGCTGCCAAAGTTGAAAGCCACTGACTCTTTGAAGGAGAGGCTGATGGCGGGGAAGTAAGCGATGCCTGGACCCATCTTAATGTTCGTGAAGGCAGTGCCCAGGGACTGGCCATTCCTGGGGCAACACAAAACACATCCACACTATGTATAGAGTACCTGGCTTGAAGCACAGAATTGTAATTCCACAATATAGGACAGTGGCTCTCAAACTTTATAGCCTGTGACCCAAAAGAGTCTCCCGGGCACCCAAACACTAGTTTGCATGCCAAGCTTAGAAAGCATAATGTAATGTCTATGATTACTCTTTTATTTCTTCATGAAAACACTTCATGAAGAAAATAATTGAATTTGTTCTAAATTTAAGATAAATACATCTATTATGTATTATGTACTAATGCCAAACAAATGCCACATATAGACACATTTCTTCGTCATGTATGACAGCAATGTAACTGACCTATCAATTAGTAAGATAACATAATTACTGTTCTGCTCATTAGGAACATTTTGCAAAATTATGTTCAACACCACCTCTATATCTGGACTCAGATTCCTCACTAATGGCCATGTTCTGAAACGCAGAGCGACCAGACAGGAATGTTGACATCTTGTGAAAATTAGTGAGGACCAGTTATGTAAAAATAGGTGAGGTGTTCCTTTACGACAATGCAATACAATGCAGGGCTTCTGACTTACAAGCAGAAGGTAATGGTTGCCTCGTCCAGGTCTATCAGACAGCTCACAATGTCTCCTGCAGCCCACGACTAAAAGAAGATACAGTATACAGTATAAGATGTTATAAAGCAAGTTTCCATATTGGATAATGTCCAAAACAATGTTTGTTAAAGAACACTGTACAATGGATAAAGTAATAGACAGAATACCTGGCTTTACCATCTTTATTGTAATGATGCAGATAGTGAAGGAATTCATTTACATAGGGATCTAGTTGCCTGCCATTGGCAAAACAACAACAACATTGCCTTCGGTACACAACAGTGTCATGAGTCTGGCTTATTAGCCAGTCTAAGGATCTAGCGCTTTTATTATATCAATTCTTTCCTCACCTTGCCATAGTTAGTGGTGGTTACATTCCACTTGCGCACTCTGTTCCCATCGTATGCATACGAGTCTGGAGTGTCCCCAACTCCCTCCTATGATGAAAGAACACAGAGACAGGGATACAGCCATCATCATCATTAGTATGTGAAAGACTGGAGGCGGTTGTGTTTGTGTGAGGGGAGCCAATATGGCTCATTTCCATTGTTTGTTTGTTTTTTAGATTTGTTTTGGGGCTTTTTATGCTTCTACTGATAATGAACAGTACACAGACAGGGCATGGGGAAATAGACAGGGAGACATGAGGTAAAACCAGAGGCGTCATGCTTATTATTTTACTGCCACTAGTAGTAGAGAGAGCTTGCGTGTGTGCGTGTGTGCATGTGTGCGTGCGTACCTCCTGGTTGAAGCGACAGTTGAGCGTACACCATCCTATCTGCATCAGCCCCTGGGAAGAGATCAGTACCTCGTAGGCCCATTTCCCTGGAGAGCAAACACAGGACAGATACTGGAGAACAGTACACTCCATACTAGGCAGATGCGTTAAAGCAAAATAAAATCCCACAGCTGAAAAATGGTGTCCTGGGATGTGCAATTTGGGAAACCGTGTGGAAGGAAGACACACACACACACACACACACACACACACACACACACACACACACACACACACACACACACACACACACACACACACACACACACACACACACACACACACACACACACACACACACACACACACACGAGCTAACCGCCTGGGCTTCTGCACATATTGACAGTTTAACCATTTCCAGTGCTCTAATATTAAAATAGTAACAAAAAGTAGACAATCTACAAGCTCTCGATGCACCTACGAGCTTGTAGATCAGCTACTTTGCTGGAAGGCATGCTGGCTTCTACATGGAAGTCGTGGCAACTGAGAACATTAATTCATGAAGGCATGACATGCTGTGGCCTCTAGTTTGGACCATTATTCACTAAATGAACCTTCTTAGTGACTAAAAATGAAATAAATCAAGAAGGAGACATAGGATAACTCTCCCCTTGACTAAGTGTTAAGTGTTAAATGACTGCTGACAACAGCCATAGCCACAAATGGCTGTTGTCAACAATGCATCCTAAATAAAATCTATAACTGCTAAACTTAAACAATAAATCTGGTCTAGATCATGCAGCCCATCATAATGCATTTTGGTGATATTAAACTAGCTGAGTGCTTACCTTTATATACACAAGTAGTAGCTCTGATGGAGCTGAAGTTGCTATGGCCGATCACCTACAAGTAGTGAGTGAGAGAGAGAGAGAGAGAGAGAGAGAGAGAGAGAGAGAGAGAGAGAGAGAGAGAGAGAGAGAGAATAAAGTCACTCATATCATAATCACAATAAATACAATCTTTTATAAACCTCCAGGCATCTCCACACTTTAATGGCATCTTCTGTGGTTTTGTGGAAGGGCTGACATCATGCACATACAGCAAATATGGGAATAAACCACCATGGAGTGGGGGAAATAAGAATGCAAATCTCACCCCTAGTAGGTCGTCATCGACAAACAGTAGTCCTTCAAAGCCACTGGTGTGATCCAGTACAACTGTCTGTGGACCCAGGCGACCTTCAATAGGTTGATCTGTAGAGGCAGAGAGGTATACGTCAGTAAGTCTCCAACCTCAACTCATACCCCATTGTATCATGTATGCATTTGATGGATGCAACTATTACAAGAAGAGGCAGTGCCACTGTTTACAATAGGAATAAACACTAATACTAATTCATTTCCATCCCCACTAGCTAAAGAGTGCTTGTCTACAAACTCTCAAACTTTTTTCTGAGCAATGATAAAATGGCTGCTTGGGTGTATGAATGAGAATTATGTTTTGCTTTAACTATATGAAGAGAGACGACAGGATTTTACATGGAGATTCACATACATAGTGGCTTTTAAAACTTTTTAATTTCTTGCATTAAAAAAAATAAAAATAAAAACAGGCCTATGTATTTGGCACTTCATAAGGATATAGTAGTAAGCATACAAAGTAAACCTGCTACTGCAAGGATTTTCTCCTGTGTTCAATGCGTTCCTCTGTAGACATATCGTTGTTGTGTGGACAGGATTTTTTATAAACGGAGGAGGAAAATACCTGCTTTGCAAAAAATCAGGAGTTGTGTAGCATAACAAAGGTAGTTTGCTTGTTCTTTGTTTGTTTACTGTAATTCCTTTTTTCATATAGATACACAGTCAAATATATATGAATATAAAACAGGAGCAGTAGCTCCTCTGTAACAGACAGAAGTATAGGGTTCTGTTGGGGGACAACCAGGACAGAACGGTCTGGGCTGCGAGCCTAGTGGCTCCCCTGGGAGCTCATAAAGCGGAATCGTTTTTACCGCATGGCTCTGGGTCATTTGGAAGCGAGTCTGTGAGCCATATCTTGCGCCACCCCTTCCTTGCCTTTTATTCCTAAACTTTTTATTCTGCTATTTTGAAAAATAAAAATAAAAACTTAAAATAATCAGTACAAGCTCACATGAGTCAATATAGATCAGTTGGTTTAAGTATTTTAAAATGTTTTTTTCCAGATAGTAAAATTATATTGCAAATAAGTTTAGGGAAAAAGGGTAAGGCATGGCCAAGATAGAAGCATGTGCGTCAATCAATGCGAACGCGGTGAGACAGATAACTATGTAAGCCAGACAGAAATGTGTGCATGTAGAATCTTTAATCGTAGAGGGAATACATTTTAGAATAAGAACACTATGGTGTTAAACTGATAACCTTACTTGAACTTTATACTCCAACCACTTTAGTCAAGGAAGAAGTGTGGAAGCAACATGGCATGCAATGTGGTGCAATGTGGTGTAAGGAGGATAACCCAGACAGAAAATCTATTTACTTGATATGTTGTGTATACAGACAGTTAATTGGGGTATACTAAACAGGGCCGCTGGGCTTCATTCCTCTCCCACATGTCAGCCGAGGACAAGTGAACTTATTGTATGTGCAGCTTATATTTTTAGCCCTTTTACCAGCAGGGAGTTTGGAACTTTTATCAACCACAGGCTGGATTGCCATGGAATTCACTGTGCACTGTCATGATTGCCAC
Organism: Benthosema pterotum; assembly: GCA_039105355.1. Classification (NCBI taxonomy): domain Eukaryota; kingdom Metazoa; phylum Chordata; class Actinopteri; order Myctophiformes; family Myctophidae; genus Benthosema; species Benthosema pterotum. The sequence goes on along the minus strand of CM076971.1, from coordinate 19,600,534 downwards.
TGGTCTGGTCTGGATGACTCCTTGTGATGTTTGCAACCTAGTGGACTGCATTGTTGATCTCCTTGACCTCACTTATGATGAAAAATGTCTGTCGATTAGCTTTTTTCCACTGACTAAAACTAAACTACTACTAGACTAAAATGTTATTGAAGGAGTAGTGAAGAAGAGATCCAGTAAACTATTTTTATTACGTTTGCTTACACTCAGCTATCAGCTCGGGAAATAGCTTGAAACACCTAGCAGCTTGTAGATCTGTCGTTTTCTCGATGCAACCATGTGTAACATCAGGCATTACGACCCCATCAATCAAAACTTGCCTACCTTTTCTCTCAGGTCACCCGTGTAAATAACCTTTTCACCCTTGCATTACACCCCTGCATACATTAAGGTATGTAAATATCTTTGTAATATCTTTCCCCACTAAGATACAATATATGTGTTCCGTTACGTAAACGTAATGGAAGTTTCCAATATGACGGATTGAAAATAACTTCATACTTGATATTAAAACCACTTGAACCACTTATGCGGGGGTGGGGGGTGGATTCACCAAAAATAGCAGCATTGCATTAACTTTTAGATTGACTGTTTGGTGAGGGGGTTTGGTGGTCGGTCTTACTAAGCATATTAGTATATTTTATAATTATAATTCTAAATTTCAATTTTATCAAATTATTCCACAGAACCCCTAGACTTGTCATGGCATTCACTTTGAGAATCACTGCTCTAGCGGACCACAAAAAATATCCGCTCACGTACATATGATCTCAAGTTCTTGAAAATGTAAGGGGCAGATGGCCTATCTCTGCGTGCTTCTGAAAGGATCGATTTAATGAATGCCGTATCTTGCCTGATTCCAAGCATGTGGTTAATTACAACATGACACTCAGTTAATCTCCCAAAGGAAGCCTGAAGGACAGTAATACAGAAAAAAAAAACAATTGCTACAATTATGAACAGTTACCCATCAGGCTGAAAAAAATGCCCCTGCCGCTGGAAGCATGTGTGTGCATGCGTGCATGCTTGCATACCTCTGGTGTCCTCGGTGGGTTCTCCCTCGGACAAAAGACGTTCAATATGAGCCCCAAGGTCCTGGAACCCCAGAGGTTTCCTTAAGAAGGAAAGGATTAACAATAATGAGTAAGAGAAACCACAATTAACGGGTGTGTGGCGTTGGGGGTTGTCCAATGTTAACCCAATTCAATTAAAGATGGAGTGACCCCCCTCCCCCTCAGCCAAAACATGATCATCAGGTACTATGATTTTGTACATGGATTTTGGAAGATGCTCTAAGCGCCCAAACCCCCAATGATCTTTTCTTTTCAAATCTTTTTATTGATTTTCAATTTTTTCATAGATAAAATATATTAAATGTTGGAGCCACAAAATATAAACAAAACAAAGGAAGCAATAAAAATAAACGATTTGTGACACTTAATTTAAGCAGTACAAAAGGAAAATAAAAATAAAAACCAACCCCAAAACAATCCCATACCACCCTCCCCCCCACCCACAGTCCCACGGATGGCTAAAAATAACTAGTAGAGTAAAGTAGAGCAGCAACAATAGATTTTTTAGTAGTTTGTTGTGGAATTCGGCGTAGGTCAGGCACAGATACAACGCACTACGCGGTTTGTGTGTTGTGGTAGAATGTCATGAATGGGTCCCATGTCTTATGAAATTTCCTCGCAGAACCGACAATAGAAAATCTAAGCATCTCCAATTTGAGACTGGACATAATGTCATGGAGCCACTGTTGGTGGACGGGCGGGGCAGCATCCTAAGGCAATAAGGCAAAGTCGACCATGCGACATTCTGTGCTTGTTAAGGGGAGATCCCCCAATGATCTTTTGAAATGTCTTTTCAAAAGATCATAGTTCGGTCAATACTGGACCATTTCTTACGATTCAAAGTGCTATATGATCACCAAACATTGATGTTTCCTTTGCTGTATGGGGATTGCATTTATGTCTATGAAACGTTATAAAGCAAACTGCAAAAAAAAAAAAAAACAGGAAATCATACATTATAGGAGGTACCGGAAACTTGTCTTTTTGATAAATCATATCCCGGTCAATTCTGGACCATTTATTACATTTCAAAGAGCTGTGAGATCGTCAAACATCAATTTCTCATTTGCTGTATACATGCGTGTAGGACGAAAACAAAAGGAGAAGCCATATTTGAATATATTAACCACCCCTGGGGTCTTATAGAGTATCGTCACACATATACAAAACACTAAAAGTACAAAAATCACCACATCCAATGTATTTATTTCTCAAATCAAATTAAATCTTCTGGAATATCTGAGATATTCTTAAATGAAGAATGGGGTTCAACTTCATTGAAATGGACTACGAAACGAAGCATGACTATACTGTGTCTGTACATGTTAGCAATGCAAGCGAGAGACTCACTCTGACCTCCATAGTTTGTGTTTGGGTGAGACACCTTGACTAACATTACAGTTAAGCCCACTAGTTTCAGGTTACCTCCAGCAGCTCTATACATAGACATCAACAGACACACCGTCCACCACCATAGATATGTTGCTCAGGAAGACCTCAAAAGTCCATAATCCAAAACCCCCTAGCCAGTCTCATGCCTCAGTTGTTCACCTAGTGGATACCTGCCTGTTCTTGGGTCAAACAATAATCATTTAAAACTATGTTTCATTTTATTTGTAATGGACTTACTACAATACTTTTCTGCAAACCTCTAACTGCTACAGGGTTTAAATTACCGCAAATCTTTAGCATAAAAAATAGCAAGGGCAACCAAGCGAGAAAATTTAAATTTACACTCTCATCAGGATCCTAGCAGCACTGAGATGTAGACTCTGCACTCATTTCAGCATCTGGCAGGGCATATCCCTGACCCTGAGTCATACTCCTATTTTACATGGAGGGCGTCCTAAAGCCAGAGCTTTGGGGCCACTGAACATTTCTGACGAGCCAACATCCTTTCGTCACTACAGCAGTCCATTTCCTGGCCACACAACATATCCATGTCAAGGACCTCCAATATTTGCAGGGGACTTCGACGCTAGCTGTGAGGCAGTATGAACTAAATTTGAGTCTGGGACCTTTTCCGACCCGAACAAGACTTTTTGGGGGGAGACTAAGAAGGAGTATGCTCTTACACTTTAAATTTCAGTTGAGGGTACATTTTCATAACCAGGTTGGAGACTGGATGAGTGGGGACGGTTGTCACTGGAGAGGGAGTTGCTGGAGCAGGGCAATGAGGGCATAAAAGGGGGGCTGGGGTGTGCCAACTAGAATGGCTTTGGTTTTTTAGGTGTTTAGGAAGTCTTCTCCAGGAAGGTGGCTAGTAAGGTGCATGGCTAGTAAGGTGCATGGCTAGTAAGGTGCATGTACAGTACAGTAACAATATACATGACCATCTCATTGGCCTCGTGGTCATTGTCACCCAGAGATTTGGTGGTAAGGAATCAATCCTTGACTGAATCATAAGAAAAGTAAAAAACAAAAAAATATTAATACTACTATACGCTCAACAGTCTTACTAGTGGTGCCAAATCACGGCAGAAACATAAAAAGCAAAGTCTTAAATAGACGAAAGAGTAGCCGGGGGAGTTCCCTGCGACATACAGCACAAGCATATTACATATTTATATACCACAGAAACCACACTACGGGCAAAAACAGTAGCCCAATATTGACAAAGAATGGAAATTCACAAGCTCACTTGGGAGGACATAATTTACTGTGGCATCAATGTCTGGGGCCTGGGCAAACACTTTAACCTATATGCTACTGTAGCTTTTCATAGCAGCAAATAAAATTCACTGTATACACTACACTCCCAATAGGACACATAGGAACACAGATGTCACCCAAAATAAACAATAAGGCACACGCTTCATTTGAGCCAAACTGCCAAAACAGAAAGATGAAAAACAGGAGGGGGATTCGCAGCTCAGTTTTAATTAATCCAATTTGTATTCACCACAGCAATATAAGATGTTTTGACCCTGCAGTCTTATTCCGATAACAGTAGGCTAAGTGAAAAGAAATTGGAGCAATTAAAAGTGTTATTCGGAATTGGATACTGAGCCAGCATGGCAGTAGTTCACAAAATGGGCTGATTAAAAAAATGAATGCCTGCGTTATCCTTGCATGTGGTTGTTAAGCAACTACCGTAAACATAAATCAGGCATGTGTCAGACAGTCAGTCAGAAGTCTACCTGAGGGAGGCCAGCGCAGGTCCCTGTTTTGTGGAGGGGAATACATGGTGTAGGTAGTCACTCAATAACTTCTCATTCACTATACCTGGATGAGAAAGGACAAAAGAGAACAGAATATAATTTCAATTTTAAGATCGATTGCCCAGACAAGGAATCCTAACAGAACTGAATGGATGTTTAATCTATTGTACACATTACGTACTTTGATTAAAAAGTTGCACCAACCCAAAACTTTTTTTTTCTTTTTTCCTCTTTTCTGTATGGATTGATTAGAATTAGGACTCCATTTTCATTGCGCACTAAACCCGCACTAAAACTTCTTTGTCTTTTTTTACTACAACTTATTTAAAAATACATTTTTGAATTGTTCAACTAGCCAGTCTACATTGACACGTGAGCTTTTAGCCTGGACATTGTAACTATTCAAAAATGTTTTTCTAAATAGAAAAAAAGGTGAAGAAGTTAGAGATAAGGGGTTTAGCACGTGTCAAAAATCAAGCCCTTAGTCTACTCGTAAACCTCACACTTTCACTTACCAGTGGCTTTGGGTTTGTCTGTATCAGAACCCACTCTGTAGTTCCGACGGGTCAGGGCTGTGCCGCCCCCCTTTGAGCTCATGTTGTCAGACTCCGGGGTAGCCTAGTCCATGCACTGCTGGGTAACAACAAACAGTCACGTTACAGTATCTTTGACGCGATTTGACAGATTAAGAAATGGAAAGAGTACAGGATAAGACATTTAGGGCTCCATTTTCGTCACCGCTAAACCCCTTATCATCTTTGCTCTTTTTTACTATTTTGAAAAACATTTCGGAATACTTCAACATGCCAATCACCTTGTGAGCTTCTAGATTGGCCATTTTAACTATCGGAAAATGTTTTTTTTAATAGTTTAAAAAGGCAAAGACGTTAAGGAATAAGGGGTTTAGCGGTGACAAAAATCTAAGCATTAAACTAAAATGATAACACAATTAAGTCCTGGGGACCTATTCAGTTTATCTTAACACACATACACTGTACGTGCAGTGTATACAGTACATAGTATAGTATTAACAACAACACATTGCTACATGTCACCAAAAAATACAAATAACTATATGTACAAAGGAGAAAAGGTAAAAACAAATGACACTCCCTTTTGATGGCAATTACAATATACATATACTTTAACTTGTCATCATCCAATAGATTTTTGAAGGGTTTGTGTTTAAGAATTAGGTAGTGCCAAAGACAGACATTGGACCTTTACCAGCAGGCTTGCTGGACCATTTAAAGTACAATGAATGTTGAAGATGAAAATGTGACAAGAAAGACAGGAAAACAAAGGGAAACTGCACCCATGAGATGCTGGAGTTGGTGAATAACAAAGTTGTAGGCCTGCAATATCCAGTTTCAGGTCTCATATCAACAAAGTCCTTTCCAATATTTGTTATGTTTACAAAATAAAAAATAAGTATATTACACTTTTGGACACACATTCAGAGAGAGGGGGTGAATACACTACATATGTAACTGAGCTGGGCTGGCATACATTCGACTTTAAGTAACCACAGCAACCTACCTATCCCGTGCATTACATTATGTATCAAATCAACAAATATTATAACTAGCATAAACTTCTTCATTGTTCCTCAAGACTATGAATACAACTGAGTAGTCATGGTACTAGGGGGATGCTTTATTTCAGGCACAATACTCTCTTGGCTGACTAGTCTCCTACATGTTTGATTCTTTTCCATGACCATGACAGAGACAGTTCAGTTTTGGATGGCTATAAAGGTTGTTTGTGGCAATAGATCAGGACCATGTTTTGCCTTCCTTGATCACAGCTAGTTATCTTGCAAGTTCACACAAGGTGCATGTAACTCTATCAGTTTACTGTGATATCAGTTGTCCATGGCAACAGTGGCAGCCAGGCTTACTATTCTGGAAGGCAGCAGTACACACTGGTATGATGATATGAGCCGAGTCAGAACTCACCAGCCAAGTATCAACTAAAACCTGTAACTAACTGTTAGCTACAGTATCCACGCAGAGTCAGAGGTGTTCTCTTGGAGTGAATGGGGGGGTAATGGGTAAGGTTAGGATAGGGCTTTGGGATTTAGGGTGAGACTGAGACATATGGCTGAGCCCGAGGGAACATATTAGATCCCAACCCTGCTGTGTAGCTATGCTATCTGTGCAAGCTCCAGCCTAAATGCACCTTAGCAGCTGCTATAACCATATACGGACCAACATTGCATTTACGCCTGCCCTACACTATTTAAACGCCGTAAGCTTGGCTTCAGCCCATTAGCCAGACGCACGCACGGTTCTGCTTTGCACCGAAATCTCTTGCTAACTGCCTGGCTATAGCTGGCTAATGACAGTGACAGAGACAGAACCACTGACTGACTGAAGCTCCCTATACGCTGTTATACGCAACTCGGTGGCTTAACGAAGTCCGTCTCGGGCTATCGAGAGCAGGTACATCCAATCGCGGAATTCTATAGGTAACACATTTGGCGTAACGGTGCTATTTTGGTTCGCTATAATTGCTCACTGGGCACAACAAAAGCTGGTGGAAACACTTACCCGATACTTCTTTATAAATGAGCCCCGTCTTCTACGTTTAAATCCGGTATTCAGAATATTTGTACTAAATGAGAGCGGTGTGGCATACAGGTGTCAGCACTGTGTTTTCGACTGGAGGAGCCTATTTCTACAACAACACTATTCTTGTCAAACGGTTCCCACGTCACGGGGCGTCAGTTGGGACAAAATACGTCGCCGTCGGTTTGCTAAACGCGAACTAAACAGCTGAGTCAGAAAATGTGGAGCGAAGCAACATCCAACTTGCTGTTACTACGTAGTAGCCTAGGTGTTAGTTTGTTACCCAATGCCATATTAAACTAAGCCTTTTCTCTAACCGAGTGGACACAGAAGGACGATGACAGATACAGTACATGCAAGTTATAATGCACTTCTATGGGGCCTATATTCTAGGGATGTCTAGGGCCTGGACATTCCCCTACATTCCCATTCCCCTAATCCTAAGGAGCAAATATTGCACAATCACAATTTGGCTGGCATAAATAAAACAATAAAATATATGTCTGCGTAAATAAATACTACGTAGGGCTGCAAGCTGTTGACAATGACCCAACCCTCCTTAATTTATTTTCATTTTATTTGCTATCAAACTGCAAAATGCTATCACAACCTAAGATGTCTTAAAGGGATATTTCACTTTCAAAAAAATATTGTGATTTTATCGTCCACACAGCCTTATGTGAACACCCCAGACAGTTTATAAGTTATTAGATATTCGTTTTAGCTGCCCCGCCCCTTCCTATACAAACTCAATTTTCACCATAATAGATTAAATGAAAGGTGAGAGGTGTGTGTGTGTGTGTGTGTGTGTGTGTGTGTGTGTGTGTGTGTGTGCGTGTGTGTGTGTGTGTGTGTGTGTGTGTGTGTGTGCGTGCGTGCGTGCGTGCGTGCGTGCGTGCGTGCGTGCGTGCGTGCGTGCGTGCGTGCGTGCGTGCGTGTGTGGGTGGGTGTGTCACTGGCGCCCTCTTGTGGAACTTTGTTCAACAGCAGCGTTAATGCAAGAAAAAAATAGAAGCAATAGAAGCACTGGATTGATCAATTTTGGATTGAATGATTGGATGATTGGTTGGTTGGTTGGTTGGTTGGTTGGTTGGTTGGTTGGTTGGTTGGTTGGTTGGTTGGTTGGTTGGTTGGTTGGTTTAGAAAAAGTATTCAGAACTGCTAGGGGGATGACTCTCAAGTATTATATTTGATCACTTGCTATGTATCCCATGTTTACGGCATTATACAAACATCTTATAAAACAATATAAGATTATCCTAAACATTTATAACTATATCAAATGTCTAACTATGGTGTTTTCATGATGCTGAATCCATTTCAGGCATTAATTTCACTTAAGAAAACGCTCGTTCGGCTAAGACCGGCAATACCAGTCTTCAAAAATGTGCCTGTGCAAGTGCAATGGCCGTTTTCAGCCTAAAGAGTGTGTGTTTTGCAAAACAAATGTGTATACAGATTAGAAATAATAGGCAACTCTCTACCCGGAGGGGGTGGCTGGCGATGTGGTCCTTTTCGCTGAATGGCCAGTCACAGCCTCACCCTCGCCATCTGTTCCATTCAAGAAATATGAGACCAAAAAAACATTTTGAATTTGGGTCAAAACGGGGTCGTCTGACTCGTCTCTCCATTTCACACAATTGTAGGAAAATTATTTGTATACAGTAGCAGACAAATAAATTAAACCGTTAAAATGCATGGTGTAATTACACTATTTACGTTCACCCGCACAACCGGATGGTGCAGTCCACTTTTTTTGGCACGCACTCGCGGTGCCATGGCTCGGAGGTACGGTGCAGCCAAAGCTTTAGAAATACACACAGTTACGACAACTCTTTTTACTTCCATGGGTCCAACCCAATGGCGGCTCTTCTACATAGACTTCTATTAAAATGAGGACAATCAACTGGGACAAGCCCTGCACCGGAAGTAGGCAGAAATGTAATGCATTGGACTCAGGCAACAGCCCGATAGCCATGCTTCACATGACACACAGCTGGTAACAGTCCCGCTTTAATGATCTTAAATCCCTTTATTTTAAATCGTGTTTTAGAATAGTGCAACATAAACATTACAGAGACTTTAATTATTACTGTACAATGCTTAAAAACACTTGACATGCTGCACACATTACATGCTTAAAATAGCCCTCACTGAAATCCATGACCATGTATTTCAAACGCCAGTTTGTCCCAGTTAGAGGCTGCATCGAACGACGCTCGAGCGCTCAGTTTCTGCCCTCTTTATGTCGCGACCCTCTGCCATAGATGGCTCTGGATGCAACTGGATGGTCGTCAAGCAGTCGTCAAGCCCCACAGTCAAGCAACCACTGACAGGCGTATTTGCACACCGAATTAGCCAATCACAGTGCGACTATGCCTTCAGACCATAGGAACTAGAGATTCTCTCGTACACTAAGCCCAGCATTCTCGAAGGATTCTTCCCATGCATCTTATCGCATATTGATAGAGGGTTTTATGTGTCCAGTCTTCTGGCTTGTCAGGTGTCTTGACTTCTACTCATCCTTTTGATCTGAACTGATCTTCATTGACAATATGCTGCGTTTGAGGCCTCTGATCTGCCAGTCTTGGAGAAGAGGGTAGGTACTAGGTAGTTTCACATGAGCTAACACGAGACCTGACAGACTGCCCCATACCTACTACCACTGCCATACTACTGACTTTACTAAATGTCACTTACAACAGGGTCTCCACTTGACTGCTCCTTTGTAAGTATCTATGTATGATTGTTGAATAAAAGTGCAGAAGTAGATGTGTATTCAACATCCAGTTTAAAAAGCAGCTGGCCAGTCCTTTCCCTTTTATGCACTGTAACCAAAGAATATACCATTTTATTTACTATTACTACTAGTTAAGTCAGGCCTTCTCAACCAGTCTCTCTTTATTGAAACATGATCAAATAGATACGTGCATGACTGCTTAAAGTGCAGTCAACGTCTTATAACCAAGTCCTTCTGCATGTAATAATATAGTAATAGACGCCAGGTTTAGCATAATTTTGCCTTTGGTCTAGCACCTGTAATAACATTCTCTCCTTCATGTTTATTGTCTTTTCATGGGGCCCTGATAAAAATCACAAAGTTGCCTTCTTGATGCAATTGTATAGAATGTTCCTATGTGTGTTTATCAGTGGGAGATTTGGGGCGCTAAAACAGTGACCTTCAGAAAGTTTAGACTTTAGTTAATATTATATGAAGGGAGTTGCAATGCACCGGTGTGGGCATGTTGTGACTGGTTAGCATGTAAATTAACCAGACAGATCATTAAATTACATAAAACATAAAGAAATGCCACACACCAAGGCCTAATTGTTGCCTTGTATAATTTACTCACATAACAAAACGCCTTTCTTTCTCTTACAGTGTAGATCATGCTGTAACACAAGCCACAAATGATACACCTCCCAAGAACCGAGTTTAATGACATACTGGGTCATAATACAGATTTGAAGAATTTACTGTTTCCCTTTCCAGTCTTAAAACTTTCATGTGTTGTTATCTCAAGTTACTCATTACCAGGAAGACATGTGTGGCAAGCCGTCACTACAAACAGCCAAAATTTCAGGGCTGGACTAAACTGAACCTGTCTGCTCACAAGAGGTCAACATTCTCTTTTGGACAAGAATTTCATGGCCTTTGAAATCTGGTTCGGGTCAAAGGCAGTGGTTGAATCATACATTTAATACTAGTTCAAATAGCTGATCTACAAGCACACAACGTGTGCAGGTAGATTGGCTAGTTGAACAATTTCAATGTTTTTATAAAATAAGTAGGGCTTATCCCTACTATTATATTATTTTATTATTTTGTAAATTGTTTAGCACTGACGGAAATACTGCCCTCAGAGTGACAAGAGTCATAGCCACAATGCAGGATTTATTTAAAAAAAAAAGTAAAACAATGTTTTCAACTTGGAAAGATCTTCTTTTCTTCAATGAAAGCCATTGAATTGCATTCAGTCATAGTGAAAGCCATTGAATTGCATTCAGTCATAGTTTGTCTTATCTCTCTGTGTTTAGTTTCAAGACCTTTCCCTGTGCAGCTGTTGAGGTGAAGAATGAACCAATCCTGGGATTCAAGGAGGGCAGTCCAGAGAGAGCAGAACTGCTGAAGGTTAGTTTGGAACAGCTGAGAATATCATACTAAGTAATATTTCATTACTTAGTATGAAATATCATCAGAATATCATACTAAGTAAAACGGCACACAAAGTAACCACCGTTATGAAATTATTTTCCAGTAACTCATCCACTCACAATATATTTGCCGGTGCAATGGTGCATGTTCCTGAGTGTACAATAGATTGTAGAATCTAGAGAGTAGAGACTGTTTAATGTTTGCTGTATTACTGGATGTTTTCCACAGGCCTTGGAGGACTTGAAAGGGAAGACAGAGGAGATACCATGTGTGGTCGGAGATGAGCATGTGTGGACCAAGGACATCAGATATCAGCTATGTGTAAGTAGTGTCACTAGCAGGGGTTCGATATGGGGCTAAGTCAACACCATTTACTGTAATCTGAGTAAACTATTGCCTCATAAATATGAAGAATTGGGAGGCAGACACTTAAACCATACAAAGTTGCTATTTGAAGGTACGGAATGCAGAGTTTGCTGAAAATGGGGCCTGCAGATTGGTGCACATTATCTCTATTGTGTGCAAGATGGATATGTCCAATATTCCATACTTATTGGAAGATTGACAGTGGCACGTAAAGTTTGCATGATTGGCCTGCATGATTGAACAAAATGCCTCAAATCATGAACATAGCATACTAGGATCCAAATGCTGTGAAACGTTGTCAACACATTCCCACTAAGGACAGTAAAAAATCCACTCTTTTCCCTTTGTCCTGTTATTACACCACCAGGAGGCTGTGATCAAGACAGATCAATCCCATGTCTCATATTCCAAATTCATTGGCGAATTCACAACATCATCACACAACATCTGACCTGGTGGAGACATGTGCTCAGACCAGTACTTCTACTTTTCATCAGCTGTCTGTGTGTTATCTTGTTTCTGGTGATAAGATTAAAATGGTGCTACCGTATATCATAAGAGCTCACGTTTACATTTGCATTCTTTTTTTTGTCCTTTCAAAGCCTTACAATCACTCACATAAGGTGGCAAAGTTCTGCTATGCTGACAAGGTACGTTGCTATTTAAAAAGATTTCTATTACATTTTATCTTTGAACCCTATTGTAGTTATGAAACAACATTGCGAGTGCGTATAATATGTTTTTATTGTTCTCAACATATAAAAGCTAAGATGAACTTTCAAGCAAGTTATTATAGTATCGCTACATTGAGCACGTTCCAAACAGAGCCAGAGCCAGTCTGAGATCAATATTTTCGAATGAAATTGTTCAGCATCAGATCAAAAATTATCTACATTTTAATAAACTTGATGATGAAAAAATCACTCATTGCACATTGTACTCAATGTATGAGCCGTCTGCTCAATATTCCTTCCCTCTGATTTGAATGTGATGGACACAGGAGCTGCTCAACAAGGCCATCCTGGCCTCAGTGGCAGCACGGAGAGAGTGGGACCTGAGGCCAGTCCAAGACAGAGCCCAAATCTTATTCAAGGCTGCTGATGTCATTAGTGGGCCCAAGAGGGCTGAGATCCTAGCCAAGACCATGATTGGACAGGTAGAGAGTGACATTATGAGATTTCAAATTACTTATTTCTTTCTTTACTGAAAACGTCAGGTTATATTGCTGATGATATATACAGACCCCAGCTGTCCTATCTTTGTTTTCCAGGGCAAGACTGTAGTACAGGCAGAGATTGATGCTGCTCCAGAGCTGATTGACTTCTTCAGGTTCAACGCCAAACACGCCATCGAGCTGGAAGACCAGCAGCCATTAGATACTCCAGGGGTCACAAACACAGCTCTCTATCGTGGACTGGAGGTAGGAACATGCATCAGTACAGTTACGATGATTCTGAAACACATGCTAAGCAGGTATTTTGAGTGCAGAACATAAACACTTTTTGGATTTTGTTATCATGAAGGTAACCATTTTTATTTCATGTTATTTTTTTCCTCTAGGGGTTTGTAGCTGCTGTTGCTCCTTTTAACTTTACAGCTATTGGTGGAAATCTGGCAGGCACCCCCGCTCTCATGGTAAGTTAAATATTTCAACTTGTCCCTTCCACTTTCAATGTGGCGGCCTAGCCCTATTTTGGGCATGCCATTATTTAAATGTATTCTACAAGATCACTAATGCATTGCATTGAGTTTCTAGATCAGCTATTTTTTGCCACAAGACGCCATCACGCAAACAGCAAAGTATAAAATACGACAGACATATTGTAAATCATCCTTTAATCAGTTGAGTGGAGTTAATTTGTTGACCTCTTTGGCAGGGTAATGTGGTGCTGTGGAAACCCAGCGACACTGCCATGTCAGCTAGCTATGCTGTCTACAAGGTCCTGCGGGACTGTGGCCTTCCTCCCAACATCATCCAGTTTGTCCCAGCTGATGGACCTGTGTTTGGAGACACCATCACCGCCTCACCGGACCTGGCAGGCATCAACTTCACTGGCAGCGTACCGTAAGTCCATTTTTACCCAAGTTCTTGTAGCGCACCCATTATAAACTTTGCCGGTGTATTATCAAATCAAGGCTCAAGGTTTTTTATTTGTCACACCAATGTATGTTGAGACATATAGAGGAATGAAATATCGTTCACCACTCATCTACAGTGAAATAAAACAATAAGGACAAACAATAAAGCAACACGTAACAGTTTATAGGCAGCAACCATGCAATAATGTTAGAAGTCTTATTCTATATGTGCATTGTTTGTCCTTGACCAATATACTTGTGATACAGTGTAAAGTCTTTACTTTATTTTATGTTTAATTACAAAAATAGTATTTAACTGTGTTGTGTCCGTTGGTGTGTAAGTTAAACTATAATTTCTACATTTATCCATAAAATTAGTGAAAATGATGAGTTTTGTGTTGTTCTGTTCAGGACATTCAAACGTCTATGGAAACAAGTAGCTCAGAACCTGGACATCTATAAAAACTTTCCCCGTGTAGGAGGAGGTGAGTTGTACTTGCATTGCTCTCCAACACCGCAATACATGCACATTTCCCACTTTAATTGGATGACGACTCACATGAGTTAAAGGTAAAAATTACAAAAACGAATGCATCACTGATTGCGATGTAAGCTTTCGCTATTTTCTGTATTTTCCTACAAAGGAAAATGTGGACTGTGAAGTGTTTGACAAGAACGTTCATCTCCTTTTAGAGTGTGGCGGGAAGAACTTCCATTTTGTTCACTCTTCTGCGGACATTCAGAGCGTGGTGACTGGAACCATCCGCTCAGCATTCGAGTACGGAGGCCAGAAGTGCTCGGCCTGCTCCAGGTTGTATGTACCTGACAGCAAGTGGCCCCAGATCAAAGAACAGCTACTGGCCATCCACAAACAGATCAAAGTGGGAGATGTAAGTGGAGAATGTATCACACATAATCAATTGTTTGTAAATTAGTATCATACCATTTTTTTTAGCTTTTACATTTTACTTGGCACATTTTGTGACTGCAGCAACTCCACAGATGACCTTTGCATGATTGAGAATATTGTTTGCATTGCTTTAACCTTCAAACCAGCAGTGTTTACAACATATCTAATTATTTTCTGGTAATTAGTGTAAACCAAATGGCACTGTATTCCAAATGGTATTCTGGTGCATTAGTGTTCTATAATGGTATTTAGCTTCATCTGCTATGCCTTTATTTTTTCTTTAGCCCGTGGAAGACTTCGGCACCTTCTTCTCAGCTGTGATTGATGACAAGGTATTGATTTGTCAGTCCCCAAGCATGATGACTAGGCATCAGGGAATTAGTAGGTAGAGTGTGTAAATGCAGAAATCGTGGTATCAGAACAGGAATGAAAAAAGTGTATCTTGGCATCCCTTGTGCAAAAGTACAGTAAAGGTCATTGCACACCGAAAATCTGGATAAAATTGACTCTAGTCCAAAAACATTTTTATGCTTATATGGTGTATGTGCATACATTTGTGCAAACAAATGACCCCAAAGGATTATATTATCTGTAGCATGGTTCACTGTTATCTGCTCTGATATCAAGATGACTATGACTATTATTATTGACTATTATTTTATCCCCTCCAGTCTTTTGGCCGTATAAAGAAGTATCTTGATCATGCCAAGTCCTCGCCTAACCTGACGGTCATCGCTGGGGGAAACTGTGATGATAAGAAAGGCTACTTTGTGGAACCCACCATCGTTGAATCGAAAGACCCAAAGGATCTCATTATGTGTGAGGTACACTGTCTTTTATGAATGTTTGATCTTTATGTTATTTGAATGTAATGATCTTTATGTTATTATATGCATTATGTATTCTACTTAAGTTTAGTAAGTTTAGTTGTCAGAGCAATAAGCCCAAAGCCTGATCGTATTCATTGTCCTACCATTTTATTTCTTGGAGCAGTTGAGCTTGACTTGACTAAACTAAAGGGTAATAGAGGCTCATTTTGTACTTACTTGCTATCCCTTTATTTTTTTCTAGGAAATCTTTGGGCCTGTTCTGACAGTCTACGTCTACCCCGAGAAAGACTACAAGGAGGTGTTACACCTGATAGACAACACCTCCCCATACGCCCTGACAGGAGCAGTGTTTTCTCAGGACCAGTAAGACATGTTTTTCCCTCAAAGGGATAGGAATTAGGAAATAACAGCTAGACTATTATTACTGAATTCCTACACTTGTTAGGTTTTAGCCTTTTTACAAATACTTGAAATGAAATACATACATTGATACAACCCAAGATAATTGGCTTTTAAATAGTTTCTGATGGTCAGAAAACAATGGCTCTGATATCTGTGAACATTATGTTGTTTTGTTTCAGGACTGTTATTGATGAGGCAGCCAAGGCCTTGAGAAATGCTGCAGGAAACTACTACGTGAATGACAAATCAACTGGCTCTGTAGTTGCGCAGCAGCCATTTGGTGGCGCCAGAGCTTCAGGTACGAATGCAGTCTTGCTTTCCAGCTGATAATGCTGTCATGCCAGTAGGGTGAGGGATAATGAAAGGACTAGACTCACTAATACTTAGCCATTGTCATTATAACCCCACATAAAAAACTGTGAATAATAATAATAATATAATTAACAAAATGACTGGTTTAGAAAGAAAAAGATAGGGAGAAATAAATCCAGAAAAGAAATACAGTAGATATACTTTCACACATGACAACTGTACAGTGTGTAACTATTTTGTGGTCCAGTGTGGCTCAACGTGTCACCATTCCAATCATGCCCTCTCTTATAAACAAACACACTTGTTCTCTATACCAATAATATTAATATGATGCTGTTGCCCATCTGTCAAAAGTCTAGCTCTAAACCACAACACTTTTTCCTCGCTAGGAACCAATGACAAACCGGGCGGCCCCCACTACGTTTTGAGGTGGACCTCGCCACAGGTGGTCAAACAGACTCACGTCCCTCTCACAGAATGGAAGTACCCCTACATGGGCTGAGAACACAGTACTGTTACCCTGCCCAACCTTCTCCCTCCGTCCCTATCTGTCCTAATTCCTCTATACCCCTAACCCAGCTCCCACTTGAAGACGCAACAGTGTCTTTTTCTACCCTGTTCCTCAATGAAGCTTGCACTGAACCAAGTTGGGAATCGTAAGAATGTAATTTAGCTTTTGAAAATGGGAAGGCAGTGCAATAATGCTCCTGAGTGGTAACGCTTGTCCCACGCTGCTCATGTCACAGGAGAGTCGTTCAGTCCGTCCTCCCGCAGTCTTATAGCAGTGTAACGTCCTAATACAGTGTGTAAAGTGAAGTATGTGAAGTTACATTGTATTTTGTGTCCACCTATAGGGCATGTCTGCTCTATTCCACAGAGTCTGGCATTTTCAAGGTGTTTTCACCACAAGCTCAAAGATAAAAAAAAAAAAAAAAGCAATCTGTCAGTGGGACATTTCTGTTAGTGAGTGAAGTTGATTTTTTTCCTACAAATTACTTTAATTCACTTACTGTTTAAGTTGTTATTATGCAAGCTGAACTAATATTGTCAGTAGTGCACACAAACGTCTTGTTGTGATGTTAAATCACATTCTGATTGTATTACGAATTACAATAAGATGTTGTAATGTAAAGACATTTGGTGCTAATATAATTTAGTGGTGTGTAATGGACAAGCCATTATGCAAAATGTTATGTTTGCTCTTGTTTTGTGATTGGTTTGAAATACTTTATAAATTCCTGGAAAAACACACCTGACAACTATACAGTAATAACACATAATAAAACCACAAATGGGTCAAATACCATTTGCAACTTACCAATGGTTTGAACAGGTTGCATTGGATTGATAACTTGGGTGGGGTTTACTACTTAACGATTAATTAGCATGTTGGCAATGCAACATGGACTAAACTTTCTGATGTTTCCTGTGTTATAATCCTTTCGGCCATAGTCGTTTACGGTGAAGCTGACTTGAAGGCTGACCGCTGATACCCGATACCTTGATTATACTTCATTTGATTTGCTAGATGATCAAAATAACCAAGTCATTTCACTTCTGGGAAAATTGTCATACTGTATTATTTTAAAAGTGACAGGAATATATTTTCTTAAAGCAATTTTATAATTTTAATTTCTTGATTCTGTCAGCAAATGCAGCAGGTTTTACTGTATTCACAATGTGCCTGTATATTGATTAAAAAACAAATTTGTAACAATTAAATTATCATGTATTTAACTATATTTGCGTGTTTATAACAGCATTATACTGTTTTTGAGTGACAATGCTGAGTCAACATTGTCTTTCCCCCCTGTTTTTATGGCGTTGGTCTGGTCTCCCTGCATGGGAACCAGTCCTGTGGGAACATGGAGCTGTCAAAGTACAAAGGAGGTTTACAACTAGTTGTCAGGATGTAGCGAGTGTTTGATGGCACCTCCAGATTGACTGACACTGTCACACACACACTCCACGGCACACTCCTGTCATCGTTGTCTCGTGCAAATTATGACACTTAACCTGATGCCATGTGTTGTTGTTCTTGCGTACTGTAAATCGCTCTGGATTAAGAGTGTTTTGCTAAATGCCTGAATTGTTAATTGATAACAAGCATTGTGAACTGTTTGGAGTGAGAGTCATACCTCACTGGGGCCCAAGCTTAATATGATCAATCATGCAGAATATGGACTGCAGATGAGAACCTTCGAGACAATAGGAATATAAGGCTTTCAGAATTGACAGGGGGCACGATGGTAACTTTCTTTCAAGTTGTCCAAGCATTATGAAGTCCTTCCATTGTTAAGCCGTGCTGGGAGAATCCCTTTGCAGAATATTCTTAAACATAAAGAGATGGAATGCATTGTTATGTATAATGAATGGACCAAAACATAGGCCTATAATAAAAGTAGGCTGGCATGAGACATACTCCAAATACCTCTCTCACCATTTCAATCCAAGTCGGCTATGAGTATTGGGGTGTGATGCTGCCCCATTGTTGTCGGCTTCAGAAAACATCAACACAAATTCAACGGTCGGATATCCAACTGTCTAATGTCAGACATAATGAAGCCTCAATTTCTGCTTGCTGCCATATTGACATTGAAATGATAAGCTGCTTATTACCATATGGCCATACTTACAAAACTATAAAATGCAAACGCAAAGGGATTGGGGAGGGAGCTGCGAAATGGGACGCACACTTCTTAACTGACAGAGCTGAATGGTGCGAGTGTGAGAAAGCTCAGATCGGCTTGGGGCTTTCCGGAGGCGACCGTGGGTGTCTATGTGGGTGTCTTTGTACTCGAGTCCAAACAGCAGCTGGACTATTCACTTTGAAAGTGTTTACTCAATAGATCAAATTCCCTGCTCTCTCCTGTCACGATTCTCCCGCCTAAAATCTTGGAACCCTTCCCTCCACTATCAGGAGAATGTTAGAGGTTAAATATAGCTCTGGCATGGTGCACTGAAGAAAACAACAACCAGACGATTATACTGTAGCTATTACCTATAGCTACAGTAGGCCTATATGCAAATGTAAACTGAATGGGACATGACAGCCCATTGATAGGCTCAACTTTTAAAATGTATTAAAAGTTGCCTAAAGTAGCCTACTTTTATGTTTTCACTTAGTTGGGTGTTTGAGCCTATGTGGTAGGACAGGCTATAATATATAGCCTAAGAGTGACCCCATCAAGGCTCCTACCTCGTGTTTCACAATGCATGCCTCACACCACTGTGTCAGCTCATGCTTGTGAATTTATATCTGACAATCTGTTGATGTTGATAGGCAAACTGGAAAGAATATTCTGCAAGAATAAAAAAAAAAGAACAATCCATTCAAGTTTTAACAAACATTTTATTTTGCTGTTATAGGTTATCAAGATGCCATATCAATGTGATATGTCAAATTGATCATTCAAAACAGGCTTCCATTGTGCCAAGAATAGGCTACCGGTATATTTACAGTTTGCAAAATAACATTCACATTGTGAAATCATTCAGAAGGCTCATGCATGCATGCTGTTTAAAAACAGTCTAATAATAACCTCAGGCTATAACTTAGGGAAAGTAGACAGGCTACTACACCATGGAAAGAATAGGGCTATAGGGCTGCCACTGTCATTACAATTCTTAGGATTTTGTGACATTCAGCCTGAATGTGGAAACCACAGTCAAATGGCGGGATGACCAGAAGGCATCATGGGCACAACTATTGGTGTGGTCATTATCACCAGGGTCTCCAAAGCACCTGTCTTACACCTGACCCACTGACGTGCTTTTTTAATGCACTGACTGCAAGAGAGTGCACCGCTGGCGCCACAGGGCTTGGGCCCTGCGGGAGCCTGGGTGCAAGCCCAGCAAAGTGGCTGATCACTTTCTGTTGATATTCGGCACTCTGATTGTGCAAAGAGAGGAATCGGAGTGCCTCCTGCAAGCACCCAGTGAACCCCTTGGCGTAGCTCAATGCAGGCACATGCATCTTCTTTTGCAGGTAACACACGGCTGTCTCCAGGACGTCTGCTTTCTCCAGCTTGGAGCAGGGCTGCTGCGCTTGTAGCTCCTTTTCCAGGAGGCCTTTGAGCTTCTCGATGCTGTTGTTGATGCGATCTCGGCGCATTTTCTCCACGGCTGGTTTTCTTCTCAGCTGCAAAGGAGAGAATATGTTTAAATAGTTGCTTGCTGACATTTTGTAGGCAACCTTTCATGAGGCAGCAATCACAGAAGTGGGCATGCAGGGCCTGGGTTGGCTACTTACCACTACTTTGATTTTGTCTTTGGCAGTGGGCGTTGCTTTGTGCATGTTCACAGGCGCCATGACTTCTACCGTAGGCAGGCTGGTGTGGCTCTTGAGACAAGTTGCTTGGCAAACGTTTGGTCTATGAAGTGACCGCTCTGTATTTATAGACCCTGCCCTGTGCACTGTAAACGGTGTGGGTCTCGGTTTGACAGGGGTTTCCCACACTCGCCAGCCAATGGGGACAGCAGACAGTACAATGACAGAGGCTTCAATTACTTCATGCTAAATTGACTGTCTATTGCCAGTGGGACAATGAACGTGCACCCAGGGGAACAGGTGGAGCGTTAAATAAAAGACTGCCGTGAAGAAGAAAAAAAGTTGACTCTATCCCTCCTCGTTCCAAGCTGTGTGAGCGGCGGCTCATTCACATTAAAGGATGTCAAACTAAATGGCGGGAAAACCTTGACAATGAACGAACTGATGAATGAGGGCTGCGGGGGCCACAGGCAGATTCTCAGGGGATTCAGTCGCTCTTTGCTCCTCACTTTCTATCTGTTATCTTTTGGTTTGTTTTCAACAACAGTTATGCTAAATTTTGTAAAAACATGAACTTAATTCTAGTTGACACTAGAAAAAGGCTGGCCAAGGCGCCAGTACAATCCTAACGTCCCATGTATTCTCCCTTCTAATTTAGCCTGGACATTACAGGCATTTTATGGACATCATAGGCCGATTAGGTTACATGAATATATAAATAAGCCTAAAATGTAGGCTACTAACATATAGGCCTCACCTTGAGGCTCAGCTAGCTCACCTTGCTGACCTATAGTCTAAAAGACCTAACTAAAAAAAACTTTAGGCCTAAATGCATTCATAAACAGCTAGCTTAAACAAAATGTTACATTAAATTAGCCTAAATTGTGGCTTACATTTCTCTAAATGTTATCCTACCATTGTGCCAAGAAGTTCTGCTATTTGATTAGTGGGTCAATATACAGTACCTCCTGGCCCCCGGCCTTTTTATTTCACTAGGTATTTCCCCCTTGTCTCCTGGGAATGAGATGAGCCCTTGTTGGACCATGACTAATACGGTATTGAGCACGGCACACGTCCATTGTTATTGTGTTCAAAGCGTGCTGTGGGAAAGTTGGGAGCGCACGGGCTACAGGATTAGTCTTTGAACAACATGAGCAGCAGCTGCCTCCCTCTGTAGCGGGAAGAACCAGTACCATGGCTCTGAGCTGCATGCATGCACACGTGCATGTGTGTGGCCTGCTTTTAAAGGCAACCTGCTTTTTCTTGTTCTTTTTTTTGTAGTAGCCGATAATGTGTTTAAAATATTTATTTTAATACTGCACCAGTAGCCTTAGACTACTTCATTTGCATAGACTAAGTAGTTATAGAACTAGTAATTCCGTTATAAATTTCGGAGCTAGGGCCCTAGATATTAAGTATCTTACATGACTTAAGTCAAAACTTGGAGGCGTGGCGGAACTGTCTGGCCAATCAAAACAGCCAACCAGCTTTGCCACGGAAGTTTTAACTTAAGTCATAAAACTCATAATAGAAACTCGTAATAGAAACTTATGAAACTCGTAATAGGGTCCCAAGTCTGTAAAATGTTTTACATTTGCCTAAGGAGGATAAACCTATAATCTAGGCCTAGATCTACATCTCTGCAGATCAATCATGTTGCATTTTGCATTTACAAAAAATATCACAATGCTGTTGCATTTTGCTGTCCTCATTGGTTATCATATAATGCAAAAAGCGCTTGGCATTCCTTGCCGTTGTCTTGCAAGGAATGCCTTTGACTTTCGGGTGGCCCTGTGTGAGCGTTGGGGGCTAGTAGGGGGGTTAGGGGCAGGTGCTCAGTGTCAACCGACCCAGGAACTATCCTTGTGACTCGAGCGAGGAAAAAACCTGGGAAAGGCCTGACCCCTTTTCATGAGACATCCGCCCCAGCCCCCAGTTCTCTTGATGTGCATGGGTCCCAATTGTATGGGCATTCCAGAGCACG
The DNA here is from genome assembly GCA_039105355.1 of Benthosema pterotum. NCBI lineage: Eukaryota > Metazoa > Chordata > Actinopteri > Myctophiformes > Myctophidae > Benthosema > Benthosema pterotum. The sequence continues at coordinate 19,578,424 of CM076971.1, read as the reverse complement.
TGACATTCACAGTCCAGGCGTGCTGCCTTGGAAGGAAAAAAAAGAAACACTTGAGGCGGGAAAACTCTCGAACCCTCGTTGTCATAATAACAACTCCCATCGAGATTCCATGGGGAGTGGGTGGTGTGGAATGGATCATGTGTGTGTGTTTGTGTGTGTGTGTGTGTATGTGTGTGTGCCTGTGTGTGCGTGTGTGCATGTGTGCAGACTTAAATATATCATTTACCTGTCATTCTCCTTGGAGGTGTGTCCTTGCTACCAAGCATGGGAAGAAGCCCTTAGGTAAGGTTCCGCCAGTCTAGCTGTCCAGATGGCCCCATTGAGGACAAGGCACAATGAGCGACCAGTGGTTCAGTGGCGGTCATGGCAGGGTGGTGTGTGCTGTCCTGAATGGGGGGCTTAAGTGTGGGAAAGAAGGGCAGGTCAGAACTCTCACGCATTCCTCAGAGGAGGGACGAGGAGGACAGAGAGGGAGAGGGGCCTTTGGCTGCACACTAAACATGGGTGGTTCCTCTGGGCTTAAAGCCATGCACGGGGACTTGTTTTGGCGTGTGCACGTGTGTGAAAGTGTGTCAGCGTGCATGCATGTGTGTGTGTGTGACAGAGAGAGATGAGGCCCGTCGTGAGGCCACGGCCTTTCTCCCTGAATAGTAGGAATGTCCACACTGGAATGTGTCTGTACTCAAAAGACGTGTTTTCATCTGCGTACTGAAGCCATGACTCACTTCTGAGAAATGCTTCTTGAGGACCCCAAGAGAAGAAAGAGGAGCAAGGACTTCCCTCCAAGAAGAGCCCCCTGCCATCTGCCGCTTTGCACACACATATCTTCATGGCTATTAAGACACATTAAGGACTTCCAAATTGTTCAATCATTTTCTCATCCTCTCGGGGCAACCATGCACATTCAACAGCAAGTTTGTTTTGTTCAAAGGATTGTTTAAAAAAAAAGGCGGCTGGCATATAGTGTCACTATAGTTCTCATATTATAATATTATATAATTATATTTTGTCAATACCTTTTACGTTTCAATGGATACATATTGTACAAATCAAACTCTTTGAGAGTGGGCTTAAAGGTTACTTGATACAATCAAAATGGTGTGGTAAAATAAGTATGCGTCAATTAATTGGTTCCGCATTATGGTTCATAAGTACTGACTCCATGATAAACACCATGTTAGAAAAATTGTAACCGCCCCACTTCAGTGTTTGTGAACGCAATTGTGAAGTTAGCTAAATGAATGGTTTATTGGAGTTGGAAAGGGTACAGTGGGCTTTATGAAAGCATGGGAGGACTTGAGGAAAGGTTAGGTGTATAGTGAACTGTGGGGAATGCATGCATACATGCATGCACACATGTGTGCATGGACAGGTACCCAGAGGAAAAAAATGCTTCTCAGTTTAAGCTCAGAAGCGTCTCTTGAGACACCCACGTTTATTTCTCAGTTTAAGATCACCTAAAGATCACCTATGGCTCTTTATGGCTACTAAGATGAATACTCAGATCCATAAATGAGGCAAAGCTGAAGTCTCTCCATTGGCTATTACAGAGATATAAATGAGACAAACTGAAATCTTGCTATATGCGTGTGCGTCTGCATGCACACAATTCCATGTTTGGCTGCCAAACCCTAATGTGTGGCATACAATCAGCATGCAAACAGGTGCATATGCACAGCTATGCACACAGGCAGGCAGGCAAGCAGGCAGGCACTCATTTGCGTGCACACGAACACATGCACGCACACACACACAATCACACATACCACCACATACAATCTCTCACACATATATTATGTACACTCGCCCTCCCACTAGTGCCCACACAAGAGCTGGGTGCTCTGAGGGGGAGACCCCACCACCACCACCACCGGCACTATGCGCGGCATCTCTGATCTGGCCTGCCAGGTTGAAAGGCTGTCTCTTGAGAGCAGGCGATGGGAAGGGGGGAGGAGGAGGGAGGAGGGAAGGGCCAGAGAAAGAGAGGGTGCACTGGGGTGTGCTCTATTGACTGGAGGATGTGTGAGGTAGGATCCCAGCCTCCTTTCCCACACTCTTTTCCCATTTATGACATTCTCCCTCAAGGAGGGGTGCGAGGGGCCGGGTGTGATGAGTGGGTGAGGTGTCTGACAATGGAAGTGTGCCTTCCCAGGGGCCACGGAACGCATCTCTCGCGCTCTCGTGTGCGTGCATGCGCTTGCACAAGCACACATGTGCGTGCACAAGCACACACACACACACACACACACACACACACACACACACACACACACACACACACACACACACACACACACACACACACACACAAGTCAGTTCTCATTAAAGTAGAACATGTCATGCAATACAACTATTACTGTAATATATACCTGCATAGGCCTACGTCAACAGTTAATCAATCACTCAGCATACACTCTGCCACATTCAACCTCCAATGATGCATTGCTGATGCAGCATAAGTAATCCTTGTTTACAAAATAGACGTATAACGACACAAAGCAAACAGTGGCTCATGCTAACTGGTAACCTATGTTATGTTTATGTTTAAGCTTTATCGAGCTGCAGGTGTGACAGTTGTACTAAGAGCATATAGGCTAGAGGCAAAATAATGGATTTGCATGCCAGATTTGAGATGCAAAGTAGGGCTACCTAGGTACAGTATATGTAAAATATGCAAAAGAGGCAAACAAACCTTGTTCCAGTGAAAGCAGTAGGGATTCTATTATTATGTACTTATTTTCTCATAAAAATAAAAATTGCCATATATTCATTAATGTGTGTGTGTGTGTGTGTGTGTGTGTGTGTGTGTGTGTGTGTGTGTGTGTGTGTGTGTGTGTGTGTGTGTGTGTGTGTGTGTGTGTGTGTGTGTGTGTGTGTGTGTGTGTGCATGCGTACAACACGTGTGCATGGGTGCGTTCAGGCATGCCGGCGTGCGTGTGCTGCTGTTTATTTTGGGGGAGCACGAGATCTGCAACAACAGTGAGCAGTGACAGCATGGCATTTGTTGACTTTCTGTGACTTAAGCATGTGCCTTATCTTTATGTCTTTAGTGGCCCCTTATCAGTCTGTCTCAGCCACTCTCCATCTGCAGCAGTCAGGTCAGACAGAGGGAATGTTCCCAGGTAATAAAAGACTAACGACCTGCTTGTGTTGAGACTGTACCTTAGATAGTAGCCCTACCGTTCCCTCTGTTTAAGGCCACGGGGCCAGTTAGCCATGAGATAATTGATGCCTCTCCTATTGTTGCGGTCGCCTCGCCCACTGGCTTCGGAGTGTGGGAAAGCTAATCCAGCCTGGGACTCATGGCTTTGTAATGCTAATGTCGGGTATAAATAGGGGAGAGGCAACCTTGCTTGGATCACAACTCACTGCTCTCTCTCAGAGAAGCTACTGTACTCTCTCTCTCTCTCACTGTCAGAAAATGGCACCTACCACTACCAGGGATCCTGCCTACTCAATGCTCTCTACCAAAGACAGACACAAAGTAAGTACAGTTAGATATTCATAGTAATGACATGATTCATTCCTAAACCATATGTGTTCATGGATTCAACTTAAAGAACATAGTCCTAACCAAAGCCTTTATTTATCCTCTTTCTTCAGATAAGGAAGCCTGTCGTGGAGAAGCTGCGCAGAGACCGCATCAACACTTGCATCGAGCAGCTCAAGGCTCTGCTGGAGAAAGAGTTCCACAAGCAGGACCCCAACGCCAAGCTGGAGAAGGCTGACATCCTGGAGATGACGGTGGCGTTCCTCAAGCAGCAGCTGCAGCGTCAGAGCGCAGCCCCTCTCAGGGCCCACAGCGAGGGCTACTCACACTGCTGGAAGGAGACCCTGCACTTCCTGTCCGCCAGCAGCTCCCTGAAGGAAGTGTCGCTCCCACACCTCCAGTACCTCCACCCTGCAGCCCACAGAGCTGCAGGCAGAGACCTCTGCCCCAGCTCTCCTCTCTCTGTCCAGCAGCAGCTCCACAGACAGAGCTCGGACAAGCAAGCCCCCAGCAGCACCGACAAGACAGTCTGGAGGCCGTGGTAGATGCTTCGAATATAGACTCTTGTTTTCTATCAAACTGGATGGACGTTTGCCATGTTAGATGCAGTAGGAGATGGATTTCCATGTTTTTTAGCGGGAACGGATGTGTTTCTTCACATTCTCGTCTTATTTTTCTTACGTTATTGCTCCTGAAGGAGCTTTCATCTTATGTTAATTTCTTCATATTGAAGAAAATGTCCCTGCGAAGGCACTGACAGTGTCTTCAGTATAGTGCTCTGTTGATGTACAATTTTTACTTATTTGTTTCGGTCATCTTCTATGAAGCTGGTTTGTGTAAAGATAATGTCTTCTTTATTCAGATGACGGGTCAGCAAGCAGAGTGCTTGCCTTAGACCTCATTATCACCCTATTAGGGTCATTAAATGATGTTGATTTGTTTTATTGATTGCCTTTTGTAAAGGCTTTTGGTTGGAACCCTAGGTGTTCCAAAACAGGCATTGTGCCTTTGAATTCTATATTTACACTGTGTGTTTGCTGACATCACTTGATGAAGTGATTCAATGTGGAAACAACAAACCTTTTCTTGTGGAAAAGTTCACTGTTGAGTACTGAGGTCTCAAGAAAAAAATATGCATCATATTTCTTAACTGTAAATAAATATAATTTTGACACAATCTTATTCTCTCCATATCTTTTTTTCTTGGTCTGTATTAATGGACTGGTGATGAAAATCCGACTAACACGGTGTATCAGTTTAGACATTGATGCAACAGAAAACTGTTGAAAATGTTTAAATTCTCTAGTCTAGTACAGTGATATTTAATTACCTCAATGACATAAACAACTATAATGTGTTTATTTTTTGTGAACTAAATATAATGTTTCATTATCTGGTCATTGACGCAATTGAAAAATACAGTCCACTGAACATTTTTCAAAAATAGAAGCTGCTTGTCTCTAGGGACAAATAATTCAAATATTATAATCATATCTGAAACTTAAATTATGGGTGTTAAAATATTATTTGATCTATTCATTATCTACGATATTTGCCATTTGATCAAACTTAAATGACTTACTGAGATAATATTTGCTGATAAAGTTATAGCTTTTTACTTTATTCCTATTATGACCCACAAAGAGTTTAAAAGTTCCAACGCTGGGTCCCAGTGTAAGAAATACCTATAGGCACATCTTCAGCTGAATAAAGTATTCTTGAATTATTGAGCACAAGACATGACCAATGACTAAATGTCTTGGAATCAATGTGAATAAAGGTTGCGTTTACACTAACACTAAGGCTATATGGTATACTGTAGTATTTGTTTTTCTTTCTAGTACACTAATATACAAGTATACTGTCTAACTAAATATGTTGCATTTTATGTATACAATATAAATGACACATATATTCAATAAGCATATATATTAAACAATAAGTAATCAATAAATAATCTGAATCCCTCCAATGGGACTGATTGTATACATGAGCACAGCTTTAAATGTCCTGTTACACAACAACCATTATTATTATCATTAGGCCTACCGTGACATTTGGGATCATAGATCACTTGGACCTGATGTAAGGATTATTGATTTGGATTTAAAGCTCATTAATCAGTGATCATGGGGTCGAGGGGGTGTTTTGTGTAAACCATTGATACAGCATTGACCTCATGGGTCTAGAGGTCTTCTTGCTTTCCCACAGTCCTAAAACCAATTGTTTGTCACAACAGATAACATTAAGCTATTAAGCTTAAGTGTGTGTGTGTGTGTGTGTGTGTGTGTGTGTGTGTGTGCGTGCGTGCGTGCGTGCGTGCGTGCGTGCGTGCGTGCGTGCGTGCGTGCGTGCGTGTGCGCGCACGCGCGTACATAAACGTGTGCCTGCCACGCGTGCATGTTCACAAGGAGTGCGCGATGCTGTCACAGGAATGCATGATGCTGTCACAACACGTGTGTGTATGCGTGTGCATGCATGCATGCGAGAGAGAAAAAAACACGTGTCTGTATCTCTATATGTAGCCCTGTCACTATGTCTCTGTAGGGTCTGCGCACATTTGCTTACAACAAACAAACCCAACTGTTATCAGCCTGTAAAGGCAGACCTGACTTAAGTTACACCTTCCATCAGACACAGACCAGAGGGTTCCCACGACGGTATGCATGCAGGCCCTCTACCAGCACAAGCCATCCTGTCATATCGACACCAAGATCTTCAAAAGAAGGCCCTAAAAGTCTTGTCGTTGTGTGACGTGACAAGTGTGCCGTAAGCCAAGTGTGTCTCCTACTGTTTCTTTCTGTTATCATAGCCTACAGTGTATGAAGAATACCAAGTGATGCACAGTTTAATACTGGAAGCATATCAAATGAGAGTTCTAATAAGTAGGCATACAACTCTTGAATTTACTATATAAGACGTTGCACTTCTTCACGTATACCCGCTTCCTATATGATGCACAGACACACACACAGACATTTTTGCCTGGCTTACATAGTCTCACTCACTGTGTACACAAATGACCACATGAACTGTTGCAGAATACGTGAATACTGTGTGTTTTCTGTTTGGGGAGTGTTTTCAAAGGATTATCTGACGATGACAAACATCAGGCTAATGAGCTCTGGTTTTCCCTCCAAAAACACACACACACACACACACACACACACACACACACACACACACACACACACACACACACACACACACACACACACACACACACACACACACACACACACACACACACTTTTCAAATGGGTGTGTCACTTTTATTAGTCGTAAGTTTCTGCAATGAAGCCATAGCCTCATATAGATTAGACATACAAGCCAGATATAGAATGTTGGAAAGGTTTACTTCAATGTTACTTAATGATAGTTCAGCCTACAAGTCTATTTCTTTACTTCTGTCAAGAAAAACAAACTGTTGCAGAATATGTGAATACTGTGTGTTTTGTGTTTTGGATGTGTTTTCAAAGGATTATCTGACGATTGATAACAAACAGTAGGCTGATGAGCTCTGCTTTTTCCCTCCAAAAACAGATTTGAAAAGGGGGCGTGTGTGTGTGTGTGTGTGTGTGTGTGTGTGTGTGTGTGTGTGTGTGTGTGTGTGTGTGTGTGTGTGTGTGTGTGTGTGTGTGCGTGCGTGCGTGCGTGTGCATGTGTGTATGTGTGCGGATAAATTAAGCATATATTCCATTATCTGGTACAGATACATACAGGTATAGTTCTTACAAGAGCAACAAGAAGTGATCAATAGATCTGAATCTAAATCTGAATCCCTCCAATGGGACTGACTGTATAGATGAGTACAGGTTTAAATGTCCTGTTACACAACAGCCATCATTATTATCGTTGGAACAAGCCATCCTGTCGCATTGACACCAACATCTTCAAAAGAAGGCCCTAAAAGTCTTGTTGTTGTGCCACGTGACAGTCGTAAGCCAAGTGTGTCTTCTACTGTTCTTTCTGTTAATATAGCCTACAATGTATGAAGAATACAAAGTGATGTGCAGTTTAATACTGTAATGTATATCAAATGAGATCAGAGTTCTAATAAGTATAGGCATACAAGTTTTGAATTTACTATAAGATGTTGAAGATGTGATGCGCACACACACACATGCATTCATGCCATACACATGTGTGACAATTTTGCCTGGCTTACATAGTAATCTCACTCACTGCATTCGCAAAAATTACCATATGAACTGTTGCAGAATATGTGACTACTATGTGTTTTTCTGTTTTGGTTGTGTTTTCAAAGGATTATCTGATGATGACAAACATCAGGCTGATGAGCTCTGGTTTTCCCTCCAAAAACAGATTTGAAAAGAGGGTGTGTGTGTGTGTGTGTGTGTGTGTGTGTGTGTGTGTGTGTGTGTGTGTGTGTGTGTGTGTGTGTGTGTGTGTGTGTGTGTGTGTGTGTGTGTGTGTGTGTGTGTGTGTGTGTGTGCGTGTGTGTGCGTGTGTGTGTGTGTGTGGTTCAGGGTGGGGCTGCCTGGTGGTGAGGTAACCGGGTCAGGAGGATTCTCCCCATGGTAGCTCAGGGGGTTGGGGTAATTTAGACACGGCACACTTCCTTTGTCCTGGGGATGAAGGGGAGGGAGGGAGGGTGGCTCTGGAGTGTGGGAAAGCTGTGGAGCGAAGGGCTCCACACCGGGGGGAGAGACGCGCCCACCAGCTCCAGCAGCCTGCCAGCTGTTTGATGAAACCCGACCTGACAAGAGCCTACTGCTCAATGGCAGCCCGGGGGCTTAGTACACAAAAGCACAAAACGGACATGCCTCGGACACACAGGAGGGGGTGGGAGGCGAGTGGGGCGGGGGCGCACGCTTTCAGAATCGGGTTTTTTAGAGTTTGATTACTCAAAACATGTGCACATCATATTGAATGCTCACACGCTTTTTGGAAGCATGCTGGATGGATTCTTTCATTTGCATGCATGGACATGTAGCCAGTCTTTCCTTTGCTCTCTTTTTACGCTCCCATGAGACACCTTATTGCAAAAAACAAACAAAAAAAGATTCACCTGCTGAATAGTAGCATAGTAAAACTGTTATAGGTTTAGAGAAGATATCAGCACCTCTGTAGATATGTCAGAATTTCCAGGGGTGGAAAGTAACTAAGTACATTTTAGGTATTTGTACTTTACTTGCGTATTTCCATTTCCAACACTGGCTATTTGGAAAATGAGTTGATCTGAAAACCTGAGATGGCACCTTCAGCATGATTAGTGCTTTTACTTTTATATATTGTGTAGTATGTCTATAGTGCTGTACACTTTACCATTTACTCTTTTCATGTATTATCATCATCTTATGATGTGTCACTTCTATTAGTCGTAAGTTTCTGCAATGAAGCCATAGCCTCATAAACTGGATTAGATATACAGCCACTGAGGCTAGATACAGCTATGTTGGATAGAAGAAAAGGTTTACTTCAATGTTACTTAATGATAATTCAGCCTACAAGTCTATTTCTTTACTTCTGTCAAGAAAAACAGCTCTTTCGTGTTAAATATCTGAAGAACAGGAGGGCAAAGAACAAGATTACTCCATATCTGAAGTTAAAAAAGAGTTTATTTTTGTTGTGGCTTTACCAAACTCAGTTTGTTCAAGCGCAACACCAATAAAAAAGCAATTGTATTTCACAATATTCTCCTTTACAAAAGGACACAATTAGATTTGCTTCACATGGAAGATATAGGAGGATAATACATCTCATAAGCATATTATGCAAAATAAGAAGTTGACTCCACAGGAGTCAGTTAAACAAAAAAGGTATTACTTATTGACTCCACAGGAGTCGGTTACACAAGAAAAGTATTACAGTTTCACAGTAGAAATACTCAGGTCTCCTGTAAGGCACATACAATTAGAGCCTTTACATTGTAGAGGCAGTTCCTTACAGGAGTAGCAATAACAGCAACACTGAAGGTATGGCACTCGTCCAACATACAGGACCTAAAGCACACAGACAGCATTTGGTGTGTAGAGAATATTGTTGGCCAGAACGCGAAATAGTGAATGTCCATTCAATTTCAGGGATGACATCTCTACCACGGTCTCCAGACTGTCTTGTCGGTGCTGCTGGGGGCTTGCTTGTCCGAGCTCTGTCTGTGGAGCTGCTGCTGGACAGAGAGAGGAGAGCTGGGGCAGAGGTCTCTGCCTGCAGCTCTGTGGGCTGCAGGGTGGAGGTACTGGAGGTGTGGGAGCGACACTTCCTTCAGGGAGCTGCTGGCGGACAGGAAGTGCAGGGTCTCCTTCCAGCAGTGTGAGTAGCCCTCGCTGTGGGCCCTGAGAGGGGCTGCGCTCTGACGCTGCAGCTGCTGCTTGAGGAACGCCACCGTCATCTCCAGGATGTCAGCCTTCTCCAGCTTGGCGTTGGGGTCCTGCTTGTGGAACTCTTTCTCCAGCAGAGCCTTGAGCTGCTCGATGCAAGTGTTGATGCGGTCTCTGCGCAGCTTCTCCACGACAGGCTTCCTTATCTGAAGAAAGAGAAAAAATAAAGGCATTGGTTAGGACTATGTTCTTTAAGTTCAATCCATGAACACATATGGTTTAGGAATGTATCACATCATTACTATGAATATCTAACTGTACTTACTTTGTGTCTGTCTTTGGTGGAGAGCATTGAGTAGGCAGGATCCCTGGTAGTGGTAGGTGCCATTCTGACAGTGAGAGAGAGAGAGTACAGTAGCTTCTCTGAGAGAGAGCAGTGAGTTGTGATCCAAGCAAGGTTCCCTCTCTCCTATTTATACCCGACATTAGCATTACAAAGCCATGAGTCCCAGGCTGGATTAGCTTTCCCACACTCCGAAGCCAGTGGGCGAGGCGACCGCAACAATAGGAGAGGTATCAATTATCTCATGGCTAACTGGCCCCGTGGCCTTAAACAGAGGGAACGGTAGGGCTACTATCTAAGGTACAGTCTCAACACAAGCAGGTCGTTAGTCTTTTATTACCTGGGAACATTCCCTCTGTCTGACCTGACTGCTGCAGATGGAGAGTGGCTGAGACAGACTGATAAGGGGCCACTAAAGACATAAAGATAAGGCACATGCTGTATTCACATAGATGAAGCTATATCACTCCAAATAATTATTCATTTGTTTTTGACACAATGCAATGCAGATAAATAACTCATGAAAAAAAAGAATCTATTGGCAGGACTGTTATTATACAATACACAATTCAATAACCAAAGATGTAAAACTAGTCATAATAGTTAGACAAGGATCAGAGTATCAGACAGGTGTAATAGACTATTATTTGGCTGCCAACACAGAGAATAAGAAGGACTAATGCTGTAGTCTACAGACATGTATATATACGGTATATACTGGATGAACAAATACCATCCTCCTCCTTGTACAAGTATGGAGGCTTCACTTGGACAAACATAATAATTTTGTTGAAGGAACTAATCATTTTGTTAAATGAACTGTTTTATTCATGTTTCCACATGTCAAATATTAACTTCACACAAACAGACAGATGCATTCAATCATCCACTACAGCCTCATTTGACCTCTCTGCAACAGCATCGTATAATGCGATGTGTCAAAGTCATTATCTGAGCCTGTCTCGAGGGAGACGGCACACTTGCAGTTTATTGATAAAATGGGAAGGGGCTTATTGCACGTCCACCAGGAAAAAAAACAGGTGCAACACGATATAATCTTTGTAAATGAATACAATATATAAATCATTTTTACACCTGTAACTAAACATGTGATGGTACAATAAAGAGGACTACGCAAGTCAGGAATTATGTAAATCTGGAACAATAACCAATGTTCCAAGTTAATTTTAAGGATTTATCATGTTTTCAAACACTTTTGGGGATATTTGTAATCTGTGGGAAGTATGACACTCACACAGTTGGATGCCTGGAGTTCGTGAGGTGGTTTGAAGTACAAGTACACCTCCTGGACATGAGCCCTATAAGCACACCCCCTGGACATGACGCTACTATGTCGCAGAGAATTACCCCCAATCCAACCCTTTTTGTTGCCAGGCAGGGAGTCTTTGGGTCTCGTTTGTGTGCCCATCGTCAAAAACTAAAATAAAAACAGTGCCATTAAAAGTCTGTCTTAAGAGACTTTGGTACAACATGGCTGTGCCTGGATCACTTGGCCAGCAGGCGCCTCTCAATTCTCACCTTTGGGCAGTAGGTGCACAGTTTGTATTCTGTGGTGGCCTATTCTGTTATCGCCTGCTATCCATGGCAATCAGGCAAAAAAAGATTTCCATATAGTATTGATCAAGGGCTTGTTGTTTCTGCCAGTGCCTTTGTGTTTTATGGCTAAATACAATAGCTCTGTCTTTTGGTTTATTCTCAATGTGTCACATTTGGTACTCATAACTCATAATGTAATTTGGTGTAAACATGCAGGGATAAGCTACATTAATAATTTCGTTTCTTTTTGTTTTCTTATAATTTAATAGGCTTGGTGCACTATATGTACAACCAATACCATAAACTTTATGAACTTGCTATCCTTTTTCCACGTTGTTATGAACTGCACCCCCTCTCTCTCGTGTATACGCGTGCATAGACTAGTCTTTCTCCATTGATCTCTCAACCCAGATCAGTTAGCAAAGTTGACATTTGCCCCAAAGTTTGTGCTTACGAATGCGCATTTGCGCATCACTTCACCAACACCTCTTGCAGCGTGGCGCGTGGATAGATCCCCCCGCCGCGTTTATTATCGAGCGCTGCTGCTGCCCCTTTGATGTTCTTGGAAACGTGTGCATCGGCACTTCTGTTTCCTCGTTTCCCACCGTACAGGGATCAAAGGTTTCTCACAGTAGGCTAAAACCATACGCGCTCGCGTGGACACGGCGAGAGGCGCCACAGAGCTAGCTTATAGGTGTCACGATGGCACGCTTTCTGGTCACACTTCTGTTTGAAAAGAGAGGAAGCTGCTTGGGGTGCAGGGAGTGTTACAACAGGCTTTATTACAGTCCCTATATAGTATATACTCGCCGCAGAGTGTGGGAAAGTCCTAGGTGCTAAAAGTCCACGCATGTAGCAGCCATCCGTGGAGTTTCCTGCCCTATAAATACGCCATGCAGTGTGGAAGGAGCTCAGATTGACTGGAAGCTTTACCAAGGACACATATGCACTAGTTGCATGCTTGCTGATCTCAGGACATTGTGTGGAGACTACATTTTTTCTATCATTTGGGACTATGGCTCCTGTAACGGAAAACAGGCCCGAGGATACTAATGTTGAGAATAACAGCTCTAACAAGGTAAGCAAACCTCAACCGTTTGCCTTATACCATTCCTAGTCATATGTCATACAGTAGTCTAGCTCGTTATATCTCAAATACATGCCGATATGGTCATATATTTGTTTCAGAGTTTCAGTTGTTAACAAACTATGTCATGTCAATTTCCCCAGTTGCGAAAGGTGATGGTGGAGAAAGTGAGGAGGGACCGCATCAACCAGAGCATCGAGCAACTCAGAACACTTCTTCTGCCCCACGGAGGAGAGCAGAGCGGCGGACAACAGAGCTCCTCTTCCCGTCTGGAGAAGGCCGACGTGTTGGAGATCGTTGTGCGTTTTCTCAGGCAGAAGGCCATGGCCAGGCAGGTCGCGCCGCCCAGGCCCAGCTACTCTCACGGATTCTCCCAGTGCCTTCAAGAGAGCCTCCGGCACCTGTCGCTTCACGCTCGCTTGAAGCCCGAGGAACGGGAGGAGATCAAGCAATTCTACGTGCACCAGAGGACGGCCATGCAGATGAGGAGCGCGTCAGCCATGCACCAAGGTCCCCGTCGACGCTCAGGCTCGTCCAAGCGGTCGACGACGTCGAGGTCAGCGTCGCCGCGGACCCAAGGCCGGCTGTGGAGACCATGGTAACACCACAACAGCCACGTGCAGGGACGTGCACCCATAGACAGCAAAGGGGGCTTTGCCCCAACAGACCACGAATGCAGCATTTAGGAGAATTGCTTTTTCCCCCGAAGTCTCTTGAACTCGAACGCAGCATTTTGCGTTGAACAGCTTTGTTTAGAAATCCACGTCGTACATCTAAATGGCTAATTGTCTGGGATAAGGTTTGTTTATTTCTGCGCAAATGTTTGTCTTTGATCATGTTTGATGCCATATTTTGGTGGTTGGATCAGTTGTGCAACATTTGCACTATAAGCGCCTTGTCTACAATGTACGGCAAATAGAAAATGTATAGAGTTGTTTCAGGCCTGTATAAGTTTGCCTTTTGTGAAGGCGTTGTCGTTGGCCTATACTGTACATACCAGTACTTTTCTTATCCCAACAATAAAGTTCAGCGTTTCCTCTTTTATTTGAATGTGATGTCCTGTAATGTATAGTTGTCCTGCACTTGGCTGAGCAAAATTTAAGTACCATGGACAGCGCCACGAGACTATTACAACGAGTGCTGTTGTACTGCACTACAACAGCACTCGTTAGTCTCGTGGTGTTTCCCAAAGTGGGGCCCAGGGGACCCCCATGGGTCATTGAGGGAGTTCCCCAGGGGGTACCCAGCTAAATGAACCAAATGGACCCTTATGGGTCTGTAACTCTGAGAGTGTAGCCTACACAAAGAACCAAATGGACACATGTTCCATTTGTCGCGTACACTCTCAGTCACATTAACAATTAACATCGATTTTACAATATAACGTGCTTGTCGCCGAGATAGAAATGCCATTAAATGGTGGTATTTTTGGTATTACACCATGGATCCAAATGGGAGGAATTTATCAATGAACGGAGGACGAAGTACATTGCATAATGATGTTTGTCTATTGAAAAAAAAATACTGTAGGTGACCACGTGTTTAAAGAATCAAGTCAAGACAGTGTAAAAGTGTCACAGATGGCACAACATTTGGTATAAGATTAAGGGCAGAGGCATTTCAATTAGTGTGTGTCTCTGAACATTTCAACATAGGTGAATAGGCCTAACATGCTATGTAAAAAAGGGAGTAGGCTATTGCACTCCACTTGAGTTCATTTGTAAATGTTTTATTATAAAACATGTTGGTGTTTTCACATGTTCCTCCCTTAAATGTGCCTATTAATTCCCAAATACTCAGATCATAGTGAGATTATGTTCAAGACATAATTGCTTTCCTGAGAAGAAATACAATGAGCAAAAATATAGTTGATATATTTGTTTATTAAAAAGACTCAACAAGAGTCATATCAGGTGTATGCATTCCTCAACTGAATGCAGATAAAGTGATGACACATCACATATAACTTGAATATCTTCAAGACACTGTACTCAAAAAGAGTAGAGGGTTTGCAATGAGTAAATCTCTAATGAGAGATGTAGGATATTCTGTGACATATAGTAATTCGGGTAAACGTTACCCTTACCATTCCACAGTAATACAACACTTTGCACTTAAGTAATAAAGGCATTTACAGGGTTAGATCTTAATATAGATCGAATATTTCTTCAAGACACTGTATTCAAATAGAGTACAGCGTTTTCAATGAGTAAATCTCTAATGAGAGATGTATACATAACAGATATGTAATAGATCAAGTTTAGCTAATCACATGGTGATGACAACATGCTTAATAATCATATTGATCAATAATATTCATAAAGAAACATCCATCATAAAAAAATAAAAAATAAAAACGTTAGTGTCACTGGAGCATAGTGACGATAGTTTAACATGTTGATCTTACAACAGATCACTTTAAATTAACCGTTCAGATTAAAGCATGATATGTAGTCCACAATGGAACATTTTCAAATAGAAATAGTCATGTCTTTAGATCAATTTGATCTTTTTTCCTTCTTCCGAAATAAAGAAAATATTAGTGTCACTAGAAAATTGTGACAATATGGTTACAAATATCACATTTAAAACAAATGGACAAATAGGACATATCGATCTTACAAAAGATCAGGCTTAATCACTTATTCTATTATTATGGTCCAAAATGGAAAATAAAATGGACAGTTTTTAGATCAATATGATCTATATACAATTATAAAAATGTTCTGCCAAAAAGTTGCAACAAGAGCCAGGCTTGTAGTTAACATCAATATCAGATTATTCTGATATTATATCTAGTCATTCATGCAACATGCATGTTGTTCATGCAAAATTGTTGAAACACTGTCCAGCTTTCAGCATCCGTGCCATTCAAATATGAATGTATGAAGTTCTGTTATAGTAATATTGGACCAATATGGTCAACTGAGTTGTATCAGGTTGGAGTTTCAGTCTGTAATTTTCTACCAAGGCCTCCAGAGGGCGTTGTTGACTGGACTCTTCTCTTTGGTGATGCTGGACTGAACTGGAGACTGAGACAGATGAGGCAAACATGTGTCCTTCATGTTCTTGTCAGAGGATGACTGCAGGTTCTGGAAGTGGTCCAGCAGTCTTCTCTGGGACTGTATCTTCACCTCATCCTTGGACAGGAAGTGCACCACCTCTTGGACACACCTGGAGTATCCCTGATTGACAGGAGCTGAGTTGACAGGTTGATGCCGCTGCAGTCTGCTCAGGAAACAAACTGTCATCTCCAGGATGTCTGCTTTCTCCAGCTTGGAGTCAGCTTGTTGTTTGAGGATCTCTGGACCCAGGAGAGACTTGAGCTGCTCAATGCTGCTGTTGATTCGCTCTCTGCGTAACTTCTCCACCAATGGTTTTCTTATCTATGGAAAGAAGAAGGGCATCATTAATAAACACATTCTGAATAACAACAGACATTTGAATAAGTACAGCCAATTATTATTGAACAATAATTAAACGTCTGTTCAGTTGAGTCTTCAATTTACCTTATGGTTCAGAGTCAGAAGCTCCTTAGAAGAGGTGATTGTTGAAGCGATTCTAGGAGCCATGGTTGAGCTCTCTGCTGTAGTGTAGTTCTCTCTGTAGAGAGGATCTGATCTCTACTGGTTTCAGCCCTCCTATTTATAGTCCCAAATCTCCATATGAATGTGTGGGTCTGGGTCTGGTTGGACTTTCTCACAGTCTTAGCCAATCAGAGAGCCATCCCGGTCAATGAGGAATGCTGCCACATGCTCAATGGTCTTACTGCTGAGGGACAATGGTTAGATCTCAGGGGAACAGGTGGACGACTGGGCAGAGGCTTTTGTGAATCTGGGAAAGTGGTGACCCTGTAAAGAGATCAGATCTGCTGCCTCATGTTGAGATCAATGACTGAGCACACGCTCATCATTACATCACTTAATGGGCCATCATAGAATAATCTGAGCAATTTCCTGACTGACAAGTCAGCACTGTACCAGTATGCGCATAGAACATTATGTATGTACTTGTATTCCCGGCATTTATCTCACAATTCTGCTTTACTATTATTGTTAATATGGTAGAGCACACACTAATTATCCCATCACGTGTGACACTGAGATATACATATATAAATAATAATAATGAATATCTATGTATGTATGTACATATAATAATATGATATAGGAAATAGTTAACCAATAACACTGAGGTTGTATTTCAGAAAATTATACCAACAGGCTAAAACTCATTTTGTTATATATGCAGTATATATTTTATATGGCTTGCACATTATTATTTTTTACAATGTGCACAAAAGTGCTGTGAAACACAAAACTGAATAATTGGCATGAACACTGGTGTTCAGAGGAAGCAGATGTTCCTCCTGCCCGTTGGCTGAGTGCAGAGTTGGACAGAGTTTCCCACACTGAGCCTCTTGTGTGCTGTGGTCAATGCACTATAAAAGGACTTTGAATGGACCTTTAGTGGCCGACGGCTGTTTAGCTCTGTGTTATTGAGACAGAACACGACGTCACACAACCCATCTGGAGGGAAAAGACCTCATTGGGTATAGGATTTCATGAAACATGGTCAAAGTCACAAATAGTTTGTATGATATTTAATGTTACATTTTTTGTGGGAAAAATATACAGTGTGTCTACTCCCCTTGAATTAACTGATAAACATTTAATTAAACAAGCATGGAGCTTTGTATTTGAGACAGCTCCTTTTTCTTCCAGAAGTGTGCCATTTCCCCTTTGAGAATAATCGACAGGTGCTGGTGAGGTTGAGGGGAACATGCCAGAACATGAAAGAGGTGCACACAGTCAAGCTTTGCCATTTGGAACCTATTATATATGCAAACTCTTGAATATACTGTATGGAACCTTTCATACAATCCTCATATGAGAGAATAAAGTTGATATAAGATCCATAGTGTTTTTCTTGTAAAGTGATTAGAAAAACATGTATAAATCACACTGGTACATACAGTACATACCTAAATACATACATACATGCATATGAATACAGTACATGCATACATATACATACATTTCATGCATACATGTCATGCATACATGTCATGCATGCATGCATGCATGCATGCACGCATGCACGCATGCACGCATGCACGCATGCACACACACACACACACGCACACGCACACGCACACGCACACGCACACGCACACGCACACGCACACGCACACGCACACGCACACACACACACACACACACACACACACACACACACTTTTCAAATCTGATTTGGAGGGAAAACCAGAGCTCATCAGTCTGATGTTTGTCATCGGTAGATACAGTACATTTCCACTGGACCATTCTCACATATCCCAGTAGGAATAGGTGGACAAAAGAAGTTACCAGCTCCATTATTTATTTTTGTCTCAATGCACATCTAAAATAATACTCACATTTTAACTGATTTTGGCCTGTGTGGTGTATGTGTGGATCAATAGTTGTCCATGTAGACACCGATCCCCCCATCCCCCCACCCCATCCCCGTCAACCTCTGCCTCCCACAGGGTAGAGGTCTGGCTCTATTGTCCTCCAGGGGCTCTGTGAGTGAGCCTTCTCTGGTTTCCCACACTCTGTCTATTGACTGGTTTCAATGGAGAGACAATAGAAGTGTGTCTTATTTTACATCACATTAGTTACACAATGTGACGTCATGTAGAAGAGGCAGAACATCGTAGCAAACCTTTGGGATGAGTTGGTTGTCATTCAAAAAGAATCACATGGCAATATTAATATGCAAGACAAACCGTGACTTTGTAAAATAGTGCTGCATGGAATGAGTTTAAGCTTTTCATTTAAAAAGTTTTACGGCAGGCAAGTAATTGCACAGTTTGCAATTTCATAGCCTATAGGTCTGAATAATTTAATAAACTCTGACGGAGCTCAGTGTAACTAAATCTTCTTTGGCGTAAGATATGATGAGACCAATAATGTTGATCTTTGCTATTGTAACATCAACATGAAGTTCATAGAGACAAAAGACAAAGGACTAAAAAGATGTCAGTTTGTTTGTTTATTGAAAAAGACTCAATGAGTCACATGATAGAAGTGATGACGCATCACAACAGTAACTTGGATATGTCTCCAAGACATTGCACTCAAAATGAGTGGAGGATTTACAATGACAACTCATCTCTATGAGAGACATACATTGTTAAGACATTGTTATACATATTGTACATAAGACAGTATGATTTTATCACCCCTGTTAAATCAGGGATACATTAGACATTCATCTTACAACAGAGTCCTAGATTCCTATATCTAGTTTCTTTTCTCTCTCTTTTTAGATCAATTTGATCTATAACATCAGGTAAAACAAAAAAAAAAAATATCTCAGCTGTCAATGTCACAGCACAAGATTTAGACTTGGAGCTAACATTGATATCAGAATATTCTGGTGTATTAGGCTATTCATGCAACATGCATGATAATTGTTTTGCAAATCACAGAGTGATGATAAACCTTTAAAACAACCAGTTTGTTTGTTTGCATTGACAAGATCAATCATTATGAAAACAGTAGTGTCACTAGAAAATCGTGACATTGAATATTTTAAGAATGCCTTTTTTAAAAAGGAGCAGATGAAATATTCATCTAACAACAGATACATCATAATTAATCACTTAGATTATAGTAGAGCCCTCCATAAGAAGACACATTGACACATTTTCTTCATTTTCAAAGAAAACAATAAACAAATTGAGGGAAAAGGGACAGTAGTCTTGGACCAATATGGTCAACTCAGTCAAGTTAAAGTTAAGAGTTCTGTAGTTTTCTATCAAGGCCTCCAGAGGGCGGTGTTGACTGGACTCTTCTCTTTGGTGACGCTGGACTGAACTGGAGACCTCAGCTAGTATTGCCAGAGTTTACTTAGCAAACATTGCATTTTTCAGTTCTGTTATCTCAATCCGACCAATATGGTCAACTCAACTGATCAGGATGTTGTTCCAGTCTGTAGTTTTCTACCAAGGCCTCCAGAGGGAGTTGTTGTCTGGACTCTTCTCTTTGGTGATGCTGGACTGAACTGGAGACTGGGGCAGCTGAGGCAAACATGACTCCTTCATGTTCTTGTCAGAGGATGACAAGTTCTGGAAGTGGTCCAGCAGTCTTCTCTGGGACTGTATCTTCACCTCATCCTTGGACAGGAAGTGCACCACCTCCTGGACACACCTGGAGTATCCCTGATTGACAGGAGCTGAGTTGACAGGTTGATGCCGCTGCAGTCTGCTCAGGAAACAAACTGTCATCTCCAGGATGTCTGCTTTCTCCAGCTTGGAGTCAGCTTGTTGTTTGAGGATCTCTGGACCCAGGAGAGACTTGAGCTGCTCAATGCTGCTGTTGATTCGCTCTCTGCGTAACTTCTCCACCAATGGTTTTCTTATCTGCAGAAAGATGAAGGGCATCATTAATATACACATTCTGAAGAACAACATGCCCTTGAATAAGTACAACCAATTAAGGACAATAATTAAGTGCCTGTTCAGATGAGTGTTGAATTTACCTTGTGGTTCAGAGTCTGGAGCTCGAAGAGGTGATTGTTGAAGTGATTGTAGGAGCCATGGTTGAGCTCTCTGCTGTAGTGTAGTGGTCTCTGTAGAGAGAATCCGATCTCTACTGGCTTCAGCCCTCCTATTTATAGTCCCAAATCTACATATGAATGTGTGGGTCTGGGTCTGGTTGGACTTTCTCACAGTCTTAGCCAATCAGAGAGCCAGGAAGAACAATGAGGAATGTTACACTGCCACGTGCTCAATGTTCTTTCTTACTGCTGAGGGACAATGGTTAGATCTGAGGGGAGCAGGTGGACGACTGGACAGAGACTTTATGTGAATCTGGGAAAGTGGTGACCCTGTAAAAAGATCAGATTTGCTGCCTCATGTTGAGATCAATGACTTTGACTGAGCACATGCTCATCATTACATCACACACGTTGGAGACAGGTTATGATGATTCTAGGCAAAACACACTTAACCGGTCACACGTGTGATACTAAGACTCATTGCATCAAATACAATACATACAGATATATTTTTGAGGTATAAATCATTGAAAATGACTGCTGTAGGCCTATATATTTTGAGGAAAACACAAATAACTGTAATTTATTCACAATTCTAAAAGGGCTTCTTGCAAAGAGCAACACAAGCTTTTTCCCTTCATGCACAAACACTAGGCTCTATTGCTTTTTATCCAAATACTACTCAAATTGGTATGTTTGATAAAAACATACCATATTTTATATTTATAAAAATACTATACTATACTTGATGAGATAAAAGTAGAGTTTTGAGCTCACACCATTTCTTATAAGAGTGTGCAGCGTAGCTGTGGCCGCGTCAAGGCCACAGCGAGATACTGAGTTTGCGGTAACACTTTCTATGATCCCTACTTTATAATGCATTATGAGAGCATTTATAGTGCATTATAAATGCATTCATAATGCCTCATAACTACACTCATAAACAGACATAATGCTTTGTGATGCACTATATCAGTAGTCATGAAATATTATAATGTCACTGTCATAATGAATTATAACAGTTTAAATTCCAAGGATTCTATGGATGTTCTTGAATACTTATGATGAAGACCACATCTATAATGCATGATGAGGGTTTATAATGCACTCTTGACTGACTGCTTATAATAGATTATGAAAACCTACACATGCAGTTCATGTGAACTGTAGTAATGACTTATGGCATGCTATAATGGCCCATTCATTATCATGAGTTATCATTGCATGGGTTAAGTAAAGTGACACACATGTATGCATTTATAATCATGCATAATTGATCATAAAGCATCATTGTTGGGGCTAAGTAAAGTGTGATTCATTTGCTTGCATTTAAAAGAATCTATGCTGCATCTTCAGTGATTATTATGCAAGACAAATACAGTAAAATGTGTATGGTGGGAATTTATGGACAAGAGGCCAAATACATTTGTCACATTTATTTTGACAATTTCAATTTGAAAATAGCTGGAAACACCAAGGCCAATTCAAAAATGGGTGGCAATCCCAAGAAGAAAAAAACAACAACAACAACAACAACAAAACACACTACCCATAAAAGGACAACTTTGTTTTTTGTTTTTCAGCCAAGGTTAATTATGTACGTTAGAGAAAAGATGCATGTTAATTTTTCCTTTCGCCGTTTTTAATTTTACTGATTTTAGACTATATATATTTTACTGATTTAGACTATATTATGGAGATTTTTATTACCTACTATAGTCCTAATAAATTAACTGGCTACAAGAGTTCAAAGGACATGGGCCTTGGTTGAAAAACAAAAAACAAAGTTGTCCTTTTATGGGTAGTGTGTTTTGTTGTTTGTTTGTTTGTTTGTTTGTTTTTTCTACTTGGGATTGCCACCCATTTTTGAATTGGCCTTGGTGTTTCCAGCTATTTTGGTGTTTCCAGCTATTTTCAAATTAAAATGTTCAAGGTAGAAACACACATACACACACGCACACACAAAACCTGACCCTGTGCATGGGGCACCTGCAGACCTGGCCAATGTCCTTCTCTATGTTTGTTCCATACACTAGTTAAGGAACAAACATGCTTTAAGGTTAATTCTACAAAGAGCAGAACTGGGACGGATAACGTATTCTTCCACCTGCTATCCCCTCATGACAACTTTGTTGTTTGTTTGTTTTTTTGTTTTTCTACTTGGGATTGCCACCCATTTTTGAATTGGCCTTGGTGTTTCCAGCTATTTTCAAATTGAAATTGTCAAAATAAATGTGACAAATGTATTTGGTCTCTTGTCCATAAATTCCCACCATACACATTTTACTGTATTTGTCTTGCATAATAATCACTGAAGATGCAGCATAGATTCTTTTAAATGCAAGCAAATGAATCACACTTTACTTAGCCCCAACAATGACGCTTTATGATCAATTATGCATGATTATAAATGCATACATGTGTGTCACTTTGCTTAACCCATGCAATGATAACTCATGATAATGAATGGGCCATTATAGCATGCCATAAGTCATTACTACAGTTCACATGAACTGCATGTGTAGGTTTTCATAATCTATTATAAGCAGTCAGTCAAGAGTGCATTATAAACCCTCATCATGCATTATAGATGTGGTCTTCATAAGTATTCAAGAACATCCATAGAATCCTTGAAATTTAAGCTGTTATAATTCATTATAACAGTGACATTATAATGTTTCATGACTACTGATATAGTGCATCACAAAGCATTATGTCTGTTTATGAGTGTAGTTATGAGGCATTATGAATGCATTTATAATGCACTATAAATGCTCTCATAATGCATTATAAAGTAGGGATCATAGAAAGTGTTACTGAGTTTGCTTTATGGTTGTGGAAAAGTACAGACGAGTCAGAATTCTCCAGGACAGACGCAACGCTGGACCTGTTTTTTGAGGGGCGCCCCGGCCAAAGACCTGTTATACTGCAAATCTTATACTCTAACAATATATTACAACATACTGTAGGTGACCCTATAAAGAGGTCTGCTGCCTCATGTTGAGATCAATGGCTTTGAGCACACGCTCAACATTGCATCACACATGGCATTGGGGACAGGTATAGGTAAGGTATAAGCAGTGTAATCTAGCAACAGTTTCTCTGATAATGTCTCCATTGCTTAGTTTTTTGGGAGGGGCACTGGTTGATGATGGTCAGCTCCAAATGGAGATCTGTGCGTTGTACCAACTTTTCCTGTTTATTTGCAAGGGTCATTCACGCAGTGGCAACAACACAGGTTATCAAGACTGCACAGTATGGCCATGTAGTAGTCACACTCCCATATATTTCTCCTGTTTTCCACTGATCAGCTGATGGCCATATATGGTGGCGTAACAGTAGTGCAACGGAGCAACGGGTGTTGCTCCGTTGGTTTTCATAGTAATCTTTTTGGCACTTATCCTACAATTATGCATAATATGATACAGTCAAAACATAACGTCACACGTGTGATAGACTTGGAAGTGTGAACAGTTTAAATATTATGTGAATTATGTGAAAATGTTTCTCGAACGATTCTCGATCGGTAATACTGTATCTTCGATACTTAAAATCCAAGTTCAAAACTTATGTTAAATGGCAAAATTCATGGTGTTGAGTGGAAGCAGGTGCTTCTCCTCCCTGTTGGCTTGAGTAAAAAGTTGGTTCGCGTTTCCCACACTGAGTGGTATGTGCTGTGACCATTCAGGGGTGAAAGTGGTTTGAAGTTTATGCCGGGTCTATAGGAAACAGCATCGTGTGACGCATTTTTTTTGGAGGTTCAAACTCCACAGTGTCCCTAAAATGCATAGGAAAATGCCTTTTTGTGGCACAGTAACCTAACCTAACCTAACCTGGAACATAATATAAAACACAGCAGGTCTGCCTTACACCTGCATTAGGTTACCTATACTCCATTTCAGCATGATTAAACTGTTTTGTATTTGAGGCATTACGCTACACAAGAAATAGGTTTCATTTAAGATTTTATTTTGTTACAAACTACTGCAAAACAGCATTATTTCAACCACACACAATTAGAAAAGGGAGAATAATATATATATAATATATATAATATTTGTACACTCTCAGAAAAATAAAATGGGTGGAATTCCCCTTTAAGAGGCGTCCCCCCCAGTGAAAGCACTAGGCTACTAACACTGATTACCTGTGCTTGCTGCTGGTTCCTCTGTAAGTGGGTTCTCCTCCCCACCTTCACTCTCTGTGTCACTGTCTAATATCACAATCGTTTTTTTGAGCTTTGGTTCAGTGACATTTTCAGCTCTTTCCCCCTTCATCTTGAAAAACTTTGTTACACTTTGTTGCAAAGCCATTTTGTTTTAGTTGTTTACTTGTTTTGACCTTTTAAGCAGTGCATTCCCTCCCTGTGACAAACGTGTGGGTTTACCGCATATTACTGATTATTATTATTATTATTATTATTATTATTATTATTACCCTTATTATTATTAGTCTTGATTGCATTTGAGTTTATGCTTTATAGCCTACTATAGTTTCAGTTAATTCAATGAATAAGTAGCTATAATGCAAACTGCATTGGAGGAAGGGGGACCTCAGGGTGAAATGTAGAAAAGGGGGCATCTATGACAATAATCAAGAGCATTATTATGCATGTCACAGGAATCAAGGTAGATTGCTCCTAATATGTTTTGGTGTGGAATTCTCCTTTAACCACTGTGGAAAGTCCCAACTAATTAGTGCACCTGCTGCACGAAGACACTGACAGAAAGAATGCGCTCCATATTTCCATAGAGTTCCATATTAAATTTCTGAGATTTGAAAAGGCCCTGTTGACTTTTCTCAACCTTTAAAAAATAAAATCAGGACTTCCCAAGAAACCATGTGAGGTAAGATTTTATTTACTGTATCATAAATACTGTTGCCACCATTCGCCAGTGAACACTTGCTTTTTCAAATCTCAAAAGATTCATACAGAGAGCGCATTGGAGAGCGCATTGGAGAGAGCGTTGGAGAGCGCATTTAACATTGAAGTCAAGCGGTCCAGCGGTAACACCACAACTGGACCCCCCAGACCAGGACACATATCACACACGCTGAATTGCACGACATTACCATTTTTTGTGCGCAAGTGGGCGCAGTACCTGTATTGTAGATCCATGCTGCAATGACAATAAGTGACGGAATAGCCGATTTCTTTTCTCTTTTTTTTTGCTTCGCTATGCCGCCCCCCTCGCGATGCCCTGGGCGGCTGCCCATAATGACCATGCCTAAAACCGCCCCTGCTGTAGGCTATAGACGGAGTTTGCGTAACTCTGTCTATACTCTGTCTCTGTGGCTCTGGCTGTGCTGCTAACCGACAAGAGGAGACTTCTCTCCGTGCGGTGACAGGTGCGGTGACAGGTTATTTAACGTAATATTTTATTAGACCCGGCGGGACCCGGCGTGAAATCTTTTACCGGGTCTCAGACCTGGTGGGACCCGGCTCACTTTCACCCCTGGTGCTGTGACCATTCAGTGCACTATAAAAGGACTCTGAATGGACCTTTAGACCTTGGTGTTGCCAAGGGGACCTCATGCCACAAACCATCTGGAGGGAAAGGGTCTCATTGGGTGGCTCTGAGCCACCCTATAGAAGGCTACATTAACATTTATCATAGATATCATAAGTTTGACATTGCACTTTCGTACAGCTTTCTTGACAATGCATTTTTCTATTGCAATGGCCGTTTGCCTACTGTATGTGCTTTCTTTTTACCTTGCAATTCATTCAGGTTCATTCCTGCCCGCCTGCCCAGACGTCAGTGTCAGTCCTTTCAAGTTTAAACCCTCAACAAGCTTGTTTCAGTTACTCATAGGTCTACATACAGTATGTTGCCTTTCACAGTTGCCATTTGTTTCACAGAATTTACACTGACACGTAGACATTACTGCATTCATTTATTCTCATACACTACTGATCATTGAATTAATTCACAGCACATTATAATCAAATTTGTGATTTATTATTTAATTTTCAGTTTGTTATTCCAGTAAGTACATTTGGGCCATCACCTCTCCCACCTTTCCTGCAAAGTGTGATTCAGTAAAAAAAAAAAGGACTTCCCTTGAATTTCTTGATACATTGTTCATTTTTTTAAAGCATAGGAGTTGAGACAGTTCCTTTTTGAAGTGTGCCTATTCCCCTCTGAGAATAGTCAGCTACTGATGGGGTTGAGGATGCTAGACAAGGCATTGAACTGGGACCATACTGGGACCATACCAATAAAAACGTGCTTCTCTTTAGGATATACAGTGTAAGCCAGTAATGGATGATGCGTGTACCGTATATATATAATAATCATCAAATTGATGCATGCATGTTTTCATGGAAATATATTAATTTGTTTATTCTAGATGATTATATTTCTTCAAAAAGATACAAATGCTATAAATTATAGACACCCCCATCAACCTCTGACTCCTCCAGGGTAGAGGTCTGGATCTATTGTCCTCCAGGGGCTCTGTGAGTGAGCTTTCTCTGGTTTCCCACACTTTGTCTATTGACTGGTTTCAATGGAGAGACAATAGAAGTGTGCCTTATTTAAATTTTACATCTTATTAGTTACACAATGTGATGTCGCTGTTTAATGTAGAGAAACAGCAGCAGAAACATTTGGTTATCTATGTTGGTTTTCTAGAAAACTGGAATATTGAGTCATTCAAAAAATGAAATGATTCATGTGAGACAAACAAACCAAATGACTTTGTAAAATTCAAGATTCAAGAACTTTATTGCCCTGTCAACAGATGTTGATAGGAATTTGTCTCGGTTCATGCTCAACATATACAGACGAGACAACATAGTACATACAGGAGACAACAAGAAGTACAGTGCAAAGACCAGCAGCATAGAAATTACACGATTTTTAAAGTGCTATATGCATTGCATGTTGTTACATACATGCATCATTACAACTGTAAACTAATGAGACAAGTTTAAGTGTCTAATAGCTACAGGGTAAGTGTTATCTCTGAAGCGAGATGTTGAGCAATTAATACTTTGGTATCTCCTGCCTGATGGTAAGAGATTGAAGAGGTGGTGTGCGGGGTGAAAATTATCAGTTATTTTGTTTGCTTTCCTGGTTATTCTAGTGTTGAAGAGTGAGGAAAGTGTAGGGAGGTTACATCCTATGATTTTAGATGCCCGTCGCACTACTTTATTTATTTTAACCAGGAACCTTATGTATTACATTTGCCATAATGTACTGTATGCACAAAATCTGTTTCAGAATGAAAAAATAAAAACTATTTTAAATAAATATTGTTGATTGATGTATTAGGTGTCTTTTACATCTTACAACTTGTGATACTCATTCAACACAATTTTACAAAGTCATGGTTTGTCTTACATCATTTTTCTGAGCCCAAAGTGTTGCTGATACTGTTTCTGTACTAAACAACAATGTCACTTGAAAGTGGTCGATTGACAGTGTGGGAAACCACCAGAGAAACCTCACTCACAGAGCCCCTGTGGGACAACAGATCCAGACCTCTACCCTGGGGGAGTCAGAGTGTCAAGCGGCTGTAATGACAGCACAACTACAGGGCAACGCTCTGTGGATTTCATTTGTCTGTATGGACAACTATTGATCCAGCCTGGACCAGCCCTATAATTTTAAAGTATTTACATTTCAGGAAAATAGGCTAATATGTCCATAACAAACAACAAACTATAATGTATTACCATGAACAGCAATCATGGGGGGGGGGGGGGGGCTTACGAACTAGGCACACTTCTATTGTTCAGCAAGAGCTGTGTCAATGAACGGAGTGTGGGAAAGCTATGGAGAGCAGAGTCCCAGTTCAATGTCTTTAGCATCCACAACCCCACCAGAAGCTGACTATTCTCAGAGGGGAATTGGCACACTTCAGCAAGGCACCACCTAAAACCCCCAGCACCCTCATGTTTGATAATGAAACTGTTGTCAAGTAATTCAAGGACAGTCTGTGTTTTGCCCTTGATACAGTTCTAATGTGACATTCGTCTGATAGCCAAAACCTAAAACAAAACACAGATATACAAAGATGCATGTGTGTGTTTGTTAAGTCATTCGTGACTTATATGTTTTAATGTTAATGATAAATCCACAGGCAGCCAATTAGAAGCCTTTTCCTCCATATGGTATGTGATGCCAAGTCTCATACCATCGCTAACTCACTGCTTTGCAGAGTGACACGTCAAAACACATTATTGCTCCTATATATGGCACGTTCCAATATGTATTTTTCCCCCATTATTTCAAAATTTTAAAATCTAGAAGAATTTTAATACTGCATACTATTATGTTAAATCTAATCTTGTCATTACTGTAGGTCTCAAATATTTTTCATAGAAGGTTGAAGACATATCATTATGTTCAACAAAGTTTGAAATATTTATTTCATTTTCTGTTTGTCTGTGTCTGTGTGTGTGTCCGTCTGTTATGTCTGTCATATTTTATACAACTAGACCTGTGCGTGCCCGCTGGCCACCGGCCTACTTCAATATGTCTTTTATTATAGCCATGGGAAACAAGATTTTGATATGTCTACATGGGCACACACTTTCCCAGAGAATAATTTAGCAGATCTCATTGACATATGGCATAAAGAACTACATCCCGCCTGTCATGTGTGGCAGCCATTATATCAAGTCTTTTGTCCAAAGCTCCAAGGCCCCTGATTGGCTAAAAACTGGGACGAGGCAGGACGGGGAACATAAATACAGAGTGCACATGCAGTCAGACATCAACAGAAGATCCTCTGAACACAACCTCTGCATCTGCAAAAGGAGACAACATCTAACTACAACACTACTTGGTTTTCTGAGGAGCAACACGAAAATCTGAAAATGGCCCCTTACTTCAACCTTGATCTTCAGGATTCAATGAAGGAACAGCAATTTAGGTAAGCAATGACGCTGTTTTCTCTCTTCTTTCTTCTCAGCACTCATTCTTGTTTTGAATGTTGTATACTGTGCAAATCCCTGGTCAGGTAGATCTGATACCTGTATATGTACTAATGGCTGTTATGATTCTCACAGGTACAGATGTACACTCCACATGTTGGAGAGGAAGTGCAGCACGGGTGTAGAAAAACTGAAGGCTCTGATTGGAGAACACCTGCAGAATGGGATCCCTACGTCAGACCTCCTGGAGAAGACTTTGTCCTTCTTCACTCTGAGAAAGACCCTGCTGTCACACAACGGATACTCTAGATGTTCAAGAGACATCCTACGTCTCTTCCCCACCGCAGATGAAGATGTAGCGTCTCTGTGTCTTTTACATGACCACGAAGAGTTCAAAGACTTTGACGAGCTGTTCACATCTGGACTGGATTATTGATTTGAGTCAACTTATTTGTTTGTTTTTTTTGCATTGGCTTCATGATATGAAAAGGAGATGTTTTGTTCATTTCATGTTAGTTGCAAATCATTGCATATTTTTAAATGCAATGCATTGTAAGAAGCAGTTGCACTGCTAGCTTTCTTTAAGAAAGATTAATGTCAAATTATACTCCCCATGTTGTCTACACCTAGTATGTCTGGGTAAAATCATGATCAATTTCTATGATAGACAACTTTCTTGACTATGTTCTGATAATGCAAAGTTTTAACAAACTATTAATACTATGATGGCCTGACTGTCTGAAAGACCAAAGCTGCTTGAAATGATTTACACTTAAAGTCAGAGTGCTGGTCACTCACAGGACGTTGGGCTCCTATAGCAGTAATTATTATCCCTTATTAAAGGGAAACTATGATTTTGTTTCATCTAAACATATTGTTTATTTTTTTATTTTTATGGTATCACATACCACTGTGCAAATATTTCTGTTCATTATTAAAGAGAAATCTATGAATATTGCTTTCTGCTTCATCATTTTATCAATATATTTCTTATTATTGAATATTGATTATAATTGGGTTTATTATCTGACAAGGGGGACAAATCTTAAGCCTGGTGAGGCTCATGTTCCGTAACTTGTCATCCAATACAATCTAAGTTTATCAGGTTCCTTCCCAACATTTGGTTTCACACACTAATCGTAGCTTGTGGCAAAGTGCATTGTACAACTAATTATTTTACAAGGCACTACCGGTAGATGAAATGTCTGCAGATCATCAGTTGCCCAAATGTCCATATTCAGTGGATCAGTATTACAACGGGTGCATATTATTGAAAAATACTGGGAGCAGGAACAGATCTATAATTAGATGTGTCCTTTTGCAACATTGTACTGTACATTAAACTAGCATAAATCTAGTGGTGGTGGTGCATTTGGTG
The DNA here is from genome assembly GCA_039105355.1 of Benthosema pterotum. Taxonomy (NCBI): domain Eukaryota; kingdom Metazoa; phylum Chordata; class Actinopteri; order Myctophiformes; family Myctophidae; genus Benthosema; species Benthosema pterotum. The sequence continues at coordinate 19,547,856 of CM076971.1, read as the reverse complement.
TCCAAGCATGAGGTGAAGATGAAGTCAAAAGTGCTGGACCATTATATCTTTGTCTTAGTCAACACCACCCTTTAGAGCATACCTGGGCATTATGCGGCCCGGGGGCCAAATGCGGCCCTTTGGCTGACTCTAACCGGCCCGGGGACCACCAGTGGTCCTTGAGAGACCAGATGTAACTCTTTGAGAGCGTCAAAATGAAACCAAATGGACCCTTGCGGGTCCATTTGATTTCATTTTTACGCTCTCAAGAGTTAAAATGTTCAGAATCTGAATTAGCCAGAGAATGTAAAAGAATGGTCACTTTTGATCTATGTTTGCCTCTTTTGTTTGTGAAATCCAGCCTGGAATTGTGGACTAAAGCAAAATATTTTTGGGGGGTCTGTGCGGTTTAAAATGTCATCAAATGGTGGTCTGTGTCTCAAATACTGAATAAATTGAGGGCCCAGTTGTCAACATGGGTGGTCTTACTCTTACTCTTGAAATGAAATTAATATTACGCGAGACTTTAGTTCAGTCTTTAGTCTTAGCTTCTCCACAATATTTTATGTATCTCATTTGGCCCCTTGGAGAAAATAATTGCCCACCCCTGCTTTAGAGGCTGAGAACTGCAGACTGGAACTCCAGTTCAAGAAGCTGAACTTGACAACATGATCCAGCATGTTATTGGTTTATATCGCTCAATTATTATTGTTCAAAGATTACTGACAAAAACATGGATTTAAAAAAATGGGACAAAATGTATATCCGCAGTTACATGACTAAAGCTCTTTTCATCTGTAAAAGCAGGAAAATAAAATTTTCCCATCAGTCACTCAATATGCCATGGGAATGGCCCCATATATGGTGCCCTAGTCTTGTGACATCATCAGGGATGGATTTTAAATTCAAACTGGTCGTTAGACACCTGTCAAAAAAAAATGAATAAAATGCACCGATCATACTAGATGTTGTTTGTTTATTTACAATAAGGGATTCACAGTATATCCAGTTGTTATACAGTGATACATTATATTAATCTGTTTCTGGTGAGGTTCTGTTCCATTTTAATATTAAAATTGTTTTCTATTCCCCTTTGATGCCCTTGTTTCTTAAACTACTGTATAGAGTTTACGAGTGTAATGTGTGGAACTGCATAACAAAAAACTTAAATGGAAACTTCACCCTTTTTGCAAAGCAATCAAACAAAAAAACTCAGCTCATGTTTGTCTTTGCATGAGATAATTGATGCAATTTACTTCATTGTGCTTGAACCTTTAACTAGACACACGTATGTTGTCAACGCAGAGAGCTTTGTCAACAAACAGAGTGTGGGAAAGCTCTGAAGAGCATAGTCACACTTCTTTAGCATCCTCAACTCCACCAGCACCTGATATTCAGATTGGATTTGACACACTTTCTCAAACACATCACCATGTTTAATATTGAAGTATTTACATGGAATTAAAGGGGATTTTATTATTGATCCACAGCATTGTTGTAATATTATACTAAAGATATCACACAAAATGTGTTTCATTCGTATTTTTTCTCCATGTTTCTGAAATCCTCAAAGTGCCCCAATTAGGTGTTTTTTTCCCTCCAAATACTTAGTGACGTCAGTTTCTCTCTCAACAGCACTGAGCTGAACAGCCTGCAGTCACTATAAAGGCCTTTTGTAGTTCAACAATGACCACAGCACACTCACTAGTGTGGGAAACTCTGACCAACTCTCTACTCACATGATGTCCAGCCAACAGGCAGGAGAAACATCTGCTTCCTCTGAACTCCATAGGCTAACCTAATAAATAATATCAATGCATGAAAATGATACATTCAAACACATACACATACAGTATGTTGTAATATAGTTTTTAAATATATAATATAGTATGTTTTTGTAAAACATACCAAATTTGAGTAATATTTGGATGAAAAACAAATACAGCCTCGTGTTTGAACATGAGGGAAAAAAGCTTGTGTTGCTCTTTGCAAGAAGCCCTTTTAGAATTGTGAATAAATGACAGTTATTTGTCTTTTCATCACTGACGTATCACATTTAAAAAAACGTAGGCCTACAGCAGTCTTTTTCTATGCTTTATATCTCAAAATATATCTGTATGTATTGTATTTGATGCAATTGAGTGTTAGTATCACACGTGTGACCGTATAAGTGTGTTTTGCCTACAATCATCATAACCTGTCTCCAACGTGTGTGATGTAATGATGAGCGTGTGCTCAGTCAAAGTCATTGATCTCAACATGAGGCAGCATCTGATCGGCTCTGATCTCTTTACAGGGTCACCACTTTCCTAGATTCACATAAAGTCTCTGTCCAGTTGTCCACCTGCTCCGCTGAGATCTAACCATTGTCCCTCAGCAGTAAGAGCATTGAGCATGTGGCAGCATGACATTCCACATTGTCATTCCTGGCTCTCTCTGATTGGCTAAGACTGTGGGAAAGTCCAACCAGACCCAGACCCACACATTCATATGTAGATTTGGGACTATAAATAGGAGGGCTGAAGCCAGTAGAGATCAGATTCTCTCTACAGAGACCTCTACACAGCACAGAGATCAACCATGGCTCCTACAATTACTTCAGCATTCCCCTCTTCGAAGGAGCTTCAGTTTCTGAACCACAAGGTAAATTAAACTTCATGGACACTTAAGTTGCATTCCTAAAATATTTGTACTTATTCAAGGCGATGTTGTTCTACAGAATTTAGTTATTAATAATTTCTTTCTTATTTCTGCAGATAAGAAAACCATTGGTGGAGAAGTTACGCAGGGAGCGAATCAACAGCAGCATTGAGCAGCTCAAGACTCTCCTGGGTCCAGAGATCCTCAAACAACAAGCTGACTCCAAACTAGACAAAGCAGACATCCTGGAGATGACAGTTTGTTTCCTGAGCAGACTGCAGCGTCATCAACCTAACAACTCAGCTCCTGTCAATCATGGACAGTCCCAGAGAAAACTGCTGGATCACTTCCAGAACCTGCAGTCATCCTCTGACAAGAACATCAAGGAGACATGTTTATCTCATCTGCCTCAGTCTCCAGTTCAGTCCAGCATCACCAAAGAGAAGAGTCCAGTCAACAACGCCCCCTGGAGGCCTTGGTAGAAAACTACAGACTGGAACTCCTGATCAGTTCAGTTGACCATATTGGTCGGATTGAAATAACAGAACTGAAAAATGCAATATTTGCAAACTCTGACAATACTTTGACATGAACGCCATTGCATGAATGACCTGATACATCAGAATAATCTGTTTTGTGACTTACAAAGTAATTCACTGTAATATTTTTGTTTTACCTGTTAGTATAGATCAAATTGATCTAAAAGCTTTATTGTCCTTATTATGGACATGTTTCCATAGGGACTTGATGTCTAATCTATCTTTTTGGGACATTTACCATACTGTCAGCATATGGTGACACTGATATTTTAGATATTTTATTAAGATCAAATTGATCTAAAAATGTGATTCAATTTCTCCTTGAAAATAATTCAGAATGATCTATTGTAAGATCAATATTTTATTAGCACCCTATCACTATTTTCCAGTGATGCCATATGAAGAATCTTTCTCTATGGATATTATTGATCAATATCAATGTAAATGTTTTGCTAACACTCTGTGAGTGTGCAATGTGTCAAATTAAGAAGGATCTGTTGTAAGATCAATGAGATACTTAAGCAACATACTGTCTCTATTTTCCAGTGACCCTAATGTTCTTCATGAGGATCTTTCCTCATGGATGTTACTGATCAAAAATCACTCTGTGATTAGCTAAACTTGATCTATATTAAGATCTCATTTCTTCAGTTTATTTTCTTTAAAGTCAAATTGATCTAAAATCTAAAACAATGAAATCTTATGATTAGAATGATCTGTTGCAAGATCGATATGTCTATTTTTCCCTTTGTGGGGTGGTTAAAATTATACTGTCACCATTTTCTAGTGACACTCTTTATAAAGATTTAAATCTTGTGAATGTCATTGACCAAACTGGTTGCTTAACTTTTTTGTCTTCACCCTGCCTGATCTTAAGGTCTTATTTCTTTCATTTTATTTTTTGTATTTTTTAAAATATGTCTCTTATAGAGACCTGACTTCTCATTGTAAATCCTCTGCTCTATTGAGTACAATGTATTGGAGAAATGTCCAACTTGTTGTTGTGATGTGTCATCACGTTTATCTTTATTCAGTTGAGGAATGTTTACCTGATATGACTCATTGAGTCTTTTTAAATAAACAAACCTGAACTGCCATATTTTTGACCTCTATTCATTGAATTACCTCAAAGTTACAACTGTGAATTCCAACACAGCTAGTCTTCGACAAGATTATCCGTATTCATAATTATACTGTATAGGTCTGTTAGACTACAAATGATGTTAGATGTAATCATTAGAAGATTTGTCTTTAAGATCTCTGTGAGGAGAGGTGATCACTGGCACGAGTGAGAGAGAAATTTTTACTTTTAAAATTTAAATATATATATAGTGTATATATAAGAAGAAGTACAGTGAGTACATGAATCATACATCCTGAAAGAAAATATTGGTTGTAAAGGGATAGTTACGATTTGTTGAGGTTAAGCTGTATGAAATACTTGTCATTAATATAGTGTTTACAACTGTATTACTTGACGGTCCCGTGGAGGGGTGCTCTGGTTTCGGTGAAATATCAAGTAGTTCCGGTCATTTTTCGGGGGTCACTGGGTCCACGCAGACAAATAAATAAAAAAAAAAACTTCCTTTGTATTGTAGACCCATTTCTAAAATATTAACACATTTTTCATTTGTTTTTATCACTCAATCACAGGTAAGTACTGTATGTATTTCCATATCACTACACCCAAAAAGTAGTTCCATGTGATAGGGGGGTCAAAATGAACAAAGGAGGTCCTAATATTTTAGAAATAATTCAAGTATACAAATTATATTCGTTTTGTGGATTAATTTACTTTCACTGCTTGGCCCCAGTGACCCCCACAAAATGACAAGGAACTACTTAATATTGACCAAAAGCAAAGCAGAACTCCCACCACGGGACTCTGGACATCAATTAATACAGTTGACACCACTATATTAATGGACAGTATTTCATACAAATTAAGTTCCAAAAATCGGAACTATCCCTTTAAGCTTACTGTGCGTATGGACAATCAAAATCTGATGGAAATATACAACTTTGATGTGGTGTCATAATTAAATGTTGATATGGTATGCCGTCAATCAAGAAAATAAAGACAAAGCACTTCATCTTGAAAAGGTTACATACACCTGCTCTATGAAATGTAAATCTATGGGCATGCATTAGCGCACATGAAAATTGCTAACTCATTCACGCAACACTATTTTACAAAGTTATGGTTTGTCTTACATCATTTTGCTGAGACATTTTTGTATGTCTCAAGATTCCAGTGGCTTGACAGATCAATTAAGCCACTGATGAAGCCATCAACTAGGATATACGAAAGTGTTGCTGATACTGTTTTTCTACTAAACAACGTCACTTTGTGTACCTAATGTGATGTATAAATAAGACACACTTCTGTTCATTCCAAGTGGTCGATTGACAGTGTGGGAAACCAGAGAAACCTCACTCACAGAGCCCCTGTGGGACAACAGATCCAGACTTCTACCCTGGGGGAGTCAGGAGTGTCAAGTGACCTTAATGGCAGCACAACTACAGGGCAACGCCTTGTGGATTTGCTTATATGGACAATTATTGAACTTTCCTGGACCAGACCTATAATTTTATAGTATTTTGAGGTACAATCAGTGTGATTGTACCTCAACAATTTTGTGAAGTATGTATGTTTGGGGGGGAACTTACGAACTGCTAGGTCATTAACATTTTATTAGGCACACTTCTATTGTTCAGCAAGAGCGTCAATGTCAATGAACGGAGTGTGGGAAAGCTATGGGGAGCAGAGTCCCAGTTCAATGTCTTTAGCATCCACAACCCCACCAGCAGCTGACTATTCTCAGAGGGGAATATTGGCACACTTCAGGAAGGCACCGCCTAAAACCCCCAGCCCACTCATGTTTAATAATGAAACTGTTGTCAAGTAATTCAAGGGCAGAAATTTGTTTTGCCGTTGATACAGTTATAATGTGACCAAAACCTAAAAAAAAAAAAAACAGATATAGAAAGATTTGTGTGTGTATTTCTGTGTGTAAGTCTTGACTAACGACTTCTATTTTTAAACGTTAATGGTAAATGCACAGGCAATTAGAAGCCTTTTCCTCCTAACCCTAACCCTAACTCACATGAGTTATCGATGGTATGTGACTTGATGTCACATGAGGCTGTTACACGTAACTCCTATATATGGCACGTTCTGATATGAAATTTGGCTTTTCCCCATTATTTCAACATTTTAAAATCGAGATTATTATTTTAATACTGCATACTATTATGTTAAATCTCATCTCGTCATTACTGTAGGTCTCAAATATTCACCACAGAAGGTTGAAGACACATCATTATGTTCAACAAAAATTGAATTATTAATTTCATTTTCTTTTAGATCCGTGTCTTTCCGTGTCCGTCTCATCGGTTATGTCATATTTTATACATAGACCTGAGCGTGCCCGCTGGCCACTGGCCTACTTGAAAACAATGCAACTTCAATATGTCTTTTATTACAGACATGGGAAACAAGATTTTGATATGTCTACATGGGCACACACTTTCCCAGAGAATAATTTAGAGACATATGGCATAAAGAACTACATCCCGCCTGTCATGTGTGGCAGGCATTAAATCAAGTCTTTTGTCCAAAGCTCTAAGGCTCCTGATTGGCTAAAAAAAAGGGACGAGGCGGGACGGGGAACATAAATACAGAGTGCACATGCAGTCAGACATCAACAGAAGATCCTCTGAACACGACCTCTGCATCTGCAAAAGGAGACAACAACAACACTACTTCGTTTTCTGAGGAAGCAGCAAGCAAATACAACACGAAAATCTGAAAATGGCGCCTTACTTCAACCTTGATCTTCAGGATTCAATGAAGGAACAGCAATTTAGGTAAGCAATGACGCTGTTTTCTTTGAGCTCAGCCCAGAAAGGCACTTTCAAGCTTCTCAGCACTCGTTGCTGCTTGTTTTGAATTTTGTATACTGTCCAAATCCCTGGTCAGGTAGATCTGATACCTGTATATGTACTAATGGCTGTTATGATTCTCACAGGTACAGATGTACACTCCACATGTTGGAGAGGAAGTGCAGCATGGGTGTAGAAAAACTGAAGGCTCTGATCGGAGAACACCTGCAGAATGGGATCCCTACATCAGACCTCCTGGAGAAGACTTTGTCCTTCTTCACTCTGAGAAAGACCGTGCTGTCACACAACGGATACTCTAGATGTTCAAGAGACATCCTACGTCTCTTCCCCACCGCAGATGAAGATGTAGCGTCTCTGTGTCTTTTACATGACCACGAAGAGTTCAAAGACTTTGACGAGCTGTTCACATCTGGACTGGATTATTGATTTGAGTCAACTTATTTGTTTTTTTGCTTCATGATATGAAAAGGAGATGTTTTGTTCATTTCATGTTAGTTGCAAATCATTGCATAATTTTTAAATGCAATGCATTGTAAGAGGCAGTTGTACTGCTAAAAAGCTTTCTTTAAGAAAGATTAATGTCAAATTATACACCCCATGTTGTCAAATCATGATCAATTACTAAAGTATTTTTCTAAGATAGACAACTTTCTTGACTATGTTCTGATAATGTAAAGTTTTAACAAACTATTAATACTATGATGGCCTGACTGTCTGAAAGACCAAAGCTGCTTGAAATGATTTACACTTAAAGTCAGAGTGCTGGTCACTCACAGGACGTTGGGCTTCTATAGCAGTAATTATTATCCCTTATTAAAGGGAAACTATGATTTTTGTGTCATCTAAACATATTGTTTATTTTGAATTATTATTTTTATGGTATCACATACCAATGTGCAAATACTGTTGTTCATTATTAAAGAGAAATCTGTGAATATTGCTTTCTGTTTCATCATTTTATAAATATATGTTTCTTACCAGTCCAACCTCCATGGTTATTACATATTGAGTATAATTGGGTTTATTATCTGACAAGGGGAACACCTTTCAAACCTTTTGGTGAGGCTCATGTTCCGTAATTTGTCATCCAATACAATGTAAATTTACCAGGTTCCTGCCCAACATATTGGTTTCACACACTAATTGTAGTTTGTGGCAATGTGCATTGTAGAACTAATTATTTTACAAGGCACTGGATGAAATGTCTGCAGATCATCAGTTGTCCTAATATCCACATTCAGTCGATCAGTATTACAACGGGTGCATAGTATTGAAAAATACTGGAAGTATGAACAGACCTAAATAGAATTAAATGTGACCTTTTGCAACATTGTACATTAAACTAGCACAATTCAAGTAGTGGTGGTGCATTTGCTGCAAGGGATGAGGTGAAGGTGAAGTCAAAAACCCCTGGAGCATTATATCTGCAGGTGGGGTAGAGTCAACACCACCCTTAGAGGCTGAGAACTGCAGACTGGACCTCCAGTTCAAGAAGCTGAACTTGACCATAACATGATCCAGCATGTTATTGGTCCATACTGCTCAATTATGATTGATCAAAGATTACTGCCAAAAATGTGGGGAAAAAATGGAACAAAATGATATCTGCAGTTGTATGACTAAAGCTCTTTTCGTCTTTTCATCTATAAAAGCAGGAAAATAAAAATGAGCGTGTTTTTCATGCTGAACCATCACAACACTTTGATACATTTACTATGAAATCATAGATTTCCCATCAGTCACTCAATATGCCCACATGTGAATGGCCCCATGTATGGTGCCATTCCCATAACATTCCCATAATAAGGTGTCTCATAACATCATCAGGGATGGATTTTAAATTCAAACTGGTTGTTAGACACCTGTCAAACAAAAATGAATAAAATGAACCATTCATTTGCGGTACTAGATGCTGTTCATTTATTTACTATAAGGGATTTATAGTATACCCAGTTGTTATACAGTGATACAATATATTAATCTGTTTCTGGTGAAGTTATGCTCCATTTTAATATTAAATTTCTTTCAAATTCATTTTGTAACCAAGTTGCCCTTGTTTCTTAGACTACTGTACAGCATTTAAGAGTGTAATGTGTAACTGCATAAGAAAAAACTTAAATGGAAACTTCACCCTTTTTGCCAAGCAAGCAAGCAAACACACAAACAGTAATCAACTCATAGTTTCTTTGCACGAGATAATTGATGCAATTTACTTCATTGTGCTTGAACCTTTAACTAGACACACGTCTGTTGTCAGACACACGTCTGACAACAGACGTGTGACAGAGTGTGGGAAAGCTCTGAAGAGCAGAGTCACACTTCCATGTCTTTAGCATCCTCAACCCCACCAGCATCTGACTATATTCAGAGTGGGGTAGTTGACACACTTTCTCAAACACATCCTCATGTTTAATATTGAAACATTTACAAGGAATTAAAGGGCATTTTATTATTCATTCACGGCACTGTTGTATACTAAAGATATCGCATAAAATGTTTCATTTTTATTTTTTCTCCATGTTTCTGAAATCCTCAATCCTCACGTGCCCCATTGAGGTATTTTCCCTCCAGATATGTAGTGACGTCAGTTTCTCTCTCAACAGCAGTGAGCTAAACAACCTGCAGTCACTATAAAGGCCTTTTGTAGTTCAACAATGACCACAGCACACTCACTAGTGTGGGAAACTCTGACCAACTCTCTACTCACATGATGTCCAGCCAACAGGCAGGAGAAACATCTGCTTCCTCTGAACACCATAGGCTAACCTAATAATATTAAAGCATGAAAATGATACATTCAAACACATTCTACAGTATGCAGTAATATATTATTTATATAGTATATATATATTTTTTTATAAATATAATATGAATCCAAATATATAATATAACCAAATTTGAGTAGTATTTGGATTAAAAACAAAAACAAATACAGCATAGTGTTTGTACATGGGGGAAAAGCTTGTGTTGCTCTTTGCAAGGAGCCCTTTTAGAATTGTAAATAAATGACATATGACAATGACAAATTTGTCTTTTCATCACTGGCATGTATCAGTCATTTTCTATGATTTATACCTCAAAAATATATCTGTATGTATTGTATTTGATGCAATCAGTGTTTGCTAGTATCACACGTGTGACTGGTTAAGTGTGTTTTGTCTACAATCATCATAACCTGTCTCCAACGTGTGATGTAATGATGAGCGTTTGCTCGGTCAAAGTCATTGATCTCAACATGAGGCAGCATCTGATCGGCTCTGATCTCTTTACAGGGTCACCACTTTCCCAAATTCACATAAAGTCTCTGTCCAGTTGTCCACCTGTTCCCCTCAGATCTAACCATTGTCCCACAGCAGAAAGAGCATCGAGCATGTGGCAGCATGACATTCCACATTGTCCTTCCTGGCCCTCTGATTGGCTAAGACTGTGAGAAAGTCCAACCAGACCCAGACCCACACATTCATATGTAGATTTAGGACTATAAATAGGAGGGCTGAAGCCAGTAGAGATCAGATTCTCTCTACAGAGACCTCTACACAGCACAGAGATCAACCATGGCTCCTACAATTACTTCATCATTCCCCTCTTCGAAGGAGCTTCAGTCTCTGAACCACAAGGTAAATTAAACTTCATGGACACTTAAGTTGCATTCCAAAAATATTTGTATTTATTCAAGGCTATGTTGTTTTACAGAATTTAGTTATTAATAATTTCTTTCTTATTTCTGCAGATAAGAAAACCATTGGTGGAGAAGTTACGCAGGGAGCGAATCAACAGCAGCATTGAGCAGCTCAAGTCTCTCCTGGGTCCAGAGATCCTCAAACAACAAGCTGACTCCAAACTAGACAAAGCAGACATCCTGGAGATGACAGTTTGTTTCCTGAGCAGACTGCAGCGTCATCAACCTGACAACTCAGCTCCTGTCAATCATGGACAGTCCCAGAGAAAACTGCTGGACCACTTCCAGAACCTGCAGTCATCCTCAGACAAGAACATCAAGGAGACATGTTTGCCTCATCTGCCTCAGTATCCAGTTCAGTCCAGCATCACCAAAGAGAAGAGTCCAGCCAACAACGCCCCCTGGAGGCCTTGGTAGAAAAATACAGACTGGAACTCCATCCTGATCAGTTCAGTTGACCATATTGGTCGGATTGAAATAACAGAACTGAAAAATGCAATATTTGCAAACTCTGACAATACTTTGACATGAACGCCATTGCATGAATGACCTGATACATCAGAATAATCTGTTTTGTGACTTACAAAGTAATTCACTGTAATATTTTTGTTTTGCCTGTTAGTATAGATCAAATTGATCTAAAATCTTTATTGTCCTTATTATGGACATGTTTCCATTGGGACTTGATGTCTAATCTATCTTTTTGGTACATTTACCATATTGTCAGCATATGGTGACACTGATATTTTAGATATTTTATTAAGATCAAATTGATCTAAAAATGTGATTCAATTTCTCCTTGAAAATAATTCAGAATGATCTATTGTAAGATCAATATTCTATTAGCACCCTATCACTATTTTCCAGTGATGCCATATGAAGAATCTTTCTCTATGGATATTATTGATCAATATCAATGTAAAATGTTTTGCTAACACTCTGTGAGTGTGCAATGTGTCAAATTAAGAAGGATCTGTTGTAAGATCAATGACATACTTAAGCAACATACTGTCTCTATTTTCCAGTGACTCTAATGTTCTTCATGAGGATCTTTCCTCATGGATGTTACTGATCAAAAATCACTCTGTGATTAGCTAAACTTGATCTATATTAAGATCTCATTTCTTCAGTTTATTTTCTTTAAAGTCAAATTGATCTAAAATCTAAAACAATTAATTCTTATGATTAGAATGATCTGTTGCAAGATCGATATGTCTATTTTTCCCTTTGTGGGGGGGTTAAAATTATACTGTCACCAATTTCTAGTGACACTCTTTATAAAGATTTAAATCTTGTGAATGTCATTGACCAAACTGTTCGCTTAACTTTTTTGTCTTCACTCTGCCTGATCTTAAGGTCTTATTTCTTTCATTTTTCATTTTATTTTTTGTATTTTTTAAAATATGTCTCTTATAGAGACCTGACTTCTCATTGTAAATCCTCTGCTCTATTGAGTACAATGTATTGGAGAAATGTCCAACTTATTGTTGTGATGTGTCATCACATCTATCTTTATTCAGTTGAGGAATGTTTACCTGATATGACTCATTGAGTCTTTTTAAATAAACAAACCTGAACGGCCATATTTTTGACCTCTATTCATTGAATTACCTCAAAGTTACAACTGTAAATTCCAACACAGCTAGTCTTTGACAAGATTATCCGTATTCATAATTATACTGTAGGTCTGTTAGACTACAAATTATGTTGTAATCATTAGAAGGTTTGTCTTTAAGATCTCCGTGAGGATAGGTGATCACTGGCACAAGTGAGAGAGATATTTTTACTTTTAAAATTTAAATACATATATATTGTATATATAAGAAGAAGTACAGTGAGTACATGAATCATACATCCTGAAAGAAAATATTGGTTGTAAAGGGATAATGGATTGCATTTAATGGATTGCATTTTTATAGCGCTTTTCCAAGTGCTCAAAGCGCTTTACAATGGTCCATTCATTCATACATTGGGAAGTAGAGAGGGATAGTTGCAATTTGTTGAGGTTAAGCTGTTTGAAATACTTGTCATTAATATAGTGTTTACAACTGTATTAATTGACGTTCCCGTGGAGGGGTGCTCTGGTTTTGGTGAAATATGAAGTAGTTACAGTCATTTTTCGGGGGTCATTGGGGCCACGCAGTAAAGACCCATTTCTAAAAAATTAACACATTCTTCATTCGTTTTTATCACTCAATCACAGGTTAGTACTTTATGTATTTCCATAGCACTACACCCAAAAAGTAGTTCCATGTGATAGGGGGGTCAAAATGAACAAAGGGGGTCCTAATATTTTAGAAATAATTCCAGTATACAAATTATATTAGTTTTGTGGGTTAATTTACTTTCACTGCTTGGCCCCAGTGACCCCCACAAAATGACAAGGAACTACTTAATATTGACCAAAAGCAAAGCAGAACTCCCACCACGGGACTCTGGACATCAATTAATACTGTTGACACCACTATATTAATGGACAGTATTTCATACAAATTAAGTTCCAAAAATCTGAATTATCCCTTTAAGCTTACTGTGCGTATGGACAATCAAAATCTGATGGAAATATATAACTTTGATGTGGTGTCATAATTAAATGTTGATATGGTATGCCGGCAATCAAGAAAATAAAGACAAAGCACTTCATCTTGAAAAGGTTACATACACCTGCTCTATGAAATGGAAATATATGGGCATGCATTAGCGCACATGAAAATTGCTAACTCATTCACGCAACACTATTTTACAAAGTTATGGTTTGTCTTACATCATTTTGCTGACACATTTTTGTATGTCTCAAGATTCCAGTGGCTTGACAGATCAATTAAGCCACTGATGAAGCCATCAACTAGGATATACGAAAGTGTTGCTGATACTGTTTTTCTACTAAACAACGTCACTTTGTGTACCTAATGTGATGTATAAATAAGACACACTTCTGTTCATTCAAAGTGGTCGATTGACAGTGTGGGAAAGCAGAGAAACCTCACTCACAGAGCCCCTGTGGGACAACAGATCCAGACTTCTACCCTGGGGGAGTCAGGAGTGTCGAGTGACCTTAATGGCAGCACAACTACAGGGCAACGCCTTGTGGATTTGTTTATATGGAGAATTATTTAACTTTCCTGGACCAGACCTATAATTTTATTGTATTTTGAGGTACAATCAGTGTGATTGTACCTCAACAATTTTGTGAAGTATGTATGTTTGGGGGGGAACTTACGAACTGCTAGGTCATTAACATGTTATTAGGCACACTTCTATTGTTGAGCAAGAGCGTCAATGTCAATGAACGGAGTGTGGGAAAGCTATGGAGAGCAGAGTCCCAGTTCAATGTCTTTAGCATCCACAACCCCACCAGCAGCTGACTATTCTCAGAGGGGAATATTGGCACACTTCAGGAAGGCACCGCCTAAAACCCCCAGCACCCTCATGTTTAATAATGAAACTGTTGTCAAGTAATTCAAGGGCAGAAATTTGTTTTGCCGTTGATACAGTTATAATGTGACCAAAACCTAAAAAAACAGATATAGAAAGATTTGTGTGTGTATTTCTGTGTGTAAGTCTTGACTAACGACTTCTATTTTTAAACGTTAATAAAATGGGTAAATGCACAGGCAACCAATTAGAAGCCTTTTCCTCCTAACCCTAACTCACATGAGTTATCGTCTCGATGGTATGTGACTTGATGTCACATGAGGCTGTTACACGTAACTCCTATATATGGCACGTTCTGATATGAAATTTGGCTTTTCCCCATTATTTCAACATTTTAAAATCGAGATTATTATTTCAAAACTGCATACTATTATGTTAAATCTCACCTTGTCATTACTGTAGGTCTCAAATATTCACCACAGAAGGTTGAAGACACATCATTATGTTCAACAAAAATTGAATTATTAATTTCATTTTCTTTTAGATCCGTGTCTTTCCGTGTCCGTCTCATCTGTTATGTCTGTCATATTTTATACATAGACCTGAGCGTGCCCGGTGGCCACTGGCCTACTTGAAAACAATGCAACTTCAATATGTCTTTTATTGCAGACATGGGAAACAAGATTTTGATATGTCTACATGGGCACACACTTTCCCAGAGAATAATTTAGAGACATATGGCATAAAGAACTACATCCCGCCTGTCATGTGTGGCAGGCATTAAATCAAGTCTTTTGTCCAAAGCTCTAAGGCTCCTGATTGGCTAAAAAACAGGGACGAGGCGGGAAGGGGAACATAAATACAGAGTGCACATGCAGTCAGACATCAGCAGAAGATCCTCTGAGCACGACCTCTACATCTGCAAAAGGAGACAACAACAACACTACCGGTACTTTGTTTTCTGAGGAAGCAGCAAGCAAATACAACACGAAAATCTGAAAATGGCCCCTTACTTCAACCTTGATCTTCAGGATTCAATGAAGGAACAGCAATTTAGGTAAGCAATGACGCTGTTTTCTTTGAGCTCAGCCCAGAAAGGCACTTTCAAGCTTCTCAGCACTCATGCTTGTTTTGAATTTTGTATACTGTGCAAATCCCTGGTCAGGTAGACCTGATGTGTATATGTACTAAGTATTAATGGCTGTTTTGATTCTCACAGGTACAGATGTACACTCCACATGTTGGAGAGGAAGTGCAGCACGGGTGTAGAAAAACTGAAGGCTCTGATCGGAGAACACCTGCAGAATGGGATCCCTGCGTCAGACCTCCTGGAGAAGACTTTGTCCTTCTTCACTCTGAGAAAGACCCTGCTGTCACACAACGGATACTCTAGATGTTCAAGAGACATCCTACGTCTCTTCCCCACTTCAGATGAAGATGTAGCATCTCTGTGTCTTTTACATGACCACGAAGAGTTGAAAGACTTTGACGAGCTGTTCACATCTGGACTGGATTATTGATTTGAGTCAACTTTTTTGTTTTTGTTTTTTTGCATTGACTTCATGATATGAAAAGGAGATGTTTTGTTCATTTCATGTTAGTTGCAAATCATTGCATATTTTTTAAATGCAATGCATTGTAAGAAGCAGTTGCACTGCTAAAAAGCTTTCTTTAAGAAAGATTAATGTCAAATTATACACCCCATGTTGTCTACACCTAGTATGTCTGGGTAAAATCATGATCAATTACTAAAGTATTTTTCTATGATAGACAACTTTCTTGACTATGTTGATAATGCAAAGTTTTAACAAACTATTAATACTATGATGGCCTGACTGTCTGAAAGACCAAAGCTGCTTGAAATGATTTACACTTAAAGTCAGAGTGCTGGTCACTCACAGGACGTTGGGCTCCTATAGCAGTAATTTTTATCCCTTATTAAAGGGAAACTGTGATTTTTGTGTCATCTAAACATATTGTTTATTTTTGAATTATTTTATGGTATCACATACCAATGTGCAAATACTGTTGTTCATTATTAAAGAGAAATCTGTGAATATTGCTTTCTGTTTCATCATTTTATAAATATATGTTTCTTACTTATTCTTATTACATATTGAGTATAATTGGGTTTATTATCTGACAAGGGGCACACCTTTCAAACCTTTTGGTGAGGCTCATGTTCCTTAATTTGTCATCCAATACAATGTAAATTTACCAGGTTCCTGCCCAACATATTGGTTTCACACACTAATTGTAGTTTGTGGCAATGTGCATTGTAGAACTAATTATTTTACAAGGCACGGGATGAAATGTCTGCAGATCATCAGTTGTCCTAATATCCACATTCAGTCGATCAGTATTACAATGGGTGCATAGTATTGAAAAATACTGGAAGTATGAACAGACCTAAATAGAATTAAATGTGACCTTTTGCAACATTGTACATTAAACTAGCACAATTCAAGTAGTGGTGGTGCATTTGCTGTAAGGGATGAGGTGAAGGTGAAGTCAAAACCCCCTGGAGCATTATATCTGCAGGTGGGGTAGAGTCAACACCACCCTTAGAGGCTGAGAACTGCAAACTGGACCTCCAGTTCAAGAAGCTGAACTTGACCATAACATGATCCAGCATGTTATTGGTCCATACCGCTCAATTATGATTGATCAAAGATTACTGCCAAAAATGTGGGGAAAAAATGGAACAAAATGATATCTGCAGTTGCATGACTAAAGCTCTTTTCGTCTTTTCATCTATAAAAGCAGGAAAATAAAAATGAGCGTGTTTTTCATGCTGAACCATCACAACACTTTGATACATTTACTGTGAAATCATAGATTTCCCATCAGTCACTCAATATGCCCATATGAATGGCCCCATGTATGGTGCCATTCCCATAACATTCCCATAATAAGGTGTCTCATAACATCATCAGGGATGGATTTTAAATTCAAACTGGTTGTTAGACACCTGTCAAACAAACAATGAATAAAATGCCCCATTCATTTGCGGTACTAGATGCTGTTCATTTATTTACTATAAGGGATTTATAGTATATCCAGTTATTAATTATACAGTGATACAATATATTAATCTGTTTCTGGTGAAGTTATGCTCCATTTTAATATTAAATTTCTTTCAATTTCTTTTTATAACCAAGTTGCCCTTGATTCTTAGATTACTGTACAGCGTTTAAGAGTGTAATGTGTAACTGCATAAGAAAAAACTTAAATGGAAACTTCACCCTTTTTGCCAAGCAATCAAACAAACAAACAAACAGTAATCAACTCATAGTTGTCTTTGCACGAGATAATTGATGCAATTTACTTCATTGTGCTTGAACCTTTAACTAGACACACGTCTGTTGTCAGACGTGTGTCTGACAACAGACGACAGAGTGTGCGAAAGCTCTGAAGAGCAGAGTCACACTTCCATGTCTTTAGCATCCTCAACCCCACCAGCACCTGACAATATTAGAGTGGGGTAGTTGACACACTTTCTCAAACACATCCTCATGTTTAATATTGAAACATTTACAACGAATTAAAGGCCATTTTATGTTGTATACTAAAGATATCGCATAAAATGTTTCATTTGTATTTTTTCTCCATGTTTCTGAAATCCTCAATCCTCACGTGCCCCAATGAGGTATTTTCCCTCCAGATATGTAGTGACGTCAGTTTCTCTCTCAACAGTAGTGAGCTAAACAGCCTGCAGTCACTATAAAGGCCTTTTGTAGTTGAACAATGACCACAGCACACTCACTAGTGTGGGAAACTCTGACCAACTCTCTACTCACATGATGTCCAGCCAACAGGCAGGAGAAACATCTGCTTCCTCTGAACACCATAGGCTAACCTAATACCCTATTGGCCTGAATATAAGACTATTTTTTTTTCCAATGGAAATATCCCAAAAAATGGAGTCGCCTTATATTCGCTTATATTCAGGGCCTATACTATTTGACATTCAATGTTCTTTTTTCTGTAAATGGGTCATGAAAAATGAGGGTCGTCTTATAAACGAGTCGTCTTATATTCGGGACAATACGGTAATATTAATGCATGAAAATTATACATTCAAACACATTCTACAGTATGCAGTAATATATTATTTATATAGTATATATATTTTTTATAAATATAATATTAATCCAAATATATAATATAACCAAATTTGAGTAGTATTTGGATTAAAAAAAAACAAATACAGCATAGTGTTTGTACATGTGGGAAAAGCTTGTGTTGCTCTTTGCAAGGAGCCCTTTTAGAATTGTAAATAAATGACATATGACAATGACAAATTAGTCTTTTCATCACTGACATGTATCACAGTCATTTTCTATGATTTATACCTCAAAAATATATCTGTATATATTGTATTTGATGCAATCAGTGTTTGCTAGTATCACACGTGTGACCGGTTAAGTGTGTTTTGTCTACAATCATCATAACCTGTCTCCAACGTGTGTGATGTAATGATGAGCGTGTGCTCAGTCAAAGTCATTGATCTCAACATGAGGCAGCAGATCTGATCTCTTTACAGGGTCACCACTTTCCCAGATTCACATAAAGTCTCTGTCCAGTTGTCCACCTGCTCCCCCAAGATCTAACCATTGTCCCACAGCAGTAAGAGCATTGAGCATGTGGCAGCATGACATTCCACATTGTCCTTCCTGGCCCTCTGACTGGCTAAGACTGTGAGAAAGTCCAACCAGACCCAGACCCACACATTCATATGTAGATTTAGGACTATAAATAGGAGGGCTGAAGCCAGTAGAGATCAGATTCTCTCTACAGAGACCTCTACACAGCACAGAGATCAACCATGGCTCCTACAATTACTTCAGCATTCCCCTCTTCGAAGGAGCTTCAGTCTCTGAACCACAAGGTAAATTAAACTTCATGGACACTTAAGTTTCATTCCTAAAATATTTGTACTTATTCAAGGCTATGTTGTTCTAAATAATTTAGTTATTAATAATTTCTTTCTTATTTCTGCAGATAAGAAAACCATTGGTGGAGAAGTTACGCAGAGAGCGAATCAACAGCAGCATTGAGCAGCTCAAGTCTCTCCTGGGTCCAGAGATCCTCAAACAACAAGCCGACTCCAAACTAGACAAAGCAGACATCCTGGAGATGACAGTTTGTTTCCTGAGCAGACTGCAGCGGCATCAACCTGACAACTCAGCTCCTGTCAATCATGGACAGTCCCAGAGAAGATTGCTGGACCACTTCCAGAACCTGCAGTCATCCTCTGACAAAAATAAGGAGACATGTTTGCCTCAGTCTCCACTTCAGTCCAGCATCACCAAAGAGAACAGTCCAACCAACAACGCCCCCTGGAGGCCTTGGTAGAAAACTACAGACTGGAACTGTCTGACCAGTTGAGTTGACCATATTGGTCGGATTGGGATAACAGAACTGAAAAATGCAATGTTTGCAAACTCTGACAATACTTTGACATGAATGCCATTGCATGAATGACCTGATACTTCAGAATAATCTGTTGTTGTGACTTACAAAGTAATTCACTGTAATATTTTTTTTTGTTTTACCTGTTGGTATAGATCAAATTGATCTAAAATCTTTATTTTGGGACATTTTCCATTGGGACTTGATGTAAAATCTTTCTTTTGGGACATTTACCATACTGTCAGCATATGGTGACACTGATATTTTAGATGTATTAAGATCAAATTGATCTAAAAATGTGATTCAATTTCTCCTTGAAAATAATTCAGAATGATCTATTGTAAGATCAATATTTTAAACTATTAGCACCCTATCACTATTTTCCAGTGATTTCATATGAAGAATCTTTCTCTATGGATATTATTGATCAATATGAATGTAAAATGTTTTCCTAACACTCCATGAGTGTGCAATGTGTCAAATTAAGAAGGATCTGTTGTAAGATCAATGAGATACTTAAGCAACCTACTGTCACTATTTTCCAGTGACAATAATGTTATTCATGATGGATATTTCCTCATGGATGTTACTGATCAGAATCACTCTGTGATTAGCTAAACTTGATCTATATTAAGATCCCATTTCTTCAGTTTATTTTCTTTAAGATCAAATTGATCTAAAATATAAAACAATGAAATCTTATGATTAGAATGATCTGTTGTGAGATCAATATGTCTATTTATCCCTTTGTGGGGTGGTTAAAATTATACTGTCACCATTTTCTAGTGACACTCTTTATAAAGATTTAAATCTTGTGAATGTCATTGACCAAACTGGTTGTTTAACTTTTTTGTCTTCACTCTGTGATTAACAAAACCTGATCTTAAGGTCTTATTTCTTTCATTTTTAATTTTATTTTTTGTATTTTTTTACCAACTGCAAAGTGTTGTGTTTTTCTCTTAACAATTTAAATATGTCTCTTATAGAGACCTGACTTCTCATTGTAAATCCTCTGCTCTATTGAGTACAATGTATTGGAGAAATGTCCAACTTATTGTTGTGATGTGTCATCACATTTATCTTTATTCAGTTGAGGAATGTTTACCTGATATGACTCATTGAGTCTTTTTAAATAAACAAACCTGAACTGCCATATTTTTGACCTCTATTCATTGAATTACCTCAAAGTTACAACTGTCAATTCCACCATAACTAGTGGAGTATATTAATCACACATCCTGAAAGAAAATATTGGTTGTAAAGGATAGTTACGATATTTTGAGGTTAAGCTGTATGATATACTTGTGATTAATATATTGATTACAACTGTATTAATTGACGGTGCAGTGGTGGGGGTTATGCTCTGGTTTTGGTGAAATATGAAGTAGTTACGGTCATTTTTCGGGGGTCACTGGGACCACGCAATAAAATTAAACTAATAAAAAAAAACTAACTTCCTTTGTATTGTAGACCCATTTCTAAAATATTAACACATTCTTCATTCATTTACCACTCACATACCACTCAATCACAGGGAAGTATGTATTTTGTTTTTGTGTCCATATCACTATGCCCAAAAAGTAGTTCCATGTGATAATGGGGTCAAAAATGAACAAAGGAGGTCCTAATATTTTAGAAATAATTCAACAATACAAATTATATTAGTTTCGTGGATTAATTTACTTTCACTGCTTGGCCCCAGTGACCCCCACAAAATGACAAGGAACTACTTAACATTGACCAAAAGCAAAGCAGAACTCCCACCACGGGATGCTGGACATCAATTAATCCAGTTAACACCACTATATTAATGGGCAGGATTTCATACAAATTAAGTTCCAAAAATGAACTATCCCTTTAAGGTTATTGTGCGTATGGACAATCAAAATCTGATGGAAATATATAACTTTAATTAAAGATAATGTCGATATGGTATGCCGACTATCAAGAAAATAAAGACAAAGCACTTCATCTTGAAAAGGTTACCTACACCTGCTCTATGAAATAGAAATCTATGGGCATACATTAACGCACATGGAAATTGCTAACTCATTCGTGCAACACATTTTACTTTAGTTATTTTAGTTATGGTTTGTCTTACATCATTTTGCTTTTTAGACATTTTTGGATGTCTCAAGATTCCAGTGGCTTGACAGAGAAATCAACTAGGATGTACCAAAGTGTTGCTGATACTGTTTTTCTACTAAACAACCATGTCACTGTGTACCTAATGCGATGTATAAATAAGACACACTTCTGTTCAGTGGTCGATTGACAGAGTGTGGGAAAGCAGAGAAACCTCACTCACAGAGCCCCTGTGGGACAACAGATCCAGACTTCTACCCTGGGGGAGTCAGGAGTGTCAAGTGACCTTAATGGCAGCACAACTACAGGGCAACACCTTGTGGATTTGTTTATATGGAGAATTATTGAACTTTCCTGGACCAGCCCTATAATTTTATAGTATTTGGAGGTACAATCAGTGTGATTGTACGTCAACAATTTTTTGAAGTATGTATGTTTGGGGGGAACTTGCAAACTGCTAGGTCATTAACATTTAACTAGGCACACTTCTATTGTTCAGCAAGAGCTGTGTCAATGAACGGAGTGTGGGAAAGCTATGGAGAGCAGAGTCCCAGTTCAATGTCCTTAGCATCCACAACCCCACCAGCAGCTGACTATTCTCAGAGGGGAATTGGCACACTTCAGGAAGGCACTGCCTAAAACCCCCAGCCCCCTCATGTTTGATAATGAAACTGTTAATTCAATTCAAGGACAGTCTGTGTTTTGCAATTGATACTGTTATAATGTGAACCATGTCTTATAGCCAAAACCTTAAAAAAACACATATAGAAAGTATTTTTTAAGTCTTGACTGACAACTTCTATTTTTTAAATGTTAATGGTAATGCACAGAGAGCCAATTAGAAGCCTTTTCCTCCAGATGGGATGTGACGTCAAGTCACATACAGTACCATCGATAACTCACTGCTTTGCAGTATATGGCACATTCTGATTGTCTCCACCGTAGGTGGTGACTATAAAACGCCCTCTGTCCGTGCACGCAGCCCGTCTGTGCCCTCGATCTGTCCGTCTGTGCCCGTCTGTGCCCTCGATCTGTCCGTCCTCCCGACTATAAAACGCCCTCTGTCCGTGCACGTAGCCCGTCTGTGCCCTCGATCTGTCTGTCCTCCCGACTATGACGTCATGATGACGTCATAGTTGACACACTAGTACTAGTACACGTTCAAACCTGAGCCCAGACGGTGGAGACCTGTGCCCCGTAGGGGCACAACTCTTGTTGAAATTTGGATTTTTCCCATTATTTCATCATTTTAAAATCAAGAATATTATTTTAGTACTACATACTATTACTTGTCATTACTCTAGGTCTCAAATATTCACCATGGTTGAAGACACATCATTATGTTCAACAAAAATCAAATTATTAATTTCATATTCTGTTATATTTTCTGTCATATTTTATACAACTAGACCTGTGCGTGCCCGCTGGCGCTGGCCACCGGCCTACTTGAAAACAATGCAACTTCAATATGTCTTATTATAGTCATGGGAAACACGATTTTGATATGTCTACATGGGCACACACTTTCCCAGAGAATAATTTAGCAACATATGGCATAAAGAACTACATCCCGCCTGTCATGTGTGGCAGGTCAAGTCTTTTGTTCAAAGCTCCAAGGCTCCTGATTGGCTAAAAACACAGACAAGGCGGGACAGGGAACATAAATACAGAGAGTGCATAATGCACATGCAGTCAGACATCAACAGAAGATGCTCTGAACACGACCTCTGCATCTGCAAAAGGAGACAACATCTAACTGCAACACTACTTTGTTTTCTGAGGAAAAGCAGCAAATTCAACACGAAAATCTAATAATGGCCCCTTACTTCAACCTTGATCTTCAAGATTCAATGAAGGAACAGCAATTTAGGTAAGCAATGACTCTGTTTTCTTTGAGCTGACACACACACTCAGCACACTTTCAAGCCTCTCAGCAAATCTCTGGTCAGGTAGACCTGATGTGTATATGTACTAAGTATTAATGGCTGTTTTGATTCTCACAGGTACAGATGTACACTCCACATGTTGGAGAGGAAGTGCAGCACGGGTGTAGAAAAACTGAAGGCTCTGATCGGAGAACACCTGCAGAATGGGATCCCTACGTCAGACCTCCTGGAGAAGACTTTGTCCTTCTTCACTCTGAGAAAGACCCTGCTGTCACACAACGGATACTCTAGATGTTCAAGAGACATCCTACGTCTCTTCCCCACTGCAGATGAAGATGTAGCGTCTCTGTGTCTTTTACATGACCACGAAGAGTTGAAAGACTTTGACGAGCTGTTCACATCTGGACTGGATTATTGATTTGAGACATCTTTTCTGTTTTTGTTTCTTTGCATTGACTTCATGATATGAAAAGGAGATGTTTTGTTCATTTCCTGTTAGTTACAAATCATTGGATAATTTTGAAATGCAATGCATTGAAGAAGCAGTTGCACTGCTAAAAGCTTTCTTTAAGAAAGATTAATGTTAAATTATAGGCCTACACACCATGTTGTCTACACCTGCACCCACATGTATGGGTAAAAACCTGATCAATTACTAAAGTATTTTTCTATCATAGACAACTTTCTTGACTATGTTCTGATAATGCAAAGTTTTAACAAACTATTAATACTATGATGGCCTGACTGTCTGAAAGACCAAAGCTGCTTGAAATGATTTACACTTAAAGTCAGAGTGCTGGTCACTCACAGGACGTTGGGCTCCTATAGCAGTAATTATTATCCCTTATTAAAGGGAAACTATGATTTTTGTTTTATCTAAACATATTGTTTATTTTGAATTATTATTTTTATGGTATCACATACCAATGTGCAAATATTTCTGTTCATTATTAAAGAAAGATCTATGAATATTGCTTTCAGTTTCATCATTTTATCAATATATGTTTCTTACTAGTCCAACCTCCATGGTTATTACATATTATTGAGTATAATTGGGTTTATTTGGGTTTATATCTGACAAGGGGAACACCTTTTAAACCTGTTGGTGAGGCTCATGTTCCGTAACTTGTCATCCAATGCAATCTAAGTTTATCAGGTTCTTGCAACATATTGATTTCACACACTAATCGTAGCTTGTGGCAGTGTGCATTGTAGAACTAATTCTTTTACAAGGCACTGGATGAAATGACTGCAGATCATCAGTTGTCCAAATATCATATTCCGTTGATCAGTATTACAACGGGTGCATACTGCATAGTATTGGAAAATAATGGAATCAAATGTGACCTTTTGCAACATTGTACATTAGCATAAATCAAGTGGTGGTGTTGCATTTGCTGTAAGGGATGAGGTGAAGGTGAAGTCAAAACCCCCTGGAGCATTATATCTGCAGGTGGGGTAGAGTCAACACCACCCTTTAGAGGCTGAGAACTGCAAACTGGACCTCCAGTTCAAGAAGATGAACTTGGCCATAACATGGTCCAGCATGTTATTGGTTTATACCGCTCAATTATTATTGTTATTATTGATTACTGCCAAAAATGTGGAATAAAAAAAAATGGGACAGCTAATATCCGCAGCTATATGACTCTTTTCAGCTCTTTTCATCTGTAAAAGCAGGAAAATAAAAATGAGAAATTGTGTTTTCATGTTGAACCATCACAACAGTTTGATACATTTACTATTAAATCATAGATTTCCCATCAGTTACTCAATAATGACCAAATGGAAATGGCCCCATATTTGGTGCCCTAGTCTTGTGACATCAGAGATGGATTTTAAATTCAAACTGGTTGTTAGACACCTGTCAAATAGAAATGAATAGAATGCACCATCATTTGCTGTACTAGACGTTAATTGTTCCTTTATTTACTATGATGGATTCATAGTATATTCAGTTGGTATGCAGTGATCTGTAATCTGTGTCTGGTGAAGTTCTCCATTTTAATGTTAAAATTGTTTTCAATTTCCCTTTGTAACCAAACTGCCCTTGTTTCTTAAACTACTGTATGGAGTTTAAGAGTGTAATGTGTGGAACTGCATAAGAAAAAACTTAAATGGAAACTTCACCCTTTTTGCAAAGCAATCAAACACACAAACAGTAATCAACTCAACTCATGTTTGTCTTTGCTTGAGATAATTGATGCAATTTACTTCATTGTGTTTGAACCTTTAACTAGACACATGTCTGATGTCAACGCAGAAGCTTTGTCAACTAACAGAGTGTGGGAAAGCTCTGAAGAGCAGAGTCACACTTCCATGTCTTTAGCATCCTCAACCCCACCAGCACCTGACTATATTCAGATTGTAGTTGACACACTTTCTCATCTCACACATCTTCATGTTTAATATTGACACATGAGGAATTAAAGGTCATTTTATTATTCATTCACAACACTGTTGTAATATTATACTAAGATATAGCACAAAATGTTTTATTTGTATTTTTTCTCCACGTTTCTGAAATCCTCCAATGAGGTATTTTCCCTCCAAATATTTAGTGACGTCAGTTTCTCTCTCAACAGCACTGAGCTGAACAGCCTGCAGTCACTATAAAGGCCTTTTGTAGTTCAACAATGACCACAGCACACTCACTAGTGTGGGAAACTCTGACCAACTCTCTACTCACATGATGTCCAGCCAACAGGCAGGAGAAACATCTGCTTCCTCTGAAAACCATAGGCTAGCCTAATAATATTAAAGCATTCAAACACATTCTACAGTATGTTGTAATCTATTACTTTTAGTATATAGTATTTTTTATAAATATATAATATAGTATGTTATTATATAAATATATAATATAGTATGTTTTAATATAGTATGTATATAATATATCTGTATGTATTGTATTTGATGCAATGAGTCTTAGTATCACACGTGTGACCGTATAAGTGTGTTTTGCCTACAATCATCATAACCCGTCTCCAACGTGTGTGATGTAATGATGAGCGTGTGCTCAGTCAAAGTCATTGATCTCAACATGAGGCAGCATCTGATCGGATCTGATCTCTTTACAGGGTCACCACTTTCCCAGATTCACATAAAGTCTCTGTCCAGTTGTCCACCTGCTCCCCTCAGATCTAACCATTGTCCCACAGCAGAAAGAGCATCGAGCATGTGGCAGCATGACATTCCACATTGTCCTTCCTGGCCCTCTGATTGGCTAAGACTGTGAGAAAGTCCAACCAGACCCAGACCCACACATTCATATGTAGATTTGGGACTATAAATAGGAGGGCTGAAGCCAGTAGAGATCAGATTCTCTCTACAGAGACCTCTACACAGCACAGAGATCAACCATGGCTCCTACAATTACTTCAGCATGTACCTCTTCTAAGGAGCTTCAGTCTCTGAACCACAAGGTAAATTAAACTTCATGGACACTTACGTTTCATTCCTAAAATATTTGTATTTATTCAAGGCTATGTTGTACTTCAGAATTTAGTTATTAATGATTTCTTTCTTCTTTCCGCAGATAAGAAAACCATTGGTGGAGAAGCTACGCAGAGAGCGAATCAACAGCAGCATTGAGCAGCTCAAGTCTCTCCTGGGTCCAGAGATCCTCAAACAACAAGCTGACTCCAAGCTGGAGAAAGCAGACATCCTGGAGATGACAGTTTGTTTCCTGAGCAGACTGCAGCGGCATCAACCTGTCAACTCAGCTCCTGTCAATCAGGGATACTCCAGGTGTGGCCAAGAGGTGGCGCATTTCCTGTCCAAGGATGAGGTGAAGATACAGTCCCAGAGAAGACTGCTAGACCACTTCCAGAACCTGCAGTCATCCTCTGACAAGAATATGAAGGAGACATGTTTGCCTCATCTGCCTCAGTCTCCAGTTCAGTCCAGCATCAACATAGAGAAGAGTCCAGTCAACAACGCCCCCTGGAGGCCTTGGTAGAAAACTACAGACTGGAACTCCATCCTGACCAGTTGAGTTGACCATATTGGTCGGATTGAGATAACAGAACTGAAAAATGCAATGTTTGCAAACTCTGACTATACTTTGACATGAACACCATTCCATGAATGACCTGATACATCAGAATAATCTGTTGTTGTGACTTATGTTGTAATTCATTGCTGGGATTTTTTTTTATCTGTTGGTATAGATCAAATTGATCTAAAATCTTTATTGTCCTTTTTATGGACATGTTTCCATTGGGATTTGATAATGGAACTCTAAGTGATTATTTAAGACAGACCTGTAGAAAGATCAAAATGTCTAATCTAACGTTTTGTTTTAAAAAGGACATTGACCATACTGTCAGCATATGGTGACACTGATATTTTAAAGATCAAATTGATCCAAAAATATGATTAAATATCCCTATCTTTTCAATATCTTGAAATAATTCAGAATGATCTGTTGTAAGATCAATATTTGAGACTATTAGCACCTTGTCACTATTTTCCAGTGATGTCATTTGAAAAATCCTCTGTCTATGGACATAGAGAAAGATACTTGATCAAAATGAATGTTAAATGTTTTCCTAACACTCCGCGAGTGTGCAATGTGTCAAATTAAGAAGGATCTGTTGTAAGATCAATGAGATACTTAAGCAACATACTGTCACTATTTTCCAGTGACGCTAATGTTCTTCATGATGGATCTTTACTTATGGATGTTACTGATCACTCTGTGATTAGCTAAACTTGATCTATGTTAACAACAGGGAGTTCCAACCGCGCCTCAAGCCTATAGTAGGCCAGTCTGGTGCATCTCAGAAGCAGGACTTGTAGCAGTAGAGAAGGGAGGCACTGGAGCAGCACAGACAGTTCAAGCCTTTTATTTTAAATACAGGGTGCAGGTACAAAAGTGACAACGTTTCGATGTATCAGTCACATCTTCGTCAGGTCATGCTGACATGACCTGACGAAGATGTGACTGATACATCGAAACGTTGTCACTTTTGTACCTGCACCCTGTATTTAAAATAAAAGGCTTGAACTGTCTGTGCTGCTCCAGTGCCTCCCTTCTCTACTAAACTTGATCTATGTTAAGATCTTATTTCTTAGTTTATTTTCTTTAAGATCAAATTGATCTAAAATCTAAATCAATGAAATCCTATGATTATAATGATCTGTTGTAAGATCAATATGTCTAATTTATCCCTTTGTGGGGTGGTTAATTTTCAAGTGACACTAATATTGTTACATCGTATATATTGTTATATATATATAAGATGTAAATCTTCTGGATGTCATTGACCAAACTGGTTGTTTTACTTTTTTGTCTTCACTCTGTGATTAACAAAAACTTGGATCTATTTTAAGGTCTTATTTCTTTCATTTATTTTTGCCAACTGCAAAGTGTGATGTTTTTCTCTGAACAATCTGTGAAATGGATAGTAATATTTATCCACTGCTGTTCATTTAATTATGTCTCTTATAGAGACCTGACTTCTTATTGTAAATCCTCTGCTCTATTGAGTACAATGTATTGGAGAAACGTCCAACTTATTGTTGTGATGTGTCATCACATCTATCTTTATTCAGTTGAGGAATGTATACCTGATGTGACTCATTGAGTCTTCTTCAATAAACAAACCTGAACTGCCATATTTTTGTTCTCTATTCATTGATTTACCTCAAACTTACAACTGTAAATTCCAACACAGATAGTCTTAGGTAAGATTAGCTGTCTTCATATATGCAGCACTTATAGGTCTGTCTAGGCAAATTATTGTACACTGGCAAAGATATAATGGTTAAAAGGATAGAGTTTGTCTTTAAGATCTCTATTAATTGGAAATCCACAGACATGCATTAGTATGAATGAAAATAGTGAACTCAATCATGCAACACTATTTTGTAAAGCCATGGTTTGTCTTACATAATTTTGCTGAGACATTGTTCTATGTCTCAATATTCCCATGGCCTGACAGAAAAATTAACTAGGTTATCCAGTGGTTGCCACCACTGGTGTATGAATGTGGGAAGTGAGGACGCTGGCGTTGACTGTTCGCCACACTACTTCCCAATGTATGAATGAATGGACCATTGTAAGCGCTTTGAGTATACACGCTGTGCATAGAAAAGCGCTATAAAAAATGCAATCCATTATTATTATTATACCAAATTGCTGCTGATACTGTTTCTCTAGAAAACAAATATTTCACTTTGTGTATGTATGTGATGTATAAATAAGGCAACTTCTTTCCATTGAAAGTGGGCAGTAGACAGAGTGTGGGAAACCAGAGAAATCTCACTCACAGAGCCCCTATGGGACAAAAGATCCAGACCTCTACCCTTGGGGAGTCAGGAGTGTCAAGTGGCAATAATGACAGCACAGCTGCAGGGCAACACTGTGGATTTGTCTATATGGACAATTATTGATCCAGTCTGGACCAGCCCTATAATTTTATAGTATTTACATTTTAGAAGAAGAATAGACTATTATCCAGAACAAACAACATACTAGAATGTATTACCATAAACAATATAATGATTATTTGTACACTAAGAGCAATCATGAGATTGATGATAAAATCTCCCCTTCCCATAGTGTGATTGTACGATCAACAATTTTACGATTGTTCTTAATCAACCGTTAAACGCGCGTGTGTGTGTGTGTGTGTGTGTGTGTGTGTGTGTGTGTGCGTGCCGGGGGGGGCTTAGGAACTGCTAGGACATTAACATGGGGGGGGCATTAGGAACTGCTAGGGCATTAACATTTAACTAGGCACACTTCTATTGTTCAGCAAGAGCTGTGTCAATGAACGGAGTGTGGGAAAGCTATGGAGAGCAGAGTCCCAGTTCAATGTCTTTAGCATCCACAACCCCACCAGCAGCTGACTATTCTCAGAGGGGAATTGGCACACTTCAGGAAGACACCGCCTAAAACCCCCAGCACCCTCATGTTTGATAATGAAACTGTTGTCAAGTAATTCAGGGCAGTCTGTGTTTTACCCCTTGATATAGTTATGTGACATTTGTTTTATAGCCAAAATCTAAAACAAAACACAGATATAGAATTAGCGATTTCTATTTTTTCAATGTTAATGATAAATCCACAGGCAGCCAATTAGAACCCTTTTCCTCCAGATGGTATGTGACGTCAAGTCTCACAAGTATGTGACATTCTGTTTCCACAACAAAGAGTCAACCGCCATCACTAAATGTCCATTCAACTCCTTTTGTAGTGCATTGCCCACAGAACACATAGGACTGTGTGGGAAATTCTGACCAACTCTCTACTCACAGGGCTTTGGGGGCAAGAGAAACATCTGTTTTCTACTGAACATCTTAACTTGAACAAAGACAAACTTTAAAATAGTCTTCATGAGTTGTAATTCACAAAATCAAGCTATACATTTCTAAAGTATTTATTTAATCAAATTGTGTTTTTATAATATTTTGTGTATATTTTATAATATTGTGTATTATGTGTTCTTAATTCTTTTTTTTTTTTTTTTTCCCGAAGTCTTTTTTTTACAGCAAGCCAGCTATTTGTGAAAGATGGAGCTCCTGTTAATGTGAATCGTAAGCATGTATTGGTGCTATGTCATATATTGGACTATTATTTTTAGATAGCTTTAGGGCTACATTGGAAAGAAGTATTTCACTACGTGTGATACCCTGCAGGTCTAAGTTAAGCGTCTTATTAAGATTAACATTACAATCAAATTGCTATTAAGTCAGATTAAAAAAGAAATGAAATACAAGAAAAGTTGAATTAGTTGCAATTCTGGGAAACCTACTTTAAGTATCCATATGAAACAGTTTAATTAACACATGAAGATACACCATTGGTCATATGAGACAACATATTCTTATTGTTTCCAGATAAAAGATTCCACTTTATGTATGCAATTTTTATGTCCACTAATGCATGTCCATAGATTTCCATTTCATTGAGCAGGTGTAGGCAGTCTTTTCGATGAACTGCCGTGTCTTTATTTTCTTGATAGTCGGTGTGCTTAATCATGACACCACATCAAAGTTATACATTTCCATCAGATTTTGATTGTCCACACGCACAGCAACCTTAAAACCAATATTTTCTTTCAGGATCAGGATGTATGATTATTAGACTGTTATTATTATTATTCCCACGGTTCCCCGAGTCAGAGTTCACTGAATGTGAGATTAAATGTAGAATTATGTGCAGGATGTAATTTACATGCAGATGTGAGTGGACTTATTTAACTGTACACCTTTTTCTATATACAGTAGGCTATATATTTAAATTTAAAAGAAAAATAATCTCTCACACTTGTGCCAGTGATCACCCTCTCACGTGCCTAGCCCTGTCAGATTTTAAAGACAAACTCTATTCTTCTAATCATTACTTCTTTGCCACTGAAACATTTCTAGTCTAACAAACCTATAAGTATATGAATACAGATAATCTGATGAAAGACTAATTATGGTGTAATTTACAGTTGTAAATTTGAGGTAAATAAATGAATAGAGGACAAAAAAATGGCAGTTCAGGTTTGTTTATTGACTCAATGAGTCACATCAGGAATACATCCCTCAACTGAATAAAGATAAACGTGATGACACATCACAACAATAAGTTGGACATTTCTCCAATACATTGTACTCAATAGAGCAGAGGATTTACAATGAGAAGTCAGGTCTCTATAAGAGACATACAGTAATTAAATAAACTTCATTGTGTGGGTAAACATTACTAATATCCATTTTCACAAATAAGACAAAAAAGTTAAATAACCAATTTGGTCAATGACATTCACAACATTTACATCTTTATGAAAATATTAGTGCCACTAGAAAATGGTGACAGTATGATTTTAACCACCCCACAGAGGGGTAAATTAGACATATTGATCTTACAACAGATTATTCTAATCATCAGATTTCAGATCAATTTGATCTTAAAGAAAATAAACAGAAGAAATAAGATCTTAACATAGATCAAGTTTAGCTAATCACAGAGTGATTCTGATCAGTAACATCCATGAGGAAAGATCCATCATGAAGAACATTAGTGTCACTGGAAAATAGTAACAGTATGTTGCTTAAGTATCTCATTGATCTTAAAACAAATCCTTAATTTGACACATTGCACACTCACAGAGTGCTGGCAAAACATTTAACATTCATTTTGATCAAGAATCTTTCTCTACATCCATAGAGAGGATTCTTCAAAAGGCATCACTGGAAAAGTGACAAGGTGCTAACAGTTTAAAATATTGATCTTACAACAGATCATTCTGAATTATTTTTTATATCAAAGAGATATTTAATCATATTTTTAGATCAATTTGATCTTTACAATATCAGTGTCACCATATGCTGACAGTATGGTGAATGTCCTTTTTGAAACAAAAATGATAAATTAGACATATTGATCTTTCTAGAGTTCTGTCTTAAATAATCACTTAGAGTTCCATATCAAATCCCAATGTAAACTTGTCCATAAGGACAATAAATAGTTTAGATCAATTTGATCTATACCAACAGGTAAAACAAACAAAAAAATACTGTATTGTAAGTATTGTCAGAGTTTGCAAACATTTGCATTTTTCAGTTCTGTTATCTCAATCTGACCAATATGGTCAACTGAACTGGTCAGGATGGAGTTCCAGTCTGTAGTTTTCTACCATGGCCTCCAGGGGGCGTTGTTGACTGGACTCTTCTCTTTGGTGATGCTGGACTGAACTGGAGACTGAGGCAGATGAGGCAAACATGTGTCCTTCATGTTCTTGTCAGAGGATGACTGCAGGTTCTGGAAGTGGTCCAGCAGTCTTCTCTGGGACTGTATCATCATTTCATCCTTGGACAGGAAATGCGCCACCTCTTGGCCACACCTGGAGTATCCCTGATTGACAGGAGCTGAGTTGACAGGTTGATGCCGCTGCAGTCTGCTCAGGAAACAAACTGTCATCTCCAGGATGTCTGCTTTCTCCAGCTTGGAGTCAGCTTGTTGTTTGAGGATCTCTGGACCCAGGAGAGACTTGAGCTGCTCAATGCTGCTGTTGATTCGCTCTCTGCGTAACTTCTCCACCAATGGTTTTCTTATCTGCAGAAATAAGAAAGATATTAATAAATAAATTCTGTAGAACATAGCCTTAAATAAGTATAAATATTTTAGGAATTAAACTTAAGTGTCCATGGAGTTTAATTTACCTTGTGGTTCAGAGTCTGAAGCTCCTTCAAAGAAGTGAATGTTGAAGTAATTGTTGGAGCCATGGTTGATCTCTGTGCTGTGTAGAGGTCTCTGAGAGAATCTGATCTCTACTGGCTTCAGCCCTCCTATTTATAGTCCCAAATCTACATATGAATGTCTGGGTCTGGGTTTGGTTGGACTTTCCCACAGTCTTAGCCAATCAGAGAGAGCCAGGAATGACAATGTGAAATGTCGTGCTGCCACATGCTCAATGCTCTTACTGCTGGGGGACAATGGTTAGATCTGAGGGGAGCAGGTGGACAACTGGACAGAGAATGAATGAATGAATGAATGAATGCCTTTATTTCAGACTCAGGGTCCATAGAGAGAAGACACATATGACATAATACAATACACAGAACATTCAGTAAAAGACAGTCCAAATGTACAGGTAAAAAAAAAAAAAAAACATTTGCGACAATTATAAATAGAGACTTTTAAGCCAGTGTTTCCTCAGGCTAGAAGAGTATCTAGTGCAACTTTTGGCAGGGTCATTTAAACTGACGATGATGCTATTCACAGACTCATCTAAGCGACACATGAATCTATACATTAAGTTCCGAAGAACAGCTTGAAAGGTATGGACTCTTGCAGCAACAAACATCTCACTGGCACTACACCATCTAGGTCTTTTGAGTAAAATTCTCATGGCATCATTATATGCTACTTGAAGTTTCTGAATACTTGCTTTTTTTGTCGTTTGACCACAGGTGAGCAGTGTAAAGTGGTGTACAGTAAGCTCTAAACAGAGTAATCTTAACTGCCTCAGAACTCATACTAAACTTACGTGCCAGGGTGTTCGCCTGTGCTTACAACTTACGGCACTGTCTGTGTATATCATCGTCATCCGTTAACTGTTCTGTAATAAAATGACCAAGATATTTGACCTTACTACAGACGCCAAGAGTATTAAAAGATAAAGTAAAAACAGGAAAGTTCAGACTTTTGTCCTCTTTCGTTCTACAAATAAGAACAACACTCTTACTGGCATTATACTTGACATCATTTTCAATGCCATACCTTGTACATATGTTAAGTAGCTGCTGTAATCCAGCACTGCTTGGGCTCAGTATGACTAAATCATCTGCATACATCAAATGATTAATGCAATTACTTCCCAGCATACAACCAGTGTTGCATGCAATGTGAATCTGGGAAAGTGGTGACCCTGCAAAGAGATCAGATCTGCTGCCTCATGTTGAGATCAATGACTTTGACCGAGCACACGCTCATCATTACATCACACACATTGGAGACATGTTATGATGATTGTAGGCAAAACACACTTATACGGTCACATGTGTGATACTTGCAAACACCCATTGCCTCAGATACAATACATAAAGACATACATAAGATATATTTTGAGGTATAAATCATAGAAAATGACTGCTATAGACATATTTTTAAATGTGATACATGTCAGTGATAAAAAGACAAATAACTGTCCCTTATTCACAATTCTAAATTGGCTTCTTGCAAAAGCAACACTTTTCTCTTCATGCACACTCGGCTGTATTTGTTTATATTCAAATATAACTCAAATTTTCTGTGCAAAGAAAAATACTATTATATATTTATAAAAAATACTATATACTATATAAAATAATATATTACAACATACTGAAGAACGTGTTTGAATGTAGCCTATCATTTTGCGCATTGATACTGTTAAATTACGCTGTTCAGAGGAGCAGATGTTTCTCCTGCCTGTTGGCTGGACATCATGTGAGTAGAGAGTTGGTCAGAGTTTCCCACACTAGTGAGTGTGCTGTGGTCATTGTTGAACTACAAAAGGCCTTTATAGTGACTGCAGGCTGTTTAGCTCAGTGCTGTTGAGAGAGAAACTGACGTCACTAAATATCTGGAGGGAAAATACCTCATTGGGGCAGTTTGAGGATTTTAGAAACATGGAGAAAAATTACAATAACACATTTTCTGCGATATCTTTAGTATAATATTACAACAGTGTTGTGAATAAATAATGAAATGCCCTTTAATTAATTGTAAACGTTTCAATATTATACATGAGGATGTGTTTGGGAAAGTGTGTCAAAGTGTGTCCACTCTGAATATAGTCAGCTGCTGGTGGAGATGAGGATGCTAAAGACATGGAAGTGTGACTATGCTCTCCAGAGCTTTCCCACACTCTGTTGACAGAGCTCTCTGCGTTGACAACAGACGTGTGTCTAGTTAAAGGTTCAAGCACAATGAAGTAAATTGCATCAATTATCTCATGCAAAGGCAAATAGGAGTTGAGTTGAATACTGCTTGCTTGTTTGCTTGATTGCTTTGCAAAAAGGGTCAAGTTTGCATTCAAGTTTTTTGTTATGCAGTTCCACACATTACACTCTTAAACCCTGTGCAGTAGTTTAAGAAACAAGGCCAGCTTGGTTACAAATGCAACTTGATTTATGCTTGATTGAATGTACAATGTTGTAAAAAAAACAGGGCTTGACACTAACACTTGCCCGCTTGCCCGGGGCAAGTAAAAAAATGGTGGGGCAAGTGAAGACTGCTACCTGGTTGCCCGATCAGGCAAGTGTGCAACATAGTGCACTATAACACAACACAAGATAAATTTGTCTTGAAGGCAGTCATTGCACTCTGCCTCTGTGTCTTTCCCTGCTTTCTAGCTATCCACAATTCCAGGCTGGATTTGGGAAACAAAACGGGCAAATTAACACATCAACATGACCATTAATCTTCTACAGTGTAGACCTGGGCTAATTAAGATGATGAATTTTAACTCTTGAGAGTGTAAAAATGAAACCAAATGGACCCGCAAGGGTCCATTTGGTTTCATTTTTACGTTCTCAAGAGTTACATCTGGTTAACCAACTTAACTGGGGACCACCTGGAACCTGGGGGGCAAGTGACCATGACCTGAGGGCAAATAGAACCTGACTTGCACTTGCCCGATGGGCAAGTGCCTCAGAGACCTTAGTGTCAACCCCTGCAAAAGGTCACATTTAATTCTATTTAGGTCTGTTCCTCAGTATTTTTCAATACTATGCACCCATTGTAATGCTGATCGACTGAATATGGAAAGAATTAGTTCTACAATGCACATTGCCGCAAGCTACGGTTAGTATGTGAAACCATGTTGGGAAACTGATAAACGTATATTGTATTGGATGACATGAGCCTCACCAACAGGTTAAAAAGGTGTTCCCCTTGTCAGATAATAAACCTAATTATACTCAATATGCAATAACCATGGAGGTTGGACTGAGAAGAAACATTATGATAAAACGATGAAACAGAAGTAATATTCATGGATCTTTCTTTAATAATGAACAACAATATTTGCACATTGGTATGTGATACCATAAAAATAATAATTCAAAATAAACAATATGTTTAGATAAAACAAAAATCATAGTTTCCCTTTAATAAGGGATAAAAATTACTGCTATAGGAGCCCAACGTCCTGTGAGTGACCAGCACTCTGACTTTAAGTGTAAATCATTTCAAGCAGCTTTGGTCTTTCAGACAGTCAGGCCATCATAGTATTAATAGTTTGTTAAAACTTTGCTTTATCAGAACATAGTCAAGAAAGTTGTCTATCATAGAAAAGTACTTTAGTAATTGATCATGATTTTACCCAGACATACTAGGTGTAGACAACATGGGGTGTATAATTTGACATTAATCTTTCTTAAAGAAAGCTTTTTAGCAGTACAACTGCTTCTTACAATGCATTGCATTTAAAAATTATCCAATGATTTCCAACTAACAGGCAATTAACAAAACATCTCCTTTTCATATCATGAAGTCAAAAACAAAAAACAAAAAGATGCTATGTCTCAAATCAATAATCCAGTCCAGATGTGAACAGCTCGTCAAAGTCTTTCAACTCTTCGTGGTCATGTAAAAGACACAGAGATGCTACATCTTCATCTGCAGTGGGGAAGAGACGTAGGATGTCTCTTGAACATCTAGAGTATCCGTTGTGTGACAGCAGGGTCTTTCTCAGAGTGAAGAAGGACAAAGTCTTCTCCAGGAGGTCTGACGTAGGGATCCCATTCTGCAGGTGTTCTCCAATCAGAGCCTTCAGTTTTTCTACACCCGTGCTGCACTTCCTCTCCAACATGTGGAGTGTACATCTGTACCTGTAAGAATCAAAACAGCCATTAATACTTAGTACATATACACATCAGGTCTACCTGACCAGAGATTTGCACAGTATACAAAATTCAAAAGAAGCATGAGTGCTGAGAAGCTTGAGAGTGTGCCGAGTGTGTGTGTGAGCTCAAAGAAAACATTGCTTACCTAAATTGCTGTTCCTTCATTGAATCCTGAAGATCAAGGTTGAGGTAAGGCGCCATTTTCAGATTTTTGTGTTGAATTTGCTGCTTTTCCTCAGAAAAAGTAGTGTTGTAGTTAGATGCTGGCTCCTTTTGCAGATGCAGAGGTCGTGTTCAGAGGATCTTCTGTTGATGTCTGACTGCATGTGCACTCTGTATTTATGTTCCCCGTCCCGCCTCGTCCCTGTTCTTTAGCCAATCAGGAGCCTTGGAGCTTTGGACAAAAGACTTGATTTAATGGTTGCCACACATGACAGGTGGGATGTAGTTCTTTATGCCATATGCCAATGAGATCCACTAAATTATTCTCTGGGAAAGTGTGTGGCCATGTAGACATATCAAAATCTTGTTTCCCATGGCTATAATAAAAGACATATTGAAGTTGCTTCATTTTCAAGTAGGCCGGTGGCCAGCGGGCACGCACAGGTCTAGTTGTATAAAATATGACAGACAGACACACAGACAGATACAGACCTAACAGAAAATGAAATAAACATTTCATTTTTTGTTGGACAAAGATATGTCTCCAAGCCTCTAACCTACAGTAATGGCAATATGAGATTTAACATAATTTTATGTAGAATTAAAATAATGATCTTGATTTTAAAATGTTGAAAAATCCAACTTTCATATTTGAACGGGCCATATAGGAGCAATACACATGCGTGTTTTGACGTGTCACTCTGCAAAGCAGTTGAGTTATCGTAATTGAACAGACGGAGCAGTGAACTGTAAACTGGCATTAGGCCCACACCTCACCCAGCCTGGGAACGGCCGTAAGACTGTCAGGGGTTGACACACTTCCATTGTTGAGTGTGGCCGACAGCCTGCATACTGAAGTGTGGGAAGCCGTGTGCGGCTGTGGCTCCCAGATCCACAGAGAGTAGGGAGGGCGTGTGACCGGGGCACGCTCAGAACGCACGCAGGGAGGGGGGCCAGCTGGGGGAGATCGGATGAGGAAATTATGAGGGGAAACATGATCCACTATACACTGCCTGACAGATTGGCACACTGAAATGAAATCTATTTTGAGCAAGAATTTTGGGGAGATTTCAAAGGGTAACTTTACATTTTCTGAGTAATGGACAAGGAAGGACTAACTTTTTTGTTTACTTAATTTGGTTCCAAAATATTACCTTAAAGGAGAATTCCACACATTTTCAAAATGCTACTGTCATTAACATGGTGAAACACTTGATGACATCATCAATTGTGTGTTGCCATGTTAATGGTTATTTTAAACCTACATTAATAGGAAATAGAATTGTGGGAATGTTTTGATGATTTCCACAAAATATCTCTAAGGTATATTCATGCCAGTAAAATGTTGAAAATGTGTGGAATTCCCCTATAAGTGGGCCTCTGTATGTACGCAGATGAGTGGATGACATACATATTTTGAAAGATGGAACACAGGGAATTAGGAGTGATAGGTAAATAATAACAATTAACAAATAACGACAACTATGTGGGAATACATGACCATCCAGACAGCGCTTTTTGTGTTTATCATCATTATATAATCGTACCACTGTACGTTCAAACAGAGAACAAGAAAGCTCACAAGTCAGGCATGCACAGAACATCCAATTCATAAATAATGAGAGATGATATACAGTGGAATGATCATCACAGCAATGAAGAATTACATCGCAACTACAAAGCACCTACGGTATTTCCCAGATTTAGATGAGGGAAAATTGACACGTTCTATAAAATAACAGCAGAAGTGTGAAGTGTGCTGCACTTGTGATGATGAGGGAAGTGTGCTTGGTTCAAGTCATTGATCTCAACAAGGTGGCTCACATTACACTTAGTTTACAGGGACACCAATTTCCCAAAACCCCCACCACCACCACCACCACACACACTCCACCTGTTCCCCTGAGATCTAATCTTTGTCCCTCAGCGGTAAGAGCATTGAGCGTGTGGCAGCACACTCTTCATTGTTCTTCCTGGCTCTCTGATTGGCTAAAACTGTGGGAAAGTCCAACCAAACCTAGACCCACACATTCATATGTAAATCGGGGACTATAAGTAGGAGGGCTGAAGCCAGCAGAGATCAGATCCTCTCTTCACAGAGACCACTACACTACAGCACAGAGATCAACCATGACTCCTACGATCACTTCACCAATCACCTCTTCTAAGGAACTCCTGGCTCTGAACCACAAGGTAAATTGAAGTCTAACTGTCATTACATGTCAATTGTTGTTTTAAGACTTTGCACAAATCTGTGTTGTTCTTCAGAATATGTTCATTAATGATGTCCTTCTTTCTGCAGGTACGAAAACCATTGGTGGAGAAGCTACGCAGAGAGCGAATCAACAGCAGTATTGAGCAGCTCAAGTCTCTCCTGGGTCCAGAGATCCTGAAACAACAAGCTGATTCCAAGCTGGAGAAAGCAGACATCCTGGAGATGACAGTTTGTTTCCTGAGCAGACTGCAGCGGTATCAACCTGACCTGCAGTCATCCTCTGACATGAACATGAAGGAGACCTCTATGCCTCAGCTGAGGACTCCAGTTCAGATCAGCGTCACCAAAGAGAAGAGTCCAGTCAATACCGCCGTCTGGAGGCCTTGGTAGAAAACTACAGACTGTAACTCGAAACAAATTGTACAAAACTGTACAATTCAAGAATGAAAGAAGTATTTTCTGCATTTTCAGAAATTATAGGAATAACCATTTCTTTCCATGAAAAGAAAAATGTGCACGTGTCACCCCAGCATGTTGACACAAACACCATGCATGTTGCATGAATCAACTGGCACATCAGAATAATCTGATTTGACCATTACCTGTAAACCTATAGCTTTTGTTAAGCTGTGATTTTTCACTGTTGTGACATTTCTGTTTTACATGATTGTAGATCAAATTGATCTAAACAAGTATGGGCCTTCTAATCTACAAACTATAATCTTAAGTGGTTAATTAAGACTGATCTGTTGTAGGATCAATAAATTTAATCTATCCTTTTGTTTAAAAGAGATAATTAAAACCATGTACTGTCACAATTCTCTAGTGACACTAACATTTTTATAACGTCATCTTTCTCTGTGAATATTACTGACCAAAATGGTTGTTTAACTTTGTCATCACTCTGTGATTAGCAAACATGATCTATTTTCAGATCTGAACTCTTATATATATATGAGTAATGTTTACCAACAATGTTTTCAAATGTAAATCCTAGTCTACTCTATTTGAGTACAGTGTGTTGGAAAAAGTTATTGTTGTGATGTGTCATCACTTCCATGAGCCTTTCCTCATGAAATTTATACTTGATGTGACTCATTGAGTCTTTTTCAATAAACAAACATCAAATGCAATATTTTTGTTCTTTCCTTTATGTTTCTTATTGATTATTTGATAAGAGGCCTACAAATGATCCCCATGTTTAAGAAATGAACTTATTATTATTTATTTTTATTTATTTAAATTTCTGAGTTTAATTTGTGAAATTAGTTACGACAGATGAAGATCCAATGATTATATTAATACAAGCTATTATCTGGTAAATTATAATGACTTGGCTATGACATGGCAATGTGCAAAATTAAATTGCTTGCCTAATTCTTGAAATAGCTACAAATCCTCAAGTCCTCAAGAATCTTTTTTAAACCCAACTCTGATCCCCACATGTTGCCGCTACTGTTTCTCACCTATAGATAATCAATGTTACAATGTATAACTAATATGATGTATATAAGACAGCTTGCCTCTCCATTGAAATCAGTCAAAAGACTAAAGTGTGAGAAACCAGAGAAAGCTCACTCACAGAGCCCCTGGAGGACAATAGTTCCAGACCTCTACCCTGGAGGAGTCAGAGGTTGACTGAGGTCAGGTTTGGAGGTGATTGATCCATATGGAATCGGCTCTTTCATATATAGTAGGATCTAACAACATAACATCCATGAGGAGCCAACAGCTTAGATTTTATTTCAACAATCCCATACTGCCACTCTGTTAAAAAGCATTTGAATGATATTTGGCCATCCTAAAATACAAATAGACTTTAGGCATTACTTTATCTGGGTCAGTCATTATTGGCATATATTAAAGTCCATAATATCAGCATCATAATTATCATGGAAATAATTATTTTTTAATTAATTGTGTTTGTTTCGTTTCATTCTGTTTACCAACAGTAGCATGCTTTTGTTTGTTCCTAAACAACTGTCAGGTTTATGTTTTTATGGATTTTATTGGGAACTGCTTAAATTAGCATTGAAGAAGGCATATGTCTGTTGTTCAGCAAGAGTTCTGTCAATGAATAGGGTGTGGGAAAAACTCTGAGAGCGGAGTCCCAGTTCAATGTCTTTAGCATCCTTGACCCCACCAGCAGCTGACTATCCTCAAAGGGGAATTGGCACACTTTAGCAAGGAACTGTCTCAACCCCCATCCTCATTAATATAGAACATTTATCAAGGAATTCAAGGGAAATCATTTATTGAAGGGCACTAGCCCCTCCTATATTCTTCAGCTATTAGTGTAGATTTAGTCCTACACAAACATTATATTCCCATTGACAATGAATGGTGAATTTACACTATAGTGCCTGAGCAAATCTAGTTTTTGTCATACACAAAGGTTAATTTCCCTTTGATAATGAATAGATACATTTATTCTGTGGAATCTGAGCAAATACGCAGAGTTTGGTACTATAACATGTACAGTAACTCACACTTTGTAAGAAAGGAGGGAGATGTGAGCCAAACGTACTTACTGTATAACAATGTAAATTAATTGTAAATCACAAATTCAGTTATGATGTGGTGATGTGTGAATTAAGTCAATGATCAATTAAGTCAATAATCAATGGTGTATTAGCAAATTAATCCTGGGGCTAATGTGTGTATGTCAGCGTAATTTCTGTTAATCAAAAGAAGGCAACCTGTAGGCCTGCCAACTGAAGCAACATTGTTGATGGTTGAAACTTAAAAGGACTGCCACTGACGTAACAGAGAAGTGCTGGGTGGGAGGACTTGGCTGGCTAATTGTATACAGTTAACTAAATCGAACTTCATCATCTGAGGCTCAGCCCAGCCAATAATGCAAGACAAAAGACACATACATACAGTATACAAAAGGCTGCCGCAGTAATGCATTGCCATATCTATGATATCTATGTCGCTGTTAATATAGTCTTTGGACAGTACTCTATAAACCGGCATACCAGTACAGGCTCAGAGCCACCCAATGGGGCCCTTTCCCTCCAGATGGTTTGTGACATCAGGTCACCTTAGCAACACTAGAAGGTCTAAAGGTCCAGCACATACCACTCAGTGTGAGAAACGCTAACCAACTCTTTACTCGCAGGGCTTCAAGCCAACAGGCAGGAGAAACACCTGCTTCCACAAAACAGCATGAATTGGTTTTGAACTTTGTACTTCAAGTACCGAAAATCAAATTAATTTAAGAAGAATGAACATGGCATTAAGGGCCCCCTTTTCGTTACAATCTAAAACCATTATCATTTTTTTTTTACTATTTTGAAAAACTTTTTGGAAGAGTTCAACGTGCCAATCTATTGACAGATTGTGAGCTTGTAGGCCATTTAAACTATTGAAAAATGTTCTTTTTTTAATAGTTTAAAAAGGCAAAGAAGTTAAGGGATAAGGGGTTTAGCAGTGACAAACATGGAGCCTTAGGTGTGCACAAATTGAGAATATATTTAGTAAGTATATCCACATATTCAAACACTTCTGACATCCAAGTCAATCACATGGTGTCACGGTATATTTTGACTGTAGACTGTACTGTATATTAGAATTGTAGGGTAAGTGCCAGAAAGACTACTATGAAGAAAATCTGTCCATTGCTCAGTCGCTCCATTACACCTGCATATGCACTTGTGCAGGATGTCAGTCCCTCACACTTCATGATACATCATGCCAATTGCCACCATACAGTCAGTCTCCCACACCTTGTCATGAACTCCACACACTGACCTCAACAAACCCTGGATATCCATACATGGTTTGCATTACTAGATCTGCATATGGTGCCGGCCAGCAACTTAACAGTTTAACAACTGTTTCTCACTTTTCTTGCCACACTTTTAAAATGATGAGCGTGTGCCCA
This sequence comes from Benthosema pterotum, assembly GCA_039105355.1. Taxonomy (NCBI): domain Eukaryota; kingdom Metazoa; phylum Chordata; class Actinopteri; order Myctophiformes; family Myctophidae; genus Benthosema; species Benthosema pterotum. Next base: position 19,503,755 of record CM076971.1, on the reverse strand, counting down.
GTGACTGCATGGTCTCAACATGAGGCAGCAGATCTCTTTACAGGGTCACCACTTTCCCAGGTTCACAAAAGGTCTCTGTCCTTCAGCCCCCAGTCGTCCACCTGTTCCCCTGAGATCTAACCATTGTCCCTCAGCAGTAAGAGCATTGAGCATGTGGCAGCACTGAATTCCTCATTATCCTTCCTGGCTCTCTGATTGGCTAAGACTGTGAGAAAGTCCGACCAGACCCAGACCCACACATTCATATGTAGATTGGGGACTATAAGTAGGAGGGATGAAGCCAGTAGAGATCAGACTCTCTCTACAGAGACCTCTACACAGCGCAGAGATCAACCATGGCTCCTACAATCACTTCAACATTCACTTCTTCTAAGGAGCTCCTGGCTCTGAACCACAAGGTAAATTGAAGTCTAACTGTCATTACATGTCACTTGTTGTTTGAAGACTTTGTAATTCAACAAATCTGTGTTGTTCTTCAGAATAAGTTCATTAATGATGCGCGCCATCTTTCTGCAGATAAGAAAACCATTGGTGGAGAAGCTACGCAGAGAGCGAATCAACAGCAGCATTGAGCAGCTCAAGTCTCTCCTGGGTCCAGAGATCCTCAAACAACAAGCAGACTCCAAGCTAGAAAAAGCAGACATCCTGGAATTGACAGTTTGTTTTCTGAGACGACAGCAGCAGTATCGACCTGTCAACTCAGCTCCTGTCAATCAGGGATACTCCAGGTGTGTCCAGGAGGTGGTGCACTTCCTGTCCAAGGATGAGGTGAAGATACAGTCCCAGAGAAGACTGCTGGACCACTTCCAGAACTTGTCATCCTCTGACAGTTCTCCAGTTCAGTCCAGAATCAACAAAGAGAAGAGTCCAGACAACAACACCCTCTGGAGGCCTTGGTAGAAAACTACAGACTGGGACTTCAACTTCACTGACTAGTTGACCATATTGGTCAGATTACTGTCCTTAATTTTTCCATGGAAAATGTCTTTCATGTTAACCCATGACAATATGTTGGCACGGACACATGTGTTACATGAGTCAATTGGCACATTAGTGCAATTTATAGGACAATTATGTGTTATGCTATGAACTTTTTTCATGGCTGTGACATTTCTGTTGGCATAACTATCAGAGTTTTATGGTAAAACTGTGAAAATGCAATCTCACCCTCATTATGGAGGGTTTTCCATTGTGGACTATTATAATCTAAGTGATTAATTAAGACTGATCTGTTGTAAGATCAATATATCTTTTTTAAAAGGATTCTTAAAATAATCAATGTCTCCATTTTTTGTGACACTACTATTTTCATAACCAAACTGGTTGTTTTAACTTTTGTCATCACTCTGTGATTTGCAATGCAATTATCATGCATGTTGCATGAATGTCCTGATAGTTACATTACAATAATCTTACAGTAATGTTTAGCTCTAAGTCTAGCTCTTGTGCTATGACTTTTTTGTTTTGTTTTACCTGATATTATAGATCTAAGTGATCTAAAAATGTTAAACATATCTTCAATGCCTACTAGATTAGCAGGCAGGAATCTATGTGATTAATTAAGACTGATCTGTTGTAAGATCAATATGTATAATGTATCCCTTTGTTTTGGGGTGTTTTAAAACATTCCGTCACCATTTTCCAGTGACACTAATGTTTCCGTAAGAAGGGAATTAAATCCTATGCATGTCATCTTGACCAAACAGGCTGTTTACCTGTTTGTCATCAAACTGTGATTAGAGAAACCTGATCTATTTTAACTACTTTGTTACGATATGTATTTTAACTACATATCGTATGTATGTCTCTCATAGAGATGAGTTGTCATTGTAAATCCTCTACTCTTTTTGAGTACAATGTCTTGGAAACATCCAAGTTACTGTTGTGATGTGTCATCACTTTTATCTGGCTTCAGGTGAAGCATTTATACCAGATTATGTGACTCATTGAGTCATTTTCAATAAACAAACAAACTGATATCTTTTTAGTCCTTTGTCTCTATAAACGTCAGATAGATAAAGACCAACATTATTGGTCTTCTTGATCATATATTAGGCCAATGAGGACTTAATTATACTTAGCTGAGTGCCTTCATATACTATAGGTTTATTCAAACCTATAGTATATGAAATGGCAATATGTGCAATTACTTGCCTGGGGTAACTTTTCAAATTAAAACAACTTAGTCTCCTTCCATGCAGCACTATTTTACAATGTTTGTATTACGTAATATTGACGAGTCATTATTTTTGGAATGACAACCAACTTAGATGCCAAAGATTGCCGTGCCTCTCCTAAATAATGACGTCACGTTGTGTAACTAATGTGATGTAAAATAAGACACTTCTATTGTCTCTCCATTGAAATCAGCCAATAGACAGAGTGTGGGAAACCAGAGAAACCTCACTCACAGAGCCCCTTGAGGACAATAGATCCAGACCCCTACCCTGGGGGAGTCAGTGGCTCATGGGGCGTGTCTAATGGACAAGTATTGATCCATTCTGAACAGCCCTATAATTTATAGTATTTGTATTTTTTGCCAAATATAATGATGATTAAGGAATCGACCAATTATTATATTCTGGTATTTCCATAAGCCCATGCTCAGAGTTATCCTATGTACAACGTCTACACGTCCAACTTACATTCATCCATTACTGTATATCCCAAAGAGCAAATAGGCTACTGTACTTCTTTCTTTTTATGTTTTTAGGAAGGATAAAGATAGCTGACAGGAAATGGGGAGTTTACCTGCCGTAATGGCTGTCATGATTAACTTGTCTTCTGTTCATTGAGCAATTCATTGGGGTCTTGAGCAACACAGTTATAGTTAGCTATATTTATATTAAGAATAATGATAATTTTATTGCATTGTTGAGAAAGCTGACCATCCAACCACCACCATTCTAATCTGTTTATTTGTAAATGTATGCATACTTAACTGCTTTCATTGACTGTTTGCAAACAACATCTTAGGTATACAATTAACCTAGTAACAATCATTTACAGAATCTGGCTTTGCAGCCTTGTACCCGTTACCTGATGAAGACTCACATCGGGTCAAACGTTGTCAATAATAAAGTAGTCCACAGCCTGGGAGCTATAGTAAGGTGTGTGAACTTTTTTCTCTTTTGTACTTTTCACATTTTTTAAGTTCAGCACCCAAAAGTATTTCTAGAGATGTGCATACTTTTCCTTTTGCAGGGAGAACTTGGCATTTGAGAAGTATGTGGGCTATTAGGCACATGTCTATTGTTCAGTGAGAGAGACATGTCAATGAGCAAATTGTGGCAATGCTGTGGAGAGCAGTGTCCCAGTTCGCCTCAACCCCCTCCAGGGCAACTCACATTATGTACTACCACCACATTCCATAGCATAATCCATAGTAACTTTGGAAATATAGCTTTGAAAACAAAATGTTTTATTACAAAATTTAAGAAAGCAGCATGTTTCGGGAAAAATGAAAAGAAATTACCAGTTTTGTCCACCAATATGATAACAATCACTTTGAAAGGAGGGAGATTTTTGTTTCCTAAGCACTTTGGTTTGTCTACATTATACACTATTTTATAGGCATTGTATTCACTATTCTACTCTAATGCTTTCTATTGTTGTTTTGAGTCATTTTATTGTTGTTCTATACATGATGCATGTATATTGTATTAGTTTTTTGCCTCTTTTTGTTATTGATGCTATTATTTGACTTAATTTTGTTGTACAGCACTTGTAACATTTGTTTTGAAAGGTGCTTTATAAGTAAATATACCATACTTACTGGTACCATATCATTTGCTGATTAGGTGTTAATGACATCTTTAACATAATGTATGAAAACAATGTGCTGACTGAGTATGATCTATCTACCCTGTCTGCTCGATTTCACTCAGGAATATTTCCACTACATATTAGTTTCAAGGAGAATTAGACTGTTGACTATGTGTATTGCCCTTTTTATTATGCATTATGAAAAACACTTTGAAAAGTACACAAGTCTGTCCCATGACAATATTTTAGTTAAATATTTATTTAATAACCAACATAACCTAGATTGATGTGTGATGGATTGCACCAACTGTTTCCATATTGCCACAAATGAACAATCTGTTAAAACATTTGAATGATATCTGGCCATCCTAAAATACTAATAGACTTTAGACATTACTTAATCTGGGTCATTCATTACTGGCATATATTAAAGTCTATAATATAAGCATGACAATAAGCAGGGAGATAATTATGTTTGTAACTAACTGTATGTTTTAACTAATCGTTTGTTTTGTTTTATTTTGTATAACAACAGTAGCATGCTTTTGTTTGTTCCTAAACAACTGTCAGATTTATGTTTTTATTAATTTTACTGGGAACTGCTTAAATTAGCATTGAAGTAGGCATATGTCTATTGTTCAGCAAGAGTTCTGTCAGTGAATAGAGTGTGGGAAAAACTCTTGAGAGCGGAGTCCCAGTTCAATGTCTTTAGCATCCTTGACCCCGCCAGCAGCTGACTATCCTCAAAGGGGGATTGGCACACTTTAGGAAGGAACTGTCCATAACTGAACCATATACAATAAATCACACTTTGAAAGGAGGGAGATTTGAGCCAAACGTACTTACTGTATAACAAAATGAATTAATCGTAAGTCACAAATTCAGTTATGATGTGTGAATTAAGGCAATGATCAATTAAGCGGTGTATGAGAGTAAATTAAAGCAGTGGCTAATGTGTGAATGACAGCTTAAATTCTGTTAAACAAAAGAAGGCAACCGGTAGGCCAGCATGTACCTGAAGCAAACTTGTTGATGGTTGAAACTTGAAAGGACTGCCACTGACGTAACAGAGAAGGGCTGGGCGGGCAGAGTTGGATGGCAAATTGCCTACAGTTAATTGAATGGAACTTCATCATCTGAGGCTCAGCCCAGCCAATACTGCAAGACAAAAGACACCATATACAGTATTTACCAGGCGGCCACAGTAATGCATTGTCATGATATCTATGGCGATGTTAATATATTCTTTCGACACTACTTCATAAACCAGTATTAGGCTCAAAGCCAGCCAATGATACCCTTTCCCTCCAGATGGTTTGTGACATTAGTTCACCTTAGCAACACTAGAAGGTCTAAAGGTCCTTTCATAGTGCAATGAATGGTCACAGCACATACCACTCAGTGTGGGAAACGCTGACCAACTCTTTACTCGCAGCACTTCAAGCCAACAGTCAGGAGAAACACCTGCTTCCACAAAACGCCATGAATTGGTTTTGAACTTTGTACTTCATGTACAGAAAATCAAATTCATTTAAGAAGCATGAATATGGCATATAGGGCTCCATTTTCGTCACTGCTAAATCCCTTATCCCTTAACTTCTTTGCCTTTTTAAACTATTAAAAAAGAACATTTTTTACATAGTTTAAATGGACAGTCTACAAACTCACAATGTGTCAATAGATTGGCACGTTGAACGTTTTTCAAAATAGTAAAAAAATGATAAGGGGTTTTGGATAAGGGGTTTAGATGGTAACGAAAATGGAGCCCTAAGTGTGCAAAAATTGAGAATATATTCAGAAAGTATATTTCACATACTCAAACACTTCTGACATCCAAGTCAATCACATGGCATGGTGTCATGGCATATTTTGACCGTATAATATATATTGTAGGTTAAGTGCCAAAAAGACTACCATACTATGAAAGAAATCTGTCCATTACTCAAACCCTGGATATTCATACATGGTTTGACATATTAATCTGCAAATGGTGCCGGTCAGCAACTTCATAGTTTAACTCCTGCTTCTCACTTTTCTTGGCACACTTTTACAATGATGAGCGTGTGCTCAGTCACTGCATGGTCTCAACATGAGGCAGCAGATCTCTTTACAGGGTCACCACTTTCCCAGGTTCACAAAAAGTCTCTGTACTTCAGCCCCCAGTCGTCCACCTGTTCCCCTGAGATCTAACCATTGTCCCTCAGCAGTAAGAGAATTGAGCATGTGGCAGCACTGAATTCCTCATTATCCTTTCTGGCTCTCTGATTGGCTAAGACTGTGAGAAAGTCCAACCAGACCCAGACCCACACATTCATATGTAGATTGGGGACTATAAGTAGGAGGGATGAAGCCAGTAGAGATCAGACTCTCTCTACAGAGACCTCTACACAGCACAGAGATCAACCATGGCTCCTACAATCACTTCAACATTCACTTCTTCTAAGGAGCTCCTGACTCTGACCCACAAGGTAAATTGAAGTCTAACTGTCATTACATGTCACTTGTTGTTTGAAGACTTTGTACTTCAACAAATCTGTGTTGCTCTTCAGAATAAGTTTATTAATGATGCGTGTGAACTTTCTGCAGATAAGAAAACCATTTGTGGAGAAGCTACGCAGAGAGCGAATCAACAGCAGCATTGAGCAGCTCAAGTCTCTCCTGGGTCCAGAGATCCTCAAACAACAAGCTGACTCCAAGCTGGAGAAAGCAGACATCCTGGAGATGACAGTTTGTTTCCTGAGACGACAGCAGCAGCATCAACCTGTCAACTCAGCTCCTGTCAATCAGGGATACTCCAGGTGTGTCCAAGAGGTGTTCCACTTCCTGTCCAAGGATGAGGTGAAGATACAGTCTCAGAGAAGACTGCTGGACCACTTCCAGAACCTGCAGTCATCCTCTGACAAGAACATGAAGGAGACATGTTTGCCTCAGCTGAGGTCTCCAGTTCAGTCCAGCATCACCATAGAGAAAAGTCCAGACAACAACGCCCTCTGGAGGCCTTGGTAGAAAACTACAGTCTGGGACTCCAACTTCACTGACTTGTTGACCATATTGGTCAGATTACTGTCCTTAATTTTTCCATGGAAAAAATGTTTTTCATGTTAACCCATGACAATACATGGCATGGACACGTGTTACATGAGTCAATATGCACATTTCTGTTGGCATAACTATCAGAGTTGTATATGGTAAAACTGTGAAAATGTCATCTCACCCTCATTATGGAGGGTTTTCCATTGTGGACTATAGAATCTAAGTGATTAATTAAGACTGATCTGTTGTAAGATCAATATTCCTTTTTAAATGGATTCTTAAAATAATCAATGTCACCATTTTTTGTGACACTACTATTTTCATAATGATTGAAATCTTGACAATGCTATGGACCAAACTGGTTGTTTTAACCATTGTCACTGTAATTATCATGCATGGTGCATGAATGTCCTGATAGTTACATTACAATAATCTGATATTAATGTTTAGCTCTAAGTCTAGCTCTTGTGCTGTGACTTTTTTGTTTTGTTTTACCTGATGTTATAGATCTAATTGTTCTAAAAAGGTTCTTCCTTAGACATCTCTTCAATGCCTACTAGACAAGCAGGCAATAATCTACTGTATGTGATTGATTAAGACTGATCTGTTGTAAGATCAATATGTCTAATGTATCCCTTTATTTGGGGGTGTTAAAAGATACAGTCACTATTTTCCAGTGACACTAATATTTCCATAAGAAGGGAATTAAATACCTATGAATGTCATCTTGACCAAACAGGCTGTTTACCTGTTTGTCATCAAACTGTGATTAGTAAAACCTGATCTATTTTAACTACTGGAAAGTAATGTTTACCTACAGTGATGTGAATTTCATTAAATGTCTTATGTATGTCTCTTATAGAGATGAGTTGTCATTGTAAATCCTCTACTCTTTTTGAGTACAATGTCTTGGAGGCATATCCAAGTTACTGTTGTGATGTGTCATCACTTTTATCTGGCTTCAGGTGAAGCATTTATACCGGATTATGTGACTCATTGAGTCATTTTCAATAAACAAACAAACTGACATCTGTTTAGTCATTTGTCTCCATGAATTTCATGTAAAGACCAACATTATTCGTCTTTTCATATTTAGGCCAATGAGGACGTAATTATACTGAGCTCCTTCAGAGTTTATTAAATTATTCAAACCTATAGGATATGAAGTGTCAATATGTGCAATTACTTGCCTGGGTTTTAAACAATTTATTTAGATTTTTATGATTTAATTACAATTAAAACAATTTATACTTGTTCCATGCAGCACTAGTCTATTTTACAAAGTCATGGTTTGTCTTACATAATATTGCCAAGTCATTATTTTTGGGATGACAACCAATTTATATGCCAAAGTTTGCTACTGTCGCGCCTCTCCTGAGAAATGACGTCACATTGTGTAACTAATGTGATGTAAAATAAGACACACTTTTATTGTCTCTCCATTGAAATCAGTCAATAGACAGAGTGTGGGAAACCAGAGAAAGCTCACTCACAGAGCCCCTGGAGGACAATAGATCAAGACCTCTACCCTGGGGGAGTCAAAGGCTGCTGGGCCGTTGTCTCTGGATTGATCCATTCCAAACCAGACCTATAATTTATAGTATTTGTATTTTTTTAACCAAATATAATCATGATCAAGCAATCAACAAATTATTATATACCGATATTTCCATAAACCCATGCTGACTGTTGTCCTATGTACATCCTATGAACATATACACGTACAACGTCCATTCATCCATTACTATACTGTATATCACAAAGAGCAAATACTCATTTCTTTTTTTTAGGAGGGAAAAGGATAGCTGGCAGGAAATGGGGAGTTAACCTGCCGTAATGGCTGTCACGATAAACTTGTGTTCTGTTCATTGAGCAATTCATTGTGGTCTTGAGCAACACACAGTTCCATTTAGCTATATTTATATTAAGAATAATGAGAATTGTCTTGCATTGTTGAGAAAGCTGGACATCCAACCACCATTACGACTTTCTAATCTATTCTGTTTACTTGTAAATGTACTGTATGCACTTACCTGCTTTCATTGATTGTGTGTTTGCAAACAACATCTTAGGTATACAATAAACCTACTAACAATGATTTACAGATCTGGGTTTGCAGGGAGGACTTAGCATTTGAGAGAGACATGTCAATGAGCAAACTGTGGGAATGCTCTGTCCCAGCCCACCTCAACCCCCTCCAGGGCAACACCCATCGAATTATGTACTACTGTCCCATAGTAACTTTGGAAATATAGCTTTGAAATATAGCTATGATTTTTGGCCATCCTAAAATACTAATAGACTTTAGGCATTACTTAATCTGGGTCATTCATTACTGGCATACTGTATATTAAAGTCCATAATATAAGCCTGATAATAAGCAGGGAGATAATTATGTTTTAATTAATTCTGTTCCTTTTGTTTCATTCTATTTACCAACAGTAGCATGCTTTTGTTTGTTCTTAAACAACTGTCATATTTATGTTTTTATGGATTTTATTGGGAACAGCTTAAATTAGCATTGAAGTAGGCATAATGTCTACAGTCTATTGTTCAGCAAGAGTTCTGTCAATGAACAGAGTGTGGGAAAAACTCTGAGAGCGGAGTCCCAGTTCAATATCTTTAGCATCCTTGACCCCACCAGCAGCTGACTATCCTCAAAGGGGAATTGGCACACTTTAGGAAGGAACTGTTTCAACCCCCATCCTCATTAATATAGAACATTTATCAAGGAATTCAGGATGTTTAAGGGCACTAGCCCCTCCTATATTCTACAGCTATTAATGTAGATTTTGTCCTACATAAACATTATACAGTAACTTACACTTCGTTAAAAAAAAAAAAAAAAAAAAAAGAGGGAGATATCAGCCAAACGTACTTACTGTGTAACAAAATGAATTAATCGTAAATCAATTAGTATGTGTTGATGTGTGGATTAAGTCAATGATGAATTGAGTAAATAATCAATGGTTTATGAGAGTAAATGCCAGGGCTAATGTGTGTATGTCAGTGTAAATTCTGTTAAACAAAAGAAGGCAACCTGTAGGCCTGGAAGTAACTGAAACAAGTTGTTGATGGTTGAAAATTGAAAGGACTGCCACTTACGTAACAGAGAAGGGCTGGGCGGGAAGGGTTGGATGGCTAATTGCCCACAGTTAACTAAATGGAACTTCATCATCTGAGGCTCAGCCCAGCCGATACTGCAAGACAAAATACACGGTATGCAACAGGCGGCCGCAGTAATGCATTGTCATATCTATGACGATGTTAATATAATACCAGATCATTTTTATAATATTATAATCCGGTATACAAGCATAGGCTCAGAGCCAACCAATGAGACCCTTTCCCTCCAGATGGTTTGTGACATCAGGTCACCTTAGCAACGCTACAAGGTCTAAAAGGTCCATTCAGAGTCCTTTTATAGTGCAATGAATGGTCACAGCACATAACACTCATTGTGGGAAACACTGACCAACTCTTTACTCGCAGGACTTCAGGCCGACAGGCAGAAGAAACACCTGCTTCCACAAAACACCACAAATTGGTTTTGAACTTTGCAATTCATGTACCGAAAATCTAGTTCATTTAAGAAGCATGAATATGGCATTAAGTGTGCACAAATTGAGAATATATTCAGATTCATTTCACATTTTCAAACAATTCTGACATCCAAATCAATCACGTGTCATGGTATATTTGACTGTATAATATGTATAGTAGAATTGTAGGACAAGTGCCAGAAAGACTACCATACTATAAAAGAAATCTGTCCATTGCTCTGTCGCTCAATTACACCTGCATATATGCACTTGTGCAGGCTGTCAGTCCCTCACACTTCATGACACATCATGCCACCATATATGGCAGTCAGTCCCCACACCTTGTCATGACACTGACCTCATCAAACCCTGGACATCCATACATGGTTTGACATACTAAATCTGCAAATGGTGCCGTTCAGCAACTTCATAGTTTAACTCCTGCTTCTCACTTTTCTTGGCACGCTTTTACAATGAGCATGTGCCCAGCCAATGCATGGTCTCAACATGAGGCAGCAGATCTTTTTACAGGGTCACCACTTTCCCAGGTTCACAAAAAGTGTCCTTCAGCCCCCAGTCGTCCTCCTGTTCCCCTGAGATCTAACCATTGTCCCTCAGCAGTAAGAGCATTGAGCATGTGGCAACACTGAATTCGTCATTATCCTTCCTGGCTCTCTGATTGGCTAAGACTGTGAGAAAGTCCAACCAGACCCAGACCCACACATTCATATGTAGATTGAGGACTATAAGTAGAGGGATGAAGCCAGTAGAGATCAGACTCTCTCTACAGAGACCTCTACACAGCACAGAGATCAACCATGGCTCCTACAATCACTTCAACATTCACCTCTTCTAAGGAGCTCCTGGCTCTGAACCACAAGGTAAATTGAAGTCTAACTGTCATTACATGTCAATTGTTGTTTGAAGACTTTGTACTTTAACTAATCTGTGTTGCTCTTCAGAATAAGTTTATTAATGATGCACACCATCTTTCTGCAGATAAGAAAACCATTGGTGGAGAAGTTACGCAGAGAGCGAATCAACAGCAGCATTGAGCAGCTCAAGTCTCTCCTGGGTCCAGAGATCCTCAAACAACAAGTTGACTCCAAGCTGGAGAAAGCAGACATCCTAGAGATGACAGTTTGTTCAGCAGCAGTATCAACCTGTCAACTCAGCTCCTGTCAATCAGGGATACTCCAGGTGTGTCCAAGAGGTGGTGCACTTCCTGTCCAAAGATGAGGTGAAGATACAGTCCCAGAAAAGACTTCTGGACCACTTCCAGAACCTGCAGTCATCCTCTGACAAGAACTTGACAGAGACATGTTTGCCTCAGCTGAAGTCTCCAGTTCAGTCCAGAATGACCAAAGAGAAGAGTCCAGACCACAATGCCCTCTGGAGGCCTTGGTAGAAAACTAGACTGGAACTTCTCTGACTAGTTGACCATATTGGTCAGATTACTGTCCTTAATTTTTCCATGGAAAAGAAGAAAATGTCTTTCATGTTAACCCATGACGATACGTTGGCACGGACATGTGTTACATGAGTCAACTGGCATATTAGTGCATTTCTGTTGGCATAACAAGTTTTATGGTAAAACTGTGAAAATGTCATCTCACCCTCATTATGGAGGGTTTTCCATTGTGGACTATTATAATCTAAGTGATTAATTAAGACTGATCTGTTGTAAGATCAATACTCCTTTTAAAAAGGATTCTTAAAATAACCAATGTCACATTTTTTGTGACACTACTATTTTCATAATGATTGAAATCTTGACAATGCTATGGACCAAACTGGTTGTTTTAACCATTGTCATCACTGTTATTTCCAACACAATTATCATGCATGTTGCATGAATGTCCTGATAGTTACTTTACAATAATTTGATATTAATGTTTAGCTGTAAGTCTAGCTCTTGTGCTGTGACTTTTTTGTTTTGTTTTACCTGATGTTATAGATCTAATTGATCTAAAAAAAGTTCCTGCATCTGAAATTTATCGGACTATTATGTGTTATGCTATACTTTTCTTCATGGCTGTGACATTTCTGTTGTCATAACTATCAGAGTTTTATGGTAAAACTGTGAAAATGTAATCTCACCCTCATTATGGAAGGTTTTCCATTGTGAACTATCATAATCTAAGTGATTAATTAAGAACGATCTGTTGTAAGATCAATATTCCTTTTTAAATGGATTCTTAAAATACTAATCATTGTCACCATTTTTGTGACACTACCATTTTCATAATGACTGAAATCTTGACAATGCTATGGACCAAACTGGTTATTTTAACATTTGTCATCACTCTGTGATTTGCAATACAATTATCATGCATGTTGCATGAATGACCTAATAGTTACATTACAATAATCTGATATTAATGTTAATACATCTTCAATGCCTACTAGATTAGCAGGCAGGAAGCTATGTGATTAAGCAAGACTGTTCTGTTGTAAGATCAATATGTCTAATGTATCCCTTTGTTTTGGGGTGTTAAAACATACCGTCACCATTTTCCAGTGACACTAATATTTCCATGTCATCTTGACCAAACAGGCCGTTTACCTGTTTGTCATCAAACTGTGATTAGTAAAACCTGATCTATTTTAACTACTTTGAAATGTAATGTTTACCCAGTGTCTTATGTATGTCTCTCATAGAGATGAGTTGTCATTGTAAATCCTCTACTCTTTTTGAGTACAATGTCTTGGAAACATCCAAGTTACTGTTGTGATGTGTCATCACTTATCTGGCTTCAGGTGAAGCATTTATACCCGATTATGTGACTCATTGAGTCCTTTTCAATAAACAAACAAACTGACATCTTTTTAGTCATTTGTCTCCATGAACGTCATGCATAGACCAACATTATTGGTCTTTTCATATATTAGGCCAATGAGGACGTAATTATACTGAGCTCCTTCAGAGTTTATTAAATTATTCAAACTTATAGGATATTAATGCGTCAGTATACGTTCGACCACCTTTAAAGTCCAATAAAAGGCTGTAGACATAACTTCTGTGGGACCCAGACACATTTATTTTCTATACAATGGGATCGACTGTATCCCTCTCATGATAGGAATATGAACAGCAAATGAACATTATATGATTGAAAGCAGATACGACCTGTTATACTGCGAACCGAGATTCACATTATATCAGCTCTTTGGCGGGGCGCCCCTCAACGCACAGGTCCAGCGCTGTCTCTGTCCTGGAGAATTCTGCCTAGCCTGTACTCAGTCTCTCGCTGTACCCGCTGTACTATCTCTAGTGACTCACTATCTCGCTGTGGCCTTGACGTGGCCCAGCTAGCTGCACATTCTTACAAGACATGGTGTGAGCTCAAAGCTCTACTTTTATCTCATTATAGGATATGAAGTGGCAATATGTGCAATGACTTGCCTGGGGTTTCAAATTAAAACAATTTATATTCGTTCCATGCAGCACTAGTCTATTTTACAAAGTCATGATTTGTCTTACATAATATTGCCAAGTCATTATTTTTGGGATGACAACCAACTTAGATGCCGAAGTTTGCCACTATGTCACACCTCTCCTAAATAATGATGTCACGTTGTGTAACTAATGTGATAATAAAAAAAAAAAAAGACACACTTCTATTGTCTCTCGACTGGAACCAGTCAATAGACAGAGTGTGGGAAACCAGAGAAAGCTCACTCACAGAGCCCCTGGAGGACAATAGACCTCTACCCTGGGGGAGTCAGAGGCTGATGGGGGGTTGTCTATATGGACAAGTATTGATCCATTCCGAACCAGCCCTATAATTCATTGTATTTGTATTTTTTAACCAAATATAATTAAGGAATCAACAAATTATTATATACACCGGAATTTCCATACACCCTTGCAGAATGTTATCCTATGTATACACGTCCAACATCCATTACTGTATATCCCAAAGAGCAAACACTTCTTTCTTTTCTTGTTTTTTAGGGGGGATAAAAATAGCTGACAGGAAATGGGAGAGTTTACCTGCCGTAATGGATGTCATGATTAACTTCTGTTCATTGATCAATTCATTGGGGTCTTGAGCAACACACAGTTATAGTTTGCAACTGTATATCTATATTAAAAATAATGATAATTTTCTTGCATTGTTGAGAAAGCTGGCCATCCAACCACCATTACGACTTTCTAATCTGTTTACTTGTAAATGTATGCACTTACATGCATTCATTGACTGTCTGTTTGCAAACAACATCTTAGGTATAATGAACCTAGTAACAGAATTTGGCTTTGCAGGGAGGATTTAGCATTTGAGAAGTACGTGGGCTATTAGGCACATGTCTATTGTTCAGTGAGAGAGACATGTCAATGAGCAAACTGTGGGAATGCTCTGGAGAGCAGTGTCCCAGTTCACCTCAACCCCCTCCAGGGCAAATGGCACCCGTTGCATTATGTACTACATCCACATTCCATAGTATGTTCCATATAACTTTGGAAAGATGGCTTTGAAAACAAAATATTTTATTACAAAAAGAAAGCATTATGTTTCAGACAAAAATAAGGTTGCCAGTTTTTTTCACCAACATGATAACAAATCATCAATATAATCAGTATTATTTTTCCAATAGTTTAAGTACTGTTAATGTTAGTTACTCAACTCAGTAGCCCCTTCCTTATGGAACAAACAGAGTCTGTCAATGTCTTCTAAAAGCTGCTAAAACTCAATGGTTTCCGAAGGACTTTGGTTTGTCTACATAATGCACTATTTTTATAGGCATTGTATTCACTATGCGATGCATGTATATCATTTTATTATAGCACATTGCTCTGATGAAGGCTTCGGCCGAAACGCGTCAGTGTTATTAAATGGATAATCGGATTTGAGCCTGGTCCTGTATTTTATTTGGTGTGCTGCTCCATCCACTTTTGGTGGATTCTCATGTTTAGTTGCACCTAGAGCTTAGCACCCACTGCCCAAATTAGTGGCAGCAACTAGAGGAAGCGCACCTGTTTTCTTCTCCTCATTATAGCACATTGTATTATTGTTTTTGTGTCTTTTTGTTTTCAATTGCTCTCATTTTACTTAATTTTATTGTATAGCACTTTGTGACATTTGATGAAAGTTCACTCAGGAATATTGCCACTACATATTAGTTTCAAAGAGAATTAGATCTTGCGTGTGTGTATTGCCCTTAAAAAAAAAAAAAAAAAAAAAAAACACTTGAAAAGGTACACATAAGTCTTGAGAGAATTTTAGTTAAATATTTATTTATTAACTGACAAACTACATTGATGTGTGATGGATTGCACCAACTCTTTCTTGCACTCCATTCTGTAGTGTGATAGACTACTAGTCTGTACTCTTGATCAGAATCATGTATACAGTGTGTGATATTGATTTGGTTGATTTTGGTGTCAGAATTTTGTCACAGGAAATACTATGTTATTTAAATTATTTTTTTTTAATGTATTGTACAGTGGTGGAACATAACTGCCAGATATACACAACTTTGCACTGATTTACACTGGTCAGTAAATTGTCTAGAATAAAATGTAGATCATTCCTTTACCTTATGAACATGCAATGAGCAGCACGTGCTTAGTCAGTCATCGATCTCAACATAAAGCATCAAAACTGCTTTTTCTACAGGGTCACCACTTTCCCAGATTCACACAAAGTCTCTGTCCAGTCGTCCACCTGTCCCTCCGCAGTAAAAGAATTGAGCATGTGGCAGCACTACATTCCTCATTGTCCCTTCTGGCTCTCTGATTGGCTAAGACTGTGAGAAAGTCCAACCAGACCCAGACCCACACATTCATATGTAGATTGGGTACTATAAGTAGGAGTGATGAAGCCAGTAGAGATCAGATCCTCTCTACAGAGACCACTACAGCACAGAGCTCAACCATGGCTCCTACAATTGCTTCAACAATCATCTCTTCTAAGGAGCTCCTGGCTCTGAACCACAAGGTAAATTGAAGACTCAACTGAACAGACACTTGGATATTGTTGATAATTGCTTGTACTTATTCAAGAATATATTGTTTTCCAGAATGTGTTTATTAATGATGCCCTTCGTCTTTCTGCAGATAAGAAAACCATTGGTGGAGAAGCTACGCAGAGAGCGAATCAACAGCAGCATTGAGCAGCTCAAGTCTCTCCTGGGTCCAGAGATCCTCAAACAACAAGCCGACTCCAAGCTGGAGAAAGCAGACATCCTGGAGATGACAGTTTGTTTCCTGAGCAGACTGCAGCGGCATCAACCTGTCAACTCAGCTCCTGTCAATCAGGGATACTCCAGGTGTGTCCAAGAGGTGGTGCACTTCCTGTCCAAGGACGAGGTGAAGATACAGTCCCAGAGAAGACTGCTGGACCACTTCCAGAACCTGCAGTCATCCTCTGACAAGAACATGAAGGACACATGTTTGCCTCAGCTGAGGTCTCCAGTTCAGTCCAGCATCACCAAAGAGAAGAGTCCAGTCAACAACGCCCTCTGGAGGCCTTGGTAGTTAACTACAGCCGGACTAACTGTGTTGGCCATATTGGTCTAATACTGTCAAAGAACTCAATATCATTCAATATTGAATGTATTGTTTGTCTGAATTTACAGACAGCTCACTACTGCCTTTAATGTTTAAAGGTACTATTTCAGAGAAAATCAATATAATTACCACTGTGTCTTTAATTCAAAGACAGATTAATGTGGTCATTATGACATGTTATTGTTGCAGTTCAAGTTGAACTAGTGCTTAATGTCATATTGTCATGCCAATTCTTTTTTGTTTAAAATAGAATACTTAACTTAAGTTTTCATAGTGAGACTATGTCAATGTCAGTGAAACAAATATATTTCTGAGAAATTGAAAATAATGGGCACTGTCTTCAACAGCAAGACAGATACCAGCATATATGCTGGATTCTGGCTGTCATTATTATGACATATCTATTAGCTGATTATTGCAGTTCAAGTTGAACTGGAATCCTAATTTCAATGATGTTTTTGTCATTATGCGTTACATACTGTAACTATTATATCGTTATGCAACACTGGTCTTTATAATAAAGATCAGTTATTTAAATGAACACTGTCACCTTTTGTAGTGAATAGTGATACTGACATTAAGATGATGCATTTAATTACGATATTTTCAACCCATTACATGTAAACATTATGATCTGTTTTAAGGTCTTATTTTTCCTCTCTTGTTCCTCTCTTGTTCTTTTTTTAACGTGATACTGTATGTCTTTCATAAAGATGTCATTGTAAACCCTTTACTCTATTTGAGTACAGTGTCTTGGAGAAATATCCAAGTTATTGTTGTGATGTGTCATCACTTCTATCTGACTTCGTGAATGACTTTTATTAAATAAACCATTCTCAAATGCTATCTTTCTTTTCTCTTTTCTCAACGCATGTCTCTTTAGCAGCTCTCTTTAGTCTCTTTAGCAGCTCCACAGAAATGTAATAATGTTACATATTGTTGCTGTTGGAAGGAAAAAAATAATAATTCAATTTGAGGTTTTAGATTATCATTTTAGTGCATGAATCAGTGTTATTGAACAACCTTTATGTCGGTGTGTTACATATTGAACCAATGGAAATTGGAAAGTATTCTTCTCCTATAAACTTCCTGAAGTCCACTACCTCTAGCGACCATGCAAGTAATTGACAATATATCAAGAAGAGATGTCCCAATGGCAGTTTTTTTTTTTTTTTTCATTTCCAATCTGATTCCAATGCCACGATTTCTGAGTTAGCCGATACCGATACCAAATACCAATACCAGAGAATAATATATAAAATCATACAAAAAAGAAGAGAAGGTTCCTATATGAAGTCCACCAACCGGGAGTAGCAGCTTTCTCAAATATGCACTTGGGCACCTCCAAAGCAAATTATTTTATTTAACCGCCAGTGTCAACACCTTACACCTGTGTCGTATCTATGGTTAGACTGGTATTATTTGCCAATACGATATGCCCTGATAATGAGAAAAAAGGGGCGATCCAATACTTTACAAATCCTCGTTTTACGAGGCTGCCATGATGACCGATACAGTAACAGGACATCACTTGACTAAACACAAGTAATAAACACCAACTTCATGAGCCCTTATTTTTGTACATTTTGGAGCTAGGTGCCGATGGCAGAAATATATAATTTGCCATAAAAATAAAAGTACTATGTGCAATGCATTACGCTTCTGAGTGGAAATGAAAGCAAATGGAAAGTAATGTTTATCCACAAATGCTGTACATCTACCTGACTAGAGCGTTATAGAGAAATATCAATGTTATTGCTGTGATGTGAAGCCACTTCTATCTGCCTTCAGGCAAGGAATTTGATCCTACATCACGTGACTCAATGTCTTCAAAGATCAACATTGGTCTTTTCATAAATCAAGCCAATGTGATATTTTATTAAAGTCATTCAGAGTTTTCACTTTCCAAATTAAAACGCTTAACTCCATGAATTACAGTTTTTACATCATATTGCCATGTCCTTATTTTTGGAATGGCTCAAGATTCGAGTTGTTCTTTTAGAAAACCAACTTGGATCCTAAAGGTTTTGCCGCCATCTCTCCTTAACAATGACGTCACGTTGTGAAACTAATGTGATGTATAGTATGACACACTTCTATTGTCTCTCTATTGAAATCAGTACAATAGACAGAGTGTGGGAAACCAGGGAATCCTCACTCACAGAGCCCCTGTGGGACAATAGATCCAGGCCTCTACCCTGGGGGATGGTGGGGGTGTCTGGACACCTACTGATCTATCCTGCACCAGCCTTATCATTTATATTTAATAGTATCTCATTTTAACAAAATATAACCTATTTTACAAGGAATCAACAAATTATAATATTCATCCATCCATCTTTAACCGCTTATCAGTGGTCAGGTCGCAGGGCCAACATCCCCACCAACCTCCTCTCCAAAGCAACATTAGTGACTTCTTCATGAGGGATCCAAGGACATTCCAAGGCCAGTGAGTAGATGTGTTTCAATTTCTAGAAATACGGATCAATGTACCAGTGGACATACTGTATAGAGGCCCGCACACCGCCTATACACTTTTATTGAGGCAACGTTTTGGTCAAAGGACCTTCTGAAAGCATCCCAAGGTCCTTTGACCGAAACGTTGCCTCAATAAAAGTTTCTGCAAGTATAGACGTGTGCGGGCCTCTATATGTACACTGGTACATTGATCCTGATTCAAGCTTTTTGCCTGCCTACGCACCCGTCCTAAAGACTCATTGGTGTGCATTAGATTTTGTTGCCTACAATTTCTAGAAATCCAGAATTAATTTGATTTGTTTGTTTATCATCCATCCCTGGCCTAGAGAAAACTATATCATTATGTTGCACAACATAGAAGAATAAAAATAAAAATAAAAAGTAAATAATTAAATAAGTATGCCAGTCATTGTGTTTAACATTATATCATCAGCAGCAATTAGGCAACTAGAAAATTATATATTTTGGAGGGGGTTCATTAAGAAGTGCTGTTGTTGTGATGTATTAACATTTAACTAGGCACACTTCTATTGTTCAGGGAGAGATCTGTCAATGAACTGAGTGTGGGAAAGCTCTGGAGAGCAGAGTCACAGTTCAATGTCTTTAGCATCCTCAACCCCACCAGCAGCTGACTATTCTCAAAGGGGAATTGGCACACTTCAGGGCCGAGCTGTCTCAACACACGCCCATCCCCACGATTAACATTGAAACATTTATCAAGGAATTCAAGTGTAGTAGGTTTTTTTCTTGCACACTGCTGTATACCGGTATGTGTAATATTACACTAACCCAAATATTACAGTAGCAACCTGTGTGTACGACTTTATCCATGTTTATTGCAATGCCATGTGAGATCCTTTCCCGAGTCCAGATGGCTTGTGACGTACAACCGTTTTCTGTTCTGTCTCAACAACGTAGAGCTTAAAAAGCCGCCAGTCACTAAAGGTCTATTCAAAGTTCTTTTATAGTGCATTGACCACAGCACACAAGAGACGGAGTGTGGGAAGCTCTGACCAACTCTCTACACACGTCTTCCATGCAGCTAACAAACACCTGTTTCATCTGTGACATCTAACAATACGTTTTAATGTGGAAGAGGCATTTTCAACTTGGATAAAAGCACTATATACAGGCACCACTTATTTTATTTCACAGGGATTGTCTGAATTTACTTATGCTAAAACATCTAGACAACTGTGCAAACTACATTCTAAAAAAATGTGGTGGTCTCTTTAGCAGGACATTTAAATGTTATCGTCTACACCTCCATGCATTGTCGAGCATGAGGAAACCTGGAGGTACAGCCATTAATAGGCAAATAAACAGTCTTTTAGGCTGTAAACATATGCACTACCTGCTTACATTACTTGGTTCGTTGCTTGTTTGTATAAACATTAGGTATACGATGAGATAATTAATGGAATGTGCTTGCAGGGAGGAATTAGCATCTAAGTAGTAGGCACATGCCTATTGTTCAGTGAGAGACATGACAAAGGCCAAAGTGTGGGAATGCTCTGGAGAGCAGTGTCCCGGCTCACCTCAACCCCCTCCAGGGGAACTGTGGACCTATACCTCTACGTACCTTTATGCACCACCTTGGTTCAATATATAGAACAATATATTCAAGTTGAAATACAGAGAGGAAGAGGCTAAACCAAAAGTATATTAAGTAAGTAGTGTAATAAATAAACACAGCAAATCAAATTAATTAAATTATTAATTAATGGCCCAATATACACTCCTATCCACAACACCACCGTGGCATATGTCCCAAAAATAATCTGGTAAAACTCTGACTCAAATACATTATGGTACAGTAAGAAAAAGAGAGTGAGGTTGTAGATTAACATAGACACAGTATGTCTAGACACAACAATAGATCAATAAATCTGGTGGTTATCAATACAAATTCACTACATAATACAAAATATAGGAAATAAAATACAACAAAATACCAAAACTTAGCCAATATGCTCAAGCTAAGCATGATGCCTCAGACATGGTTTATGCAGTACTACACCACTGTAAATAACACGTGATAGTCTGATTCATGTGTGTTCTGTCTGCATCATCCATCATGTTAGTGTTATATCCATGTAGGGTTTAACAGATTTGCAAGATATACAAGGTGCAGAATGAGTATAGTATGGGCTACATGCAGTGTTAACTTTACAATGGTCAGTAAATTGTTGCTAGATCATTATTTTTACCCAACTGATGATTGTTAACTGTCCCCAACGTGTGTGATGTAATGATGAGCGTGTGCTCAGTCAAACCCATTGATCTCAGGGGTCAGCACTTTCCCAGATTCACACAAAGTCTCTGTCCAGATGTTCCCCTGAGATCTAACCATTGTCCCTCAGCAGTAAGAGCCTTGGGCATGTGGCACCACTAATTCCCCATTGTCCTTCCCGGCTCTCTGACTGGCTAAGACTGTGGGAAAGTCCAACCAGACCCAGACCCACACATTCATATGGAGATTGGGGACTATAAATAGGAGGGATGAAACCAGTAGAGATCAGATCCTCTCTACAGAGACCTCTACACAGCACAGAGATCAACCATGGCTCCTACAATCACTTCAACAATCACCTCTTCGAAGGAGCTCCTGGCTCTGAACCACAAGGTAAATTGAACACTCAAATGAACAGACACTATATTATCCATAATTGGTGTACTTATTCAAATGTATGTTGTTCTTCAGAATGTGTTTATTAATGATGCCCTTCACTTCTTATTTCTGCAGATAAGAAAACCATTGGTGGAGAAGTTACGCAGAGAGCGAATCAACAGCAGCATTGAGCAGCTCAAGTCTCTCCTCGGTCCAGAGATCCTCAAACAACAAGCTGACTCCAAGCTGGAGAAAGCAGACATCCTGGAGATGACAGTTTGTTTCCTGAGCAGACTGCAGCGGCATCAACCTGTCAACTCAGCTCCTGTCAATCAGGGATACGCCAGGTGTGGCCAAGAGGTGGCGCATTTCCTGTCCAAGGATGAGGTAAAGATACAGTCCCAGAGAAGACTGCTGGACCACTTCCAGAACTTGCAATCATCCTCTGACAAGAACATGAAGGAGACAGGTTTGCCTCAGCTGAGGTCTCCAGTTCAGTCCAGCATCACCAAAGAGAAGATTCCTGTCAACAACGCCCTCTGGAGGCCTTGGTAGGAAACTACAGACTGGAACTCCAACTTCACTGACTAGTTGACCATATTGGTCAGATAACTGTCATTAATTTTTCCATGGAAAAAAGAAAATTCAGACTGTAACTCGAACTCCTTACCATATTGGTCTAAGCATGTCAAAGAACTGAATTATTCAATATTGAATGTACTGCTTCACTGTATTTACAGAAAGCTTTGTTTCAGAGAAACATAATAGAATTATCACTGTCTTTAATGCAAAGACAGATTGATGCTGTCATGCTATTATGACATGTATTACCCGATTGTTGCAGTTCAAGTTGAACTAGAAGTGCTTAATATCAATGTTTTTATGAGACTGGTCTGTACTTTACAGGTCATTATGCTTAAATGGCATACTTAGCTTACTGGTGTCACTTTTTCATAGTGACTGGAATTTTGATGATTAACAAAAATAGATTTCAGAGAAATTGAACATAATTCTTATCAATGCGTCTTTAATGTAAAGACAGATAGCATGTACGCTAGATTCAAGCTGTCATTATTGTGACATTTAATACCTAATTGTTGCCGTTCAAGTTGAATTGGAAGGGTTAATTTCAAAGAGCTTTTGTACCATCATATGGTTATGCAAGCCTGGTCTATACATTATAGATCATTATGCTTAAATGAAATACCTAATAACTTACTGCTGTCACATTTTTAGTGACACTGACATTATGATGTGTAGCCCATCATCATTGTTTTTTTTTTGTACTAAAATATGATCTGTTTTAAGGTCGTATTTTCTTATGCATTGACCATATAAGTGGTCAGTATTATAATTATTACAAATATTACTTGTAATTTGTATTCAACATATTGTTCAATTTGTATAATGTGATACAGTATGTCTTTCATAAAGGCACACTTAAATGAAATACTTAACTTACTGCTGTCACACTTTTAGTGACACTGACATTATGATGTGTAGCCCATCATTGTTGTTTTTTGTACTAAAACATGATCTGTTTTAAGGTCTTATTTTCTTATGCATTGACCATAGAAGTGGTCAGTATTATAATTATTACAAATATCACTTGTAATTTGTATTCAACATATTGTTCGATTTGTATAATGTGATACAGTATGTCTTTCATAAAGGCACATTGTCATTGTAAAACCTCTACTCTATTTGAGTACAGTGTCTTGGATAAATGTCCAAGTTATTGTTGTGATGTGTCATCACATGTATCTGCCTCCTTCAGTTGACAGATATACACCAGATGTAAGATTATGACTTACAGACGTTTATTGAATAAACCAAACCTCAACTGACATCTTTCTTGTCCTTGTAATTTCTTTTACCTTTTACCTTTTACCTTTCTTTCTAAATCCATTCACACATGCATTGCACACATGCACAGCGCATACATGTGTCTGAACATGCATCACCAAAAAAAAAAAAAAAAAATAGGGTATATTGTACAGTATTAGTGTGACGATAGCCAAATTTCAATACTCACATTCCTGCCTCTTCCATTCACTGCCTCTCTCACCAGCGTAACAATTAGCTTTTGTAGGACCTGAGAATGAAGAAAGAGAAGAGTCAAGCAAAGATCAATAAAGAAACATCAAGTGAATTGCCTGTTTCCTCTGAGTGCATGAAATACAAGTTCCCTTTTCTCTCCTAGGAAAACTTATAGCGGCAATTCCACCCAGGAACTTTATTCATTGTGATCTATACTTTAAAATGTTTTACAACTTTAATGTAAATAAGTCAATGGGCATGTTTATTCAATTTTGGGACGCAGATCACATCAATACGTTGTATCACTTACTGTATGATGTCTTCGTCATTATAAGCGTTAACCCTATACGCGTTAAAGGACAAATCATAATTGGTCACGGAAGTTCACAGGATCTACAGAATGTGAAGGAGGCAGCACATCACACTGCACATTACATGGTCTAATAGGCCCCATATGGCATTTTGTCACATTCAGTAGATCCTGTAAGCTTTTGTGGTGAGATGTAATTTCCTGGGGTTTATTAGGACTGTAGTAGATAAGACAAAAATAAATCACTTTAAAACTTTGTAAACAAATATGCATTTAGCAACTACGTTCGAATGCCCTCGCGGCCCCGTCCCAATTGATGTCAAAAACAAAAATTAAAACAGAAGAAAGCAGCAAATTAAAACCAATTAAACTCTCTAACCTAAAACATGAACCATGGTTGAAAAAAAGTTGTCTTTTAAACAGAGTAATTCCTAATGTCTTCTGTTGGTCTCTCTCAAGCTATCACAGGGTCATGAAACATAACTCGAAATATATGCATGTACAGATCAGAGTCGCACACATTTGTGTTGTCAGTCAGTGGTAGGATACATAAATCTGATACAAAGTACAAATAATAGGCTACTTCAGTATAGAATGACCGATTGTTTTGTGTTGCAACCTGCAGGTGGCGACAACACATTCCCAATTTCCCTCACTAGTCTAGTGCCTGACAACAAAACATCAAATCATTCATAATGATTATTATTCCCATCTCTCGTAAGGATGAAGCAAGTTTTTCATACTGGTAGTTTATTAGGCCAACTTCGTACCAACAGTCCAAAACCAACGTCGAGCTAATAAACAAGTTAAACAACACAGAACAACAGAACACAGAACAAACAATCAGAAAACCATAAGCATTTGCACATCCAACTTATGAACAGAAAGCGCAAACACATTTGGACAATATCGTACCTCACTGGCAGCATAGCATAGTTCAGTGACGGGAATGCGTGTAGTTTGCCCAAGGAACACATAACCATAGCACAAAACCTGCTAGTGACACGTTGCTTGCAAGCAACATCCCTCTCCCGCAGGTGCTACCGTGCAGAGCCTTGGAAATAGACAGAGTTACCAGTGTTGCCAACTGCCAAAATCCAAAATGCACTAGAGTATGAAGGTAAATATGTTGCAAAATGCACGAACGCGCATGCTTGATTTGAGAACTTGTAGAATATATCTGAGCACTTGCAGACTGGATTTGAACTTGCAGAATGGATTTGAGCAGTTGTATGAAAGAAGTTGAGCAGTTGTATGAAAGAAGTTGAGCACTTGTATGAAAGAAGTTGAGAATGTGTAGAACAGAAATTTGCGATTGCAAATCCAATTTGCACATTCCTGCGGATTACATTTGCAGTTGAAGTGAAAAAACACACGCACTTGCTTGAAAAAAATGTACGAACTTGCAGACTGAAATGTTCACCTGTGGAAAATTGTCACACACACGGGATAAAAATATTAATGCATTTGTAGATTAATATTGCCATGGATAGTGATGCCACACATCTATAATGACAGATACAACCACAACTTCGCGCCTACAACCAAAAATCTCGGCGCCGCGAGTTTTGCAACATATCTTGCAACCGAAACAGATTTGCACTTGAAGGGGAAAACAGATTTTCATGTGTAGAGTGTGGTAGGGGGAGGAGGGGGTTACGGGGGGGCGGGGCCGACTGACGTCATCACATATCAGAGGTCTCAGCTGTTGCCATTACAGCACGTTACAGGTAATCTTACATTATTTTATGCAACGTAATGACTAAACAGATTATAATGTTGAATTTGATATACTCTATGTGTTCTCCATATGAAACAAATAGGACCTAGCCAAACAGAGCTAACTTGTTAGCTATGCTAGTTTACACCTTGTTCAAGGGGCTGTGCTGAATAAGTTTCAGAAATGTAACATCACACAATGCTATGTTTGATGCTCTGATATCAATGTGTTAATAGACTAAAAAAGAATAATATGCGGTGTGAAATCTGAGCAGAAATAGTGACCTTATCACCAGAACTATTTATTACAGCAGATCAGCAGCTCACTGTGAGCTTGTATGTCTGCTAATTTCATAGGCTTTATGATGTGTGTAGGATTAAACTGTCACCTTAGTCCTACTGCATGTCAGTTTGTCATTCATCTTACATTGTATTGTATCATGTTCAAGAAGTCATATTGGACTCTTCATACAGCACATACAGCACTAGCCTGTTGTTTATAGTTACTTGATTTGGAACCTTATTGATTTAATTTTAAATTTAATTTGAATTTAATTAATTTAATCAGTTTAATTTAATGAATTAAAGGTCCATTAGAAATGGTTAATGGTTAAATGAGCAACATGATTAAAATGTATAAGTTAATCATTGACTTAAAATTGACTTTAATTCATTAATGAGTTTTTTTTTTATACAATAAGTTAATAATTCGACTAAAAATGTCTGCTAATAGAAAATAATTAAAATGAAGTAAAAAGACAAACTATAGATTTAAAGATTACAGAACATTTCATTTAGGCATTTATTGATTGTTTTAAATTAATATTAATTTGTTTAAAATGACTTTGAAAGTTTAAGAGTAATTGAAATGAATTACTTAAAATGGCATGTTTAAAATACTTTATTGTTAAAAGACCAGTTTATTAAGACATTTGGATATTTAATGTAAATGCATGTGTTAAACAAATAATTTTGATAAAACATGAGTTAAAAATATATTTTTTTATAATGATGATAATGATATAATTGTCAATCATTGTCAATGTTGTAACATTTTGTTTCTTCTGTTTAAGGTTTACAACCTACAATACTACTAAATGACCAACCAATCACCAAGCTGAAGCCAACAAAAGATACAAAGATACAAGTTGGAAAATAAAAACTTGGATTGTGTTGGGAAAACTTGAGTTGTGTCTAATCCTTTGGAGCGGAACAAGAAAGCGACTTTACACTATGGGGATCGATTACCTGGGCCAGTGGTTACAGTTGTGGGGCCAGTGATTCTTAAAAGCCACTGGCCCGAAGGGCCAGTGGCAAATTTCCCTTAATGTCTACCCCTGCCCCTTTGTTCACTGTTATTTACAGCCCTCCACCAAACACACACACACACACACACACACACACACACACACACACACACACACACACACACACACACACACACACACACACACACACAGAATTTTCTTTTATTTCATTGATCTCCTGTCCCCTGCCACACCACCATGACCTGTGTGTTTTTTGTAATGCAATGAATTTCACCCATTTTTTTAAAAATACTAAATGTGTGGTTTGACAGTAAAGTAGATTATGCCTTTTTTGTTTTCAGGCCTGTTGCTGGAGGCTGCTGAGAAAAAGCAAGATTATAGCGTTCTTCTGCACATCAAAGATAATGATTGTGTGTCTTTGGAAGTGCGTTACCACAGGACCTGTTACAGAGAGTAAACAAGGTCTTTGACCAAGTCTGCGGCAAAATCTTTGGAAGTGCGTTACCACAGGACCTGTTACAGAGAGTAAACAAGGTCTTTGACCAAGTCTGCGGCAAAATCTGGAAACACAGATGAAGTGTGAGTTATTACATTGCATTACCATTTTGCACTTTTCACAAGTAAGGCTTTGACCAACTGCATATACTCTGTATTTTGTCTGTCTTTTGATACAATGTTGACAGCACACCTCTTTGCCCATGTTAGTTATTTTTGTGTCTGTGCTGTGTTTGTGTTTTTTTCCCCCAGAACTGAACAACCATATGCTGCCAGCTACAACATCTTCTGTGAAGAAGTCGTCCGTCAAAGGATTATAGACAACCAAGAAGTCCTGAGGATAAACCAGCTGAGGAAGAAGTTCTTAGACATCGTTAAGAAGAATGAGGACATTGATGCCTCAGACTACAGGTAACTGTGTTCTTGAGATTTCAGTAAACCAAAAAATACACCTGTGTGAAGTGAGCAGCAGTGCAACTGTACCATGTGGGGGTCCCTGATTAGGCACCATTCAAAAAGAAAACCTATTTCATACTGAAAGATTTCAATTGTATTGATGTACTGTATTCTCTCACAAGAAATGTGCATATATGTTTGAACTAATTTGTTTCTTGTTTGGGAAAGAAATCCCTTTTATTCATACATTTGTATTTGTCTTTTTCTATATTTTCTTGTTGCAGGCAGGATAAACTGAAAAGACGACTGTCCCGTGATTTCCCCCAGCTGGTGTTTCACTGCCCTACAAAGCGCAACATCTCCGAACAGTTTTTTGTTGAGACATTATCAGCAGATACATTGTTAGACAGGCTACCTCCTCCATCAGACACGACAACAACTGAGTCAACTGAGGTAAGCCAAGAAAGTGACATAGAACAAACACCTGGACAGCAAACTACCGACCACACAAGGACACTGTATGGTGCAGGACTGATATTGAAGAGACTTGTGAATGACTCCCCCGGGATGAAATGCCCATGGCCCCCCACATCAGAGGATTTGAATGTTTCTGAAGCTAAATCTGTTGTGCCAATTGAACTGTTCAATGTGATTTCTTGGGATTATAGATGCAACAGAGGAACCAACACTAGAGTGTTATGTTGATATTCCGAAAGATGTGAACCTAAAAGTTTTATCTGTTTGTCAAGACATTGTGTATCATTGTGTATTGCTTCTAAAGGTCGTAAGCAGACACCTAAGTCACTTTGTCTTGGTCTAACTGTTCGCCATTTAACAGGTTCATCCATGTTCTATCGCTACTTAATAGATTAGGACATTGTGCTTCCTGGAACACAGTTGTCAGTCTAGACACCAGCCTAGCTCAACTACACCTTCTCGAGGGCAGAGACAAAATCCCTAATGGATTCTCAAAGAAGGCACCAACAGCACTGGTGTGGGACAACATTGATTTTGGGGAGGATACGCTGTCAGGTTGTGGAACTACTCACCATACAAATGGCATTATGCTACAAAGTTCTGTTGTTGAAACAACGTCAAGAACAGACAGACAGCCGCTGAAGAAGTCAGTGTACACATTGAAAGAACCTCCACCCTTCATTGTACAACACTACGCACAGTCTAAAAGACAAGGTCCGCAGAACTTGTTTCATGATGAAAATGTTCCATTGCAGGCAGAGACATATAGGGTAAACACTGTGTCTGCTGCCAAAACAGAACTGGCATATGTTTTAGTGAAGTACACAGATGGTGAAGCATGTACAGTACCAGGCTGGACAGGTTTCCATACAATGCTACAAAGCAATGCCACGCTACCTAAGTCTGCCCTGTATTATCTTCCTGTCATTGAGGCTTCTCCGACAGAAATGTGAACGTGTTGAACTTGCTGATCAGCTAGAACTCGGCCATGTGGTGTTAGTTTTTGACCAAGCTATATATGCCAAAGCACAGCAAATCCGCTGGAAAGATGATGAGTTGACAAAGCGTCTTGTGGTTAGACTAGGTGAGTTTCATACATGCATGTCCTTCCTAGGCATTTTAGGAAAAAGGCTCTGCAGTTATTGGCATCCATACCTTCACAGGTTGTGATTCAACCAGTGCTTTTCATGGCAAGGGCAAAGCAAAGACATTTTCTCTTGCTTGCCAGAAAGAAGAATACCTGACTGGGTTCACAGATTTTGGCAGCAATTTTGCCCTTGACCAGTCAACTTTCAACACACTGAGCAAATATGTGTGCCACCTGTATGGCCAATCATCTGCTAAAAATGTGAACGATGCAAGGTACAAATCATTCTGTATGGCAACATCAGCTTTGCCAGAGCTGTCCATTCCACCAACATGCGATGCTCTCCACCAACATTGCAAAAGGGCAAACTATCAAGCAGCAGTGATGATAGTGTGGTTTGATATGTCAAAAAAACAGCTCCCGTAGGATTTTTGTGCTAAAATTGATTTCTTTTTGCAGATTTTGGTTCTATAGGGTCCAAACTATGGAAAAATGAGGGGGTGCAAATTTTCCCGCCCCCGCCCCCTTTCTGGGGGGGTCATCTATTCGGGACCTCCCAGAACAGTATGCTAGCCAGTTAATGTCCAATTTTCACAATATTAGAATTGTTTTATATATTTTAAATCATTCTGAGATGATTTCTTAAACTTCTAAAGTGATCAGACGAATGTTTTCTGACTTTTGGTAAGGGTGTTCCCTCACTTGGGACCTCCTGGACTGACCATTTTAATGAGATAATTACCATATTTAACTAATTACGTGAATGAACTAAATAATTATGTGAAATACAAAAATATGCATTGCAGAAATGGATTCTACAGGAAAAAATACATAAGGATCAACTGAGAAAAATTGGTATAGCCTTTTATGAATTTATTATTATTTTTATAATATGCACAAGTACTTTAATTGACACATATGCATGCATGCATGCATATAACAGGGGGAATTGTATAACTATAAACTATTCAATAAAATGCTTTTTACCAAGCTTTTCACAGTTGATCCTTATGTACTGTATGTTTTCCTGTAGAATTTATTTCTACAATGCACATTTTTGTATTGTGTATAATTAATTAGATAATTAGCACATTTTACACATGGGCGGAAATAACAGGGAAACCCCTATAACAAAATGATGAAAGGCTCTATCAAACTTTTCTTAGTTGATCATTATGTATTTTGCCATGTAAAATTCATTTCTGCAGTGTACATGTTTGTATTGTGCATACTTGTCCATACTGAGATTCGACACATGGGCGGAAACAACAGGGAAAACCCTGACAAATTGATAAAGGGCATTGCCAAACCTTTCTCAGTTGATTGTTATATATTTCTCCCCTGTGCATTTTTGTATTGTGTATAATTGATAATTAGCATATTTGATATAGAAATAACGGGGAAACACCTCACAAATATGCGGCAATGTTTTCAGACTGGTGGTTAGATGCAGGAGCAATCCCAGAGGTATCCATGTACAAGCTACAGAAGCCTGTCACTACTGTGCAATGAGGCCTTCACTAAGTCCCTTCATCAGTCCTTGTCCAATAGGCATGTTAGTAGAGGAAAGCTTGACCTGCATAGCAACAGTTGCTATTTGGATTGGCATTGGACAGAGACTAAACCCCACCTCAAAGGGTGCAGTTTTGAGAAGGGCTCATTAGACTGTACAGACAGTCATTTGAGGCATTGTTAAGATACAGAATCGAGGCGATAAGAGATGTATCACTTCTTTGGAGCAGATTTCAGGCATTCATTGGAATTCTGACAACAATTCAAATGTCCTTCAGCTGGTCTTACTGTAGTGCCATGCTATCCAGGTGGCCAATGTAGTGTAAGATACAATACTGTATTTGACTGTACTGTATATGCAGTATGGTGTATATCGCACTATGTTACAGTACAGTATGTTACACTACACTATACAGTAAGGTACAGTACATCCTGCTGCAGTACAGTACAATACAGTAAGGTACAGAACAGTCTGCAGCAGTCAAGCATGATACAGTATAGCATTATACAGTATATTACAGTACAGTCAGTGTACTAGTACAGTTCATTAGAGTATTGTACACTACGTATAGAGTATTGTACACTACACTGGCCACCTGGATGACTAGAGTGAGACCAGCCAAAGCCATTCAAATTCTAGTCTTGATAACATGTGTTACATCTCCCATCGTCTGGATTCTGTATCTTAATAATTCCTCAAATTACTGCATGTGCAGTCTAATTGCACAGAAGTAGTGACAGCATTCTACAGCTACACATGATCTCTCTCTGTGATCACTCCTGCATCTACCCACCAGTCTGAGACCATTGCCCCATATTTTTGTTAGGGTTTCCCCTGTTATTTCTGTATCAAATATGCTAATTATCATTAATTACACACAATACAATGCATGTACAGAAATAGATTCTACAGGACAAAATACATAACAATCAACTGAGAAATGTTTGGCAATGCACTTTAACAATTTGTTATAGGGTTTTACCTGTTGTTTCCACCCATGTGTCAAAAATGTTAATTATCTCATTAAGTATGCACAATAAAAAGATGTACAGCGCAGAAATGGATCTTGCATGGCAAAATTCATAATGATCAGCTAAGAAAAGTTTCATAGAGCCTTTCATTTTGTTATAGGGGTTTCCCTGTTATTTCCACCCATGTGTAAAATATGCTAATTATAGAATTAATTATACAGAATACAAAAAATTGCATTGCAGAAATAAATTCTACAGGAAAACATACATAAGGATCAACTGTGAAAAGCTTGGTAAAAAAGCATTTTATTGAATAGTTTATAGTTATATAATTTTCCCTGTTATATGCACATGTGACAATTAAAGTACTTGTGCATATAAAAATATAATAATTAATTCATACAACGCTATACCAAACTTTTCTCAGCTGATCCTCATGTATTTCCCCCTGTAGAATCCATTTCTGCAATGTATATTTTGTATTTCACATAATTATTTAGTTCATTCGCGAATTTATTCAAATATGGTAATTATCTCATTAAAATGGTCAGTCCGGGAGGTCCAAAGTGAGGAAACACCCCTATCAAAAGTCAGAAAACATTCTTCTGATCACTTTAGAAGTTTAAGAAATCATCTCAGAATGATTTAAAATATATAAAACAATTCTAATATTGTGAATATTGGACGTTAACTGGCTAGCATACTGTTCTGGGAGGTCCCGAATAGATGACCCCCCCAGAAAGGGGGCGGGGGGCGGGAAAATTTGCACCCCCCCATTTTTCCATAGTTTGGACCCTATAGAACCAAGATCTGCAAAAAAATCAATTTTAGCACAAAAATCCTACGGAAATACATATCACATTCACACCACACTATGAGGCGTTCTCTGACTCGTATGGTGTGTGTTCCCTCACCAGTTGGCAATGGATGGGGCATGGAAGATGGGGAGTTAGCAGTGACTTGGATGACTAAAAATCCTGCCCCTGATAGCGTGTTGCAAGTAGTCCACTGCAATTGCAAAAAAAGCAAATGTGAAACTGAAAGATGTTCATGTATGTCTGCAAAAATGTTTCGAACAACGAAAGAGAAGAAAGAGGTACATGCATGGGATGATGACTCTGATGAGGATGAGGAGGGTGGTAGGGATGAGTGACCAATTGACCATGCATATGAGCATATGACCATGTACTACTTGTTTTGTTTTGTTGTGTTTGTTTCTTTTTTGTTTTGTATTGATTAAGATTAACAAATGCCACACTGCCTATAAATACAATGCATAACTGCAAAAAAGCACAACCAGCAGAAGGTTTTATTGTGATGCAATGTGTGTTTGTGTGTGTGTGTGTGTGTGTGGGGGGGGGGGGGGGGGGGGGGGGGGGGGGGGGGGGGGGGGGGGGGGGGGGGGGGGGGGGGGGGGGGGGGGGGGGGGGGGGGGGGGGGGGGGGGGGGGGGGGGGCAGGATGTAAAAATGACAGATGCTGCTGTGACACTTGAATACTCGAATAAATGTTTCATACCAAATGTAATAATTTTGACCTCTAGTGCATTTATATTTAGTTTGTCATTTTTTTCTTGCATTAGATCATGGTAACATTTCAATAGACTTTCTGACAGTTTGGTCCAAGCTTCTCAAGATTTTCTTTTAGATTATATAATTACATTTTATGTATAAAACAAGAGCTATTGTTTACATTTGCTGTGTATGTTTCATTGTGCTGGGTGCCATCACTTAAATTGAAGCGTTTTCTTTAACAAATTTGCTACATTTCATGGTCTATATACAAATATGAGTATACTAAATCAGCAATAAGACTTGCAGGTGTTAGTTATATGTATTTATGATATTTGAGAAACATTTTGTGTCGCCAAAATCAATATATAAGCAAATACAGAAGGACTAAATTTCCGATTTTTGCTAATATACTTTCAATATACATTTCTGGCTGGTGACAAAATACTGCAGGATATTATGAGTAGAACTTATAACCCAATGTTCAGAAGGGTATTGTCTATGCAAAAATGCATGACATGGGAACGGAATGGGAACGGAATTCATTTTCTAAGCCTTAATCTGGAATCAGCACGCGGCCTAATTGTATGTTTGATGTTTTGTATTCCTGCCATTCTATTTCTTACTTGCTAATACAAGCCGCCGGGCTATTATAAAACCTTAACTCTGGTCTGTGTTCTAATACTTCTCCCTTCTTACTGCTCCTCCAAACCTAGTAACTAGTCCGGTAACCTGCTAGTAATAACTAAAGGGTTACATAACTGTCATGGATATATTTCAGGGGGAAGCAGAGAAAACAAGGGCGTGTTACACAGGACAGTTCTACCTGACCGGGGACAGAGGCGTCATGGACCAAGACAGATACATGTGGTTTGTTGGACGAGCTGGCAACGTCATCAACTCATCTGGGCATGAGTTCACCCCCTAGGGTGCTTGCAACAACAGTACAATTTACAATTACAATTTAGGCATTTAGCGGACGCTTGATCCAGAGCGACTTACAATGGTGACAAGTTTACAATTTAATCAAGATTTACAACACATTTTACAATATACAAGGAAGCGCTAAAAACATTGTAATATATTAGGCAACCTAAATAAGTCATTGCAGCAAGTACGGCAGTACAGCAACTGGACATGCCACTCAACATGCGGAAGCTTTCTATTGCACTCTGTTGGTTGGTGTTGGTCTAGGCATACCGGATTGGTCCTTTCTAATGAACTCTGTGTTGGTGTTCATCTAGGTACTGCATTGGTCCATTTGAAGTGGAGAACGCGTTGATAGAACACCAGGCTGTGGCGGAGTCTGCGGTTGTCAGCAGCCCTGACCCCATCAGAGGAGAGGTATGTACAGTATGCAGTAACAAAGTTAACAAAGCTTGTAGGTCTGCAATTTTCGGCGAATACACGCCCAGAATATGAATCCTGGGGTTAAAAAAGACAATTATAAAAGTTACTTTCAACATATCCTTATTGAAACAAATATTCTCTCCAGTTTTCCTTGTGACATACCGTGTCTTTGAGGGAATATTTACATAGTTTTGTGCCAACGCATGTGTTTCCCCTCTTATGCAGGTGGTGAAAGCATTTGTGGTGCTTACAGCAGAGTACATGTCACATGACAAAGGCCAACTTGTGAAAGACTTACAAGAACATGTGAAGAAAGTTACTGCTCCATACAAATATCCACGCAAGGTATAAATAAAATACTTCACATCTGCTGTAAGTTGACTGCATACAGGTACCTCACTAATCAGGCCATCCCTGCCTGAAATATCGAGAACTCCATTGTCATCAACTGGAGGTATTGGGGTAATTTCCCCATTCTATTTTATACTCACTAAAAATAATTAAAAAATAAATAAATAACCACTTTCAAAGTGGCATCTTTTTTTTTACATGATAAATAGACCACAGTACCACATTTTAAAAATAAATAAAAACTGTAAATGAAATTCCACAGCCCTCTCACGTATTAGGAGGACAATATCAGTCACCAGAAAAATAAATAACCACTTTCAAAGTGGCATCTTTTTTTTACATGATAAATAGACCACAGTAATTAAAGGCAAAAATAATTTATTAAAGGAGCAGTATGTAAGAATTTTAATAAAACGAATCATAAAATGGCCCTGATATGTCAACAGACATTTAAAATTCATGTTCATTTCAAATACTTGTGTCACTGACAACAGTATGCACACTGTTGCCAACTTGGCGCATTTCTCGCTATATTTAGAGGATTTAATGCGGTCAGGGAACGTAAGTGCGTAGTGTATGTTAATCAGAAATTATTAACCCTACGCCAGGAGCACGTAGTAGACCAGTGGTTGACATTTTGTGGACCGTTCTTACCTCCGACACATTTCCTTGAGTGTAAGGGACACTCAAGGGAAAAAAATAGGCCCAGACCCCCTCACACTGCACACATCTAGCTTTTCACTGGTGCTGGACAATATGTATAAAATGTATAAATAAAGTGTAAATATAACTATGATCTCCCCTCTGGTAATTTGCTCTAATGGAAAGAGACAATTGTCATCAGTAAAAATACCTGTAGCTGTATAATAAGCTAGAGCTCTGGCTTGATTGATTGTTCTGCCCCACGTCAGATAAACTATAGTTACACTAACATCACACATCTATCTGCTACCTTTACGACAATGTCATTGGTGCTCAACTATGTTAGGAAATTAGTTGCCTCCGGATCACTGGGACGATCATTTTCCAAGCACAGCACTAGCTCGTCCGGCCCTTTTTCTAAAATGGAGAAATATGATAATGAACGCAAGTTTGTGGAGTTGCGCAAGAAAGAGTGGGAAGGAAATGGAGAAACACACGGCACAGCACAATGCCTGGGAAGAGGAGTACAAGAGGCAGCTCACTGTTGAGAATCGCCTTTTGGCCAAAGAGCTCCTACCTGTAAAGCTACTGAAGGAAAAGATGGAGGAAAAGAGGGAGAAGCACAACAAATGGGAGGAGTACAGAGGGCAGATGGGCTACCTCGAAAACGGAAAGCCTGGACTAACCTGTTACACAAAGTGGCCTTGAGGGGGGAGTCAACCTTCCGGGGTGGGCGTCGCTCTAAATGATGTGACGTAGAACAGCAGTGGACGGGCGCGGGAGGGGCCGGGGATGACGACACATTCGTGAGATCAAATCAGATCAAGTCATGTAAGTTGACTGGATATACAGGTACCTCACTAATCAGCAATGGTTGATTTCTTAAGTTGTATTTTTTGTTGTTGCTTGCAGGTGGTGTTTGTGGAGCAGCTGCCTAAGACAGTCAGTGGTAAGATTAGAAGAGTAGAGCTACGCAAGAAAGAATGGGGGCAGACTTGAATCAGAACAGAAAAGGATTACCTTGCAAAAAAGCCTCAAACATGTAAGGTGTACGAGTTGACTTTTGCTACTTTTAAGCAGTGTTGGGGAACTTAAAAAGTAAGGAGTTGCAGTTACTTCTCTGAAAAAGTAACAACTCATTACTAAATGATGAAAGTAACTACTTTACTTAGCACTCAGTATGGAACCATGGTATGGCATAGGCAGGAGGAGATTTATTACATTATGTAACATGGGTAACTAACTCACCCATTGAAAGCATGTTAACTGTAATGGTGTTACTGATGGTAAATGTAGGGAGTTACTTTACAAGTTACAGCAAAAAGTAGTTTCTTTACATAAGTGCGTTACTTGTAAGGGTGTTAGTCCCAACACTGCTTTTACTGCTTTTAAGTACATTATGATACACATTATGAAGTATTTTAGTCAACTAAATTATGAATTCTGGACTTTTACTTGTAACAGAGTACAAATGTATTATTTTCTATATGGCAATGATCATGAACCTTCCCTGGGTGATTTGGTTGAGACTCGTTCAAATTCATTAACTTTCTTTTTTCTTTCTTTTCTGACTTTCTTTCAAATTGATTGACAGTTTTTTTTTATTATTTACTTACTTACGCCTGACACCCCTGCTGGGGTATAGGCCGTCGACAAGGGTCCTCCAGAGTTTTCGGTCACTGGCGTTCTTTTCCATCTGCGACCAGGTGTATCCCAGTCTCTTGCAGTCTGCCTGGAGATCTCGCCACCAGCTGTTTTTGGGCCTGCCTCTGTTCCTCTTCCCTTGCGGGTTCCAGGACAGAGCCTGTCTGGTCGTATTTGACACCGGCTTCCGCAGCGTGTGCCCGATCCATCTCCACCTTCTTTGTCCAATCTCATCTGCTACGGGTACTTGTTCAGTTTCCATCCACAGGTTGTTGTTGCTGATCTTGTCTGGCCAATGGATTTTCAGGATTCTTCTGAGACACTTGTTGATGAAGATTTGCACTGTATTTACTGTCACCTTTGTTATTCTCCAGGTCTCTGATCCATAGAGCAGGACAGATTTTACATTGGAGTTGAATATTCTGATTTTTGTTTTTTGATTTATCTCTCTAGAGTGCCAGATGTTTTTGAGGAGGATAAAGGCAGTTCTTGCCTTTCCTATTCTTGCAGTTACATCTGCATCAGTACCTCCCTGGTGGCTAATAACGCTACCTAGATATGAGAATGACTCTACCTCCCTATTGTGGTGTTACCTAGCGTGATTGGTTCTGCACTTGTCGTATTTATCCTCATGTTTTTAGTTTTTCCATTGTGGATGTTAAGTCCTACTTGGGCGGAAGTCTCTGCAAGTGTTTTGAGCTTATCTTGCATTTGGTGGTGGTTATGTGACAGTAGTGCCAGGTCGTCTGCGAAGTCCAGGTCATCCAGCTGTGTCCATAATGTCCACCTGATTCCATTCTTCCTATTTTCTGTTGTTGTTCTCATGACCCAGTCAATAACTATTAAAAACAAGAAAGGGGATAGGAGACAACCCTGTCTCACCCAGGCGCGTAGCGTGCGTCGGACATCAGCCTCGGCCAGTAGAACCCCCCCCGCATAGCGGCGGACATCTAAACCGGGCGATAGATAAAGCCGTTGTTACTTTCTAATAAGTAATGCAAGAAAGAGAAGCGTGAATGAAACGTCAATAAATACACAGTGCAAGTATATTTGTATATATGTATAAGTAGGCTATATGTATTTTCGTTTATTCTCAAAATTTGTATTTACAAATACCTTTCATCCCCAGCCTCTCAAGGCAAGTACAAAAGGTTTTAGGCTACTGGAAATAGATGGGCGCATGGGCCATTAACACCTATTGTTTTGGGAGGCCAACTTTGCCACCTCCAGTCACCAGGACCAGTTAAACAGGTTTTGACCCATTTGATAACAATAGCCTGGATGAATAGCGGGGCGTCAAGCCGTCTAACACCCCCAACACTAAGCTACTCATGGTGTCTGTCTGTCTGTTCCCCTGAATTCTCGGCCCCAGTGTACTGTACCTCAGCCTGGGCCAGCAAAATAATTCGGGGCCATGGCTCCAATGGCCCCAATGACGCTACGCCTCTGGTCTCACCCCGGTCTTGATTTCAAACTGGTTTGTGAGCTGTCCGTCATGTATTACTCTGTAGTTCATTCCAGCGTAACTGTTTTTAATGAGGTTCACCAGCTTTGTGGAACCCCGTGGTGTCTCAGCAACTTCCAGGTGGTCTCTCTGTCTACACTATCGAAGGCTTTTTCGTAGTCAACGAAGTTGACGTAGAGTGAGGAGTTTCACTCTATTGACTGCTCTATGATAATACGAAGAGTGGCAATTTGGTCTACACATGATCGGTTCTTCCTGAAACCTGCTTGCTGGTCTCTTAGTTGTTGGTCTACTGCTTCCTTTATTCTCTCCAGGATAACTCTATAAAGTACTCTCCCTGGCACAGAGAGTAGGGTGATCCCTCTATAGTTGTTGCAGTTTGCCAGGTCTCCTTTCTTTGGGATCTTAGTAATATGGCCCTCTTTCCAGTCTGCTGGTATTATTTCTTCCCAGATTCTTTTAAATAGTGGATGCAGCAGGCTCACAGTGGTATCAACATCCGTCTTTAGGGCTTCGGCCGGGATGTTATCTGGCCCTGCTGTTTTTCCACTCTTAAGGTGTTGTATAGCTTCCCGGATCTCCTCTCTGCTAGGTATGTCGCAGCTGATGGGGAGGTCGGTCTCTGCAGGTTGTAAATCTGGGGGGTTTGTTGGTGGGGGTCTGTTTAGTAGTTCCTCAAAGTGTTCTGCCCATCTCTGTAGTTGGCCATCTTTTCTTTTAATACTGCTTCCGTCTTTATCCCTAACCGGCCTTTGTGGTCTGCTATATTTGCCTGACAGCTTTCTGGTGGTGTCGTATAGCTGCTTCATGTTTCCGCTTCTTGCTGCTTTTTCTGCTTCTTCAGCTAAGTTGTCAATATATTTTATTTTTATATTTTATTATTAAACCCCCTCATAAATCATACATATCCTACAGAAAAGCTATTATGTAGGCAATACAATGGTCTTTGCATACTGAAGTCTGTGTTGAACCTTTTTTTGTCAAAATGGTTGATGTACTCATATTACGTCATAACTGGTGTCATATTCAATGATGTGATCCTCAAGGCAGCCTTTAAAAGGTGCTACTCATGCAATAAATCTAGACTGAGCCCTTATAGTTGTAAGCAGACTGAATTTTGAAGTGTTTAAGTGTTTCTTCTGCAAGATGCCCCTGCTCCGTAAGTTCCGTAGCTTTCTTGGCTTAAAGTCACAAAAGCTAAAGGAGGAGAAACTTAAGAAGACTGCTCAGGCACTCAAAGAATCTGAGGATATGCTGAAGAAGAGGGTTGAAACTTTGGAAGCATCCATCCAGAAGGAAGTGCTCACCATAAAGGGGAACCTCAGAAGCCGCAACAGGGAGACGAGCCATCTGGCTTTGGAGAGAAAGAAAATGTACGAGGAGCAGCAGCAGCACGTTGCCATCGGCCAGCTGAGCTTCGTGCAGAAGCAACTGGGGGAACTGGAGCTAATGCAGAGCAACGCCACCTGTGTCAAGTCCCTGAAACTTCTCGACAAGTACATGGAATCCGTGGATAGCGACACCCAAGACGTGGACGACCTCATGTCAAGACTCGCGGACCACAGTGAGCGGTTGCGGAAGATCGGAACATCACCTCGAAGCCCATTGGCACGGACTGCACCCAAACCAAAGACGACCTGGAGAAGGAATTGCTGACTCTGGAGCTGGCTTTGGGGGGGTATGAGATGCCCAGCCCGCCAACCTTCCTCCCGGGGCAGATGGACAATTTGGAGGACGCGAACCTGATGCAGGAGCTGGATCTGCTGGGAAACGAAGAAGTGGGGGACTTGGGGGACTTGCTGCCCAACCCGCCAACCACTCCCCCGGGGCCGCTGGCAAGCGAGCACGTTGACGCCGCTCAGCGTTCCAGCATTCCACTCGCTGACCTGGAGCTGGTAGAGTAGCAGTCGCTGGAGACCAAGGAGACATCAGAGACATCCGTGTATGCCTGTCCGAGGAGGGTCCATCCATCGACAAAAATAATCAGATTGTAAAGTGTTCAACACAGTGTCTCTGTGCTGGGTGAAGAAACTTTACACTTGGCTAACAATGTAGTCCAGGCTTCCCCTTTTGCTCAGCATGGACGAAAATGAAAGCCAGGGGGTCGGGGCTATGGTGTGTGCATGCACACACACATATTTGGCCATCCCTGCCTGAAATATCGAGAACTCCATTGTCATCAACTGGAGGTATTGGGGGTAATTTCCCATTCTATTTTATACTCACTAAAAATAAATTAAAAAATAAATAAATAACCACTTTCAAAGTGGCATCTTTTTTTACATGATAAATAGACCACAGTACCACATTTTAAAAATAAATAAAAACTGTAAATGAAATTCCACAGCCCTCTCACGTATTAGGAGGACAATATCAGTCACCAGAAAAATAAATAAATAACCACTTTCAAAGTGGCATCTTTTTTTTTACATGATAAATAGACCACAGTAATTAAAGGCAAAAATAATTTATTAAAGGAGCAGTATGTAAGAATTTTAATAAAACGAATCATAAAATGGCCCTGATATGTCAACAGACATTTAAAATTCATGTTCATTTCAAATACTTGTGTCACTGACAACAGTATGCACACTGTTGCCAACTTGGCGCATTTGTCGCTATATTTAGCGCTTTTTCAGACCCCCCTAGCGCCCAAATTAGTGAAAAACTCCTGGCGGAAAATCTGGCGCATTTTTGCTGGTGAGTTGGTGCGAAATTGGTTGACAGGCGCCAGAAATAAAACCCTTGTTAATCATGTTTTTCTCTCTCTGTGCCTCAATTTGACAGAGACGAGAGACCCGAGAGACAACATTATCACCCGGAAAGAAGAAATTACCTACCTGGGTTCCATCCTGGAGGCAAATCTTTCCGGTGATAAAATGGCCACCAACGTAATCAAAAAGGTCAACCAAAGAACTAGATTCCTATACAGGATCTCCTCACTGGTCAACAAAGACACTCTGAAGACCATAACTGGAGCCCTGGTACAAGGTTACTTTGACTATGCCTGCACCTCTTGGTACCACAGCACCTCAAAAACCTTAAAAACAAAGCTACAGACCTCCCAAAACAAACTTGTCAGACTGTTACTTGGCCTCACACCCCGAACCCACCTCACCCCTGCCCACTTCGACAGTTTGGGTTGGCTTAGGGTTGACGACAGAGTACAACATCTCGCAATGGGCTTGGTCCACAAGATATGATACTCTACCAAAATACCCTTGTACCTATCCAAATACTTCCTTAATGTCAATGAGGTACACTCCCACAACACCAGAGGGAGTGCTACTAACCATGTCCAACCCAGATTTGGCACAAACAAGGGACTTAATTCCTTCCGCTCATATGCCACCAAAATGTGGAATGCCCTATACCAACAGTCATAAAGGCATGTGAATCCCTTGACTCCTTCAAAACCGCTCTCAAAGGGCACCTACAGATGGCTGCAATTCTAAACTGGCCTCTGTAAAACTAAAATGTATATAAAATCCCCCCACCCACCCCGCCTCTCCTCATTGTACATTTCTCTTTTCCCTTTTTTACCCCCACTATGATTTTGCCTCCATGATTTGCTGCTTCTGATTTTACTGAAGTAGTTATTTTGTATGTACGGTATTTGAATGCCTCAATGAAATGAACAAGTTGGCCACTATTGTAAACAAGTGTATGCTTAACTAGTGTGTCGAATCAGTTTTTCAGATTTGATGTAGTTGTACTTGAATTGTACTGTAATTCTCCAAGCTGTTATCAGTTTTGTAGCAGTGTGTACTTGACTTGTACTGTAACTCTCATCTCTGTTAATAAAAATTTCATTCATTCATTCATTCATTCATATAACAAGAGGCACAGGTCATTCCAGTATAGACGAAGTTACGACAACTCGGTTCACTTAATGGGGACAGTTCTATGGCGGCTCTTATACATAGACTTCTATTGAAAAGCGGGACAAGCATGCAAAGCGAGCGCTAGGTTTCTGACTCCTTCAATGTCGCAATCTCTGTACTGTATGGCTCTCTTCCCTCCTCCCTCGCTCCGACACATACATGTAAGAGAGCGCAGCACACACAGAGACAAGAAGAGGACTTGATGATATTACAATTTAACAATAAGCTTTGCTGTTTTAATCTTGTACTAACAGAACTATAATCCACATATGAATAGGTTAGCCAGCGTTTTCTGCTATGCTAACGTTGCAAACTTCTGTTAAGCAGGCAGGTGCGTGTGTGCCTGTGTGTGTGTGTGTGTGTGTGTGTGTGTGTGTGTGTGTGTGTGTGTGTGTGTGTGTGTGTGTGTGTGCGTGCGTGCGTGCGCGCGCATTTGTGAATGCAGTGCATGCTGAAAATTCAGTTAAAGCAGTGGTTCTCAAACCTTATTTGCAGCACCCTGTAACTCTGAGACAACAAGATTGGGCTTCATTTGATTCCATTTGGAGACCCCCAGAGTCAGTCCTGTAAGGGTCCATTTAGAACTCTCTGAAGGAACAATGGTCCTTGGAGTGGACCCATATATATGTGGCCAGGGCACTAAGGCCCAGAACCATATAAGTAGCCTGACTACGCCACTCAGGAATTTCACCTGAGAATGTTAAACTAAATTAGAGATGTACAGAAGCAGTGAGATTGACCAGCCCACCGGGTTGGCAAATCTAAGGAGATGGCAGAGACGTGTTTCCAGTTGAATTAGTTGATTAATTTATTCACAACCAGTGCATATAATAGGATGTTCAGGTTATTACAAAAGGTTAATTAAAATTGACTTTATTACAGTAGGTCAAGATATCAAATATATATCGAAAAAGGTTAAGATGGACGTCAGGTAGCGGTCTGGGTCCTGCCGGTGGTCCTGGAAGGGAAGGAAGGTAGGGAGTGAGGGAGTGTAGGGACAAAGAGCAACGCCACCAAAAACACAGCAAACCCCCAAGCTGGGTCACACACACACTGCAAACTAAACAAAAATAAGATTAAACACCAGTAAAATTGCACACCAGAATGAAACACGCTTGGTAGCCCGCAAAGTACCCTGAAAGAAAACCCAACACCAGTGAACCCCCCTCCACCTGTCCAGGACGCAGCCAACCAGTTCCCCGTAGCCTACTACCGTTGTCTTAAAATATATAGTTAAGCAGTTTGATTTGTTCGCTGTTCAGT
Organism: Benthosema pterotum; assembly: GCA_039105355.1. Lineage (NCBI taxonomy): Eukaryota > Metazoa > Chordata > Actinopteri > Myctophiformes > Myctophidae > Benthosema > Benthosema pterotum. The sequence goes on along the minus strand of CM076971.1, from coordinate 19,459,427 downwards.
TGGTTTACCAAAAATAAAATGCATACAAAACGAATTCAAATAAACAAAAATAATGGAGGACAAAAACAGCAGGTAGCCCAGAACGTCGCCGGTGTTAACATGCACACACACACACACATCCAGTTTCCTACACGGTGGGCAGCAAAGTGCCATGAAGAGCGGGTCTCAAAAAAGGAAGTCTAATTGTAGGCCTACACTGCTGGGTAGTTGGCCCACAGTAGCCCGGTTACAAGGCTGAGAGCTATATGAAAGTGTTCTGTAGACATTGGGCGAACTTGCCCTTTAAGTTCCCGTTTGTGGGAGATCATACAGCACCTTAGTAAGTAGCTCCAACATGCACGTTTATAGTACAGCCCGACCAGCGCCCAGCAGGCACCTTGAACAGAGGGACGCTCTCTCATGCTACCCCCACCGACAGACAGCCATCTAATGCCAGCTGCATGCGGCTCGTATTAATCACCCAGCTGATTGGGGCGTTGCGCTGCGTTGCTAAGGGCAACCCATGGAGTCCAACCCACTACAATCTACCCCCTACTTCTTGTCGATGTCCCAGCGATACATTAAAAAGTCACTTCCATGGCCTCAACAGTTTTCATAATACCATACGTAGGGACCCAAGAGTTTAGGGCAGACGTGCCCACAGTACAGAACTCCTGTGCCTCCGCTTACAGTGGCAAACGAAGATTAAACAATAAGGGGTGCCTCCACATACTTGCAGGGGCAACAATGACGAACAAGGGGGTGCCTCCACGTACTTGCAGGGGCAACTAGGACGAACAAGGGGGTGCCTCCACGTACTTGCAGGGGCGACGAGGACGAACAAGGGGGTGCCTCCACGTACTTGCAGGGGCGACGAGGACGAACAAGGGGGGTGCCTCCACGTACTTGCAGGGGCGACGAGGACGAACAAGGGGGGTGCCTCCACGTACTTGCAGGGGCGACGAGGACGAACAAGGGGGGTGCCTCCACGTACTTGCAGGGGCGACGAGGACGAACAAGGGGGTGCCTCCACGTACTTGCAGGGGCGACGAGGACGAACAAGGGGGGTGCCTCCACGTACTTGCAGGGGCGACGAGGACGAACAAGGGGGGTGCCTCCACGTACTTGCAGGGGCGACGAGGACGAACAAGGGGGGTGCCTCCACGTACTTGCAGGGGCGACGAGGACGAACAAGGGGGGTGCCTCCACGTACTTGCAGGGGCGACGAGGACGAACAAGGGGGGTGCCTCCACGTACTTGCAGGGGCGACGAGGACGAACAAGGGGGGTGCCTCCACGTACTTGCAGGGGCGACGAGGACGAACAAGGGGGGTGCCTCCACGTACTTGCAGGGGCGACGACGACGAACAAGGGGGGTGCCTCCACGTACTTGCAGGGGCAGACGAGGGCGAACAAGGGGGGTGCCTCCACGTACTTGCAGGGGCAGACGAGGGCGAACAAGGGGGGTGCCTCCACTTGCAGTGGCAAACGAAGGAGAGTTACGGGGCAGGGGGAAACCATGAGCACCGAAGCAAGCTCTTTGTCCCGGTTGTCCCGTTGGCTCGAGGCTGCATCCTCAGGTCCTGTGGCTCCTGCTCGTTGCTCATCGTGACGAGGTAGTTGTCCACAGGTGCCTCCTTTAATGAAGCCAGCTGCTGTTTTTGTCCTTAAAATAAATAAACTCAAACACATATAGACAAAGGAATGTAAACCAACTGATTAAATAAAAACTGGAGTGACACGTCTCTGCTTTACAGTTTGTTCATCCTGCCGACTACGCCATTTGTGGCCAGGGCACTAAGGCCCAGAACCATATAAGTAGCCTGACTACGCCACTCAGGAATTTCACCTGAGAATGTTAAACTAAATTAGAGATGTACAGAAGCAGTGAGATTGACCAGCCCACCGGGTTGGCAAATCTAAGGAGATGGCAGAGACGTGTTTCCAGTTGAATTAGTTGATTAATTTATTCACAACCAGTGCATATAATAGGATGTTCAGGTTATTACAAAAGGTTAATTAAAATTGACTTTATTACAGCAGGTCAAGATATCAAATATATATATCGAAAAAGGTTAAGATGGACGTCAGGTAGCGGTCTGGGTCCTGCCGGTGGTCCTGGAAGGGAAGGAAGGTAGGGAGTGAGGGAGTGTAGGGACAAAGAGCAACGCCACCAAAAACACAGCAAACCCCCAAGCTGGGTCACACACACACTGCAAACTAAACAAAAATAAGATTAAACACCAGTAAAATTGCACACCAGAATGAAACACGCTTGGTAGCCCGCAAAGTACCCTGAAAGAAAACCCAACACCAGTGAACCCCCCTCCACCTGTCCAGGACGCAGCCAACCAGTTCCCCGTAGCCTACTACCGTTGTCTTAAAATATATAGTTAAGCAGTTTGATTTGTTCGCTGTTCAGTTGGTTTACCAAAAATAAAATGCATACAAAACGAATTCAAATAAACAAAAATAATGGAGGACAAAAACAGCAGGTAGCCCAGAACGTCGCCGGTGTTAACATGCACACACACACACACATCCAGTTTCCTACACGGTGGGCAGCAAAGTGCCATGAAGAGCGGGTCTCAAAAAAGGGAGTCTAATTGTAGGCCTACACTGCTGGGTAGTTGGCCCACAGTAGCCCGGTTACAAGGCTGAGAGCTATATGAAAGTGTTCTGTAGACATTGGGCGAACTTGCCCTTTAAGTTCCCGTTTGTGGGAGATCATACAGCACCTTAGTAAGTAGCTCCAACATGCACGTTTATAGTACAGCCCGACCAGCGCCCAGCAGGCACCTTGAACAGAGGGACGCTCCCTCATGCTACCCCCACCAACAGACAGCCACCTCATGCCAGCTGCATGCGGCTCGTATTAATCACCCAGCTGATTGGGGCGTTGCGCTGCGTTGCTAAGGGCAACCCATGGAGTCCACCCCATTTCTAATATATTAGTATTGAAGTCAAATGATAACCAAGCTATACGCTGCGCTGCCTGGGCAAAATAGCCTGCATAGAATGACAAAGACACACATTTAAAATAGTAAATAACTGTAAACAGAAAATTGAAATAAAAAAGACCACATACAACAGTAACGCACATACAGCAGACAATATGGGTCAAATATCAAATATGTAACATGTGCAATTGTTAATTTTTATATTGCAGCAGGATAAAACTGGCGGTTAAACAGGTGTCGGGTCCTCACCCTGTCTAACGTGGGGGGAATCAAGGACAGTGGAGGAAAAGCGTAAAGCAATGTCCGAGGCCACTCGTGAGCGAGGGCGTCTACGCCCAGTGGGCCTCCCCCCCGCATCGAGAAGAACAGGGGACATTTTGCGTTGTCCGGAGAGGCAAACAAATCCACTTTGGGGGTCCCGAACCTGCCCCAAATTTTTGCTACTACTGCTGGATGAAGAGACCATTCCGCATATTGAAGTGGACCCCTGGACAGCAGGTCGGCTCCCGCATTGAGGAGACCTGGAACGTGACAAGCTTTTATTGATAGGAGGTGTTCGTGGCACCAAAGGATCAACTGGCATGCCAAGAGGTGCAACCGGCGAGACCTGAGGCCGCCCTGTTTGTTGATGTAACACATCGTTGTGGTATTGTCCGTGCGAATCAGCACATGGCACCTGTGAATGAACGGTTTGAAATGGCGTAGAGCTAGTAGAACTGCCATCAACTCCAAGTAATTTATATGGGTGGACCGAAGGCTGGACCCCCAGGTGCCTTTGGCTGACCTCCCGTCGAGGGTGGCGCCCCACCCCGACATACTGGCATCCGTCGTGACCACCTTTCTGGAGAGAATCATGCCCAGTGGGACGCCCTCCACTAGGACATGTTGTCCTTTCCACCACTTCGGAGCCAAAACACACTCCGTTATCACTAAGACACGCCTGCGGCGTTGGCTGCAAGGAACCCTCAGAGATCTCATCCAAACTTGAAACGGTCTCACTCTCGTGTGTAACCTGCCTAGACGAACTAGTGACACGGCCGACGCCATAAGACCTGACATTCTCAGACACGTCCCATACGTGACTTTGCGTCGTGTTTGGAAAAGCGCAAGACATTTGTGGAATGATTCCACTCTCTCCTGACTCAACCTGGCCTTGAAAGAGAGAGAGTTCAATGTTATTCCTATATAATCTATCATCTGTGTAGGCACCAAAACACTTTTTTCGTGATTTATGCTGAAACCCAGCGATGACAGAAGACTTACCACTTGTTGAGTCTGATACAGCGGGTCCAGGACGATGTGCCGAGTGGTCATTGTCCCTACAGACAATAGTCCGAAAAATTCGGAACATTGTCCGAAGTATTTACATTTTCTACACAACCTTCCGAAGGGTCATTATCCCGAAGGATAATGAACGGTTTGAAATGGCGTAGAGCTAGTACCTGGCTAGTACCTGAGCTAGTAGAACTGCCATCAACTCCAAGTAATTTATATGGGTGGACCGAAGGCTGGACCCCCAGGTGCCTTTGGCTGACCTCCCGTCGAGGGTGGCGCCCCACCCCGACATACTGGCATCCGTCGTGACCACCTTTCTGGAGAGAATCATGCCCAGTGGGACGCCCTCCACTAGGACATGTTGTCCTTTCCACCACTTCGGAGCCAAAACACACTCCGTTATCACTAAGACACGCCTGCGGCGTTGGCTGCAAGGAACCCTCAGAGATCTCATCCAAACTTGAAACGGTCTCACTCTCGTGTGTAACCTGCCTAGACGAACTAGTGACACGGCCGACGCCATAAGACCTGACATTCTCAGACACGTCCCATACGTGACTTTGCGTCGTGTTTGGAAAAGCGCAAGACATTTGTGGAATGATTCCACTCTCTCCTGACTCAACCTGGCCTTGAAAGAGAGAGAGTTCAATGTTATCCCTATATAATCTATTATCTGTGTAGGCACCAAAACACTTTTTTCGTGATTTATGCTGAAACCCAGCGATGACAGAAGACTTACCACTTGTTGAGTCTGATACAGCGGGTCCAGGACGATGTGCCGAGTGGTCATTGTCCCTACAGACAATAGTCCGAAAAATTCGGAACATTGTCCGAAGTATTTACATTTTCTACACAACCTTCCGAAGGGTCATTATCCCGAAGGATTTCGCGAAATAATTCTTCCGAACGGACAACATGCAGAACGGACAATGTCCCGAAAGTGGGTGTGTGTCGTCTGGGTGCGCGCGCGTGCACGCACGGGGGGGTGAGAGCGGGGAGGGGGGTCTGCAGTGCAGACGCATTCTGCCCATCTACACTGTCTCCCCTCTCTGTGTGTTTACTAATGGTTGCTATAGAAACCCGTAGCGGACACACGTGGGCATAGCCACGGGCGCTTTGTGTGTGTATGTCGTCTGGGGTGCGCGCGTGTGCACGCACGTGTACGCGCGCGGCTTCATTGCGCGCCGGTTTCATTAAGAGCGCAAATTGTTTCAATAAACTTTGTGTGAGTCCTTTGCTTACTGTAATAGTGGGACGAGCGGCCGGCACTGGGCGCGCAGAAAGAACTGCGTAGTAGCAGCCCATAATAATAGTCTCCTAATGATCAGCCAGCGTCTTGCACCTGCTGCCTGGCGGACCAGAGACTAGAAAACCCCCCAGTATAGAAGGAAAACAACCAAAACAATAGCACCACACACACACACACACACACACACACACACACACACACACACACACACACACACACACACACAGGGTTATCAACATGGTGGTGATCGCCGCTGTGAAACGGCACGGTCGTTATAATGTTTCAAATCCGCCAAGTGATGCGAAACAAAGTAGCACTCCAGTCGTACACGGTGGCGGTGGTGGTGTTGTGCGGATGTTGGGCTTGTTTGCAACATTGTGGCGCTTCTCGTGTTACTTTATAACTGTGTCGCCTCTTCCTCCTCCTCGGGCAGGGATGGAGACAGGGGTGTAGTGGAGGGGGGGCGCGGGGGGACGGAGTCCCCCCACTTCTCTCACATCTAAAATATTTTTTGGGGAAAAAAATGTTTTTTTTTTGACTTGTCATTTACTTTTATGGATACAATTAAGCATTGTAAACCATCTTTCTCAATATACTATTCAATATGCATGTTTTAATAGTGTGTCTGTCTGCTTTGTGCAGGTGCACGCGAATGCACATGCATGTGTGCGTGCACGTGTCTTAAGAGGCGTCCCCCCACTTCTAAAAGTACCACTACAACACTGGAGACAATGTAGCCATGTAATGTGTGTGTGTGTGTGTGTGTGTGTGTGTGTGTGTGTGTGTGTGTGTGTGTGTGTGTGTGTGTGTGTGTGTGTGTGTGTGTGTGTGTGTGTGTGTGAGAGAGAGAGTTAAGGGGCCAGTCCATCTACTTCTGTTGGATAGTGACATGAATAGTGACAGCCGGAAGTTACTGAATGCATTGGAGCCTATGTGCTCGCGCGAGTACATGAACCACGTGACCAGGCTGCTTTCTGACCCCTCAATGTCGCAACTCTTCTACTAGATGGCTCTGCTACCGTGCTGCTAAGCGAGCCATCAAGATGCGAACTTGCGACACTAAGGCCCTCATTTATCAACGTGGTGTACACCCAAAAAGGAACGTAGAGCATGCGTAGAGCAGAATTCCCACATTGTTTGACATGTATCATTCCCACCATGAACTTGAAGTTGATCCTACGTCCGGACAAAACCCACGTCAGGTCGGTAGCTGTCGTAGGATTTGTCCTTGCCTGTTTTTCAGTCCTAAACAAGCGGAGCAGCATTGTCTGAACTGCAGAAAGGTATCTAAAGTTATCTATTCACTCCTAATAGCTATAAACCTAATAAATGATACAGATGAAAAATATATAGGTTTGAAAAGGCATAATATGCGAGATTACATCCCTGATCCCAGTGGGGTGAAAATAAAATAAAAGCCACTTTTATTTGCAGTGACAAATACATGCACAGCCTGACTATTTAAAATGATATTATATGCTACGTTAGTACATGTATATCGTTCGCCTCAGTCACTCAGATAAACTGCGATTAAACTGAGATTGCATCGATGTGGATCTACAGTAGCCTACGTCTGGTTTGTACAACGGTCTGCACGAAGGATATGGGGAGAGAGGTAGGCTACGTGCGCTCTTCCTAAAAATGCATGGATTTAAAGGAGCCGTATGTAAGAATTTTAATAAAACGAATCATAAAATGGCCCTGATATGCCAACAGACATTTAAAAATCACGTTCATTTCAAATACTTGTGTCACTGACAACAGTATGCAAGTCAGGATAATCACGTTTAAAAAGTGCAGTTGCAGCCCTCAACTGATGTTGTTGTTGTCATTTTTTGTTTTGGCCGAAGCGCCACCCTCCACTTATCTCCCAATCATGAAGGCAGAAGTTTTTCGGCATCCAGGTTGCCAGCTCAGCTCTAGTTACCGCAGCAGCTGCTACTAACATGTTGATAAAGAAACCTTCCGAAACCTAAAAGACCTCGTTATGAATCGGATTTGTTTTAAAAACATATTGGAGTCAATGTAAGCGTACACATCACGGCGAATTAGCCAAATAGCGAAAATGCGACTATTTTCGCTTTTTGTTTTTTCGTGTTGGTGTCGTTTTTTTCAGAATGCAGCAGCCTAAACTACTCTGCTGTGTAGAAACCCAAAACCGCAGCGCATCTTTCTCTTTCTCTCTCTCTCTCTCTGCGTGTGTGTGTGTGTGTGTGTGTGTGTGTGTGTGTGTGTGTGTGTGTGTGTGTGTGTGTGTGTGTGTGTGTGTGTGTGTGTGTGTGTGAGAGAGAGAGAGAGAGAGAGAGAGAGATGCGATATTGTATTGCGCATCAATCCATGGCCAAACTTCGAGCTATATATGATCTGCAAACAATTAATCTTATGCCTTAATATCTCATAATAAGGTGGCAGTTTGGTAGACAGTTTGTGCATAATATAGAACTATAGGCTACACAGCTTTCTCTAGGGCAAGGGGTCTGGGGCGACACGCGCTCTCATGCTTTAATAGGATAACCCGCTCGTAACTTCCCGAGACGTTCTCATCTTGCGGGTCGCGGACCCACAAATGGATATATGTTGACGGATCAGCCAGGGGGCAGGGTGAAGTGTCTTGGGTTCAAGTGGTAAGGGGGGGCAGGATGGGCGAGAATGGTAATGGGCCGAGAGGAGTGGTACAGGCGACTGTACATGTCCCCCCTCCTATGAAAAAGAGTTCAGACCGCCCACCATTTCCAGGTGTGGCGTCTGGACGCCCCCTCGCCAGGGGCCATAGGTTCAGGGCACAAGAGGGGTACGGTGTCTATCCAACAAGTCACAATTCACCTCCCCGGGAATACCAGCTGATGGAGAGACCGGGGCACGTTGACAGAGCTCGTATTTCACCCCCGAGTACAAGTCACTTCCAGCAGAGAAGAGAGTACAAGGGAGTGCTGGGGAGAGACAGGGATTTGCGCTTTGACCCTGAGCCTCGCCGGGTGGCTGGTGGATTTGGGCAGGGTCGCAGGCCTGCGTCTCGTCCTGTTGCGCGTCCATACTTCAAGCAGGGGGAATTCTGAGGAGGGAGACGGACTCACACCAGACAGCTGATAAAGTGTCGTGCCTTACGTATAATAAAACATATTATTCATGTGCATGTGGTACCTTACAAGTTTGTACATAGTGAAGTGGGGATGATTATTTTTCGCCTCCCTAAAGAAAGGGTGTCTTATCAGTGTTTTATTGTTCTGTGTATGTTATCATGTCCTGTTTTTTTTTTGTTTTCTTACCAGTAGACTAGGCGCCGTATGATGCAAAACAAAGACGCTTTTGTGCTTATGTGTGAACCATGATAGCGTTACCTCCTTATGGGGTACCTTAGTGAATAATTGCCGACACAGTTAGGCCGATCGGGGAAAATGATGGTTCAGGGGTCCTGGTGTCATGTGAAGGGGTTGATAAGAGTGAGCGTCGGAGAGAAGAAGACGATGAGTTACGTCGGGGAGTTGTACCAGAGATAAACCCGCAAGAATAGGGGGATTGTGAAGAAAAAATAGGAGGGGTTTGTATAGTATACACAGGCAGAGATTGGCGGACTCCAAATTTCGGCTTAGACTCACGGACTGCTGCCTTTCTAAAAATGCATGGATTTAACCCTACACTGCAGAATACTAACCTGTAGCCTATTCCATTCACGGCGATGTAATAAAAACTGGTCCTATAGGTTTTCAATGTGGTCCGAGGACCACCAGTGGTTCTTGAGAGGGTTCCAGGTGGTCCTCAGGTAACCAGATGAAAGTTGGCTCTTGAGAGTGTAAACTAAAAATAAAACCAAATGCCATGCTATTATTTTACTTAGCCTACTTAAAACAACGGCGAACGGAGTTGCGTGTGTCTAACAGCGAGGGGGGGGGGCTGTTGCGCCGCGGGAAGCAGCGCAATCGGGCTGGGGGGGGGGGGGGGGGGGGGGGGTGGCTGACTGGCGTGCCATGGGAAGAAGCGCAATCGGTGGAAAGTTTTTTTTTCTTTTTTTTCCCCTCATCACCATGGTTGCTGGACGTATTGCAGTTGTTCATGTCGCAAAGAAAGGGAGGAGCGGCCTGTTTCCAAGGGCGTGTCAGGTTGATTTCTGCCCTCACATTTATCATTGTAGGAAGGAAATTAGGATGGACTCAGCTGTTTGCGATCGCTTGATATATGCCGGGTGGAGTTGTGTGCACTCCAAAACCCACGTTGAAATATGGGGACGAATCTGCACTCCTTTTGATAAATGAGGGCCCTAGTACAGCATTGGGCCTACCTACAACCTCACTTCACCGTGGAACAGTGCCAGGATAACGCCATCCTCACCGCTTTACATTCCGGCTCCTCTCCCTGCTTGCTAGATGATGCATGTTGCGCATTCCAGCATCTAGGCCCTCATTTATCAACGTGGTGTACACCCAAAAATGAACGTAGAGCATGCGTAGAGCAGAATTCCCACATTGTTTGACATGTTGACGCACAGCTAGTAGAGTATTAAGCCGTATGGTTTCGTATGTGCGAGAGAGAGAGAGAGAGAGAGAGAGAGAGAGAGAGAGAGAGAGAGAGAGAGAGAGAGAGAGAGAGAGGCTGACAGCGCGTTGCAAATGCGGTCTTGTATATCGCATAATAAGGTTGTCTGCACATCACCTCTGCACATCAAGAGGATACGATGGTAGAACAAAGGTGCTCTTGTACATCGCGTAAGATACGATGATTGAGGCTTGATGATCAAATATTTGGTATGGGCATTTAATAGCCTACTATTGATTGCAGCTGCGTTTCCAGCTCATCAATGCAAACGAAGCGTTGTTGACTACGCATGTTTTAGTCGCTGTCTGACATGACAACAAGTTACGGGATGCAAGTTATATAACTTATTTTGTATATATTGTAATATTGTAATATCAATAGCCTCGGTGGACATGGGGGGAGAGACAGAGACAGAGAGAGCGCTGTGGTGTTTTTTTTGTTTTAAAATATTGTTTTATTCATTTGGGTAGGCTTTCCCAAATATGGAGGCGGCTACATTTTCCAAAACAATATTTAAAAAATAAATAAAAACTGTAAATGAAATTCCACGGCCCTCTCACGTATTAGGAGGACAATATGAGTCACCAGAAAAAAGATTGGTTGTTTTCGAATAATCTGTCATGGTTAAAATGGAGTTTTAAGTTATAATGGGTTTCTATGGGAAGGAGCTGGAGGCGCTAAAATAAACATCAAATATCTAAATACTGAAAGGAGTAACTTATAAACTGTCTGGTGTGTTCACATGAGACTGAGTAGACCATAAAATGACCAAAAGTTTTTTTGAAAGTGTAACACCCCTTTAATGTCGCAAAGAAAGGGAGGAGCGGCCTGTTTCCAAGGGCGTGCCAGATTGATTTCAGCCGTCACATTCATCGTAGGAAGGAAATTAGGATGGACTCAGCTGTTTGCGATCGCTTGATATATGCCGTGTGGAGTTGTGTGCACTCCAAAACCCACGTTGAAGTTTGGGGACGAATCTGCACTCCTTTTGATACATGAGGGCCTAAATGGTACAGGCTCTGACTGTCAGGAAGTAGCCCGGTGACGTGACCAGATGAGAGAAACATCTGTGACTTGATGCCATGAAGCTGTTGGAAGATTAGACTATGCATGCAATCTCTATCATAAAATGTATCCATCATGTATCTTAAGTTTGAAGTATATTACCGGTAGCTCTGGTCCATAGCTTTACTCCTGTTTCTACCTGTATATGATAAGCAGTGGAGCTATGGATCAGAGCTACCTTACCGTACATAAATAAATTGGAAATGCAGCATGGGCAACCTTAGGGATCTGTAGGCGTATTTGAAAAAGCCTTAAGCAATCAGCATGTATGGTCCTACTAGATATTCGTGTAAAATCTCAATACAAAAGTACCGCTAATGAGGACAAATTCATGTACCCTATAGGCCTGAATATAAGACTGTTTTTTTTTTTTTTTCCCAATGGAAATATCCTCAAAGAGGGTGCCATTGTAAAATGGGACTATACCTTTTGACATTCAATGTATAATAAACTTTCCACAAATGAATCAGAAAAAGAAAGGAGAAAGAATTAGGCCACGTGTCTTTACTGGAGTAAACGTACAAATACCAGATACAAGTACAAGTTACAATTTCGGCATTTACGTTTATTCACAATTAAGGTAACAGTTGTACATACAATATGTGGGAGGGAACAGACGGAACAGGTGTGGAACTCATTTGTACTGTATATACTGTACCTGGTGATTTGCCAGCCAATTAGGCAATTGTAACCATTCTAAGAACTCATTTTTCAGCCAATCACGGTGCGGTGGTCCCAAAAATGTATACCACACGGAAGCATTTCCTTTTTTTGCGCTCGCAAATCCGGTTTAAAAGATGAAATCTTGTGCACTGTATAACTGCTTTGTTTGTTGAAATATTTTTCTGAAAATAGGAGTGAACACGTCTAGACACTAGTGAGGACTGAACAGGGTTGTTTCGCTGGGTACTGCAATTACAGCAACTTCCACAACACCTGCTAATAGACTCTAAATCGTAAGTCTCGGCCAGGGTTGCAGACCAATATCTATTGTACACAGACTCGGACCTGCAAGCTTTCTGAAGATCTCACATGCCGCCTTGACTTGGGATGGTACGTCCGTGATTGTCGGGTTAAATCTGACCTCAGACACTTCATTGTCATTGTTTTTATTCCATACAAAGCTGCATGAGCTCTTTTAGAAAACCATGGCCATGAGTTCATTTTCACAGCAACTGTGATCCCTGGAGATACAAGTATTTTTTAAAATGTTAAATATAAATTATAGCTCTTTAATATAAATATGCATGTTCTTGTTCAATAAAGCTTACACCTCGTTACTGTCTGTACTGCTAAGAGAGTCTGAGGGGGCCAGGTGGTCCGATTGTCCCTGTGGGGAGGTCAGGTTGAGATAGCCCATCTCTGCAGACCAGGACAGGGGAGAGGAGGTGGCCTCTGCCTGCTTGATTTTGCTACTTTGAATGATGTCCAATAATCCTCTCATGTCAGAGTACCCCAGCATTTTACCACTAGAGAACAAATCAAAAACATGACATGAGTTTGATGTTATGTTTAGCAGTTTTGCCATATACTACCAGCCCCTACGAAAATAGGATAGTCATTTGTAATTTAAAACAAAAGAAAGAGTTAGCCCAAACCTACCTAGAACTTGGCAGAGGACTAGATGTGAGGAAAACACTCTTTGATGCTTCCTACAGACAAAGAGCATTTCAAAAACCATATCAGTATCGTCAATTACAGGATGAATGGCTATCATTACACCTCTGCATTTAAAATCTATGAATCCGTCTGACATAATGCAAAAAGATCACCTTTTCGCATTATGTCTGTCAACAGATAAATTGGAAAACAATGTAAAAGAGACTAACTACAAAAGCACATCTGACCAAAATGATGTCTGCCCAACTACAAATTAAGCAGATTCTATCTCCATATGCTATTTCAATACCTCTGCAGTGTGCAGCAGTTGGATATTGCGCAGACTACGTTCCAGCGTTGCAAGGCGGTTAGACAGCTGAAGCGTTTTATTCTCCAACATCTTGTTTTCCTTCTCCAGGAAATCCACCCTAGAGATGAAAATGTGAAACATCACGTTGTCAATGCAAACAGTCATTTGAACACGGACCGGTCAAATGTGCAGAAATGTGGGAAATCATTGATCATTAAAGAATGCCTTTGTGTTTCACATTTATAGGCGGGCAAGGGCCGATTCGAGATGAATCATAGGACCACTGCACCAATACCTGCGTTTAGACAAACAAGCTGCTAAAACGCTGTCTTTCTTGATGTCCTCCTCATCACTAAGCCTTTTTAGTAAGTCCCTCTTTTCAAACAACAGCTTGTCACTTGCCGCTGTGATGTTTGCAATTATCTCTTTCTCCTGAATAGATAGAACGGACAGAGATCATGATTAGAGTTCTCTATCGGATGTGTTTTTATTATTGTTAATTGTTCAACACAATGCAGCGCATGACTATAATAGGATAAAGACGTTTAGATTCACCTTTGCTAAAGAATGGACATACAAAGACACCTTCCTCTCCAAGTCCTTAATCCTGTCATCACGGCATTGGGTTTCATCCTCAAGTTTCTGTTTGGCTCGATGGAGCTTGGCCTTTAGTTTTTCATTCATTTCGTGGTACTTGCTGTTAGAAACAGAGCATCCAAATCTACACTTTTATAAAAATGAATGAAAACATAAGATAATACATAATATAATATACATAAATTATAGTATATAGTATTGGTACTTTACGTTCTCTCTGAGTCTAGACATCGCAGGGCTTCACATATCTCTTCTTTAAGTCTCTCACACTCATCCTGGGTGGCCAGCAGACACGTTTCTGCTTCTTGATTGTTGGTGTAGACCTGTTGCCCAAAATTACACATTGTAAGTGTAGCAGCCATTTAACTGCTTTTTTGTATGCAATTATTAGGATTTCTGTTTATTATTTTCGGTCTATTCAGTTTTGAGCTAATTGTTTAGGTATTTGAATTGAATTGATTAATTATCTGAATTATTGGCTAATTGACACCAAAGGGCACACCTCTCTAGGCCTGACAGAACAGAGATAGCATATTAAGGCTGAGGTGATTGGGAAAGGTGATGCACCTGGGCGGAAATACAGCTTTTACCAGGCCAGCCAGGAGAATGCCACAGAGTGAAGCTCTTTGTTTTGTGAATGCACTTGAATTATGAATTAGATATGCAAACAAAAAAGGAGTTCAACTTGTGGACAGTGGTTCCGTTTCTTCTTGTCTCTGTACAGCCCAAGCCTGAGTGCATCAGTGTTTTTGTCTGTTTTGCCACAGAGCCACTACAGTTAGTAAAGCATACTGTATAGATGAGTTTCTCCCTACAAACTATGTCCACGTGTTTCGACTGTTGTATCTGAGATAGACATATAAATATTGCCTATTGACATTTACATTAAATGTTTCCCAAATCCTGAGCCATGCAACCTATACCAGGCACATACTTCCTGTTTCCTCAGCATGAGGCAGCTTGATGTCCAAGTAGGCATGGATAGTGGTGAGCTGGTCGAATCTCTTATAGATTCCTATTTGTTGTCGAAAAGTCAGATAATTCAGATCTATAGAAGTAAGCAGACGATGTGCTTACTTTGTCCTGTAGTGTATGTGCGTCTTTGGCCTGTGTCACAACGGAGGCATCATGCTGCACATCTGTTTCTCTCTGCTTCCACAGGCTTCTAAGACACATCACACAGAATATATATTGTACAATCCTTACATTAAAAAGGCCTGAAAACATTATGGTGATAGAATAGCCTACGTTTGATCGTGGACGTGTTCATTTGTCCTTGCAGTGGCTGGGAGAAGATGCACGTCACCATGTGAATTCTGGAGACACTGCTGCAATCTATTCATCTGAGAGGAGAGAGACATGGTTTAGAAGACCTTAATAATAGAACCACATGAAGCGTAACATCCCTTTTTTGTACAGATCATAAAACAGGCAAACATCCTGAGATTTGTTTTAGCTCTATAAAGCACACACTGAAAAGTGTTGTGAGCTTGCACAGTAGGTCACACGGTGACCTACTGTACCTACTACCATACAACCCCCCACACACACATATTCACCAAATTTCGATATATACTGTAGATGTTGTCCATGTGTTAACCATTATCTGTTCCGTGTGCTGTCTCACACCCATATTTTGGGGAAAAAAAAACATTTCATTAGTAGCATTCATTTGATATTTCTAATTCATTGATTGTCTGATTCACTCACTTCCGTCTCCATGGACACAAGATATTCAGCCTGAAGGTTGAATTTTCCCTGTAAATCTCTGAATGCCTGTTTGCTCTGGTTCAGCTCTGCTGCTTGAAGCTGGAAACACAATAACAGTTATACAAATGTCATAAACATTTCACATCACCTCTGAATTCACACCTACCACATACATAACTTAAAAGTTCTGTTCATATTCAGTAGTTATTTTACACAAGGTGCAGACATGAAACTGTTCATTAAACACTTACTTTAACTAGTTCATTGGCCTGGTCTGCCTGGGCTTGTACAGTTAGGAGCTGCTGGTTAGCATGTAGTCGTTGTTCCTGAAGCGCACCTTCCATTTGGCTCACTTCCTTCTGAAGTGCTACCACCTGAGACACAATACACATGAATCATGATCAATACAATAAATTAAAAAATATACCGGTATATCACCAGATTTGATTTGCCAAATATGCAAACTGCTTAATTTATGTAATAGATATTGGCAGGTACAAAAAAGCCGCAAGGCTTGTTTCCATTGTGATCCTCTTGGGGAAAGGGTAAGGGGAGCCACAATACAAACAAAACACCCTTTTTACACTGTCGGATGGAAGACAAAAAAAACACAAGACAAATGAATAAAAAAACAATAAAAACTTATTTATTTAACCCCCCCTTTTAAGCATGGTTAACTATTTAATACTAAAAAGCTCAGTATACCTAAAAATTGGCCAACCATGTTTTTAATGTGCATTTGAATTCAAAGGAACTGATCTACATTATTCTAATTCATCATTTCTAAACAAGACACATTTTGAATTGGGATACTCACTTTAAGCCACCCCAGACTGGCATGAAGAAGACGAGTTCTCATAATATAATAATTACAGTAATTATGCCAACAACAGGCTAATGGCCAAACATCTCTATGAAATCAAATAATAAATTGAATTGATATTGTTAAGTTATTTGAGGAATATGGTGACAGTGTTAAACCTACTTTAGCTAGTTGATCTGCCTGAGATCCATCCTGAGTCTGTATGGGTAGGAGCTGCTGCTGACCAGCCTGTTGCTCCTTCTGCAGAGATACCACCTGGGACAAACATAAAAACGTGATCTCAATCTATGGAGGAGTGTGTGTGTGTGTGTGTGTGTGTGTGTGTGTGTGTGTGTGTACTATATATCGGAAGCAAACAGCATCCAAAAGGTGCACAGCTTCTTACTGGTTATCATTAGTAACTAATAATTAGCATTTGTGTTCTCACCAATAAAAGCCATTGACACTAAACTATCAATCCTACAATATAATTTAGATTTTCACTCACTGCATTGTCCATTTCTGCAATGCATTTGGTCTGAGCAATTACTCCCTCGTTTAAATCCCTGCAGGTTTGGTTGCTTTGGTTCAACTCAGCTCTTTGGGACTAAGAACACACAATAAAAAGAGTGGTTATGAAGGGTTACAGACCGTCCACACCAAGCACCATAACTATGCATGTACAGTAAGTATATCATCCACATCCACCACTGTCAAGTCCACTATTTTGTTTGAGCTTGCACCTTACAGTATGTAATATGTTTTGTTTGGGATGCACTTGTGAGAAAGTGATAAGCAATCTTTGCATGTCAGCTCTATTACTGTATCTATCGTACCTGCCCTCATGAGTGCTCAGATCCGCCAACGCAGGGAAGCTGGAAGTACTGTAACCTCGCTTAAAAATCTCCACGCATCCCAAACTCTTTTCCTTTCTGGCCAACAAACTATGGAACGCACTTCCCATTGCAATCAGAGCTGCAGTCTCACTACCAACTTTCCGCCGCGGTCTGAAAACGCACCCCTTCAGACTCCATCTAAACCCACTAGCGGTACCAACCGAGGTATGTTTATGTAAATTTAGATAGCAGTTCATGTAGTTTTTAACTTGTCCTTGTCTATAATTCTTGCCATACGTAGATGGTAAAGATGCAAGTGAGCACAAGCTCCCTCTCGGCTGGTCCCCTACCGTCTCTTGGCAGGACCGTTTCTCTGCATCCAGGACCCGTACCCTGGCCCTCAAGGCTCTGATCTCCTGGTCCAGGCGGTCGTTTAGCTCTTTGGCTTTTCGTAGTTCCACCATGTCTTTAGAAATACAGGATAAAGGATCAAATACTAATGTTGCAGGTAATTCAAAGTTCATCACATACTCAACTGAAAATCTGTGTGTGTGTGTGTGTGTGTGTGTGTGTGTGTGTGTGTGTGTGTGTGTGTGTGTGTGTGTGTGTGTGTGTGTGTGTGTGTGTGTGTGTGTGTGTGTGTGTGTGTGTGTCCTTAACAGAGGATTAGACACTTTGCACTACTAGCACTAACAGTTTGGAGGATCTGCACATTTTTGACATTTGGTACCTGCAGTGGCGGCAATCTTGATTAGGGTACTAGCAGTGAGCTGATCATTTTTTCATCATACTTTTTTTCTGGCCAGTTGACTAAATTTCCATGTCAGAATGTGTTGAGAAACAAAACATTTTTTGTTTACTGGACTAAAAGCTTACCATGTTTCTTCAGTTTTTCCACTTCTTGTCTGAGCTTCTCTACCTCCTGCTCGGCTCCCTGCAACTCAGGCTCTGAAAACATGTGTGCAGGGGAGATTTTATATTTGAGACAGCTATTATATTTGAGACAGTGTGTGCCCTACCTGCCTTTACTTCCATATTGGAGAAGTTTTGGTGCTGAAGCAGAATGAAACAGTGAAATTGTTATATTTTAGTTACTACTTTATATAGTGTAGTCACTATTATGAAACATGGAATGGACAATATTTGTACAAATACCTGTGCACATACAACGTATATAGACTGTGTGACGCACAGACACACACACTTCACTTTTTTTGCTTGCGTTTAGAAAGCCTTCATAAAACTACAGAACCAAAGTCTCTCACCATAAGCTCTCTGAGTCAAGTGTGCAGATTCTAGCTCATCTGTCAAACGGCGGATCTCTTTGTGGGCCATGGCCAGTCGACGGGATCCCTCCTCAACATCCCTCTCCAGACGGGCACACTCCTGATCCAAACTGACCGGAGGAGACCGCTGTGTGGCCTCTGCCTGAAGACAGCAACACACAGAAAATAAGACAGCATTGCATGCTATTTAGAGTAAGCCAAACGGGATTGGAGTCATGTTTTGTCATTCACCTTTGATGAAAATGTTAACCATTATGTTAACCATACAGTGGCATGTCTACTGTCTTTTAACAAAAATAGCAAATCTACAAGCTCACAACATGTAGAATGGCTATTTTCACGAATTGCCATAATGGGGACTAGGGTTCAAGTGGTTGAGGTGCTTGCATGGAAGTGTATGTTTGTACACATACTGTACAGCAATCAATAGAACACTGCCTTGTTGCTACTGGTGCTTGCTGGTTTCCAAACAGATTAAGAAGAAAGAACAAACAAAGAAAATGGTTCCCGGATTTCAGTTGCTGTGACAAGGCACCTCATAAATGCCCCAGTAGGTTAAGAATTTCAATTACCCAGGCTGTTAATAGTTGTTTAAAAAAAGAAACACAGCAGAGGAGACGCTGCTGCATAGAGCACACACAAAGAGGACCTCGCATTTAGGCTTTCACACGTGTTCTGGACAGAAAGGAATGCCAGTAAATGTGTCTATTAAAATAATGTATACTTTTACAACAAAAAAAGGCTACAGCATGATTTTTTTTTGCTCTCTGGCATTCTCAGTGAGACTTTTGTTTCAGTGCCACATTCATTCAGTTTGCTTCATTCTTGTTTCACATGCAGTAAGGTTACGCTTGATCAATAGACATACCGGAATAAAGGTGGTTTTGCTCTGAGCACCTTTGTGAAGTCCGAAGAGTCTCTTCCATGGGCTCTGGCCAGGCTGTGGCGCCACCAGGTGGGGAGATTGTGGGATAGATTTTAATTACAAAGTTAAGACAGTGGTGGTTCATCTGTCCCAAATCTAAATGTCTTCCTGGTGAGATAGGTGCAATAAGCAGTTATCACTTCATGAGTTACTACAGCAGTGCATGGAGAAGATGGTCTCTTGAAGACAGAAATGGACAATGTCCTCATACAATGGAAAGCAATGATGCATGCAACGAGCAGGCCTCCACTTGGCTAGGCATGCTATTGGATTTTACATAATGCAGAAAGTACATATTTTATAAAAAGAACAAAATGTCTCCAACCAGAAGAGGCACTTACAATAAATATACAATATTATTATAGTTCTGAAACTAACTAAAATAAAACTATGTTCTGGTGGAACAGGAGGCTGATGCAGCTCATGGAGCTCCACATACCTGTCCTGGATGCTGGATGCTGGCCTGAATAGTAGGGTCTGTGGGACATTTACTATTCTGGATGCCTGGAGGTTTGGTCTCGGCCTCCAGCAGCTTGACTGATGGATTGACTTCATGACCCTTGGGTATGTCGTTTTCCCTCCTGTCCAACAGGGAGGCTCTCTCCACAAGCAGGTAAGCTACCTGCTCACTGGGACTGCAATGGATGATCTCTGCCAGACCCTGCTGGTACAGCATCTCAGCCACCTCACTTATCTGGGCATCTGGGCAAGTAGAGAAGACAAGTAGAGTTATTTACGTAAAGTAAATGATAGTGAGTGTAAAGTAACTAATCCTCTATGCCGCAATGTAGCTTTGATTAAACATGCGTTCAGACTTGAATATATCTATTTTTTTTTCTGTCACTCACATTGCTTTATTTTGGTCGTGCATGTCTGTTGGCAAGAAAAAAAGTCCCTATGCTCAGCTCAGTGGCCTTGTGGTTAGAGTGTCCGCCTTGTGGTTAGAGTGTCCGCCCTGAGACTGGGAGGTCGGGGTTCGATTCCCGGTCGGGTCATACCAAAGACTCTAAAAATGGGACCCAATGCCTCCCTGCTTGGCACTCAGCATCAAGGGATGGATTGGGGGTAAGTCCCTGCGATATACTAGCGTCATGTCCAGGGGGTGTACTTGTACATCAAGCTGCCTCACGCTACAGAAACAGGAGATAGGCTCCTGACCTATATGGGCCTCATATGGTCGTGCATGTCTGTTGGCAAGAAAAAAAGTCCCTATGCTCACATCATGAGCAGATTGGCTGTAGACACAGTAATGTATTGTTGCTCTAACAACTGAGCTACCCGAACACACTAAAATCGTTTTGATGATGGCCAAGACGCTAACAATTAACATTTTATCCAAAATGCCAAAACAGACATTATTGTACTTTGGGTTTTCTCCTTAAGGCAGCCACAATATTCCCAATATTTACATGAGCATTATTTCTAAATTACCATGCCTTTATTTTGTGTTATTTTAGTATGAAAAAAGAAAGATTTGCCTGGATTGAGGCAAACCACTAATTGCAGAAAAATTATATCAGGACAAAAGTTAATGTTAACCGACCTTGCAAAAACGTGATGCGATGTAGCTGTAACCTCAGCTGGTCATTTTCATCTTGGATCTCCTGTGCCAAAGCATCCTTTTCAGCTGTGAACGTACGGATTTGCTCCAAGGACTTACGCACCTGAAAGACACAGGCAAACTGTCAACTCAGACCATACTGTTGACACACACAATACCCATTTTTGTGCTTGCTACTCGCTTCGCTCCTTCACTCATGTACCGGAGAACTGCAGAGTGATTAACAGCGGTTCTTTGCCATGCCAAAGCCCACCAGAATCACTTGAACCCTGACCTTTGCATTCTGGGCATTTCATAACGGCTAAACATTCTGCAAAACTAGCAAATATAAGCTCACATGTTAAAACACAATGCTTTGTGAGACTACAGATTGGCTATTTTCACGTAATATAGTGAAATACACCTGCAGAATCAGGCCTATATAGTGCCAAATATATGGAGTGGCATCCAGTGTCAGTAAAATCAAATAAAATCATGTTTATCTATAAAGCATATTTATTAAAAAAATAAAAAATAAAAACAAAAAACAACTTTAGTTGTAATGTGCTGTACACAGAACATTTAATCAAATACAAATACAAAGGAGTAAGGACTAATAATAACAGAGGCATAAAGTGATCATTAAGAGAATGATATAAGAGGAAAACAAACATAGACAGAGGATTTGAAACATCAGGGTGGAAACCTTCAACTTTAAAAACAGGCAATTTTTATCACTGATCACTTACCTCAGTCATTTCGACAACGTGCTGTGAGTGTTGTGAGTCCAGATCACGAGTCACAGTGATCAACTGTCTCTCTCGGTGTTGGAGGGTATGCCACAAGAAGCACAGCTGACCTTTTAAGGGGGTACTAGGAGCCACTCCTCTGTCCTGGAGCCAGCTGGCAACCTGGTCCAGCTCATCCTCCTCCAAAGCATTAATGGATTGATTGAAAATGTTATTAGCAATTCACAGTAAGTAGCCTATACAATTTGAAACAACACAGATCAATGCAAGGTCTGCAAAGAGTATTGAAATGTATGTACCCAGAAAAGTACAATGGGGTCCTCAGAGGGACACCATTCATCTAGGCAGAGTAGTCTATATTGTTTATGCTGTCATGAGACGTGGGTTTTGATTGATTGACATTGATTAAATGTGTTTGTAGAATGCGTAGGATACAGAAAAGTACGGAACATGTAGTAAAAGTAGTTTTGCCAAAAACAAGCAGCACATTTGACTTTTGCATGTGTTGCAGCCAGCAAGCTACACTACACGTTATTCTATCTCAGAGCCATCTAGTAGAAGAGTTGCGACATTGAGGGGTCAGAAACTGAGCGCTCGAGCTGCTGTTCGCGCAGCCTGGATGAGACACCGTGTAGTTGGAAATGCATTGTTTTCAACGGGGTCGACGCAAATAAGAGCTATTTAATTTGGGCATGTTGTGCAACATGTCAGCTGTTTTAAAATATTCCAAAGTAGTATCTAGAGTCGATTTAATGTTTACACTGTACAAAAATTTACTACAAAACCAATCCAAAATCCAGTCAAGATTGAATTTAAGATCATTCAAGCTGGGCTGATGCCTGAGCCCAATGCATTTCTGCGTTCTTCCGGTCCAGGACTTGTCCCTATTTGTTGTCCCCATTCTCAATAGAATTTATGTAGAAGAGCCGCCATTAGACCGGACTCATGGAAGTGAACTGAGTTGTTCCAAGACTGTCTGTTGTTCTATCCTAAAATTCGACTGCGCGTCCGAGATTGACACTGAAACTGGCTTTAATCAACACTATCATGCTATTGACATTGTCATCCACTCGTCTTTTATCAACCAAACTGGTTAACACACTTTCAACTTGTAGCAATGTAGCCTAGTTGTTGTAGTACACTCACAGTGCGAATTAGCCCCGTTCGTGACACTCTCATCTCGCTGGCGATGCTAACTACAGCTACGAGGAGAGAGTCACGTGTAGCTCGGTTACCTTTCTGGATGACCGCCGGGTGCACCCGGCGAGAAACGGCGGATTAAACCCCTTTAGCAGTAATCAATGCAAACGGGAATGGTGTCGATAGAGTCGCAACAAAAAAAAACTCAACGCCGGACCTTAACATTTGAGGGCCGGCACACAGAAAACGCGTATTTAATTTTAGAAGACGGCAGTACCATGTTTTGGAAGCGCTAGCATGTAGCTAATTGCTAGCGCAAGCCATTCAAGCCGGTCATCCACAGCAGCAACCGAGCTACACGTGACTCTCTCCTCGTAGCTGTAGTCAGCATCGCCAGCGAGATGAGAGTGTCACGAACGGGGCTAAGTGCGAATAAACTGACCATAAACCATAGACCTGCACGTATATAAACAACTTTTAGGAAACGGAGGGAAATTAAATAATCTGTTGCCTATACGTACCTCCTTTTGCTCCATCTCGAATCCCGAAAAATGTTTTTCACTACTATTATTGTTTTTTCTTCGGTAACGATCCCCGACCCCTATCGCGCACGACATTGGATGTGTTTATATTTTTATAACTTACTTTCAACAGTATTTCACGAAATAAAATGAAAAAAGTTCGCTTCGCATGTCAGAACAAGATTAATGACTCTTCTGAGTCGGACACAATGCTGAGTGGAGCAGAGTTCGCGTCTGTCCTTCATGATTGTTAACTAACTAACGGTATAAAGACAAAGAGCAGGCAGCGGGCAGCAGCTCTGGAGAATGGAATGAAGACGCACTGCTGTGCTGCTGCTTCACTGGCCAAAAAAGGAAAACATCATTAGTGGTGTGAGAAAGAAAGCTTGATTTTTCTTAAGAACTTCCCAAACAGTTGCATGATTTTAGTGCACAGTTGCTGAGACAAAACACTAACAGTTTCGTATTATAGTTTAAATAACGGAGTTAGTATTTAAGAGGGTGAAATTAGTGATAGGTTAAATCATCTTGTTTTTGTTTTGTTTTTTCCTACTTGGGATAGCTTCATAATAAGTATACCTTGGCCTGTAACTTTAACAGAATGTACTGTTATAGTAGAACATCTATTTGAGTGTTATCTGAGAGCTGACTCAATGAATTTATTTATAAAGTGTGTGTGCGTGTGCGTGTGTGTGTGTGTGTGTGTGTGTGTGTGTGCACGCTCATGCGTGTGCATGCACACACATGCACATGCATGTGTGTGGGGGGTGCCCCCCCCCCCCACACACACACACACACACACGCG
Source organism: Benthosema pterotum (assembly GCA_039105355.1). Classification (NCBI taxonomy): domain Eukaryota; kingdom Metazoa; phylum Chordata; class Actinopteri; order Myctophiformes; family Myctophidae; genus Benthosema; species Benthosema pterotum. The sequence goes on along the minus strand of CM076971.1, from coordinate 19,435,550 downwards.
CACACACACACACACACACACACACACACACACACACACACACACACACACAGAAAAGTTGTATGTTCTTATACAAAATGGCTAGATGGAATTATTTTATGTACTCCTTAATTGCACTGGATCTTGCCCATTTCATTTGTTGTTGCACATCTTGGCTGCTATGTGTAACTTCTTTGGTGTGAGGAGAATATGGTGTCTTTGGGCGGTACCAGCTAGTACAGTTATTTCAGGTTTTTAGTTGGTCCTGCAGACCATTGATTTTAGGGGGAGGGCAGAAGGAGCTGGGAGGAAATGGGCGTTGGGAACTCCAACGATATTCCTACTCTGCATTCCTCCTCTGTACTCTTCTCTCCCAAGAGTTTGAAGATAGAATGTGTGGGAAAAAGGCAAAAATAAGCAGAGCAGAGTAGACTAACGGCAACGGTGAGGAAAATACTAGAAAGAGACCCCCCGGTAAAGGCCACGATTAACACAACAATCATTTTTCCATTTCTCAAACTTGGAACATTGAAAACCTACAAGGTAGGACACATCTCTTATCATCTCCATTTGGAAAATATTACCTTAAACCGTGAACCCTGAATTATAGTTTGCTACATTGCTTTCTAAGCTAAAGTGTAAAAAAGAAATTGCATGTGCAAATGTATCTTAACTATTCATGGACATATCGCTGCAGACTAGTGTAGCCTATGCTGCATCTGTGCTGTTGAGTGAAATGTTATCAAATGCTGAGAAAAGTAGGCTACATTTATTGTATGGTCCTTTCATAGAAGGTTTAACCGTTTTGCTCAATGTATCATTACACCCTTTAAATTAGAGCTCTTCCTATGGTCATAATCATCATATTGGGTTCTCTCTGTGTCAAGGCAGGGAACACACGAGCCATAATATAAACCAGATGTCGAGTGGTACCCAAACACATACCTCTCTGAGGACTCATCATTAATCCAATAGAAACAGCATTCTGTTTCCAGGGGCAGAGCTGCAGCAGAAAATATGATTGGACAACCATGTGCAAGGCACAGAATATAGTGTTATAAAAAGATGATCATTAAAAACTACTGTATAATGTGGAAAGTCAATGATTTATGATGCCAAGGGAAAGTCTCATCTGTGGCACAGATGTAATGTAATGATGCATTGCAATCTACAAGACAAACACTGACTGTAGTGCAGTTTATTTGGAATAGAAAGGGGAATTTCATGTCATTCCAACACCGTTGAGAGTAGAGATTGAGAGCATAGATTGTATAATACACTATTATTCATTTGATGACTTGTTATAAGGTTAGGAACCAGAATTGCAACAGCCACACTGTTTGCATAACTATTACTCTTGTTACTTTAGAATCCTTGACTTCAATGAGCTTCATAGCACAATTAAGACTCCACTCTTCTGCAGAGAGTTTCCACACTCTCCATCACTGTATTATGTGTCATGGTATACATGGTGTAAATCTTGGAGTGGCTAAACAAACATTTATTTAAATGCCAGCCAGGTTTGGGTAAAAAAAGGTAGATTTATAAGGATCGTATCCAAAGTAGGAATCACACCTGCAGAAAAATGCATTTATGTAATGAAAACTCTGGTCATAACAACTAAGTTTCAGTACAGAAGGTGATGCTAGATAGCCTGAGCCTCACATTGGCTTCCTCAACATTTCCTGCATGAGGGCAGTCTTTAAACCATATCTAGTCTCTTTACATTTATCGTCCTTGTTGTTTAAACATGGATAAATTATATAATGTATCCCATGGAAAGGAAGTCAACATTGATACAGCGCTGTATAGCGCATACAGTACAGCCTTGTTACATTTCCATATGGTATCCTTATATTTCCCAACATCAGAGGATAAAGCTTTTCAAGTATTTTGGAAATACATAACTGTGACTTCTGGAAACAAAAGTCTTGGTCTTAGTAAAGGCTTCTATATACTGCACAAATTTGCCACATACTTGATATAACAAATAACCGTAAATGCTATGTGGTTCATTGTTGCTTTATGTTCAGATAACGATCTTTTTACTGCCTTCAACGGTAACTTAGGGTGGCGCACAGGAAGAAGCACATGCACTTCCCACATTCTATTGCCCACACAGCAAGCTCCAACCATCAGTATTCTAGGTCAGTGGTACTGCCAAACTCATACTCTTATTAAGCCAGATAACCCTAATTTTGACCCCTTGGGGTTCCTGACTGACTGGAACCCAGTTTGGGAACCACCGCTGTAGATAGTGTCTGCCACTACATGCTTGTTTACAAATCCTGGTCCTTAGGGGCTGGTCAGGCTCTGTAGATAGGATGAAATTCCCCTGTCTGCAGAGTACAGGATCTCTGCCATGCCTGGGGCTCGATGAGCAGAGATAGCCAGTCTAGATACTAAAGCAACTTTATCAAAGTGGACATGCTGACCCCTATGAGACATGTCTTTGTACCGTGAAGATTTGAAGATGAATGGAGCCCACACACCATATCAAGTATAAAAAGTCCTCCATTTATTTGTCTGACCAATAATAGACAAATACACAAAGAAGTATTTTTTGCATGTGCACCGATGCAGGGTCCATCTGCTGTATTTCTCACCTGATCAAAGTCTCTTTTACTCAATACCTATGTGTCCATGTGCGTATTTTACATCCTCTCTTTCTTCAGTGAAGAACCATGTGAAATTTGAAGGATCTTTTTCCTCATTTGTGGGAGCACCCCACAAATCATACTTATACAGCATTATAACACGGTATGATTACTGTGCACATAAATACTCTTGATGATTTATAACAAATAATCAAAACTCATTTATTAATGACAGCACTATTTGGCTTCAATATCTGTCAGTATCTGTTAGTACTACAATATGTTAGAAATAAAACAGCATATCAATTATTGTTTTGTATTCAGTAACAATTGAGCTACACTTTCCCACACTCTGCGTTGTACTGATGTGTTCCCTAGAGGTACATGCTGCCCATTTGAGACATTGAGTTAGAATGATATTGTGATTGGCACAGCAACATATTAACCACATTAACCCTAATATCTTTGGACAAATGTTCAAACCTTTTCTAATTAACTACCACTACAAAGTAGGGATTGGTTAAAAAGAGGGGATTGTCTTTTCTGTGTGCAGGACAGCAGCAGCTACCTCAGAGGAATCCACTAAAAGCCATGGTTCTGTTGCTTGTATTTGTGACTGTGTTGCATCTGGTCACTCTGGCCATGCTCCTCATTTCCACCGTCGAGAAGGTGAGTTGCACTGTGCTTCATTATTGCACTTTCTATTCATCTCTGCCTTGTTGCATTTTTAGGTCAGGCTACCGAATCTGTCCAATCAGGAGAAAGAACCCAACAAAATTAATGCATCAACTTCAGTTTTATAATGTCTGGTAATTTTGTCTTTAGTCACTTCCGTTGTTAGTTGTTTAATCTGTATCCTTTAAGACTTCTCCCTCATCATAGGCTCAAAAGTGTCCTGACCTGGAAATCTATTTTTTATTTAATTAAAGAGTTCGGGTGACAGGGCGTGATTAAAATAAAGAGCACTTACCATAGGCTTCATGTCCTTCCCCGCCTCTCTCTCATGATGTTTTCTGTCTCTCACCATTGTCACTATCAAATAAATGCTTGAAAAAGCATCCCCAAAAAACGATTACCTATTCTCAACAAGAAATAGAATAGAACAATAAGAAATATAATATTATATATATAATATATATTTAAACGTGAACAAGGTGGAATGTTTGGTTACTATGGTGCCAGTCCACCCACCACGTGCATATTTTGGAACGGGGAGCAAGGCAGAAACCACTCAAACGAGGACCAGGGCAGAGCCACACACTGAGCTGAAATCTGGATATATAAACATTCTAGCAGTGTAAACATTGAAGGAGGGAGGGGAAAAAGTCAAATAAATCCACTTTGCAAAATGTTTCGGGTAGCAAATCCTTTTAATTCTGTATTTATTGTGGTCCAGTAACACACACTGAGTATGTGAGTAAAAAATGGGTGGCATTTTGAATGTAAACATAACCATGTATACATACGTAAATTGAGAAAATGAAATGTAACCTAAACCTAACATAGCTAAATGGCATACTCCAGAGAGCCACTGCTCACTAATGTTTGTATTTTTAACTGGGTTATTACAGTAGATGTCAGTGTTCAGCAATGTAACTGCTATACCAGACAGCAAGAAAACCAGCCACAAAAATGCATCACATGAACATGAGCATGCATACTAGTGGTTAAAACACTGGAATGGAAACCTGTTTTCATTTATAATTGGCTACGTATGAAATTCACTGGAAAATCTATGGGCTTTTTTTTTTTTTTTAGTTTGGCACAAGGCCAACTTATGCAATAAACATGAAAACTAATTTGCATACCTTCCCTCCCCCCTACTCTCTCTCTCTCCCCCTCTCTCTCTGTAGTCCTGGTGGGTATGGACAGATTCAGAAATCACTGACCTGTGGTACAACTGCTTTCATGATAATGCAACAAATAATTGGCTGTGTGCGGCGACAGATGAAAACGGTAAAGAACTGCGTGTTTGTGTCCTTGATGATGTGTCTTATAGCTGTCTTATAGCTGACAGGGTTTTCTTGCCTTCTAGCATGCCTACAGTATACTGCACAGAAATAACATTTTCAGATGAAATTCTGTTATTTCCATGAAGCGGAAATAAATCTTTAGTTTTGGGTCCGTGGGACTAAAATATCCTCAAATGGTGGTCCGTGGCTCTAATTCTGAATAAATAGTGGGGCCTAGGATTTTCTTTGGGTATTAAAAAAAAATAGCCACAGACATGAAAAGGTTTGAGAAAGGCTGTGTTCTGTCACTGTCCCAGACTGGCTGCAGTCTGTCCAGGCTCTGATGGTCCTCTCCGTGGTCTTCTCTTCCATCTCCTTCCTGGTCTTTGTGGGTCAGCTGTTCACCTTGTCCACAGGGGGACTCTTCTACTTCACAGGTCTCTGCCAGGGCTTTGCAGGTAATTCAAAGTTCATCACATACTCAACTGTAAATGTGGGCATGCCCATAAATTGACTGTATATGGGAAATGAACAGCATTCACTTCCCGTATGCCAGGGGTTTTCAACAGGTGGTCCGGGGACCACCAGTGGTCCCTGAGAGGATTCCAGGTCCCCAGGCTAAATGCTCTCTTTGAGAGCGTAAAAATGAAACCATATGGCCCCTTGCGGGTCCATTTGGTTACATGTTTACACTCTTAAGAGTTAAAATATTCACCGTCTGAATTATCCCAAGTCTACACAACTAGAGAATGTAGAAGATTAATGGTCATTTTGTAGGTTTGACTGTTTTGTTTTTTCCGAAATCCAGCCTGGAAATCCTTAATTTTGGGGTCTGTAGGGCTAAATAGTCATCAAATGGTGGTCTGTGGCTCTTTCTGAATTCTGAATAAATAGTGGGCCCTGGTATGAAAAAGGTTGAAAACCACTGCCGTATGCCATTAAGCTGTGCAGCATCTTACTGGTAACCACTTAAACCTTCCAGACTTAGGCCTACACTAATATACTCGACCTGAATTCTACATGTTTCTCTTTTTCCATTTAGACCAAATACCTAAACAATAAACATTGTGCTGCAACATATTGTGAGATTGTATATGATCTTATGGCTAGTGGTCAAGCCAAAATATAGATGCTGGGGTTCAGGTGGTTAACTTAACTGCTTGAAACCTATGCGAACCCCATGCTTCAAATAGCTGATTTACAAGCTCTCATTAATGCTCTCTGTTGCACGTTTGCAACACGTTGTGTTGTGAGCTTGTATAGGAATGCTGACAGGTTGACAACTAATCTCTGCTCCTGTGTGGTTTCAGGTTTCACAGCATTCGCTGCGTGCCTCATCTTCACCTTCCACAGGAAGGAAATCCTGGATTCCACCAGAGACCTGAAAACGGGACACTTTGGCTACTGCTTCGTCCTGGCCTGGTCATGCGTCCCCCTCCTCCTCATCAGCGGCGTCCTGTATGTCCATTTGCGGAAGAAGCAGTGAGACAAACTACATGACAATGATGAGAAGAAGGGTAACCCACGCAGGATGTGATGCTGTTTAACCACATGGACACTAGCGACCCTATTCTGGGGGCGAACATTTGGCGAACATAGATGATATATGAGCTCACAACGCGTCGTAACGACATTCAGTGTAGTGGGTCTAGTATAGATTTCTGGGGGACTCCTGTCAATGAAGTATTTAGGGTTCAAGTGGTTAATGGTAGTAATTACCAGCTCTCACTAAGCACTTGAGGATAACATACCTCTTTTTAAAATTAAGCTATATTCTCTTTTTTTGCACAGGTTATTCACAAATAAAGTCTGTTTTTTATAATGTGTAGACTGGATTTTTATTTCAAAGCACACAAAAGTGAACTTATTGATGAATCTACAATTTCATCTATGATTTTGTTTTTATGAAGTGCATATTTGTCTTCTTTGCGTGGTATACTGTACATACGGTACAGCATTATGTGTTTATAACAGATTTTATAGTGAGGTATGACACAGTGCAGTCTGATATAGCAAGATCTTGATTATAGATCAAATGACAAGTATATGATAGCATAGGACTACATTGGATAAATCAGGACTGTCTGATATGTAGACAATAGGCCTGGACCCCTCAATGTATGATTCAAATTTGAGTTAGATGTTGATTTCATGCACATTTTCTAAGACAGCCATAGCCAAAAGGAATAGAATATAAAATCTTTGATTGCTTCATGTTCATCACAAGACTCCAGAGATGAATGTATACCAATTTATGTGAGGTTTAGGGGATCATCTGTAGGAGAGTAGAGTGGGAGAGTAGATATACTGTAGTAGATAGTAGTAGATACAGTATATTGTTGTAGTGGAAGACCGGTATAGACTATATGGATATAATACAGTATAACATATAAATTAGAATTGCACCATCCCTTGGTTACTGGGGTATGATATGTAAAACAATATAGATATACAGAAAATAAATAATGTATGCATCACATAGAAATGACCTAGGATGTACATAATATATACCAATGTTTTGCACCTTCCCTTGGGTTATTGAGATAGGTGAAGTAGATGAGAGGGTATTTATAGGTGAAAGTCTGGGCAGGGCAGTTAGGTCATCATAGGGAAACATGTCGGCCTTGTCACAATGTAGGTGTTTGCCTGACCACAGCAGCACAAACACTCCAAAGGTGGGGCGATGGGGGTCCTTCAGATTCCTTTTACTGTAGCTCTGCTCAGGACTCTGAATACGAATCCTGCAGAGAGGAGAGTTAAGCCTGAATTGGTATGCTCGACCGAGCACAACACCCTCTTACAGGCCTCGATGGTCCCGAGAGCAGCTATTCGGTGATAGACAGCTGTTGTCTTTGAACGCAGAGAGTGGAAGGATTTCAGTATATTCTCTGAGATTATTAATTTCCTCGGCTGTCTGAAGGTGGTAGCCTACATGTGCTGCTGCATAGCCAAGTTGTTAGCGACCGACCGTGCATGCTGAGGTAATTGAATCTGCTCACACTCGCTTTCACGATGATGAGAATCTGGAACGGTCCTCTGTCTGTGTGTACAAAGATCCACAACTGCCTACAGAGTTAGTGATGTTCAAAAAGAGGCTGTTGTTTGACAGGTCTGACACCTCCTGTGGATAGATAGACCTTTGTGTTAACGTCGTTGTTCCTGATTGGGCCCACCACCACCATCACCGCTGTGTCATCAGCAAATATATAATGATATTGGAGCTATCCTTGGGTATGCTATGCTACTTTACCAAGGGGTCCTTGGTAAGGTAGTTTAAATGAGAAAATGTGCTGAATAAGAATCACTATTCAGATCATACAGTATAGGTGTCTCTCTTTGTATAATTCTGTATCTAATCTAAGATGTCTCGGAGGTCCAAAGCACAAAATCCTTTCTAACGAGGGTGACAGGGTCACAGTTATCACTGTGGGGGAGGGGGGATGTTAGAGGTGTGTCTGTCCTCCTTGGCAGCCTATAGTTTGCTTTGTGACATTGTCATTGTTGAATTTCCAGATTTACCATTGGTGTGGATAGTGGAATAGAAAAGTTTAGTAATATCAGATGCATCTGATATCAAAAGGGCAACTCATTTATTCCAGTGGTTAATTAGCTTGGATGTAGCCTAAATAGAGCTCTCCTGCCGGTATTAAAAGATTTTGCTTTTATTTTTCTTTATTTTATTATTATTATTTATATTTGTATTTGTTATTTTTACATGAATGGAATTCAAAAATATAAGAGCTAATGGCAGTTGACATGTTGGAGGAAGGCAGATACAGGTACATATATACTGTAAGTTCTTCTCTTGCTTGTAAACTTACCTGTCAGGATAAACCAGTCAGAGTACAGTCTCAGGAGTAAACTATGTAATGAATGAGAGGCTGTCTTTCATAGACTGATAATAGATTTGCTGTGTGCCGAAATATTATACAGGGGAACGCCTCAGCCACTTCACACATAAGTCCATGATCTGGAACATGGAGTTGCTGAGGTTTTTTGGGTATGTAACTGATGGCACTTCTTGACACCTCTGTCAGCAGGACTGAATATCTGGAACTGACAAGTGCCACGGCGTGGAATGATAATGTTAGGGGGAGGGAGGTGGACACTGAAGGGGAGGGAGCAAACGGAACAATCACAACTCATCCGAGCTTAGTTAACAGTATTGTTTGAGACGGAGATCTGAGGCAAGAGCCTACAAGGTGAGTCCCTAATTCCTAAGAACTGCTAATTGCTCTTTTGTATGGAATACAAGGTTAAAATTATAACGTACAACATTAGATGACACCGTTTACTTCTACAATACACACTTAACCTACTTTGCCTAACAGTTTCTTAAGTCAACATGAGGCTTGTGACTTGCGTGCTGATCAAATATGACTTGTAAATGCAGGCCTCTGTTTCTCAGTAACAAACAAAGAAAGTATTGACTTGACTCATATTTTTTTATCATATTTTTGTGTTTCAGACAGTACTTCCACTATAGAGGATCATGTTTGACTGATGTGGAAGCGGTACTGTGTTTCAGATAGTGACGCCCCCATGGTGAATAAAGCATGAAAACTCTCCAAACTTTCACAGGTGTGAAAGGTGACACTAGCTGGCCCAGGCTGGAACGGTCTTGTAATTCAACCTGGTAGCCAGAACTGTTCAATTAGATATAACTTGTTCTGAAAATAAAAGACCGGCCATCAGCTACAGTATGTCAAACTCCCAGGAGCAGAGCTTGGACGAGGATGCAGTGTTTTGGCCAGTGACTGAGTCTTGCCCAGAGTTTCTCCACTGTGAGAGGGAGCGTCATGCTGTGGAAAGGCTGATGGGCGAAGGCCCAAGAGCCTTCCATGCCTGCCTGGCTACGGAGCGCTTGGACCGCTTCCTGTCGCCTGAGGAGGTCAGTCAGATAAGTGGCTGGACGGAGGACTACCACGCCAGCCAGATACAGGTGGGAGCAACAGAGGAGAATGCAGACGATGGCGGCTCAGGGTTGCAGGACTACACTGACCGCTACTTTCCTACGCTATCCGACGTCCCCGCACCGTGTTTAGATCTAGGATGGCCAGACAAGGACCGTTGGACGGGACGGAACTGTGTCACGGTCTACACCAGTCCCCCTGCTGAAGGGCAGCTTTCCATTAGGGAGGTCATCAGACGCCACTTGCAATGTGCTTCCCAGGTGGGGTAACACCATACACATACTGTACATAGATTATACAATGGTTGAGCAAGGTTCTTTACGTTTTACTAGCTTTTTCAAATTAAGTCAAGGGATACAAATGATAGTGACTTTCTTCTCTTGTGCCAAAATAAAAAATAATGCTTAAAGTAAGTATTGCCTAGGTACACTATGAATAAGAGGTAATATTTTGTGTGATGTCTCCATTGATGTAAGTGTGTAATACACCACACAGGTGATTGCCATAGTGACAGACAGATTGACAGACGGTGCAGTCATCGGTGACCTACACAACGCAGCTTCTCGGGGTGTACCTGTTTACATTATCCTCAACCAGCGGTCCAGTCAGGACGACTTCACGTCAAACAGGCTCAGGCATCCAGTGAGTCACTCTTGCACAGTCCTCTCAAATCTGAGTTATAGGCCTACTTGCTGCAAACAAGTGTCGCCCGCCAAAAATAGTTACAGCTTAAGATCTTCCGTTTTTGGTAACACTGGCATATAGCTGATCATAAAAGGCTTCCTTTTGACTACAGATCATCATCACACAAACCTTTTGGACAAATTTCGTAGTATGTGTATTTATTGTGCTGCCTACAGTGCTAGTCATGGACAGTGTATTACATATTCTTGCTAGCAGCCGGCCTAGGCTATTGCATAAGCCATACTGTGCGTCACTCCTGACAGGAGGAACTCAAACTATGCAGCTCAAACCAACCAAAAGGACGCTGGCACACCTCCACATGAGTTATTTGGAAATTCCTGTGTTTTCTATCTCTCTTTAACCTCATCATATACTAATGAGGATTAGTGCAACGCGTAGCCTACAATAAGCAGCAGCAAACATTGAAACTGGTTGCACTGCATTCAGTGCTGTTTAGTGGATCACTTTACGAGAGAGAACATAGCTGTGGCTAACAACAAAGGACAACATCACACGACACAAGACGAGGACGGGGGTGTTTTAACCACTAACCACTTCAAACCTAACGTCCCAATTTTGTGGTGAACATTCATTGAACAAAGCTAAAAACGTGACACAGTGTGAGCTTATAGATGTCTATTTTCAGCAAAAATAAAATGTAGAGCAGAAACAGGTCGGGCCTATAGAACCCATGGGTGATGCTGGTCAACAAAGTAAATACTATTATTTGCTCTGTATTGTAAATCGACTTTGAGTACCAAGAAAAGTGATAGTGATGTATTATTACCCTTATTAACTTAAGGACCACCACCTTGACTAAGAACCAACCAAGGGACCATGGTTCTGACTAATAATTAACTGGGAACCACCTCGGCTACCCTTATTAGTAACATTACTTCATCCAACCTGCTATTAAACTCAGATTACGGGTAACTGATATCCAGTAATGCTAGCATAGGCACATGATGACATAATTATACCTGTCAGGCAAACTTTCTTGATAACCTGGCTTCCTTTTCTGTGGTATTCAGTTACATCGATAAGACTACTGACAACACTAATGCGCTTCCGCAGAATAGTTACAAAATTTCTGTAGAAGAAAATTCATTGTCACTCTGCTCCATTACTAAATGCATGTTCAGGGATAACATACAAAACCTTCACAGACCACCTGTGAAAACCCATGCTATACTGTACTGTACTGTATACTTCATTGACTGGAGTGATATAGGTAGCGGTGAGTTGAATACTCGGCTTGGCCAATTTACGACAAATAGCACCGCTACGGTTCATAGTTGACAGCACACCATACAGTCATGCAATGTTCTGTTTAAACGTGACTAAACTGTTATGTGGTACAGTAGCTGCAGCAATCTAAATCACTGTCATGTGTTGTGTTCTTAGAATATGCAAGTGCGTGTTCTTGGCGGGAAAACCTTCTGTTCAAGAGAGGCAAAGATGGTGGCAGGGGAATTGAAAATCAATTTCTTCCTAATGGACCTGGAGACTGTGATTCATGGCAACTACAGGTGACAAAGACAGTGTTTTCAAACATTTTTCCGATTGTAACTATTACATGCTCACTCATAATGACGACTGTTTTGTATTCATCAGCCTCACCTGGACAGATGCTCGCTTGCATCGACAACTGGTCACAGTTCTAAGTGGCCCAGTTGTCGAATCTTTTGACCGGGAGTTCAGGATCCTTTTCGCTGCCTCGTCCCCCATGTTGTACACGGGGAAGGCAACCAGATCCCCGGCATTTGTGCCCCATCGACAGTTCGAGTTGTCCAACCACCACCCTAAACACCTTAAACATCACGCCCTCTTAGATTATGCCACTACGCCCCCTCCACCTCCACCTGCAGACCCTCCTCTGGACTGGGAGGCCCTGGGGGTCCTCAAGAGAGGCAACCATTTATCCCATAACCCTGTCAATGATCACGAGGAAATCATCCTGCCCCCGGAAGTGCCGCCGCAGAGTATGCCGTTTGATAAGAAGTCTCCTGCTGCGGAGGAGTGTGTAAGGAGTGGAAAAACCAACACAAAACCAGTGAATGAAGCTAGGTATTCTGCTTAACATCCTAACCATGTCACATGTGCATGTCACACTCACAATAGGTGTATCTTTGGCCAGAAATGTTCAGATCTACTGTAGCTGTAAATCGTTTTTAAAACATTGTATAAAAAGTAGGAGCATAAAAAACAAATGATCAGGATTTACTTTGAACAAAGAAGAGTAGGATACACATGAGGTTCATTACACATGTTAAACCCCCAGAAATCATTAAATGACACGCAAAAACGCAATGTGTACACAAGGCCCTGCATGGGAGAAACATTGTTATTTGGTTAAAATAATAAAGATAGGACAGGAGAACAACCCATCATGTACAGACCTGACATTTACTTTCATTTACTTTGTTCATTTGAGTCTTATCATGCTCACTCGTATTTCCAATGGGTTAGTTGTCTGTAAAAGAATTTACAACTGTCTCGTTATGAGTGACAAAACATCTGCGTGCAATAATACAATGGAAACTATGCTGAGTCGGGACATTCTTATTAATTAAGCATTACAGAGATGTTTGTGGTGGTAATATTTGTTGACTTGTTCCTGATTATGATTGCAGCAACACTCAACTCTCTCCAAGAGACAACCACAACTCCACCACCAACGTTGAAACTCAACAGAGGTAATTTCAACACAGTAGAGAACACAAAAACACACATTTATACGGTTTATCATATAATAATGCATCTCTCTCCTCCTTCCAGGGTTGTACGTAAAATAGAGAGAGCCTATCATAGGCAGGTTTCTAATGATGCGAGTGCAGACACAGACAACAGGACAACAAGAGACAGGAGGGAACAGGAGTCAAGACACAATACAGGGAACCTCTCTTTCCTTGAGAAACGGCGCTCACACGCAGAGAACATTTTGGAGGAGGATGGAAATAGGTCCACTGGAGACAGCCCAACATCTACTTCTAGAGTATGTTACGAATAATAATTAACTTATGAATAGAAAGACAGACATGGTATCATGTCGCCATCACAAGGCCTGCCTCACATTATGCTCCTCTCTTCACAGAAACCAATAATAATAAGGGTGGCGGAACACCCAGGGAGCTTCAGTTCTCTAAGTGACATCATGAGAAAGCTAAAGACAAAGCAGAGCTCTTCAGATCAACACGCAGGACAATCAAGAGCTGCAGTGTCAGAACTGAGCCGGTCCATGATGGACCTGAGTGTTCAGAATGCAGATCTAATGCAAGAAGACAGAGCGTCCGCAGTGCCAAGACTACAGGGAAATGTAAGTGTATGTGTGTGTGTGTGGGGGGTGTCGGGGGCTCAAGGAGGCTTTTGTCCGTGTGTATTATCACACCTTGATTATTCAATTATTTTACTTTGTCTTGAACTTCATTTTTTTACTGGGACTGGCACTTCTGGCAGCAGTAATAGTTTCATCATTGTACATGGACATTTTTCTGTTTTTTTTTTTTTTCAGAACCATGGATAGTTCTGCGACTTTATTTTGTTTTTTTAATCGGGGCCCCATGGGGCCCCTTTCAATTGAAAGGGTTGAAATATAGTTAAAGCTTCCACTGAGAGACTGTACTAATGTCTTTCCTCATTTGTCTTAACAGTACTTTGACACTGGGCGAATAACACCAGCCTTTGCGCTGATGAGGAAGCGGACCACTGAAGGACAAACCGGCTACGTCAGAACTCCAAAGTCATTCCTGTCCAGTCCGAGGCCCCGGAGCTCCAGTTTTGGACTACAGACGGACTGGCAAAAACCACAGACAGACCGGAAAGGAGGACAATAAGAAAGGAATGAGGGACTCCTTCTTTCAGTGAGAAAAGGCAGCTATCGGTCGTCACAACTCGAGTGATAAATTTTAAGTTATACAATATGCAGTGTTATTACAGTATACACAGTTGTGACTCTGAAAGCTAAAACATGACCTTATATTGTTTATATTTATCATTGTCTTGGAAGATGCAAGGACATAAAAGTGCTAAAACACTGCAATATGTACGCAGACAAAATGTTTGTAGGCCTATTGCTATACTTGTGAGTACATAAACATTTTATTTTACCACCTGGTGCACATTACTGACACAAGAATAAATTAATCCTATCTCTAACCCTAAACTTAATATAACAAACGCGCACGCACACACACACACACACACACACACACACACACACACACACACACGTGCACGCACGCACGCACACACACACACACACACACACACACACACACACACACACACACGCACACACACATAGAGAGAGGGAGAGAGAGAGAGAGGGAGAGGGAGAGGGAGAGGGAGAGAGAGCGAGTACCCTACATAGAGTACTCTACAGTACAGTCAATTAAAGGTAGGGGAAGTGATTTCACTTTTGTCAGATATCACCCCCCCCAAAAAAAATCTGTTAAAAGGTGTTATAAGGTGTGCAGACCATATATGGAGTTTCCCCCTTCCCCACGTTAGCAGAGGAGCTAATAAAAGTTCCCCAGGTGGAGGGTGAATTCTCCTCCAATCAGGATTGAGCAGCAGGTTCACATAGTGTAGCTACTCTTGGGAGCCCCTAGTGCACCAGGCTGGTACTACACAATGAATTTCAAATCACTTACCCTACCTTTAAATTCAAAGAAGCCTTTCTGGCATAAGAAAACAAATGTTTCATTGCCAAAGCAGGTGTCCCAAATACAATACAATACAAGCTGTTGAAAATGGGGAAAGCATACAGGGGGTTCAGAGTTATGTCCCATTGCATACTTTTATACATGTTATAACAGGACAAAGAGCTTTTTTCCTCTTCCCCCTATTTTTTATTTAACAAATGGCATCAATGCTTTGCCTCTTTGGTACAAATGCCAACGATTTTCCTCATTAGGCCTATGCAGAAAAACAAAATCAGATTTAATTTCTGTTTATCTGTCGCAGCTCTGTTTACATGGACATCATGGTCTACCCAAAAGGCAGACTGTGATTTATAGATCACAGAGTGCAGGTAGATCACATAACATGTCCATCACCTGAATTAGGGTGACTTGATTGACTGACAAAAAAAGGCTGCAGCTCAGACCCATGTTGCAATATACCATTTATGCCCTTTATTATGTGACATCAGCACCTCTAGTCTATTTCATTTCCCTTCCATTATAATATTAGGCTGGCTAAAGCCAGACACAAATAAGCCCTGGCAAAAAGGAAAAAGAAAGAACGAAAGAAAAAGGGCTAGGATATTATCCTGGCTTATTAGCCAAGCTATTATAATGTAACACATAGTCACTATTCCATTTTCACCATTTTATAATTTAACATCAGCTCCACAATTACAATTTTCAGCAATGGGATGGCATTTTTTGGTGGATAGATCTCATTTTGTTTGGCATTTTCAAAGTACCTCTCAAGATAAAAAAAAAAAGGTCTGGCTGCCCCTGGTCTAGACAAACAGTCCCTAGTCCTTAGGGTGGTTGTATTCCAAATGGCCACTCTTTTTCAGTTTACAAATCTTGCTGCTGTGTTTGCACATTGTTGTATTTCTCTCAATAGGTATGGGAGTTTTTCCCGTCAATGGTTAGTTTCAAACTCACGTTGAGTAGCCTATGTGTAATTTCGTGGGAAGTTTGTCTCTGATGTGTTGTTATAATGGGCAGCTAGTTGCCCATTATAACCCAAGTGTAGCTCTGTCTCTACCACATTTTGCGTGCAGTGGGTACAGTCTGCACCAGTGGTTTTCAACCAGTGGTCCGGGGACCACCAGTTGTCCTTGAGAGAGTTCCAGGTGGTCCCCAGCTAAATGATGGAAAGTTGGTTAACCAGATGTAGCTCTTCGGGAGCGTAAAAATGAAAACAAATGGACCCATTTGGTTTCATTTTTTACACTCCCAAGAGTTAAAATATTCATCATGTGAATTAGCCTATACAACTAGAGAATGTATGAGATTAATGGTCAATTATGATCTGTAAGTTTGCCTGTTTTGTTTCCCAAATCCAGCCTGGAATTGTGGACAAAAGCAAAATAAATCTTTAGTTTTGGGGTATGTGGGGCTAAAATGTTAACAAATGGTGGTCCTTGGCTCAAATTCTGAATAAATAGTGGGCCCTGGGATCAAAAAGGTTGAAAACCACTGGTCTGTCACACACAACTAGAAGGCGTGCAGTGGGTGCATACACACACAGCTAGAGGGCAGCAGTGCACATGTCATATCCATCTGGTACAGACGGTATCCTGATGGAAGAAGAAAACGTGCCGGAAAGAGGAAGCACATGGAGCCATGGAGCATTGCTTGTGAAATCCATCTGTTTGTGTTTTGAACTCTTGTTTCATTTTGAATTAAGTTGACTGTCGAATATAAGTTAATTCATTCTCAATCCATTAACCGTTTAATTATTCATCTGGCATCGGAATAAGTTATTCATCATGGTTCGACAAAAAAGGTAAGCAAACAACAGATCTTGTATTTACTGTTTCAGCCAACAGCACATCAGGCATCTAAAAGTAACCTTATCTGATAAATCCGTCAATTTAAACTGTTAAAACCATCAATTTAAACTGTATCTCACTATAAAGGAAAATCTGATTAGCGTCATGTTTTAAAAAAAAATAAATAAATAAACGAACCCCTGAGCACCATTCTCACAACGCTATATTTAGTTCGCTGATGTGTTGAACCAATGGTTCCTAAAGTGGGGTCAAAGGATTCCAGGCGGTACCAACTTGGGACCAAATGGACTCTTATGGGTCTTTCTTTCCCCTTTCTTTAGCTCTGACCGGGAGTACACAAATGAATCCAGTCACTGATTTGCATTTTGTACAGTATTCAGAGTTAAATTAACATTGATATAATATAAAAATAGGCGCACGAAGTGCTAGATGTGCCATTAATTGGGTGTCTGTATACTAATATGCATGTCAAACTGGTGGTCCTTTTCAAATGTGGGTTTTTGGGGTCATTGGTGTCGATTTGAGCATTGTGTTTAAAATTTAGAGTTTGACATGCGATGTGCACATGTATCTACAAATATTAAATAAAAAAAAAGTTAACACTTAATGTATACACTTTCAGGTTACAGAAAGTTAAAAAGACTTACGAGAAAGAGAAATATGATGAAGATGATCCTCGAGCCTACAAGGACATGCCTGTCCCTGATAAGGTGAGGCGGTGCAGTGCATCACCACTACATGCATGTAGACAGGGGTTGACACTAAGGTCTCTGAGGCACTTGCCCATCGGGCAAGTGCAAGTCAGGTTCTACTTGCCCTCAGGTCATGGTCACTTGCCCCCAAAATATATCTTAAAGTTTGCAATTTACATTCTACTTGGGTGATTTAAAACTTTCCTTTCGCAATCGAAGACTATGTTTTGTTTAAGTCAAAATCAGCTACAGTAAATAATCAACTTGTAAATCAGTAATTCCCATAGTGGTCACAGACTCAGGGGTCCATGATCCCAGCAAAATGATAGTTTGGAACCAAATGCACCAGGGAGAGAGATGGGAGAGATAGCTAGAAAGCATGGAAAGACACAGAGTGCAATGACCACCTTCAAGACAAATATATCTTGTATTGTGTTATAGTCAGACACTTGCCCGATCGGGCAACCAAGTAGCAGTCTTCACTTGCCCGACCATTTTTTTTAATTTGCCCCGGGCAAGTGTTAGTGTCAACCCCTGGTAGAGATTGTGGATAATGATGTTGACACAACATTTTAGCCTATACGCAGTTGAGGGACCACTTAGCAAACCTTCTCCTCATATTAGTGTTGTTAATGAAAAAAGTACCACAATGTTCTTCTAATCTCGTCTAGTCTGTGTCCTGTAGGGGGGCTGTAGGCAGTTCGGAAAGCCGTCCACCAGTGACGTGTTCGTTTTCTTAAACTATTATATTTGTAAACAATTTTAGACTTTTATTATCGAGAACAAGAGCCTCCATTATTGCCCTGCAGCGCTTCAGGAATAGAAAGCCTGCAGTTTCCATTAGCTTGGATTCCGCATCGGCTATTTCACTGGTGAATGGGTCTCAGATCTACACACAGCCCTTCCATGAGACACAGACTGAATAGAAATGCGATGTTTATTTTATTATGATCATAAGTGGGGACCGATTAGATGAAGGTAGGTTGAAATGTGGTAAAGTGGTCCTTTTAAGTAACTTCTTTTTTTCATTTCATACTAAACCGCTGCTAAGGGTTGATTCTGTATTTGCCTCTGTCAGCAGCAGCACAGAGTCATAAATCGGGATTAAACATGCATTATTGTCTTGTTTCTCCATACCAGAGGTCTGTGCAATACACAAAGGACAAGATTGACGAATTTCATGATGCAAAGATTGCAGTAAGTTCAGCAATTCCCAAGGATTGTTCAGTAAGGTGGGGTCAGTCATACAGTATGTTCATTTTTTTCAGTATGTTAACTTTTTTTTCTTTTTACCAAATCATAGGGTCTCCTGGCTCGTGGTGTGCAGGTGGACAGTGACGAGGAAGCCGGTGATGATGAGGTGGGTAAATTGCATACAATTGTCTTATAATAAATTTAAATCTTAAAACCAAAACTAATCTAGCTGAACTATTAACCATGTTTTGTCCCCCTACACAGTGTCAAAAACAGTAAGACATAATTCAAACAAATATGTAAGACTAACCAAATTACTAATGTGCTCCCAGCTCAAGTTGTGTTTCATTTCACAGGAGGAAGTAATGGCCCTGGATGATTCTGAGTCAGATGAGGAAGAGGAAGATGTTGGGGAAGAAGAAGCTGAAGAGGAAGATGATGAAGAAGAAGAAGGGACCGATATGGAGAGTGACCTGGAGGGGAAGGAGGATGAGGGTAATGAAGAAATGATGAAAGGTTAAGGTTAGTAGAAGTACTTTTGTCATCAGCTTGGTTAATTTCCGTTGTGTTCCCTAGATCTCCCCAACGATATGGCATGGGGAAAACGCAAGAAGACCTTCTACGACTCTGAATACGTGGCCACTAGTAAGCATCTCACGTTTTGACCTACATGACAACAGTAAATCTGTTGCTGGTGTGATTCTAATGCAGGCTTTGAAACCTGTGCTTGTGACTGCAGAAGGGAAAACGCGACAGGAGATTGAAGCTGAGGATCAAGAGGAAGAAGAGGAAGCTAAGAACATTCAGAACCGTTTGGCTGCCAATCTGAGTGAGGAAGACTATGATCTAAACCTTTTTCAGGTATGCCTCATAACTCTTTCTAATGTAAAAAGTATATAGCCAATAACCTTCAGTCGCTTCCAAATTGTTTTCTTTTTATTTTTTATCTTCCATCTTTTATTCTTTAGCTTTTATTTAGAGATGTCCCGATCCACTTTTTTCAAGTCTGATCTGATACCATTTTCTGTGTTAGCCAATACCAATACCAGAAAATATATAATACAAAAAAATATATAAAAAACGTCTCATGAGAAGCAACCAGGAATAGCAGACTCCTCACTCATAATATGTGACCTTAGGCAGCTCCAAAGCAAATTCCATATGCCCCAACATTTTATTTATCTGTCATAGTGTCAACCCGGCGAATGGTCCGATAATGACAAATAAGTGCCGATACCAATACAAAGCAATATCACAAAAAAGGGCTGATCCAATACTTTTTCCGATACAGTATCGCGACATCCACACTTTTATTATATACAGTATTAAAAATACATTCTGTATATGTGTTTTTTAGGAATTTGCCGTGGAGGAGAAAGATGATGAGAAAGTTGTAGAAAAGGAGGAAAGGATTGTGAAGGACCTGAAGCAGATGTCCCAGAAAGAAAAGATGAAACTTTTGAAGAAGGAATCGCCAGAGCTGCTGGAGCTCATCCGTGACTTCAAGACAAAGGTAAAAAGTATACGCACACACATGGATAATAAGCCAAAAGTTGTTAGCATACTAGAACTGTGTGTTTCCACACATTCACATGAAACCTTACTCACTGATGCTTTATGTTGCAGCTTAAAGAAATTAAGGATGAGCTTCAGCCCCTCATCGAGATGATCAGAGCTGGAAAAATTCCTCCTGGAAAAGTGAGACTACTATAACTACATTTTCAACGTCAATTCACCATAGCTGGAGACAGAGATTGTATCCAAACTATATCACTCATCATAATTATACACTTGTTTTTCTAAAGGGGGCTGATTACCTGAAGACTAAGCATCAACTGTATCTGAAGTAAGTCTAACTGTAGTTGTCACGCAACACTGAAATTGTGTGTTAATAGTAATTTACAGAATGTGAACTCATTTTTTTCTGTACAGTTACTGCACAAACATCAGCTTCTACTTGGTCCTGAAAGCAAAGAGAATTCCAGCACATAACCACCCCGTCATAGAAAGACTGCTGACCTACAGAAATGTAAGTGATATATTTTTGACTGGAAACTTCTGACATGGTTCCCACAGTGATGAAATCCCTGGCTGTGTTACAGACTTTACATTATTATGGGGAATATCTGACTGGGCGGTCAGTATCTGCCCTGGGGTCATGTAAAGCTTTTAAAAATGAGCGGGAACCTTTTCTGGTTGTCAACTTATAGTGTGACATGACCAAAATGGGGGAACCATGTTTAATGTGGTATGATTGGTCATCAGTTATGTGAAATAATCGTGTTGCTGTTCTTCTGTATGACAGCTAGCAGTAGTATCAAACAGAACTCCCATAGTTGAATAAAATGTGTGCATTTTCCTTCCTGCAGCTGATCAATGAACTTAGTGTAGTAGATTCACGACTTGCACCACAGCTTCGTAAATTGCTATCAGAAGAACAGACACCTAGGTTGCCTGGTGAGCAGGCTGGAATCTCCAGTAAGAAGGTGAAGGTAAGATGCTCCACTTGTTCTTCGATTGGGGTATTAGTGTGGTAAGCATTGGCTTACCACACTAATACCCCAGCACTTTAAATTATTAGATGTACCCTAGGCTTTATTTTCATGAGCAACATTGACATATCAATGCTACCGGTAGGTGTCTGAAGAGCCCAAGGCAGAGGCAGATGTTGAAGGAGAGTCTGACTCTGATCTGGATGAGGAAGCAGCCTTGCGCTTCTACCAAGGAGTGGAGGAGAGGTTGAGACTAAAGAAGAGGAAGAAAAATGCTGACCCAGACACTGAAGAGTGAGTATGATTTCCGCAAAGAGACTTCTGAGGAGTGGAGCTGAGACAGGCTAGATAAGGGTTCTAATATTACATGTGCTTGTTTCAGATTGGAAGAGGCTGAAGAAACTGAGGGCATGGATGCAGATGCAAAGAGAGCTATTACATATGAGGTACAGTAGCATCACAGTAACCTATAAAGTAATTGTTTTCACAGAACTCCCTCTTTTTTATACATCTTGTTTTATTACAGTATATCTCTCATTACAGTCTTATGATCATGATTATGTACAAAGCATCAGATCGTAAAGCCATGAGTACATTCAATAGTCACTTTCCACATTTTAACTCTTTCGGCTTTAAAACAAGTAGTAAGATTATGCACTCGTTTTCCACAGATGGCCAAGAACAAAGGACTCACACCAAAGAGGAAGAAGATTGACCGTAATCCCAGGGTCAAACACAGAGAGAAGTACAGACGGGCCATTATTCGCAGAAAGGGCCAGGTTAGTAATCTGCATCATGTTTGGAAAATGTTAGAATTGAAGCCTAAATATTTCATTACTGTGATTGGAAGCTCTAACTTCTGACCACTGCCGTAATATACCGTTATATATTTTATCAACTAGGATCCCGTCCTAGCAGCAGTGATACAATCTCAGTGTTTAACATTAGGCTTGTAGATGCCTAAATGTTAGCCTATGATATACCCAGAAGAGTAACATTAAAAACATTATCCCTGACGCTATTTGTAGTAGTTGGGATGGAGTACAGTTTAGAGACTGAGGGGGAGAAAGCGAAATCTTATACTTTGAATTTATCACCTTTCAGAAGTTGGTACAGTATGCCTATTTTAGGACTGTCATTGGTGAAAGTCCCTCAGGCCTTTCTGTGGTGGTACATGGGCAAAAATGGTTTATGGTTCAACATTTCTACACTAAAGTGTTCAGTACCGTTGTGTTACCTTGGTCTACTTTTTTATCATCAGTCTGGCTAACCATTGTTGTATAAGCATGTTGACATCTTCGAAGTTCAAACTATGTTTGTACTGTCCATTTACCAGGTCCGTGAGGTTCGTAAGGAGGACACTAGATACAGTGGAGAGCTGTCTGGTATCCGTGCAGGGGTCAAGAAGAGCGTCAAACTTAAGTAACCCACCCAGACCGTGGTGCCAGATGAAAAACGGCATGCTGCCATGGGAGCTGACTTATAGGTTATTATGTATACTGTCATTGAATTATTCAGATGTTCATTATTGCTTGGACATGAGTGCTTGAATTTCCGTTCTACTGAATTGATTTGATGTAAACAAACTTCTCAAACATGACAGTTACACTTTCAAGAGGCACTCTGCATATAATTATTATAAAAGGAGGAAGGCAATATGTGTAGTAATACATAAAAGTGCAGAACATTTTTCTTGTCCTAGAAGCAAGACAAAGCTAAACCAGATTTTACAGTTTGTATGTCTCGTAAATTAACCCCCTTTAAAAGTCTAATAGCAAGTAGCCATTGTGAAATAAGCAAAATGTTCTCAACGTTGCCTGCCTGCAAAGACTGCTCTATGCATTATTGTATGAAGCAAACACAATTTTACATATATTTTGATTAAACAAACCAAGTCAACCAAGGATTTCTTTAATCATGGACACCCCTAAACTATTCCCGAGTAGAACAAGCAAGCATGAATATTAAAGGCCTACCGACAAGCTAGCTAAATCATTAACTTGTATACTAACTAGACAGTCAATAGTTAGTCGTCTTTGGCAATGAATTGGCTGTGTGCGGCAGTCAGATTGCTCACAATCTTATCCTCTATCTCAGTCCCTTTATTCACATCCTCGTCTGTGAGGCTCAGCTCAGCCTGTGTGTCCGGGGTCACCACCACCACATAACCCCGCCTGGTATCCAGTACGTTAGCCACCACCGCCTGGTGCCTGTAGGTGTCCAGAGCCTTTCGAGCCTTGTCCAGCAGGATGGACGGATCTGTCTCCAGCTTGAAGGAAATAACGAATGCCTGTGGTGCCCAGTCCTTCACCAGCGGGGACAGGATTTTAGGAACCATTTTCATGCTGATCTGTAGATGAAGGACAGAAAAAGGTGTGTAAATCAGATGAAATATTAGAATAATGTTTATATGATGAGGTCTATTTTACTCACCTGAAGAGGTCCATTGGAAGACTGAATTTTATGTTCAGGCATGTCGGATGCTGGGATGTAGAAATCTGACACGGCTGCAGCCAAGTAAAACATGGCTCTGGAGCCTAAGAAGAGCAAACATGTTCAGGGCAGTTTAGTCTGGAGAAGGGCAGCTTAATCCATACCAACCAACCTAACACCTTTTAATACCTATTGTGCTGAGAGCCTGTGCTGCTGCTTTGAGGAGGTGCAGGTATTCTGACAGGGTGCTGAATTCGATGGGCAGAAGAAATCCCTCTTCTTTCACCTCCTGGTAACGCTTCAGGACTTTGGCGATGTTGGGAAGTGCCTGCTGGTTGACCACCACTTGACCACAGCCGCTTGATGATGCTCCACCGTCATTCTGTACCTGTAGAGTGTCTAGTATGTTTATGCCAGAGTACAAGCGTGTGTAAGGATAAAGCGACCGGTGCCTGTGTAGGAAGATCACGGCATAGCCAGAGTCTAGAAAGTACTCTGCCGAGGAGGCGCCACGCCTTCCACTGCTGAAATTATCAAGGAAGCGAACGGTACGGGACTCCAGGGGAACCTTGGTACCCCCTGACGTGATGAGGACCACCCGGCGACCAGCTGCCCCGTGCCGCTCTGCAAAAGCACTCATCTGCTTCTTGACGTCTTCAGCATGAGAGGGAACTGCAAACTCTTCAGCTAGCTTCCCATCAATGTTGGCTTCTCCGTGTTCTGCCATACTGGGAAAATGAATGGTTATCAGACCCTCTTTAACAAGGTCCTCAAAATGCAAGGACAATACTGTAAAAGTAGCTAGACAGTGACTAGTCCTGGCATGACTGTTGTTGAAGTCCAACTGGATTGCACAATATCCAGAGCCATGGTTCCCTCCCTGTGGTTTGACTGACAGCTGTGCAGTGCACTGATCAATGTGGTCATTACTCCATGTGTAGTCACCCATTAAATAATTCCAAATACGTGGGGTGCGATCAGAGGAAGTTTTCAAAAAAAGTACAGCTGTCATTATGAGCCCCTTTGCCAGAGGGAAAATGTCTGTGTGCAGCTCGTGAAAAAGGAGATATTTGACTAAATAGATGTTTTGCACCACAACTTTTACAATGATATGAAATTAGAGGACTATATCACATCCCACGTCTTTGGAATTATTTAATGGATGACTAATGACCACATTGATCATTGTGCAGGTGTCAGTCAAACCACAAACCATAGGGAGTGTGAACCATGGCTCTGGATATTGTGCAAATCCACTTGGACTTGCACAATATCCACCAGGGCTAAACAGTGACCATTGTTTCTTGGTCCCTAGTCCCTGGGGCCCACTAGGAATCCAAATGGACTATGGGTTTGTAACAGAGTGCACAAATGGAACATTTTTATATTTTATATTACTACCATCCTAATATAAATAAAAATTCAATTTAACTATTTGTACACAAGAGTTCTGGAGAAAACATTTATTTAGACCCCCTGTAATATTTCCAGTTTTCCTTTCCCCTGATAGTTCTTCCCAGTAAATGAAACAAACTTGGATATGTCCATAGCTTAGCTATGGGCCAAAGACAGAATTATTTACTATCCTGCAGACTGCCATCATGTATTTAATCAATTTTTACATTTTGCATACCGGTGTATGAAAGTAAAAGTCAGCACGCCTTGATTTGGCTCTGGCCAATGGCATTAGAGCTATGGACCAAAGCTGATCCAAGGCTATTATGTTTACAGAACACAGTAACGGGAATTGTGGTGTTGTGTGTGTGGATAAGTACCACTCAATTTCACTAACGATGAAAACGATTTAAAAAAAATAATAAGAATGTACCTACTTTTCTCTGAGAACGTCCGCACTGACCCTCTGTTGACAACTTCCACACTTCCTGACTGTTCTTCTTCGGTCTGCATAAAAAGTAAACCGTGGCGCTTCAACTAAGATCGGCAGCGCCACCCAATGCGGAAGCCAAGCCTTGGGTATAGACAGTTACGCAAACTGCGCTCACTTTATGGGGCCAGTCTAATGGCGCTCTACATAAACGTCTATTGACAAGTCCTGGGCTGGAAGCAGCCAGAAATGCATTGGACTTTAGCAACAGACCATATTTAATGATCAAATACTTTTGATGATTAAATACTTTTCTTTTAGATCGATTTGTAGTAATAGTAAACATAAACCATGCAGAGACTTTAGTTGATACTCTTATTTGCCCAGCTTTTGTTGCAAGCAATGTACCGCTTTCAGGCTTTCTGCGCCCTCAATGTCGCAACTCTTCTACTAGATAGCTTTGTGTGGCAGATCAGCGTCGTGTATGGATCTGAATGATGTCAGGGATATTTGAAAATGAATTTACAAATGAAATTTGGTTGCATATTTTTTTATATAACAAAAATGATGATATGACGTAAGACAGGTTAGGTTACTTTGTGTGAAATAAAGACTATGCCTAAATGCTACACAATTCAAATATGTAGAGGAATTGTTATTTTGACATCAACATTTGCCTGTTATTTATCACACTCTTTGGGTTGAAAACGGTCAAAGCGTACAATATAGGCCTATATCTTTAAATTGAATACCACGTGGAGTCTATTTTATACAAATTAGAAAAATATTCTAATTACATTACATTAATTAAAAGAAATAAAAGCACTGCAATTTATCAAATATTAGTTGATTTTACAATTTAAGCAGAATTTACTTCACAATTTACACTTTCAAAGCACCAAAACATAGCAATACATTTGACATCCTGTATAGATAACTGCTATCGAGTGGTTTAGTCAGATCATTCCAGAGTGGAAACTGAAGTTCAACATTTCGGTGAGCTTGTAGGCCTAATTAGATTTTATATTGAAATGCTAAAGAGTAAACAGTGGTTACTTCATTTATCTGCGGGGATTATTATATGAGTACTTGAGTTTTGTTGCACAAACAGTAACCGTATATAGGCCAAGTCTACTAGACTAGACTATTACACAAGTACACATACTGTACATTCCTAGTAGTAGCCTAATTATGCCAGTTGATATTTCTTCCAATGATTATCATGGGCTCAAGGGGGGGCGCTGTTGCACCACTGAACACACGACAAATCTGTTCTTCTATGGCAGTGCCTCAACACGATTATTAGTACTCTATAAACAATCTTGGCATTATGTATCAAGGTTGTCAGTTCAACCTTGAAGCAAGAAATTCATAACAAGGTTAGCCTGCTATCAATGCTACAATTGTGAGAGAACTATTAATAACTAGCCAAGAAATTGCTTGGAATGTGTAATTATTGCTTGGATGTTGTTGTTGTTGTTGTTTTTTTTAAGGCAACTTGTGATTTGTGGGGCTGAGAGGGTGTTGAATAACAACTTTATTTAATTGCTTTTTCATTGGGTGTTTATTATCTGTTTTGGAAATTAACTTGTGGCTGTGGACAGGAATAGAAGAACAGAACAACATGTGTAAAGCTGCGTGTACAATGTATAAAGTTGTAAGCAGGACTTCATAGTGCTTTTCGCTTAGAGGTCTTCCTCACAGTAGCATTTTCTTTATTGACAGTAGTAGCCAGTAGCCTACTTTCTATTGAACTGTAACTTTTGAACTGCTTGCCCATTCTACACAATGTACAACATTAAATCATCGATCAATTAACAATCAATCAAGGAGATGAATCTTCACAGTTCTCTCTACAAATATTAAACTACCTCGCTCGCTAAATTACGCCTATTTTGCCGAGTTTTGTATCCACAACAGCAGACAGTCAGAGCAATATTACCGGTACTATGCACATTTAGCAATGCCTTTTTGTATAACTCAAGATAGCCTACTATTGCACTAGTTTACGTGGCTGCAGCGTGCTGAAATGTTTATCGTTCTTCTGAAAGTAGTTCCGGTCAGATACTTATCAAACATAAGGTACTTTTTCGCCATTTAATATTCTTAAGGCGCAAAGTGACTAAAACGAGTAGTAAACAGAAAATACTATAAGGAGCTCTCCACCATAACACCATTGCACGCGAACTAAGGTGTGCCTTAGAGCAGTGTTCAAACTGAAATGCCTTTTGGAAAACTACTCTGTTAAATTCAATTAATGTCATAACAGGGATTCCAGCCAGGGGGATTCCAGCTAAATCATGGTCATTTGGGAACCAAATGGACCCTGAAGTTGTGGACTCTGTGGCCTTTGGCCAAATGGTGAACTGGGGTCCTATAAATTAAACAGTTGAGGACTGGTGAACTTGGACAGGATCAGAGGCCCTGGGCCGGCCCAGGCATTTTTGAGGTGGATCAACAGGGTTCCAGTGGGTGGTTCATATGTACACATTGTATATAAATTGTATACATTGTATTGTAAATAAATGTGTGTGTGTGTGTGTGTGTGTGTGTGTGTGTGTGTGTGTGTGTGTGTGTGTGTGTGTGTGTGTGTGTGTGTGTGTGTGTGTGTGTGTGTAATTCCAAGATTATATAAAAGGAATCAAACAGACTCATACAGAATGATTTGGTTCCATCTGTACACTCTTGAAGTTAAATGAACATTGTTAATTTAATTATATAGTGTAAATTGTGGTCAAGCATCACTGACTTCAGCGTATTTGCAATTTTGCATTGTAACTCAGTGCTTGCACCCTGTGTATAAATTAAAGGCTTAAACTGTCTGAGCTGCTCCAGTGCCTCCTTCTTCTATTTGCATTGTTTGTTTGCATGTTAAGGCTTCTAAAAGTAGGCTCTACTTGCCAGCTATGTTAGTTAGACCTTAGTTCTGTCCCAGACCTTGGGGTCTGGCTCCTGAGTGGCTGAACCTTTTGACCTTTGTAAGTTAACTATGTTGTCTGGTCACCGGCCTGGGGCCATAATCCATCTGTGAAGCTGGTTTGTCTTGTGAAAACGTTTTAAGCTTGATGGTGACATAATGCGACAAATCATTATATTCAATGTATATTCATTTCAAAGGGCTTTATGGGCACGAGAAAACATATGTTTACTTTGCCAAAGCAAAACATGTAATACAACAACAGAATCAAGACAAAAATGATTAGCCTGGCTAAAGCCAGACTGAATCTGCTGTTGGCAAAAAAATGCCTGTCAGCATATTGGTCTGGAATAGCTCAATGGTACAACAATTTCCTAACCCAGAAAATTGGCTAAAAATCATGTGGAGAAAAAACATATTCAAGGCCAAAAAGTACCTTACGTCTGTAGCAAATAGCAGAGTCCCCGGATGTTGAGAGAGAGAGAGAGAGAGAGAGAGAGAGAGAGAGAGAGAGAGAGAGAGAGAGAGAGAGAGAGAGAGAGAGAGAGAGAGAGAGAGAGAGAGAGAGAGAGAGAGAGAGAGAGAGAGAGAGAGAGAGAGAGAGAGAGAGAGAGAGAGAGAGAGAGAGAGAGAGAGAGAGAGAGAGAGAGAGAGGGAGAGAGAGAGATAGAGAGAGAGAGAACGAACGGGAAAAGGCGGAGAAGTAGAGAGAGAGAGAGGTAGGGAGAGAAAGAGCGAAGGGACGCCACGGTCTCTGGTTCACCGGCGAAGAGGGTTACAACACGGCTCCACATAGGACAACCGTCAAGAACACACACATACACACACAGTGCGCGCGCGCACACACCTAGGGGGGGAAAGGGAAACACACTTCTATAGCTGGAGAAGAAGAAGAAGAGGTGGAAGAAGAAAGTCCTCGTTCCAAAAAAAAGAAGAAACTCCCCTGCTGGATTAAGACAGACAGCGACACACACACAGCAGCCAGCCTTCACCCGCAGAGTAAAGTGAGAGAAGAAGAAACAACGGGAATGGAAGTTGAACTAGGGCCCGTGAAATGGACGACTTTCACGGGGAAGTGAGCCGCACTGAAGTTCTGGGGATCGGGCTCCGTGAACAGGCCCGTGGCTCGTCGTGAAGTGGGAGAAGAGGAGAGAAAGGAAGGGGCATACGGGGACAAGCCTCGGGCGACAACGACGACGAGTCCCCCTTTCTTTTGGCGGTTAGTATTCTGACACTGTTTCAGCACGGCGTTGTTCAGAAAGCTTTGCCTTTTCTCTCCCACTGCTGGGAAGGGAATAATAACTCTCCCCCAAGTTGACAGCTGTGGTGGTGGCGGCGGCGGCGGCGGCGCTGCTAGCCTCGCTGCTAACACACACACACACACACACACACACACACACACACACACACACACACACACACACACACACACACACTCATGACGCAAGCGCACGAACACACTGACAACTGACAGAACAACTTTGACAGCTAGCCTATCTGACTTTAGCAGCATGCTGCTAACTTGTGTGTGTGTGTGTGTGTGTGTGTGTGTGTGTGTGTGCGCGCGCGCGCGCGCGCGCGTGTGTGTGTGTGTGTTGAATCAATGCTTTTAAAACGACGCCGTGTCTCGTCACTGACCAAACATGGGATCTATATACGACCGCGTTAGAGGGAATGTAGTGGTGGTGGTGCCTGCTGCTGTTAAAGCAACCCACCACTACTGTTACTACTGTGTCATAAAGCTTCGTTTAGCTTATATACTGCGAGTGTGTATAGTGTATTATGGACCAGAGCAAGGATTATTCATATGTTTATATTTATATATGTATAAACCGAGCCCCATAACACGCCTCTCGTCTCCTCTGTCGACCTGCTGTGATGGTATTTGGTCATCAGCTGTTGGAATGCGTTTGGTTGTCTGTCAGTCCAATATTATTGTCAGACAGTCAGAGAGGAGCTACAGTAATAGCATTCTCGTTTAGTCCCTGCCTTTTAAAACCGTCTGATGAGCATGTTAGGCGTTTTTTCCCTCTCTCCCCTTTTTTCTCGTTGTTGGTTATGTTCAACAAGTGTAGACTTGTTTTGTGTCAAATGTGTAGTACCGCAATAATTTGAATTTCTTTGGTGTAGTATAGCTGCTTCTGTTTGTTTAGTGAACATCTACAGTATATAGTGCAATTGAGGTGCTGTGCACAAGACATTCTCAGCCAGGGCATGTCTCTAGTTGCTTGCTGTCCTGTTTTTGCATTTCACAATACTGTATTTGCAGTCATTTAATCCAATGTGTGTGTGTGTGTGTGTGTGTGTGTGTGTGTGTGTGTGTGTGTGTGTGTGTGTGTGTGTGTGTGTGTGTACTACACGGATACGCACGCACACAGCCCTTGTGCTTTATCATCTTGGATGCATATAGTTTGAAATAGGCTATTTAAGAGTAAGCCATGCTGCCTCTTTCAAGGAAATTCAGGTTAAATCTGGTTTGGATTGGGGTTATACCTACTGTACAGCTAACCGCAAAATGAATTTCCCCCTTATAATGCCTCCTTTCACTGGTAGACTTTATGCATCGACGAGCAAATTAAAATTTCCATTATCTTAGTCAGCACCCACATTAAAAGGTCAGACCTGGTTTGCGTCTTAATCACCCCATTCTTGAAATAGCAGACCTGTATATCCCGCTGTCTGGATCTAGTCTTTCTGTGCAAGCAGCCTTGCAGAAGCATGTTAAAGTTTAGATTTCACTCTACCAGCAGGGTTCTGTTAAACTCAATCCCTGTTGAAAAAATATTTCAAGACAGAGCCAATGTACGTGTCCCATCGCAATGGTTGTGACTTGTGATCTTGTACATCTGCAATTCAGTGTCTTTCACAGTTGTTACATTTTCTGATTCCCTGAAATGTCTACTGTTAGTGCAATACATTATATTATTTGGCTCTTTTACAGTATGGAATTTATGTTTAAACATATACAATTGTGGTGATTGTATTTGATCTCTCTGCTCCGGTCAGACACAACCTTTGACACAATACCTGTTTGTGCTTGTACACATGCAAAATTAACATTCTCACCAGATCAAGCAAGCAGTCAGGCTATAAACATTTTAATTTCAGCACTTGGGCAAGAGATTCGCTCCAAATCTCAGGTAGAACGGAAGAGTATGATTGAGTATTTTGCTGTTATGTTACCATGCCCATTCCTTATCTATAAATCTAATTTCACTTCCTGACTATGAATCATCTAGTCTTATATGATTTGCTTTCTTTTCTTTTTATACACCTGAGTTTGACAGTTGGCCTACAGTAGGTATGTGCTACCATGCCATTGTATGATGAAATGGTACTACTGGCATGAGAAACATCCAGAAATGTTATTTGTCTTTTCTTGGGTAGTAGCTGCCTGCTGTTAGTAGAAAGTAGTCACTGAGTGCGGCCAATTAATCCAAACATCACATTATAAAATGTGCTGCTTATTGCACCAGTGTGTCTGTCATCTACTGCTGATTTGTACGCTGTGTGGGTCTTCTTCATTTCTCTATGTAATTAGGCAAATGAACAGGTCATAAAGGCCGGACTTTGCTCTTAGCAGCAGCTGCTTTCTCCTTGACCCTTGAAGATATAATTGCACAGACCGGTTAGTTACCGCTCTATGATACTTGGTAACGTGATAATTCCTCATAAGTTACTGTTGTTTGCTCTTACAAAACACAGTCTGTAACATTGTATTGATCTGATAGTTTAAACAGCTTCGAGGTGGCGATGAACAGACAAGGATTGGAACAGACTAAATGGCAGTGAAGGAAGTGAAAAAAGCCAGCATCTGTTTGTCCTCACTCTAACCGTTTCCATGCCTAGATTTGAAGAAGTGATAGGCTCTAGACTCTAGAGGTTCTCTTCAAGGATGGTCGTAGCCCGCAGTGTTCTTTCAAAAGGCCCTACGGCTCAATAGTGCTACAGCCTACTGCCTCTGCAAGGTCTTTACATTGTGATTGCATTCATAACGCGTGTACGTGCTCGTGGAGCTGGAGCGAGAGCGCACAAAAGCCTTTACATTGGATACGACCGCTGACTGATGGCATCACCTTGCATTGATAAAGTTGAGCTGTTATATCCAGCTCATGCAATTTTGATGTGGCAGCTGTTGCAGTGTTTGAAATGAAATCACTTTTGTCATTTGGCAAGCTTTGTGGGGAATGTAGGTTACTCCTGGCTACGATTTGCCAGTGTCTTTCTGTCACAGATGATGGTAAGCCTAAGGGTGATGGCACTGTATCATTTGATAGAATAATGACCAGGTATATGGCTAATTTGGAGAGATGTCAAGGGTCTCCAAATCGGCATAGTCTAGCAAATTAGGCAGGTCTCTCTACTACTCGTACACCAGCATCTAATTTAGAATTCAGCGGTGGCCCAGTGCCTAGCCCTATCTCACTGAGAGGCTTTTTAATTTCTCCCCTTGTTGAAGTGATTATTCAAATGGCCGTCCGTGAGACACAGTTATCAGACTCCTGGTGGTAGTTGAGCCTGTGGCAACATGAAAGCCCATCACCGACATCCTGTGTAGTTGGACCGTTACCAGGTACACTCTCCTGCAACCCCTATTAGAGACCACCTCTTCTTAGCCCAAAGGCTACAAGCCCATTTAATTCTGTGATTGGCACTCAGTGATTTTTTTCAAATGGCAGTAAATATTTTTCTAATTGAATTAATGATAGATTTTTATTATTGGTCCGACAACATGTACCGTCACCCTACCCTGGTTTATCTGTTTTGAAAATTGTATAATAAATATCCCAGATCTACAAGTCCACATTGCATTGTTGCGACGCATTGTGATGTTCTTGATAGGCTACTTTCAGTGTTGGTGAATTCCTTGACTAAATGTCTCGTCTTACATGAGCAAACACGGTGCTCATCTGTACAGCAGCATACAGTGTTGAAGACAAGCCAGCCTCTAAAGTAGCTGAGGCCAAACAACTGGATGGGTTTTGTTAGAAATCTCTCCCTGTACTCTGCTTTAATCCTGTGTGAAGTTTGCTCTCTTGGAAGCCGCTGCGGTGAGAAGGGACTAGCTCAGTCTTCATTAGCTACGCTGTGCATCACTAGAATGCAGATGAGGTATGAAGCCATTCATCTCCTGGAAATGCCTCCCTGATTCCAATTTGAATCTTGTTTGCAGTCATATTGTGCGAGCCCACTTCTCCATGGTAAAGAAGTCTCTATGTGAGAGATCAGAGGGGGATAATTGCACTTAAGTGAACCTCATTTAGTGCTGGCCAGAGCAATTACTGTAACTGCAGTTCTAGGCGTTTTTGGGGGGAGCCTGAAGCAGCTGTCACAGAGGCTCTGTAAAGTGAAATATCCAACGGTGAATTGAATGACATTGGCATGGCATCATGGGAAATGGCCGATCCTTGGATGGATTTTAATTACTTTTTTTCTTTCTTGCCTTTTTTAAATTTAATTTATTTATTTATTTTTTGCTGTTTTGCATCCAAAGGAAAGCGTAATTAAAAATGACAATTAGAATGCATTATTTCAGTAACTGTTGAAAATGCATTATTCTCAAGGTGATATAAGGTGGAGGAAAGAAAAGCTTGCACTCTTTTTTTGAGGCAAAAAAACCCATGGGCTTATCATTAATGTTATTCAGGGGGAGCCAAATTTTGAGTTTTGTGCAGCTGGGCGCTTTAATCTATTTTTTGCTATAAATTAATGAATTTTTAAACAGATCCTCGCTGGATGCGGGAGAATGTGGGAATGCAGCACTGGTTCAGAGTTTTTCAAACAAGCCTCCCCTCCCCTCCCCTCCACCCCACCCTCACCCTCCTCGAAGGATGGAGAGAATGAATTTACTGAAGCACCACACTTTCATTTTTTATTCATCCAGCCATACACTGCCTAGTATCATAGTTCTCCTTGTGTCGTCTTGCGTCTCCCACACCCCCTCTGCGTTGTTGTTGTTGAATGTGTCTCTAAACTTGCCTTTTATAGGATGCATTCACCAATCCACGGGAAGGAATTAGCCATGGACATCGCGGCCCCATGAAGGAAGCATGTGATGTTTAATTCAGCTAGCTCGGGGACGGCTGGACAGTATTATTGATGCATTTGGTCTACCACGATTTATCTAGGAAATGTTTAACTGTGTTCTTGCCATTTATTTTCCTCGGGCTGACTAATCATTAGGGTCTTTTTCTACAGAGAAACTAGCAACCCATGCTGGGTCTTGCTTGCTGCATGAGCACACCAGAGAAAGAGAAAGTGTGGGCGAGGGGGGCGGGTTCAGTTCAGCTCCTGCAAACACATGTTGGCGTCAATGGCTCTTCTCTTATACCGCATGGTAGCAATGACGCTGATTAAATTGTGTGTTAAGTCTTCTGTGAACATTCCAGTTGATTAATATCTGTATATCAAGTTTATAATTAGACCAGTAGCTGGGTCACAGGATCAAATGTGTTTTCATGCAAAATAATATCTTGTTAATTGTTATACAACATTACTTTTTTATACCGGTATATAGAATATATACCGGTTATATAGGTTTACGCTATTGCCATAGCGTAAACCTGTAAAAGACCATATAGAATACTTGGATTCACCTTTTTTGGCCATAGTGTCTGCACTCACTATTCTTGAAAAAGACAAAGCTAATTGTTTTGTTGATATATTACACATGAGACATGCTTCTAAATGATTTAATGAATGCATTCATTGAATTGAATTTATAAAAGAAAAGGGCCTGCAAGATGAATTCTAGAATTCTATTCTAGCTGGTCCTAAATTACACATACACAACATTACACAACAAAACATACCCCAATGTAAAGGCCGTATAGCCGTGCCACTTGAGATATTACTTACTCTGTTCTTAATGAATAGACATGGCCTAAATGAATTGCACTGAAGTCACTTCTGAATGCCTGGCACGACTTAATAATTCATCGTATTGTATCCTGTGTCCTTGAGTTTTGATAGGCCCTTACAGTGCCAGTACTCCTCTTTGCCTTTTCTGTTCTCCAGCTCAGTGGAAGCAATTGATATGCTTATATGCTTCACTCTCTTAAGAGACTTTGGAGCTGTGTGCAGGGAAAGGATTTCGCTAAGCTTACACAGCTTTAAGTAATGATAATGGAGCTCTCATCATACTATTTAGGATCTATTTTAATTACTACAGTGGCTAGCTTATGCTCTTTCAGCAAATGCAAATTTCAACTCCAAGAAGAGGATTTAGTAAACAGCCAAAATATCTTCAATATTGTTAGATGGCATAATTTACACGCCAAAAAAATATATACTAACCAATTAACTGTTGCCATATTAGCAGAATTTAGCGTAAAAACGCAGACCATGTCTGCACATAGTTGAGGCTTATTTTCTGTTTTGTACTGCACTTGATCAACTACTGTGATCATGATCATTGCGCAACTGTGTGTGTGATTTATGATCACTTTGAAATGTGTCTCTGAATGTCAGTCTTCGACGTACCCATAGAAGAAAGCCAGAGTGGTTTAGGTTTAATTAAGACCACAGTCCTAAGCCCGATTAGGGAGGTTAAACGGGTTAGCGCAGTCTGAGGACACGGCTTACTGCCATCTCACATGTTCTTAACTCCTTCGACAGAGGGGGCTTGGAGGAGATTGATTGCTTGCCTTGAAATCACTAGGGCTGGTCATATTCTAGTGCAGGGGTTTTCACTGGTGGTCCGGGGACCTTGAGAGTGGTCCTTGAGAGGATTCCAGGTGGTCCCCAGGTTAAGTGATGGGAAGTTGGTTAACCAGATGTAACTCTTGAGAATGTAAAAATGAAACCAAATGGACCCTTGCGGGTCCATTTGGTTTCATACACTCTCAAGAGTTTCTTACACTCTCAAGAGTTAAACTATTCATCATGTGAATTAGCACTACTTAATTAAGAAGTCTACACTATTTTGTTTGCGAAATCAAGCCAGGAATTGTGGACAAAACCAAAAGAATTCTTTAGTTTTAGGTCTTTGGGGTGGAAATGTAATAAAATGGTAGTCCGTGGCTCAAATTCTGAATAAACGGTGGTCTCACTGGTCTGTTGAGTCAAAAAGGTTGAAAACCACTGTTCTAGTGACTTGACTTCAGGTGGCTATGTATGCATCGCCCCCTTTTAAAGTCTGACAATGCTAATGCAGACCTCCCCAGAAATAGCTCCATGTAGAAGTTGTAGACTGTGTGTGTGATGTGGTGATGTGAGGCTCATGATCTGTGGCCGCGCTAGCCAAGTTTTTGCAGATGGGTTCCTGCCTGGGTGGGAAGGCGCTGTTAGTTGGATGTCTCAACCCTGTGATTTGACATTTTTCTTCGTACCCTTGCCTGTGCCTCATCAGTCCCTCATGCATGCTCAGCAGAAAGACTTGTTGAAAATCCCTCTCTCCGCGCTGCATTGTCTTTTCTCTCTCTCTCTCTCTCTCTCTCTCTCTCTCTCTCTCTCTCTCTCTCTCTCTCTCTCTCTCTCTCTCTCTCTCTCTCTCTCTCTCTCTCTCTCTCACTGCAACCTGATGGATTAGTCGTAGTTGTAGCGCTTGGAGTCTCCATCTGTGATTCAGAAAACCCCAGAAAGGAGCCAAGGACTCTCTCTCTCTCTGTCTCGGTGGATTTGGAGTGAACGTACTGTAGATCTGCGTGGAGCAGAAAACCCACACAATGAGTGATGACTCGCTCTTACCCCACTGTTCCCACCCCCTTTCTCTCTTTCTTATTCCTGTTCTTTCTTGTGCGTACGCGCTCGTTCTTCATTCCTGACTCTCATTCTGTCACATTCTCTAATGCCCCCGTACAAATCTCCCACTATCTTTTCAGTCTCATCCACAAATTCTCTTATTTTTTCCCCCCTAGCCTAAAATGCTTTTTTTTTGCTTTTGTCTTTTTTGCCCTCCTTTCTCTTTTCTCTGTACCCCTCCGGCCCCCCTCCCTCCCTCCCTTCTCTCTCTCTCTCATATACTCTTGCATGCTCTCACTCACAAACAACACGTCTGTTGAGATTTCTGAAGAATGCATCTCGTTACTCAGATGAGTCATACTTCCTCTGGCCTGCATGCTTCTCCCTCCGGGTGGATGAATGAGAGGGCGGCGAGGTTGGCTGGAGGAGGGAGGGGCGTCGTGGCTGCCTGAGACGACAGGGCCTGTGCCAGTGGCCCATAATGTAATTAAGCAAGTGTTAGTGTGTCGGCAATGGGGCGTGACCCTCGTGGATCAATGCAACCTCAGAACGGAGGCTGTGTGTGTCTGCAGGTGGCTACGTAAGAGACGGACTGAGTCACCCCTACTCCACTCCTTAGCCAACCTCGACCCAACTCCAGCCCCCGACCCCCCCCCCCCCCCCCCCCCCCTCAAACCCCAAACACTGCATGGTGCACATGCATGGTTTTCCTCCCCAAGTTAGACCACCCTGCCAAGGCTCTTAATGTGAGCCCCCAGGGGGGACAGCCAGCTCCTGGAGATGACCTTTTGCCTTTTTATAGAGGGAAAAGAGAACCTGTACCTGCCTGGGCTAGTGGGATATATGAGAAAGCCGAAAGTCGTCCTTACTGAGGGAATTTTGTTTAGCGGCGGAATGAAAACTCTTTAGACGTCAGCACATAAGCCTGACATGTATATACTTGATTGTGTGCAATGAATAGCCAAAAAGACAAGAAGAAAAGAAAGAAGCTCATCCACGAAACCTTTGCAACAAGTTGCGATGAGAGAGACACTTGTGAGCTTGTACAGTAGATGTGGTATTTAACATTTTAGAAATGTGTGTGGTTTTTTTTTTCACATTATAGGAACGCCAGGTTGAAAATTGCAGTTGCTTGCAGTGATTCTATTTATTTGTGCAAAAATGTATGAGAGATTGCAGCTGAAAAGGTTTATGCGACTTGTATCAGACATAATGTTGTTGGTATACCATTAGGCGCTCCTTTGAGCTCCAGTCCCGTCTTCCCTGTGTGTACCTGCACGCACGGCTTGGTCTCTTGCCAGGTATGTGACTCACAGGAGACGGAGTGACCTACTTTCTAAGTCTTTGAGGAGTGCCAGAGAGATCGTCTTTTTCCTTTTTTTTCATATATACTACATATTTGCAAGAGAATACAAAGGGTAAATAATCTTAAGTCTATGAAAATACACTTAAACCCATGAAGCGCATGCACCCTAAAAGGCTGTGTCAGCGCGGTTACCTCAGAGGATCCCATTAATTACATTCATCATCAAACTGGAGACATTTTAGCTTTGATATGTCATTAGAAGTCAAATGATTGTGTTCTATAGGCTATAGTGGATTTCTTTAAGTTCAACCTGACTCTGCGAACACCAACCCACTTAAGCCTGTGAGAGTATGTAATTATATGCTTTCTGTTTAACGTGTTTGATTCATACAGAATTCCAGATTGTCAAGATTAAGGTTTCCGCTTGCGAGGATAAAGCATTCACTTTCACCAGTCAATGCCACCGTCATTGAATTGTGGAAAGTTTGTTTTGTATGGCTGGGCTGTAATGTAAGGGCGCAAATTGAAACGGTTCCTCATAGAATCCGTGTCTACTTGGGAGACCGTCGTTACTTGGATCAAGGCCCATGTGATCAGTCAGATTTTTTTTTTGCTAGTTTATTTTATTTTTGGAATACAGCATCGTTTGCAGCCCCGCGTGGACTGACATTTGCACTTTAATTGCTAATTGCCGATTTTGCTCATGTTGCGTCTCATTGAAGCAGAAACGAGCTGCGAGGTTGAATGCCGTGTCTTCTTGGCTGCTCCGTTTTCCCTTCTACACGACTCCCGCCGCTTTGATATGTCAGTTGTGTTCGAGTCTGCCGCCTTCGTCTTGACACCATCAGCCCTGCTCACTCCGACCCCCTGGAAACCCCCCGGCATGCCCGCCCCGGGGTGTGTGTTCAGTCATTTATTCAGCTTCCTCAAAAAAAAAAAAAAAGTCTGCCATGCCTTCACTTCCCTTCCAGTTTCCCTCCCCTTAATTAAGATGCAGGAGGCAGAGCAGCGTTTGGTTTGAAAGGCTGAGTGCTTCAGGGGGTGCCTGGTCTGGTACAGTGGGGGGTTAGGGATGGTCT
Source organism: Benthosema pterotum (assembly GCA_039105355.1). Taxonomy (NCBI): domain Eukaryota; kingdom Metazoa; phylum Chordata; class Actinopteri; order Myctophiformes; family Myctophidae; genus Benthosema; species Benthosema pterotum. The sequence continues at coordinate 19,396,333 of CM076971.1, read as the reverse complement.
GTGACTCTGTGTGTGTGTGTGTGTGTGTGTGTATGTGTGAGTGTACGGGGGACTTTAATGACTTTAATGCGTGACATACAACCCCAGCTCCTATTCCTGCTACATTCAGTAGACGGCTCACGCTGTTCTGATTGCTGTCGTTTATGTGCAAGTCCAGTTGCTAACAGGATGCTGAAAATGACGTTCAGACAAAGATGATCATGATTGGAGTAGAGATGAAGAAATGATTGCATCTTTACTGAATGCTCCTTGGCTTGTGTTTATCCCTGTGTGCTGTATTATCTACATTAGGCCTGAACATCTGCCCTTTTGTCTCCTGATTAAAAACATTATTCTCTTCGAGATGTGTTGGTAATAAACTGTTCATAGTTTTGGATAATATTAGCATAGCAATATTAGGTTTGTAAGTTTCTGTTTTTATTTTGAAGGGCATCTGTCTGTTGTACGTTCAACATGGGCTTTGTGTGCTGCATGTTTATAGGAGAAAAAAATGCATGTTTGCTGCAGTGTGTCACATTTCAAATTGTGTATGGTGGAGGTACATTATACAAGTCACGCGCCAAAGCACAAGCCTTATAATTAAATGAACTATTACGCTAATGAGAGCCCCACTAACAGGATTAATATTTCAAACTATAGCCCATCCATTGATGATGTTGCCTATGGTGAGGGGAAACCGCTTGAGAAAACGTTTACTAACACAGTTAACTGGAGTGCTATCCATTACATAGTCATCAATAATACGAGCGTGGTTGCTTGGTCGTATTCCTGAGGCTTTACTATGACATGGAAGCCTCTGGCTGCGGCGTGCACAATGCCTTGAGACAGGGGTTTTCAACAGGTGGTCCGGGGACCACCAGTGGTCCCTGAGAGGATTCCAGGTGGTCCCCAGGCTAAATGATGGACAGTTGGTTAACCAGATGTAACCAACCTGGAATTGTGGACAAAACCAAAAGAATTCTTTAGTTTTAGGTCTATGGGGTGAAAATGTAATCAAATGGTGGTCTGTGGCTCAAATGCTGAATAAATGGTGGTCCCTGGTATCAAAAAGGTTGAAAACCCTTGCCTTGAGAGATGAAATTAACATTTGTTTTGGTACACAATTTTTGTGAACCAGATTGAAACTGGTCCCCGTCTGATTTTTTTTTTCCTATCCACGGCCCCCCACTAGCAAATTTTGTAGTTAAACGTGCTTCCTATTAGAATAAATATGTGAGAATATATACTGCAAGTGTTCATGATTTTGACAATAAACAAGAATAATAATGTAAATTCACTCTTGCCCCTCTGAGTGCAGCCCATTACAGTTATAAAGGTTGTAATGTCAAGAGGATAACGCGCCAGTTTGAGCTGTCGGTGGTGCGCTGTGTTGAGATAACATAAAGCTGTGCCATTTAGCTAAAATCTAAAAATGACACAGAAGCTTTTAATGGGTTAACGTAGCAACAGGTGATCAACATCGCGTTACATGTCAGCGTATTTCATGTATCACATTATGTTTGCTGATTTTGTGTTTTGCCAAATCAAAATGTACAACTACAAACACATGATACAAAGTGTCATGTGTTTAGTCTAAATAGTCTAAATGGCCACCTCAGCAAATTTTAGAGTTTAGTCTTCTATGGATATTTCATAACCATAACCTTTAAATGTGCCTGTCAATTCCAGTCTCACTTTTCTAATGACATGAAATAAAGGTAAAGACCTTTTCATTCCAGTCTCCAGGTTCCATGCATTGGTGAATGCAGAGGTAGGCAGGCAGGGAGGAAGGTGTGGTGGTGCAACTTAGTTGTTGTTAACATGATGTGGAAATGGCCTTTTAAATTCAAAATTATACAGGGAGGAGGCTGCAGAGCATTTCACCATAAGCTATGTTTTATATGCCTACTTTGTAGTTTCAACAACCAAGTATCAGTAGTGCCAGTAATACATTCTACTGAACGCAATCCATTTCGATGTAAGTCAGATAACAGAGGGCACAAGATCTCAACCTGTTTACATGAATACATGTGTCATTCTAATGACACACCCAGTATACAAACCCAGGTTGTAAGTAGTTAAATTATGTAGATTAACTAGTAAAGTTAATGTAGCATGTATACATATCCGTTTAACTATGTTAACCCTGCATGAGCTATTTGAAAATAGCTCATATTTTCTTATAATAGAAGTCAGGGAGTCACTGTGATTGCAGAGAAACATTGTCTCAAATTTGGGGTCATATCATCATATAGACAACTGATATGATGTCAATTTGACTGACTGACTGACTGACTGACTGACTGACTGATGGCACAGTTTGGCCACTGTTTGGATCTCAGACTTGTCATGGCTAAGATCCACATGGTTGCCTCGGCAGAGATCCACATGGGAGTCGCACCGTGTATCCACAGATCCACCAAAGCAATCTCCAGTACACAGCTTTGTGTGTGCAGCACATCCCTTTTCGAGCTCGGCATGCATTCGTAGCACGGAATTTGTGATGATTTGATTGGCTGAGCAGCACGGAATGTGATGTATGATTGATGATGTGTGTCACGGGTGTGATGATGATTACCGTATATATTTTTTTTACTACATTTTGCTACTTTACAAATCAGGGAGCACATGTGCTGATGGTGGCATGGTGCAGGTCAGGAGACTGCAGATTAAACTTGCGTAGATGCTCTGGTCCCCGTCCCCTCTCTCTCTCTCTCTCTCTCTCTCTCTCTCCCAGTGAGTCATGTTGCACGCCACATGATGTGCCACTTTCGCCAAGTGAGTCATCCCAAACAAAAGCGCCTCATGTGGAGGAGGCGAAGATGGAAGCAGAGGGGGCCGTTCTGTTTTTCGAATTTCTGCTTTTTTCGCTATTTTATATTTAGCTTTTTAAGGAAACCGTGACCATGAGTGTTGTTGACCAAGTTACAGAAATGCTTTGTGAAACATTTGCAAATTATAGATTTGCGTTAGGGTCTGTCTGACAAGCCTGTCGGCAAGCCTGTGAGAGAATCCTTTATATGTAGTAACATTTTTGCAAGGTTTGGAGTTTTACTCAAGGTTGATCGATAATCTGTGGTCTTACAAAAACATATTTTTATACCGTGCTGAGGACAAATTTACACTCCATAGTACAGGGGTGTGTCTTACCGACATGAACAGAGTTTCACTTATACAGTACAAGCCAACTTGAAAATCAATACTTGTCAGTAGGGATGTTAATAGTTAATCGCTTAATCACCGCTAAGAAAATGAATCAATTCAACTTAACTGTTAATAATTAATCAAATGCTGCAGTGCTATCATTGGGAGGCTTTCTGTGCTGTCTGCATGTGCATATGGCTGAGGAATGTGGTCCATAAATGTCTCTGCTTTTGCATGTGATCTGACAGACGAGAAGGAAAAACATTGCATGGAACCACCTGGGAATTATCCTCAGTGATGTATCCCAAGGTCATCTGCATTTTGGGTTTTGCAACATCATACTCGGGTGAGCCAGCAGGGGTGATCAAGTCCTGACTTACAGTATGTCCCAGTAGCTACCCATTAGTCTAGTGCGTGAATGCACTAGGCTAAACAAGACGATGCACTTTTTCTTTAATTTTATTCCTCATACAAAGATCGCCTGGTTCTCCATCACAAATGGTCAAAGAAATATTTGAGAGAGGATTGAGTGTAGTTCATTGGTTTTCAACAGGTGGTCCAAGGACCAACAGTTGTCCCTGAGAGGGTTCCAGGTGGTCCCCAGCTAATTTGGTTAACCAGATGTAACTGTTGCGAGCTTAAAAATGAAACCAAATGAACCTCTGAAGAGTTAAATATTCATGTAACGGTCATTTTGATCTGTATGTTTGCCTGTTTGTTTGTTTAGTTTTGGTGTCTGTGTGGCTAAAATGCCATCAAATAGTGGTACTGGCTCAAATTCTGAATAGATAGTGATAGTGGTAACAAAAAGGTTGAAAACCCCTGGTGTAAATGTTGGACATTGAAAGCAATTAGCCGGATAAGCGAACAGATTATGTACACTTTTTTTTTTTTTTTTTTTTTTTTGCTGAATTGTATAACTTGCCCAGAACACAGAATCTAGATTTCACGTGGACGTAAGGTAAGGGCATTGGTAAGGGCAACCTGTTGGTTATTAACACTTAACCTTTTCATAGGGTTTCAAACCTTGCTGCATGGAGTAGTAGCCTGCCTGCTAGCAGACACAGTGCTGTGTAAGTTGCTGTGGTTTTTATAGAAATATTAATTCATCCCCTGGGCAGTAGCCCATCTGCTGTGTGGGTTGCTGCGCGTCTCTCTCTCTTGCGCGATGGCACCGCACCGCTCTCTGCTCTCCTCTGCCGTTAGGCCCCCAAACCCTGTTTGAGGATGAGGACCAGGCCCAGGAGAGCAATGGGGAGCTTTATTGACCTATACAGTTGCTGTTTGCCCTTGACCAAGCGCATGCTTTCTCATGCTTTGGCTGTAATAAAACCGTAATGACAGGCAGAGAGGCCAAGATGCTCGGGAATGAAAAATGATCATTGTCTTGGGCATGTGATCTCGCCGAGGCAATGGAGACTGATGGGACAGGAACCTTGGTGTAATGTAATGTGTGGTCTCGTCCTCCTCTGCTGGGCACGTTTGATTGGTAATGCGCAGGGAAGCAGTGTGCTGGAAGGCAGAATTTTTGTTTTTCCCATTTTATTCGGTGCACACGCCGGATATATTTGAACCCGAACGCTGTTGCATTGTGATATGTGAATTCTGCTCTTTTTTTGAGGTGCGCAAACCCCTCTTTCTCCTATGCCCCACTTTTCGGCTTTTGTATGAACGCAAACGTTGGCTTGTGATTGTCTTGACAGGCTGTACATATATTGAAGATAAAAGATTTTTTTAGGTTGCAAGAGGGAGGGAGGTGCGTAACTAACGCTCACTTGTCGATTGGATTGGATTGTGTTGTGTGTGTGTGCAGCTGTGCATCCGTGTGCAATTGTGCATATTATAATGCACTGCGTGGCCCCTTTAAGGAGCCTGCATTTGTTTGTTAGCTGTGTCTGGGGCCCTAAGTGAAGCTTTCTCTGTCAGTCGAGTGAAGCTCGGCAGAGGCAGCAGCCACTGGGAGTTCTGTTTCATCTCCTCTCATGGCGCTCCGGAGCAGACATGCAAATCTGCTGTAATGAGCGCAGCCTGTTTGGTGGTGGGAGGGAGGGTGAGGGTAGAGGGTGGTCGGGTTGGGGGAGAGCTGGAGGTTGGAGGTGGAGGTGGTGGGGAGGCGGGGAGGGGGGGGGGTGGTGCTGCTGCCGGGGATGTGCTGAGGAATTCAAAGTGGGGAAGGGGAAAGGGAAGGTGAGAGCATCCGACAGCGCTGTGCCCAGAGAGAGAGGGAGAGAGACAGATAGACAAGGGGGAGGAGGGGACAAGGTTATGCCAGGAGGCGGAGGTGATGGGAAGTCGCTCCCCCACCTTTCAAATCATTCATAATCATTAGCCAAACGTTGCTCCTATGTCTTCCCCGTCGCTGTATGTGAACACACATGGTGTCAGTTTAATTAGCCTGATAGTGGTATTATTTAATTTGTATGTCACTGAAAAATGCGACCTGGAAAATCCGTCTGTCAGGCAGCCGTCTTAAAGTCGAGGCTTTTTTGCATTCCATTCTTTGTGTTGAAAAGTTGAAGCGTCTCAAAATACTGTTTGTCAGTGATGAGTAAAATCCCCAGGAAGGTTCACGTGTCATTCTTGAGGTTCCACTTGCAGCATACGCATATCTTCAGACCCAAAGTTATTGAAGATTGCGGTGCTTTGACTGAGGGTTGCATGGCATGCAGCGGGAATCTTTCTACTGCCTCTATAGTCATGGAGTGCACAATAACGTTTTGGGGCTAGTTCTCAGGGGAGCATCCGGAGATGCTGCTCAGCTCTCAATCTACTGCCGTGCATAGAAGTTCCATGTTTAACATGCTTGCCTGTTTTTTTTTTTTTCTCACAATTGTGAGCATTGGCTATAGGGCTTCACGATTTTGCCTAAAAAGTAAAACCTCGATTTTGTTTCTCTGAAACCTCAATTTCGATTTTTGGGGGTTAAACTACAAAAAAAGACAATTATTTATTTTAACCCATTCTGTACAGGGCTTTAAAGTTTTATTAAAAATAGCAGGTGTTCACGTCTCATAGCGTGCCACTCTGTGACGCGCTATGGGCTGTGAACACCTGCTATGCTATGAAAACAGTGCAAATTTTTGAATATTCTTTGAATATTACATGTTCTTTTCAGAGCGAATGTTTTATGCAATCTAACCTCAAACCTCGCTTTTCTTTCTTCTAATGAACATTCAAGTGGAAATCTTTACTTTTTTCCCTCCCAAGTATTTTTTTTTCTCTTACTGGAGTCTTGGACTACCTTTTCTTAGTAACAGCAGAACACATTGCATTTTTCTTTTCTAATCTAACAGAACACTGTATACGGTAAGGTAGGCCGTGACCAAGTGTGACACAGTAATACCGTAAATGTGCTAGGAAAGGAGAAAACACTATTTTCATTTTTTTTACATTGTCCAAAATCTGAAACCTCAATTTCCATTCTGATTAATTGTGAAGCCCTAGCATTGGCTAACATCTGGTTTAATCTGCTGCGTTTACATGGTTAGACTTGCATCTCTGAAGGCATCATAACAACAGCTTGTCAACTTGGTTACAACAGAAACAGACTTCCTCCAGTTCTTGTAATGATTAGTCAACACTATTTGCTTTTTTTGTCTACAGACGTACTTACATGACGTAAATAGACATTTGAAGTACGTGACAGGCACCAGAGCTAGTAAATGTGGGTGCTGCCGGCAGTGTGCAAGAGCGTCTCTTTTCGTTTGATCTTACGCGCAACGTTTATTTGCATGCGCACACTTTTGCACACCAGTTATGATTGTGCAGCTTGCCCCTGCTCATAGTGCTGCTGCAGTCTATGAAGGGTGTCATCAATGCCATTATTCCCCATTCCCTTGGCCATCCAGGAGTTGCATGTTTTGTGGTTTAATTCACTCATAAAGAATTAAGTCCCCAATCAATGTTGGGTGCGTATCGGCCTCTTGCCTCTGTCCAATAATGTAAAGCACTCAAGACTTTTGATGAGCTCTGCAGATCAATAGAGGTTAACAGCCACTCCTCATCAGCTGAGGCCTACAATATGTCATGAGGTCTTTAAGTGTCCGTGTGTGTGTGTGTGTGTGTACTGTATGTATGCCGGGTGTTAATAATATCAATGCATATTGAATTGAATACCATAGACTTTATCTGTAAGATTGGTGTTAGCTGGCAAATAAAGCAGTGGGTGTCTGGCTGCATGGATGTGATTTTCAAAAGCTAAACTACATTGCATATGAATGCATTTAGATCACTGGTTCTCAATGTGCAGTCAAGGGCGCCGCATGGGTCCTTCCTTGAGGGTGTTGGGCTTGGCATGGTCACTTGGTGTCTTTGACATTTTAAAATTTGAGTCGGAGTCACTGATGTAGACATGGCCTAGTGCATGAGTGGGCAACTTTGGAGAGGGACACTATATTTCCACACTCACACCAGATGGCCACATTGCACATTCTGTTGTAGCAACAATGGCCGATCTACAAGCTCAGAGTGCTTATAGATCAGCTATTCTTATAATATTTGAATTGAAATACTGAATTATTTTTCTTTAGTTTATTTTTGTAATTGGAAAAGTAATCTTTTTACAATGAATGAATTATGTTATAGCTACGTTAACCTTATGAATAAATACAAATACACTAGAGTGACTGGACATAAAGACAATAACATTTGTTACTTATTTATAGATGTTAGTAATTAAATCATGTTTGGGATTGTAACAGTTGCCAGTTGCGTATGGCCTAGTGCTTTTGACTCATAACTGAATCCCCCAAAAAGTGTGGTTGAGAGACGTTTCACAAGGCACGGGGTTTGCACGGCGTGACTTGTCACGGCCCAGTGTTACGCCAGAGAGCATGAGAATAAAATGTCAGAGAGGAGTCCCACGCTGCTCCCTCCTCCCTCACTCTCCTCCTCCTCCTCCTCCTCCCTCCCTGAAGTGCAGAGAGAGTTCCCCAGAAGAAGCAAACCGAGGACTGGTTTACCTCGGCACAACACAGCAGTAGTATCGCCTTTCTCTGTGCCCTGTTTTGTCTCCAATGAAACTTCTCAAATTACCGTCGGCGGGGCCGGGCTGCCTCCTGTTCACACTGGAGGGAGTTCCTCTCTGCGTGGGATTGGCTGAGCCCGGTGATGATGTCACCGTGCGGAGGTCCTCGGGGTGTGTGGCCCAGGAGGCTGATGTGGCCGCGGTGTTTTGTTCAGTGGTGCCACCGGGCTGGCCCTTTATACTTGGCATCCGTTTTCCGCGTGTTTTTTAAAAAAGGTGGGAATGTCGAGGCCACCCAAAATGTGAAGTGGTGTGAAAGGCAAACTTCCTAAAAGGAAAAATTCCCTTTCCTTTTTTACAACCCCTACTCCGTGGAGGAGAAAGAATGCAAGGGCTAGACTCGCATAACTCCGTTTCAAGATAATCACACCCGTGTGAAGTGAGAGGCGTTCTTATAATCTTAACAATCTTTATTACAACATAATGTTTTCTTATGTAATTTATCTTAGCCACCACAATCCCTTCAGCTCACAACACGGGTGTTGCCCATGTTTTTTTTGCTGTATCTTGGCTTCTCCTTTCTGTCACAATTTCATTTGTGTTTGTGTGGTCAGCTGGTTGTATGACCTGTGACCAGTTAATGACAGCAGGGAATTCCCATGAGTCATCTGCCTGGCGTTCCTTTCTATAGAGGCTCTGTGCACACAGAGTAGACTTCTGTTGTCCACTATCCACCATCTGATAGCACAGAGTTGAGCTGGAATACACCATAACGTCATATATATATATATATATATATATATATATATATATATATATATATATATATATATATATATATATATATATATATATATATATATATATATATATATATATATATATATATATATATATATATATATATATATATATATATATATATATATATAGAGCAAAAGCTCTCATTCTCTTGAGGTCGAATATATATTTTTCACCTGACACCCATGGCGCGAAGAACACCCTTAACACAGTTAATACGGTTTTAGTTTTATATTTTCCCTAGAGCTGTTCTTGCTGGTTGCTCTACGATCACTCTGTGATGACAGGACATTTCAGTTTAATTCTATTTTCATTATTTTAGATTTTAGAGCAGTGGTTTTCAGTGGTGCTCCCCGGACCAGTGGTCCTCGAGCGTTCCAGGTGGTCCCCAGCTAAGTTGGTTAACCTGATATGACCAGATGTAACTATTGAGAATGTAAATGTTACACTCTCAAGAGTTAAAATATTCATCTGAATTAGCACCATTTAATTAAGAAGTCGACCCCTTTATATAGAGTGTAGAATAATGGTCATTTTGATTTACTATACAGTACGTTTGCCTGTTTTGTTTGCAAAAATCCAGTCTGGAATTGCGGACAAAATCAAAAGAAATCTTTAGTTTGGGGTCTTTGGGGTGAAAATGTCATCAAATGTTGGTCTGTGGCTCAAATGCTGAATAAATATATATAAATATTTTGTCAATGGACAATTGTTTTAAAAAAGTGTAAATTTAGGATAATGTGGAAAAATGGTACCTGCATTATGTATTATCATCATCATCACAAATAATATCTACTGTATGTAAGATCTTTGAATAATCAATATGTAAATCTGCCCCATGCCTATTGATAAATCACCCAGTTGAGTAGTTTTGTGTTGTTGCACAACCAACCATAAAATATCTTGTCTTTTAGTTCTAGAGATCTCTTCTCAACTAGTCCCTTCCTAACAGTAGTTTTTTTATTTGTTGATGAAATTGTTAAATATATGTATTATTTAGTCTTAGTTCCAGTCATCATAGCTTCTGTTTTCGGCTCAAGTAGTTAGTAGATGAAATCAACACACAGCATCAAATACTTATTTATTTTTAACAGTTGAAACCGTGCCAGTGCAGTTGCAAATACTATATGGCGTGATTTTAACGGTAGACATTTACAGTGTACATTTATGGGCCAATAATGGTACACTATGTACAAATAGCAGCTTCCTCCAGTCCTGATGTCATGATAAATCATACTTGTTCAGCTGCTTTTTCAAGAACTACGGAGAACGGTTCACCAAGTCACACACACACACACACACAATGTATTTATTTATTTATTTATTATAGCTTGGAATTTGGAATCTGCACCAATCTGTAAATATCTGAAGTTGTCAGATTGTCCTTAGCAGTATTTTCTTGTGAGAGACATTCTGTCGTCATTCCGTTTGTTCTCCAAAAACGAGAGAAAGGGCTGTCCATGAAATCCACTTATCAGTCATAGCTCATTTCCTTTGATGGGCCTGGATCTAAATCACTTTGCCCCGCTGTTATTCCACTAAATCCTCTCGTTTTGTGACGAGACCTGTCCCCGCCATTGTAAAGCAATAATGTGATGATGATGATGAATCCCTCTTTGCCTGGAGGTATTTTAACAGCAATGTCTAAGCTAACAATGACTGGTGCTGCTACCTCCCTCCTTTTCCACACCCAGATAAATAACAACATTGTCTCCAGGAAACCAAATTAATTAAAATGACCTCGGATTGAGAGGGGCGGGGTGGTGAGAGGACAGGTATAGACAGTGAAAGCTGTCCGTCGTCCCCAACAATAACAACCCATCATGGCTGTCTGTCTCACACACACACACACACACACACACACACACACACACACACACACACACACACACACACACACACACACACACACACACACACAGATACGGCCTCAGTCTCAAGCGATACGCCTGCTATTCTTTCCTTAATGAGCCAAAGATGGAACCCGAGAGCAGCGACACCCAAATTAGCATGGAATTCGTCCAGAGAATGCCCGAGGAGTTTATAAACTGGCATGAGCGTTGACAATCTGCCGCTGACGCAGGGTAACCCTGGTTAAATTCCACAGCTGATTGTGGTTCCTTCTCTTACCTACTCACTGTCACCGCGTTATTCCTCTCAGGTCAATGTTCACCGCATGGCTGAATGCCTGAAGTAAAGCAAATAAAATGCTATTATTGTGAAGTATGTTATTACTGTTATTATATATGAATTATCAACCAGGCTTTAGTCTACCAAAACGTGCATGTGGGACGCTGACTCATACTCATGACCCCTATTTTTGGTTCCTAGGTTTTGTTGTTTATATTATTTTAAAAAAATGTCAGTGTAATAAGTAGTAGCTGTCATACAAGCTCACGTGTCTTTTCGTGCCATATTGTGAGCTTGTAGATTGGCTATTTTCACTAATGTTTTCACAAGTCTAATTTGTCTTTTGGGTCCTGAGCTAAAACCGTAAGTGACCCACATTATTTTGGATCAGTGGTGTTTCTTAGCAATTTGAACTTTTAAAACTAAAGAACACATTACTGTATATGTGTTTTTAAATGTTCAATTCTAGCTATAGAGGACAAGTATAATGTATTTGTCCATATGAGGCTTATTTGCCTGGGAAGCATGTCTGGTGGTCGCCCCGGTGCCCCCCCCCCACCACCCCTCATGGCGCCGCAGGCAGTTCACTGCCTACTCTGCCAAATCGCAAAAACGCCCCAGCTTTGGTTACCTGTCTTTGTGTGTGTCTTTGGCATATGAACCCACCCCATTGACAGTGGAGGGGGATGTGGGGGGGCGGCGTCTCCCCACTTGTCGCATCTAAAATATATTTTTGGGCAAAAGTAGGCCTATGTTTTTTGTCTTGCCATTTACTTTTATGGATACAATTAGGCACTGTAAACAATCTTTCTCAATATACTATACTTGTTTTAATAGCGTGTCTGTGTGTGTTCCGCAGGTGCACGCAAATGCGCATGCAAATGTAAGTGTGCAATCACATGTCTTAAAGGGAAATTTCACTCATTTTCAATATTTTACTATGTCATTAATATACCTTAGAGATGTTGTGTGGACATGGTAAAAAGTTCCCCTGTTCCTTGTTTCCAGATCTCGGGGAGTCGCCCCCATCATGTCGACTAGTGGCTACATTGTATCAGCAGTAGATCTCGGGGAGTCGCCCCCATCATGTCGACTAGTGGCTACATTGTATCAGCAGCAGATCTCGGGAAGTCGTCCCCATCATGTCGACTGGCTACATAATACATTGTATCAGCAGCAGATCTCGGGGAGTCGCCCCCATCATGTCGACTACTGGCTACATTGTTTTAGCAGAGCAGAGGCTAAGCTGGAGTGCCAACAAAAGATGAAAACTGTTTACCTGTGACTTAATCCTCTAATCTCCACTATGCTGCGGTGTTGTTGTGCAACCGCAAATGCCGACGTATTATCGTTCAGGGGAAAGGGTATGATTTATTTTGACGACTGGTGACCCCTACCACACCTAGTCCCTACATCATTTGCCATCATTTCAAATGCCCTGGCTGTAGCTGTTTGCTTGCACTAACATTATGAAGCAACACTTAATGGCGCTTAAATGATTCTCCTGGTTTTCTTTGTGTGTGTAATATGTGGTTTTGTGATATTTTAGGTTTTGGCAGTGAACCCGATGTCTCTGGATGTCGGCTTCCTTCCTGGACTACATTTCCCATAAAGCTTTGGTCCTCCTTGTGGATTGGGGAGGGGAGGGGCTGCCTTACTGAGACAACATGTAGTCCGGGCAGTAAGTGCCAAATGTATAATAGTCCCCATAAATGGGGGCCACTGGGCGACCCGACGGTCTTGAACTCGTGTTTCTGCTGAAGTTTCCCTTTTAATTCTTAGCGGGTTAACATTGGTTCACCTGCCCGTCTAGCTCAAGCGATTGCCTTAATGTTATTTCACGAGGCCTTTGTCCAACGTGTACCCGAGAGAGAGGTCGTTCCATCCTGAGCATATGCACGGCATGTTTTCCGGTGACCACTGGGCTGTGTTATCGCACACACAGGTACAGTGTGGCTCTGGGAGTGTTTTTTAAAGAGCCTGGGAGAGGAGGGGAGGTTGCAGTAAAGCAGCGAAATGGGAGTTCCAGGAGTCAAAGAGCAGCACTTCCAACAGCTTAATGATGCAGCAGCATCCAGCGCTGTCAGGCAGTAAACTCTTTAATATGCTGTTAATTATTTCTGAGAGATTGGATATTGATTAAAAAGCAAAACGGTTTTAATTATAACTCCAGCTCCGGTGCCATCCCAAGTGAAGACAATTTTAGGCTTTTACGTGAGGGGAACGTCTAACAAACCAACACCAGACTCTCGGAGCGTCTAATAGGTCCCCTACCCCCCTCCTCTCTAAACCCTCTAAACATAACATACACACACACATACATAAACCCTGCGCACACTCCCCAATCCTAGCTGACATTTGCAATTCATGACCTGATTCCTGCACTGTGTAGTGATTTCCGAACATGCATTGCCCCGCTCAGGTAATTCCTCCAAATCACGCTTCAGTACTTTTCAGCTTGTTTTCCTTTTTTAACACATTTATAACCTAAATCGTTGTAAACATTTCTTACATAGGTTTTCAGTCAAAGCCCAGGCCACCTCTTACCCAACATTATTTCTTGTCTTTCAAGTATTAAAGCACAGGCTTGCACTTGGCTGGCAGTGTAAATCTAGGTGACCCGCAGCAATCTTACCTCCCCCTGATTATGCGAGTTTTGCTCCGTGGTCCGTGGCTGTGTGTGGAGGGAATGGTTTGCTGCCCCGCAGGCGAGGCCGCGCCAAACCTTGCCACTGCCATTAGCGTCCTTCCTTGCCTCAGAGGCTGGCTTAGGATTTAGCTGTGGCCTTGGACGGGATCTGGGGAATGCTGATGAGGGGTGGGCACTCAAGACCGCCACCAAAACACTGGCTGTGCCAGCCCCAGCCGCCTTAAGTGATCTATTTGTGATTCAGCAGCAGGCTGCCAGGCTGGCGTGGAGTCAAAGCTCCCCAGGGGGAAGTGTGTGTTAATGCAGGCCCCCCCAGGCCCAGGCACTAGGGTAATTGGGTTCGCATGGTCGGTGTCAGGACACCCCTGCTGCTCCTAACACAAAGGCCATCTCCCAGCCAAGCTGTTTGGGACAGAGAAACGAACCCCCTCCTGATCACTGCTCTGATTCATTGGAAAGCCTTATTGAATTACTGGAATGTCTCTCTGTGTGTGTGCGTGCGTGAGTTCGGCCGTGCATGTGTTTCTTTTTTTGTGAGGGCCTGCAGATTGCACAATGAGCTGAGGGCACTGTGCTGGTGCTTTCATCTGCCTAACATCCTTTCTCTCTCTGTCACTCTCTTCTCATCCTCCTCCTCCCACCTTCCCCCATGCCCCCCTCCCATTTGTCGCTCCAAGCACTAACATGGAAACGTCCGACTACTGAGTAGAATATCTCTCTAATATCCCCAAATGACATAATTACCACCATGTCCGTTCACATCCCTCCCTTCGTCTTGACTGCGTCTGTCTGCAATGCATTCAGGGGTCGCAAAGCCTGTTGCTTTATTGTGTGCCATCCTAACATGCCCTGCAACGACTCGGCCGGTTCACGGTCAGCTCAAGCCCTCCTAGACCTGCCCCCGCACCTGAAGTGGCCGTCACTTTCCTACTGATCCCTCCATTAGTGAAACATCTCTCAAGATGATGTACTTTGCAGACGACCGCACCATTTGTCTCAGTAATTGCAATGAAGGTGTCCTCGCTCTCGCTCTTTTGTGCCGTACGGTTCAGTGGATTTAAAAAAGCCTGGCGTTTTGCATTTCCTTGTTGACAACTCTCTCTCTCCCCAGCCTTATGTGCAGCCTGCATTGAGCTGCCCCACAGCCACAGTTGCACCCCGTATTGATTGGCAGAATAATTATGGACTTGATTCGTTCAACCACAGGCGAAGTGGGATTGAGGGAGCAGGGGGGGAAACGTGGAGAGCATGTTCTCCGTTTGTCTTCTTTAAGCCTGCCTTGAAAGCCCGCCGACACTAACTCAGACCAACCCTGGATGATACAGCGAACGCTGGCCTATATCTATACGGCGGTATTGCAAACTACAGTATGCACACATGCTCGGTTCGCGGCAAGGACGCCCCAGTTGGCACCCATGCTTTGCTGTAGGCTGCAATAATAAGCCGAACAATAATTGTGCTCAGCAAGCAGCATGAGCAAGCGAGGCCATAATTGACACATACTAAAAACGCAAATATGGGCTGGGTTATTAATGAGCTCTTCCTGAAGGTGATTTCAAAAGCGTCATTAAGGCTTTAATTGGGACGGAAGACTGGCGTTAAAAGCTGCCACATTTAATTTTTAATTTTTAGCCCACAATTTTTGTAACCTTTTTTTTCACCTGGTGTCAAGTCTAAGGTAATCCTTGGCGCTGCTGCAACACTCCCTCTCGCAAACTAGGGAGAAAAACGCATTGAACACATGCTTCAAAATCTTTTCAAATCATTACGAGTCCAAACTGCTTCTTTTCACCTGACAGGGAGCTTCCCCTTAAAATGTACATGTTATAACAACCAATTCCTTTCCCCTGCATCTGGCCGCTATAGAGACCTAAGATTGCTGCATCTTACTGCAAACACAAACAATTAAGAAGGCAAATTGGGATCGGCAAGAATGAGATGATGTGTGATGATAAGCCCTCACTTCACACGGACTGTCCCTCTATAGCAGGGGTTTTCAACCTTTTTCATCCCAGGGACCACGATTTATTCAGGATTTGAGCCACAGACCACCATTTGGGGATATTTTAGCCCCACAGACCCCAAATCTAAAGATTTATTTTGCTTTTGTCCACAATTCCTGCAGGCCGGATTTGGGAAACAAAACAAGCAAGCAAAACTAATTCAGATGATGAATATTTTAACTCTTGAGAGTGTAAAAATGAAACCAAATGGACCCACAAGGGAACATTAGAACATGTAAACCTCACACAGAAATGCCATTTTGACAACCCCACCAGGCAGGGTATGGGGCAACTGGTGATGATGATGACGCAGCAGAGAGAGCACCACTGTGCCCACATCGTCCCCAGCGGGGATTGACCTGTGCTATTCCCCCCTCGTCCCACCCATCTTGAAGTTTGTTGCCTACTGTATTAAGCAGGGGTGGTCCAATTATTTTTCCCAAGGGGCCAAATGAAATGACATAAAATATTGTTGAGGGCCAAGACTAAATGCTGAACTAAAGTCTGCGTAATATTAATTTAATTTAAAGCTAAAAGTAAGAGTAACACCAACCATTTTGACACCAGAGCCCTCAATTTATTTGCCACCCTTTGATGACAGAACCCAAAACTAAAGATTTCCTTTGCTTTTATCCACAATTCCAGACTGGATTTCACAAACAAAACAGGCAAACACAGATCAAAAATGACCATTCTTTTACATTCTCTGGCTAATTCAGATGAATATTTTAACTCTTGAGAGTGTAAACATGAAACCAAATGGACCCGCAAGGGTCCATATGGTTTCCTTTTTACGCTCTCAAAGAGCTACATGTGGTTAAGCAGCTTTCCATATTTAACTGGAACTCTGGTGGTCCCCGGACCACTGGTTGAAAACCAGAGTACCCTTTCACGGGTCGGTCAGAGTCAGCCAAAGGGCCGCTTTTGGCCCCCGGGCCGCATAATGCCCAGGTATGGTATTAAGGTGTGGATAAAGGCCAAGCTGTCTGGAACAGTGTTTGTGTGCATGCCCCCCTGCAGCCTATGACACTACGTGTATGATGTCATGAACCAGAAGCCCCTCCAGCCATGAACGAACACAGCAGTACATATGCAGTCTAGACTAGACTGCCTGATGTGAAACATGTAAAACTTTTTTTAACTGAATGTATTTTAGTTGAACGTTGTGCAGCCAGTTTTTACCTGTATAGAGTGGCCTGACAACGGGGCTATACTGCAGTGTGATTTGCGACGGCCTTGCTCACATCGCACAATGCACACGCACACAGTAATTTACTATTGATAGCTAAAGATTGGAAAGGGAGGCCACGGCATTATTAGACTTGTCTTGTTATTTTTTAATGAAGCGGGGGGCTTAGGGTCGGTTGGCTGCGTGATTGCAGTGTTCACGTGCAATCACAATACACAAGCCGCGTTGCTATTTTAGCTTCTGACTTTTCAAAAATAACTCCCCCATAAGCCCTTCGCCTCCAGGGCTGGAAAAAGTGAGGAATATCCCTTTGAATGAAGGGCAGGTGAGTGGAGTTCCCGCCCCTCCCTGTTTTTTTTTTTTTCCCTCGCAATCACTAAGAAAACAAGGGCTTCTCCCGTGGCTGGAAATAAAGTTGTTGATATGGAAGGTATGGCCCGGGTTTCGGTCGGGAGTGTACAGTAGATGCCAAAGGCTTGTTACCAGGTTACATCACTGTTGTTGTTGTTGTGAGTGCGTGTGCCAGATCTTCAGGCGCAGCGGAGGGAGCTTGCTTAGCGATTCCCCTCTCTTTTGCCAAGTAACCATCCCACTACAGGAAGATCCCTGTCATAGCAAGCTTTTCTTTTGCTGATTCTCACTCACTCTCTCTCTTTCAACACACACATGTGCACGTGCGCACGCACACACGCACACTCAACTCACTCCAGACAACATTTAACCATCAGTGGTATAAATATTTATTGTTAGCTGTTTGAATCCTCGTGACAGTGTTTTGAGCGCGGCATCCATCATGTCCAGAGCACCAGCATTGCAAGTTCTAATGGTCTTCTTGTCTGTGTAGTTGTGCTGACAAATGCTGCTGCCGGAGTGTTAACCATGACAGATGCATGACTGCAGTAAAAGGGGGGGATTAATTGCGGAAATTGCAGATAAGTGCAGGAGGGCTCTGGTCTGGTACCTATCAACAGTCTTGTGTCTCTGCAAGCAGGAGCTATAGAATGGGGAGCTGAAAAGCTGTGGCTCTTCCCTCAGTGAGATGCCAGGTATTGCACAGGTTATTGGGGGACAGCGTCAAGTTCCGACATGCATGTAGGTGGCACAAAAAGAGACTAGCTCTGCTAGGATTATTATTATTATAACTGGATTTTTCCCAAAAATGTAGAATGCGTTTTTGATTTTTTTTTAACTCTTCACAATAGCTTGATAACTGATAACTGATAAGTTATAGATTTGACTTTATATATTAATACTGTAATACAGTTATGGTTTGGAGAAGTATAGGCACCAGTTTTGCAATAGTGGAAATGGGTGTTGAGATTTACGGTTCCTCATTTCTATCTCACCACTTCTCTAAGCTGATGGAGTTGACGCACTCTGCAGTCGTATCGCCTCATTCATACGTGGTTGTTTGTTTGTACACCCGTGTCGTCATGCAGTGGAGCCACCATGTAGTAAAACCACAAGCGTATCGTAATTTGCAATGCGTTGTTAATTTATAGATTGTGAGATCGTTGTACGTGCTATTATTAAGCATATTAATAATGTGTATAATGTACATTGTGTTCTTGGGTGGTTGCACAGCCTGTTGCCAGGTCCCATTGAGGATAACTTTGATGGCATTTTTGGATGATTTGAGCCAATTTGTTTGGAAAAGAAATGCGAAAAATAAACCTGTTGATCATGGCACTAGAAGAGGACAGTGCAAAAAGGGTGGGATGCATTCCTTAGCTAGCATGAAGGTGCTTGAAAGATTTCACGTAAATTGCACACTGTGTTCATGACCCACTCACCCACACGCGCGGGTACACACACACACGCACGCACGCACGTCCACACAAGCACACAAACACGCACGTGCGCGCCCCCACACACATCCAAACGGATGGAGTGCATGCCTTCGGCCTGGTGGAGACAATTAAGACATTTACAAGGAGTGAAAAGGCTTTATATTCCCCATTCAGAACCAAATTTGCCATTAATCCCCCTGTGGATACAGAAGAAACTCGAGCGCCGCTGAATTGGAAATTAATTTGACCATCCGTTTTTCTGACTTTGAGCTCTCAAACACATGCCTCGGCACACTGCTATCGAAACAAATTATGGTTGAGCGGAGGGGGGTGGTGGCGGTGGTGCGGGGTTCAGGGGCAGATCTAGGCATAGGCATGGGGGGCAATGCCCCCCCCTAAATGCCCAGTCTGCCTGCCCCAACAAACACGATGGCCTGCAAAGCAACCCAAGATATTTCAAATTTCAAAGTGCCTATATTTAAAATGATTTGAACCACTACTACTGCTACTAACTAACTACAGTCGTGTCACCATTAAACCAACAGCATTTCATCATTGAAAATAGAAAACTCTCTGAGTCAGACCTTTAGCTTTATGCATGCTGCGTGTCTGTTGCAACTTCAACAACTGATGTTGATGCTTAATTGCGTAATAAAAGTCCCGTAACTGAAAATGATATGGGTGCGACTTCATCGATGAAGTCGCACCCCTATAATTTTCTCTTGCCCCTCCAACATGTTGTCTTGCCCCCCCAAATAGGACGTGTTTTATCCGCCCCTGGCTTGGTTGCTGTGGTGCTTTTTTTTTAATATTTTTTGCAGTCGATGACAGTGACTGAACCCCATTTTACCTCTTGAGCCAGCTCTTGATCAAAGCTGTTCCATGTGTGTGTCTGCTGTGAGATGACAATCTATGCTCCCTTGGGCTGCTAAGTGTAGTCGCCTGAACTCTCTGACCTCCCTGAATGCAAGCCCCAGTTGTTGCTTTCTGCCAGGCGCAGTGCCAGTGTGTTTTGTTGGTGCCTTTATTGCTCTCTTTCTCTCTCTCTCCCCTCCCCTCTCTGTTCCCAATCCCCTCCCCTTTACTACTCTTGGGGCGGCCCCCAAACATTCGGTGGTGAACATATGACTCCCTGACAGGCCCGGATGTAACTTTTCCCATTTGGGGGGGCCTCTGGGCATGACCATGCCTAGATCCGGCCCTGCTCCCTGACGCAACGCGTCACACACAATGAGCCCTTCTCAAAACCCCACCCTTTGGGGTGGGGTTTGTTCACTGTCCAATGCAAATCCAAATACCTTAGCAACTGTTGTTATCCAGGTCAAGCTTTCCTGGTCAAGCTTTCCCTCTTCTAACGTGCTTATCCTATTCTCTTCCTGGAAAGCTCCCGGCTTTCCTCCGTGGTGGCGAGATTCAAGAAATATTACTTGGTGCTGGGATTGCCTGGGGCGAGTGAGCAGGGAGAGAGAGAGAGGGGGCATAATTTTAGATTCTGTGCCTATATCCATACATTACCCGAAGGGCGCCAGGTCTGCTCCAGCGGCCATATTACAACGTTTGGCCCGGCGGTTCGTTGCTCATGCCTTGGCGTCCATGATGCTTCCCAGACAGGGTATATAGCAGGTCAGGCCAGGGCCTGTCTCTGTTCCTGACTGTCCCCACACAGCCTGGCAATGGATATTGAAGAGAGGGTAGGGGGGTGGGGGGCACTGCGGTCTGCATGCAGAGGGGCTCTGCGCCGCGCTTCATCATGTCTGCCACAGCCCGAGGTTCTGTAATTAAGACATGGACTTGGACCCTGCAGATTATGAAGCATCTGGATCATTAGCATGGAGGTCAAATGGCATCCCGGCTCTGTGTAGCGGGCGGAGCCGCGTGTCCTCAACTCTGACTGTGGAGCGAGCTGCTGCTCACCTCTGGTGGCCGGCGGGACACCTTCCTGATCCCCCCTGGTCCTACGGAGTGGACTGTTAGTAGGCAGGCTTTGACACCTGGTCATGTAGGATTTTAAATTCTACTTGTGATTGCAACATGGTAGTTTTGTACAGTGGTTTTCAACCTTTTTCATTCCAGGGCGCACTATTTATTCAGAATTTGAGCCCACAGACCAACATTTGATGACATTTCAGCCCCACACAGGGCGGCTGTGGCTCAGGAGGTAGAGCAGGTCGGCCAATGATCCAGTGGTCGGCGGTTCGAATCCCGGCTCCTCCTGTCTACATGTCGAAGTGTCCTTGGGCAAGACACTGAACCCCACCTTGCCTCCAGTGGTTGCCACCGCTGGTGTGTGAATGTGGGAAGTGGGGACGCTGGCGTTGACTGTTCGCCGCTCTACTTCCCAATGTATGAATGAATGGACCATTGTAAGCGCTTTGAGTATACACGTAGTGCATAGAAAAGCGCTATAAAAATGCAATCCATTATTATTATTACACAGACTCACAAAACTAAAGATTTCTTTTGCTTTTGTCCACAATACCATGCTGGATTTGCAGTCTAACATACAGATCAAAATGACCATTAATCTTCTACATTCTCTAGTTGTGTAGACTTGGGATAATTCACATGATGAATATTTTAATTCTTGAGAGTGTAAACATGAAACCAAATGGACCCGCGAGGGTCCATTTGGTTTCATGTTTACGCTCTCAAAGAGTTACATCTGGTTAACCAACTTTCCATCGTTTAGCCTGCAGACCACCTGGAATCCTCTCAGGTACCACTGGTGGTCCCCAGACCACCTGTTGTGAAAACCCCTGGATTTGTAGAACCGCAGCTATATGTTGGCTGAAACCATATTTCATGGTGTGATAAAGTAAATCATCTTGTAACATATATTTTCTACATTTTGCTTTTGTATATAGAACCATCAGACCTTTAAAAATAAGATAATATGTACGTATAAAACGCTCTGTAAGTGTATCAGCTTAGTCTACTGTTGTGGCTGCAAACAGGATAGAGCCTGTCACAGTGGGTTACAGTTGAGCTACTGTATTCCGTTTTAGCTATGCAAATAATAATCCTGAAACAAACACACACACACACGCACACACACACACACACACACACACACAAACACACACACACACACACACACACACACACACAGATTATTATTATAATAATTCTGTCGCATGATGTGATGGCAGTGTATTATTTTTAATTGGATAAAAATGATAGTATTTTCACTGTTGCTTCCTCCGTGGCACAGTCTAGACGAGTTGCCCTTTCACTACCTTTTTACAGAGGAAAAGGCCTGTTACTCATTAACGGTGGGTGACTCACCTTTTGTGTCAGTTACAGGGTGGAGGTGTTCTGCACTCAATTTGTTTATCTTTTCACTGATGAGGAACTATCCTTCATCAGCAACTCTGCACGTCTGTCACCGGTTAATCAGTCAGGCGGTCGGTGGCCTGGGCCACCTCTTGCTCACGACGATAAAAGACGAGCGTATTAATGTGTACCAGTGCCGATATGCAAGGGGTAAATTATGTTCCACGGCAGTAGTTAGTCGTTGGAGAAATAACACCCGACAGAATGATGGACTGCCATCTACTGCCGTCAAGCTCATCTGTTGGTGTTTCACAATGACGAGTTGTGCCCGGGTATAGCTCAGTCGGTAGAGCTCTCACCTTTGGGCCACAGGTTCATGGGTTTGATTCCGGGCACCGCCAACTCAGTGTATGAGTAGCACGGCTTGGGTGCGGCAAGTCGTGCGGGAGGTCCTGGGTGCTGATGGTAGGTGTGGTGTGGCGCTCCACCTCAGCAACCCATCTCCCAGGGGTCTAGCACAGTTTAGCGGGGATAGACTCCTGGGTGTTACCGGCTGATACCAACAATAAGCCACTCCCGACCTACTTCTTCTTCAATAACAATCTTTGCCGTGATTTCTGTTTGTTTATTTATTGTAAATTCAGAATGGTCTCTCTGATATCTACATGTCTAGCACAGCTAATTAACAGCTAATTAATGAATTGACTTGGTTAACTACAAAACAAGCCATTTCTTTGCCTACAGTCACCTCGGAAAACAAGGTGTTGATAGAAGACATTTGTTTTTCAAAAACATTGTCGAGACTGCAACGTTTGGTTAATCAAATCAAACAAAAACTGTGTCTTTAGTCACCGGAAATGCCCGAGCAGAGGGAATATGGAGCAGCAGAGCGCTCTGCGTCCAAATCCCGAAGCGTAGCTGGCACAATCAGGAGTGACCGATTTGCCAATCTCAGGGCTCTGGTTGGGCAAAATGACATTATGTTTTTGTTTACATGGCTGTCGTGATGGATACAGCCTAAAATACAAAGAGTCATTGATTAGACGGCGGTCTGTTATAGACCTGATCGGTCATTATTCAGAGACGACACATTATTGTATTCAGTGATTGACCAATCCGAAAAACATCGTCTTTTTTTAATCATCACACGCACCACCACATACTGTATGCAAATCTTGCTGATTGTTGCATGGTGTGCACGGAAGTAAAACCGTAAATGCATTTTGGAGTGATCATATCCGGCTGCCATTTCTCAACTGTACAAGTGGTACTAACTGTAGCATCTCTGATCACTGAGGTAAATCAAAAGAAATTGCTTTGACAGATTTAATCTTTGTTGAGCCAAAAAAAATAAAAAAATAATAATGATGACGAAGGGAGGTTTATGGATTCAGGTGTGGCTAGATTGAACAGGGTACATATAGGCTACTGCTCAGTGTCATTAATTTTTATCTCACAGAACAGATTCGTCCCCCCCCACCACCACCACACACACACACACACACACACACACACACACACACACACACACACACACACACACACACACACACACACACACACACCCACACACCCACACACACACACACACACACACACACACACACATCACAATTCTGTTTAGAAACATCACACATGCTATGATTATTGGCTGCCTAGAGCTCAGTGACTGCCGACACTGATTCAAGATATTGAATTGGCCACCAGGCACTTTTCTAACTCCCACTGCGAGAGATCAATTGAAATGGACTACTTCAATCTTCTGCCGAGCGTCTGGCTGGCTGGCCGTACCGATGCAGTTTGACCATTGTAGGAAGTTCTCTTTCTCAGGGGGATGAATGAGTGTGGTGCAGCCGTCCCTCGAGCCTGTCTTGTTACCGCAGGGGTTTTCAACTTTTTTGATCCACTAGGGGCCCACTATTTATTCAGCATTTGAGGCAGCCACGGACCACCTCAAAACTAAGGATTTCTTTTGTTTTTGTCCACGAGGCTGGATTTGGTAAACAAAATAGTCAAACTCAACCAATAGATCAAAATGACCATTGATCTTCTACTGTACATACTCTAGTTGTGTACTTGGGCTAATTCACATGCTGAATATTTTAACTCTTGAGAGCGTAAACATGAAAGAAATGAAACCAAATGGACCCTTGTGGGTCTGTTTGGTTTTCATTTTTACGCTGTCAAAGATTACATCTGGTTAACCAACTTTTGAAATCCTCTGTGCTGGTAGAAGTGTTTTAAGGGAGTGTAGATTGGGCATCAAGCTTTGCACATAATAAGCAATTAGACTCTTTATAGAAAAAAACTCTTATCACTATTTTGATGAAATGCAGCTTAAATGCAGCTCAAGAAAGCAATGTTCATAGGCTATCTCAATTCTATATTTTATCCATATTTTTATTTTCTCCCAGACCAGCGTTAAATATTGAGTATAGCCTATTTAGCCCATCTGAAGTCTACACATACATACAGTAAAATACATATTACAAAATGAACAATCTCAAAATGACTGCTTTTTTACCACATAGCCAGATAGTAGTGTCATTCCTCTACAAGAGGGCTTGTTTTGCACGCTGACTGCCCTATATTCACCTATGCTTGTAACTTTAGGCCCGTCTCCTCTGACACTCTATTTTAAGACGGAGAGAGTGGGGAGAGAGACAGAGACAGAGAGAGACGGTGGGGGTTGCTGTTTGCAGACTGCACAGCACAGCAGACGAGCAAGAAGGCCGAGGACAGGATGATGGCTGGCAAGATCAGGGGTTGTCAAATGTTTTCATGTCAAGGAACACCCAAGTTAATTATGTTTGGCCACGGACAGACTGCCATCTGAAAATATTTTATGTTAAGAAGACACTGGTGTTCCGGGGACCACCTTGAGAGGGTTCCAGGACGGCGGTCCCCAGCTAAGTTGGTTAACCAGATGAAAAGTTGGTTAACCAGATGTAACTCTTCTTGAGCGTAAAAATGAAACCAAATGGACCCGCCAAGGGTCCATTTGGTTTCATGTTTACACTCTCAAGAGTTAACATATTCATCATCTGAATTAGCCCCAAGTCTACACAATTGGAAGATTTAATAGTGATTTTGATCTGTATGTTTTTGCCTGTTTTGTTTCTCAAATATCCAGCCTGGTATTAAGGTCAAAAGCAAAATAAATCTTTAGTTTAAGGGTCTGTGTGGGGCTAAAATGTCCTCAAATGGTCGTGGTCTGTGGCTCAAATGCTGAATAAATAGTGGACCCCGGTATCAAAAAGGTTGAAAACCCCTGTGTTAAGAGATTCCCATACAAGATTTGTGTTGTTGAAATGTTCGACGAAACGAATTGAGAATTGTTCATATATGTACAGTATATACAGTATATCAAGAGTTTTGTGTAGGGTACAAGGGGCTTAACTTTTTCAAATTTGATACTGTACTTCAAGTATACTATACTTCTGTCACTGGGGATTCCCTGGGACCCTCCCCAAGCCAGGGCTCCTGCTGGGGGTCCCTGGGCCGCACTTTGAGAATCACTGGTCAAGACGACACCGCTGTGCTTGTTTACGGCAGAGTATCCAACAAGGGGGAGGGGAGACGGCGGCGAGGGAGGGAGGGGAGTAGTGGGGGTTACTACCCGCAAGAGAGTCGGAATTCCTCCTGAGCCATTCCCCCATTTGGCTGGCACTTGTGAAAACAATTCCCTTGCATTTACTCTCCTGCTCCGTCTCCCTGTGTGTGTGTGTGCGTGTGGTGTGTGTGTGTATGTGTATGCGTGCAGATGGAGGTCCAACTATGAGTCAGCTCCGTGTGCAGCAAATGGTAGGGGAAAGTGGTGGTCTTGTGTTTTACTGCAGCAAGATCAGGACTGGACCCTTTTTTTTTGTTTTGTTTTTCCACTTTTGTAGTTTCGTAAGCTTTCCTTGTGTGGGGTTGTTTTCTTTGACCACACACACAAACCCTTACTACACCCCTGTCCTGGACATCGTTTGGTGGAAATAGTAGATACACTACAAGCTTGTAGAAGATTGGCTTTTTTCCACAAAGATCTGGTGCAGGGGGAGGGGGGGCAGATCCTTGGCCAGCCCCAAATACAGTATAATCAACGTGTAGGTAAATCATTTTCACATGTACTAGTGTCAAAAAGTAGAATCGAGTGTCAAAAAGTAGAATTTAGTATCAGAAACTAGAAATGAGTCCCAGAAACTAGAATTGAGTCTCAGAAACTAGAATCGAGTGTCAGAAACCAGAATAGAGTGTCAGAAAACTACCATCTAGAAGAATGTAGTGTCAGAAACTAGAATCGAGTGTCAGTAACTACCATCTAGAATGTAGCCTCAGAAACAGAAACTAGAATCTCGTGTCACAAACAGGATGGGACAAAATGGATTAAAGCTTGCTGCTGTACTGTAAATATCACTAATCGACGGTGTCCTTCTCTGTTGTCTGTCTCTCCAGGGTTGACCTGCAGACGGCGTGCTGCTAAGCCCATGTCCTGAGCTGAGAGCGAACGTCCCGCTGCCTTCGTCTCCAACCTGTCACTTGCCTCAGCATATTTTTCGCCAGCCCCGCCGCCGCCAACAGCCGCCACCTCCCCCTCCCCCACCCTACCCTACCCTACCCCACCCCCCCATCCCACCCATTCCTCCCCCACCCACCCACCCCCACCCACTCCCCACCATGACGTCGGAGCTGGAGAGCAGCTTGACCTCCATGGACTGGCTGCCGCAGCTCACCATGCAGGCGGCCATCCGCAAGGCGGACGCGCAGGGCGGCGGCGGCGCCCACGGGCCGGGCATGGGCAAGAAGAGCGCCCTGCTGGACCCCAACACCACGCTGGACCAGGAGGAGGTGCAGCAGCACAAGGACGGCAAGCCGCCCTACAGCTACGCCAGCCTCATCACCTTCGCCATCAACAGCTCACCAAAGAAGAAGATGACCCTGAGCGAGATCTACCAGTGGATCTGCGACAACTTCCCCTACTACAGAGAGGCGGGCAGCGGCTGGAAGGTGAGTAGTGGACACACTGACTGACTGACGCTGTGTTTGTGGGTTAGTTAGTTAGTTAGGGCTGGGACTCAGCACCTGAATGGCCCAAAAATACTACCTTATTTTTTGTCCCCTGGGATCCATAGACTGGCGTCCCCTGCCTTCGCTGTCGTTGGTACTAGTCAGGGCCGGATTTAACATTTCCCAATTTGGGTGGGTAGGCAAAAATGGTATGGGGGCGCTGGTATGGGGTACCATACCATCAGATAAAGTCGCACCCATACCATTTTCGGTTGCAGGACTTATATTAGGCAAGTAAGCATCAATAATAACACCAGTTATTGTTGAAGTTGCAACAGGCACGCAACATGCATAAAGATAAAGGTCTAACTCAGAGTTTTCTGTTTTGAATGATGAAATGGAGTTGGTTTTGAGGTGCCATGTTGTAGTTAGTTATTAGCAGTAAAAGTGTTTCAAATCATTTCAAATTATAAGCACTTTATTATGAAATGTTTTTGGAATGTGGGTTGTTTTACATGCCATCATGTTTCATGGGGCATGGGGTCAGGGCATTTTGGGGGGCATTGCCTAGATCCACCCCTGGTACTAGTTGAAAATCCGACTTGGGCAGCTGGTTGGCCGACAGCGCCGTCACTCAACAGTGTCGACACAGGTGCTTCTCCCGAGAAGCGTCGGATTTTATGAACATCATCATCCGACATATTTTAGTGATTTTTGTTTGTGTGCTCGTAACACTCTGTATTACTGGCTGTGTTTTTTTTGGTTAGCAACCAGGCTAGCACATTAACCACATTGATGACAAAAACGTTGTCTGCTTTTGCCAATATTCTTACGAGTTGGTAGAAACCAATCACCGCAAAGACTGCCGGTTGGTAACGCCCATCCCAGAAACCGCTGTGGCGGAGAGGGGACTTTAGTCTCAATAATGAAGTGAAACGAAATGACAATTCAGACTGAGGTCAGGCTACAATGATCTAGAAATGTATCCCAACACTTTTTAGTACCAGCCACTTGCTCATGTATGTAGTTTAATCGAATAATTGAGAAGCAGGTTATTTTTTACCAGCTACTTGCAAAGCGGCTGGTTAGTGATTACCTACAGTATGAGAACTTCACACCATGTCGACATGCTGTAGTCATACTAATGAGCAGTTCTGCTTGCTGATTGGCTGCGCGGTCTCCCGCAACAACCAGGGCTGTGTGTAATGTGGTAGTTCTATTGCCTGCTTTTACTCCCACAGATAATACTAATACTGCAGTTGGTTAATTCATTAATTTAATCAATTTGGGCTGGTTTCTTTCTGTCCTTACAGTAGATATTGACAAATTGACATGAAACAATTCAACTAGATTTTTTTTTATAATTGGCCAAATCATTTAGTCATTCTATTCATTCAGTCTAGCCGTGGTACACGCTGTGTTAATTTCACTTTTTTCTTGGATGATTGTTCGTTTATTGTAATCGAGGCAAAGGTTTGAAATAATTGTGAGATATATTTTTTATAAAGTCATATTGCCCCTGCCGCGTGTGTGCGTGCCCTCGATGAGGGTTTGTGACTTAGAGCGTGTAAGCATGACTTCATTCGACATGGTGATGTGTTGTGGGCTTGATTGCATGGCCATTTACATCATGTTATTGTCAGTACTCTTTATTGTAGTACTGACAATACTTTTTGTATATATTCATTCATATTTCCGCTCAAAACATCAGCACATTGTAGCTCCACTACTCCCTCGAGAAAGGACAGGCATAATTAGCCTGGCTAAAGCCAGACCGAATCAGCTGTTGGCAAAAAATTGCCTGTCAGAACTGGGGTGGCCAATCAGATCACAGTATTCACATGTTTGCATACTGTGTCCTGATTGGCCACCCCATACTGTGTCCTGATTGGCCACCCCAATTTTCTGGAGCAGGAAATGAGCATACAGTATGAACATACAGCATCTTATGACAGGCATTTTTTGCCAATGACTAAGGCATGATCTTTTTCTACTGTTTGATAGCGTTTTCAACCAGATCTTGTTTGTCAGCAGCGCGCCAACTTGTGAGTGTTTGTAACATCCAGTGTCAATTGCGCTAAGCGTGCAACCTCGCGCGGTTTGTCCAAAAACGGTATACTCAGTTTACTCTAACTTAACATTGAGAGTTAAAGGGACATTTCACCGTTTTCACAAAAATATATACAGTATGTTTAGAAGATATAGAACATTTTCCTTTGTGTGTAATGGGTGATTTTAGATATTTTAGAATAATGTAGTGCAGTGAGCCAGTGTCTCTGATGTCATAGACACTACTTCCTGGACTACATTTCCCACAGTTCTTTTCATGTACTACACCTCCTTGTGCTTAGGGGAGGGTTGTCTTACTGAGACAACATGCAGTCCAGGAAGTCAGACACTGGGCTCACTGCGAACTTAGAAAATATATAAAACCACATATTACACACACATATCACCAGGAAAGTGCTCTACATCTTTTAAATGGCATTAACTTTTTTTTTTTTGCAAAAAATCTTCCTGAAATCTCCCTTTAACAAATGGCTTGTTAGCGTACAATCTCACAGACATGTTACAGACCTGTAGGATGCATATTCGGATATATTGACATTCTTATCCTGGGTGACAGCGGTTCCATGTCAACGCTCCAAGCCTCCAGTCTTCAGTTGTTAACCCTCACCACTCACAGAGGTTTTGCCTAAATTGATATTGCTCGCCCGGAGTTGTTTTGATTTTTTTTTTTTTTGTCGCCGGCAAGGCAAGAAACGCGTTTAAAATGAAGCCATTGGTAATCACCATTGTCACTTCCCTAAAGCTCTGAGTGAAACTATGACCGGCGCCAATTCAACCGCTAAGTGCCGTCGCATCTCAGGATGAAAAATAATTCAGCCCTGAGAGAACCGTGTGAAGTGTGAAACCCCGGATTAATATTCAGGCAAGTGGCCCCAATCTGTGTGAACACACACTAAATAGCCCATTCATGGGTGGTATTATTCATTGCAGATGCCTGGATAGGAGAAGGCCATTATGCAGCCAGTGCTGTGTCATCATCTCAAGGAGCTCATGATATACGGAGATGAAGCTCTGCTGATTGCCTTTTAAAGGGCCCAGATGGAAATTGATATTAGAATGAGGTTTCCAATCAGACGACGTTTATTGGGAATAGCATTTTAGGCCTTGCTTTATTGCAGTCAGACAAGATGTATGCAGCCCATTTCCTGGGGCGACAAGATCTGGCATGTGCATAAGGCTTGTGCGGCGTGCGCGTGTGCGTGTGTGTGCGTGTGCGTGCGTGCGTGCGTGTGCGGTGCTTGTGTGTGCGTGTGTGTGTGCTTGTTGTGTGTGTATGAGAGCGAAGGGGGGGAGATGAGAAAACATCATTATATCATTAGAAAAGGTTTGATTTCGCTTTTGTGCGGGCCTTTTGGAAGGAAATGAATTGTGCCCTTTTTTTGCAAACTTTGTTTTTCTGGTTACCTCTATTGCTCCTTATTGAGTTGTGTGCAACACAGCATAACCTATTAGCAATGTCATTCGGCATTGTCCCCGTGTTTGGAGTAAATACACTTTTTGGTTTCAACAGTGGCATACTATTAGATGGATAGATGAAATCTAACCTTTATTGACTATTATACGGCTGAAACTCAGTCGTCAAGGCAGCACCATGCTCATTCATATCTCTTTCCTGCATCTCTGCTGTGAGACAGAATGATGCAGACAAAGACATAATAGTAATAATGTTTTTAATAAAATAGAAGTAAGAGTAATGTACACAGATTGGGAATAGGGTACCAAAATGTAACATGTGGGGATTAGCAGTAGGTTACTTACCAAAACACAAGAGATTTTGCAATCCTTTCTTGATCATTAGCCTGGAACTTGAACAGAACTGCAGACATACCAAGGTTACTAGTCTGGTTTACCAGAAACACAATGGAGCAGCACAGCAGTACAATGCTGCGGCTGCTTCTGCTGCTGCCTACAATGTGTGAGATCTTTCCAGCAGTCTGGCACACTATCCATCTTCCTTTGTCAAACTGTTCATATATATAAGAGGGCAGATGTGATTTATTTTGGGGGTTTTTATTTTTAAATGGGAAGAGATGGAATTCATATACCTGAGAGAGATTCATTGATTCAGATTATGACTCTTATCACCTTTAAAGGGGAATTCCACCCCATTTTCAAAATCTGAGCGCCGTGGTTCCATTTGTACACTCTCAGGAAAAATCGGTCCTATAGAAGAAAAATCATTCACATAGTGAAACACACCTTGATGATGTCATCAAGTTGTGTTTCACCATGTTAAGGATTTATTTCAGACCTCCATTTCTAGGAAACACAGTATGGGGGGAACTTTTTAATCATGTCCACACAACATCTCTACTGTGTATTAATTAATGACAGTAGATGTTTAAAATGGGTGAAATTTGTTACACTCAACACTGGAAAAAACCTTCAATTATTAGTTAAGAAACCAATTAATCGATTACTAAAATAGTAAACTAATTGAATAATCACTCCGATCACGATTAATAGATTAATCGTTGCAGCGACTTTGATTTTTATAAAACATTTATTTTGTATATCATGTTACGCTTAGCTAGGATTGGACTAGCAGTTTGGGGAGGGGCTTACCGAAAGGTCTACTATTGTATTACAAGTAGGCTACAATATTTCCTTCCAAATCTATAGAGCTGTGCAGTCCCACCCCTTGCATGACATCGCCTGTGTTCCAGAAACGGCATCATCATTCATATTCCCCATATAGACCTTTTGAAAATGGTTAATAAAAACACGATTGCGCAGGGACAAAGCCAACTCCGGTCGTGACAAATCATGACAACAAACACAATATTATCATGCAATATCCAATTAGTAAGATGTAGAAAACGGCAGGATACAACACTTTCTGTTTTGTTTTTCATCTTAGAAATTATTTGATTGTCCCAAAAGATTGTGTATGTGTCATCATGATTTGTCACGACCCGAGCTGGCTTTGTCCGTGGCGTAATCGTCTTTATATTATTTTTCTAAAAGTCTATGAGAAAAATGAATGAGGAATCCGTGTCTGGAACAGGGGCGACATCACAAGGCGGGAGACTGCACAGCTCTATAGCAGCCGTAAAAGTGCTGAACATTTGACATACTCAACTAAAGTGCAAATAAAATGGTACCAAAAAAAACACTTGAAGTTACTTTCCACCAAGTAAAAACCTATACTTGGTTGACTGTATTCCCTGGGGCTCCGTACTACTGCTGCTGTCCTACAGTAAATATTTTACACAGCCGAAGCTCAACTTGCAGATTTGTAGACTTTTTTTCGTCAATTCTTTAGCTGTAGGCGGACGTCAAGGTTCTAGTGGTCTAATGTAAAGCCTGACTGAGGGAGAGTGTACAGTATATTAAAATAAGTCTTTTCAACCTCTAGCTTAGTTCATGTTTGCATCTCTAAACGTTTTATTGTGGGAACTAGCTGTCAAACAGCCACCCCCCTCCCCATAAGTGCGTGCGCGCGCACACACACACACACACACACACACACACACACACACACACACACACACACCAACCAGGATGCTGTAGCCTCTCTCACAGGAAGTGATTTTTTTTTTCTTTCTTTTTTCAAGAAGTTCACATATCAGCTCCAGGCTGCGTCAGTTTTTTTTTTTTTCTTCTTCTTCTTTTCCTCCGTAATTTTTACTAAATGGGGTTTCCCCCTGCAGTGGTTAAAAAAAAATCTGACCGCCAAAATATCTGAAATGTACAGTTATTATGCAGCATTTTATTTGCACATTGTTTGTGTTTTGTCACTGCTGCACGAACAGGCATTTTTGAACAAGTTCCAACTCCTGGCAATGCCTTTTCATTGCCTGGGGGCTCCTGAACGGCCTCCAATAACTGTTGCATTTTGCTCCTTGAGATTTTTTTGTTTGTTGTGCTCTTAAATTCTTCAAGCACCCATCGCAAACAAATTATATTAGCAACTAAGTCTCTCTTAAAGCCCAGGGAAAACCCTATAATATTATGTAGTGTGTGTAGGCCTATCATGAGTAAATATTTCTCTGAGGAGGTCACCGGGAGCCTTGTAAAGCCTATTAAAATGTCTGTTTGGCTTGTTTTGTCAGGCATACAAAATCAATGACATGGAGAGACTGTGTCAGGAACAGTAGCATGTACACCTAATTGAATTTGTGTAATTCTTTGAAAGGCATGCAGCAGGAGTGATATGCCCACCATAAATTGCGTGTGTGTGTGTGTGTGTGTGTGTGTGTGTGTGTGTGTGTGTGTGTGTGTGTGTGTGTGTGTGTGTGTGTGTGTGTGTGTGTGTGTGTGTGTGTGTGTGTGTGTGTGTGTGTGTGTGTGTGTGTGTGTGTGTGTGTGTGTGTGTGTGTGTGTGTGTGTGTGTGTGTGTGTGTGTGTGTGGGTGGGTGGTGGGTGGGTGGGTGTGTGTGCGCGCGGGTTTGTGCACACGCAAGGCCATTGGAAGCCAGCATGCCTGGGTGGGGTGAATGTAGGTCGGATGTAGTCATCACTCCTCTATTCCCCCGGAGATGTCAGTTGCAGGAATTTAGGACTCCACGCACGCACACGTCTGTTCTGTATGATAATGCGGGGCTGTGGCGGGCGAGATGAGACCGGGCTAATCCGTGCGCCGCAACTCATTTAATCATCTCAATAGAACTCCATTAGCCCACGCTTTTAAGAAATATCAATAAGTGCTGTCAATAAGAACAGATAATTTATCAAGGTCAAAAAATATGAATGCCGCATTCACCAGTGCGAATATGCACCGGGTGTCGAGTAGGCAATTAGATGGCGCTTTCTTACACCCTCTCAGGCTCTCTCCGAAGCACTTATGATTGATATCCGCAGGTTTGCCGAAAATATGCAGTCCTGCCGGCTGTCAGTTAAATAGCCTCTATAGCTACAAGAGGGGCTAAAAGATCACACCGCTTATTTCTGCTTTTTTTGTAAAGCAAACATGACTTCTGCTGCTTAAAGATCTGCCAAGTTGCCCAGGGATATTTAGTTCCCCAGATACTGCCAGATTTCATTGCATATACAGCACAGTATATATATTTAGAGAGAGGGGGGAGGGGGAGAGAGAGAGAGGTTATTCCTACATATTCCTGCTGGGATAAATCGCATTGTTCTTTTGCAGCACCTTTCCACTGCAGGCCTTTGTGTGTTTGTGCTTTTGACTGGGTATACTATACTCGCTGCACCGCAGCCCCATGCTAAATCCAAGTCAGTCAACACAGCATCATTACAGGCAAAAATGTGCGCTTGCCTTGATGACATTTCCCAGATTAAAAGGCTAATACAATCCTCTTCCCCCGCTAGGGTTTGGGAGGTGTTGTCTTCCTCTGCCTGTCAGCCCAGGCGCAGGACGGTGTTCGTCAGTGACGAGACTTGTAATGTTGTCAAGGCGTTTGAGTCAGTTTATAAGCTTTTAAACTTTTGACACAAGACTGGATCTTGCCAAACACACTGGCTAATGAATTTAAAGTACAGTAATTAACGCCTCTACACAGTGAAATCTCACAATTGACATTTTTACACGTCTGCTTTGATGTTCTCTTAACCCCATCTGCTCTGATTTCTGCTGCTAACGTGATGTCTACTTGCATGGGAGGTTACTGTGGTACTCTGTCTGAGTACTCACTCAGGTACTAATTCCTTATGAAGTTCGAAACGTTGAATAAGCAAGCAACATTTAAAGTGGGTTTGAAAGAGTGTCCCTAATACTTTGGTCTCTCTGTCCCTACGTATGAACAGTGGCAATTTATTCGAGTTTCACCCACTATTAACCCACTATTTACACACTTAATTCCTACCGATTTCAATCATTGGTCCTGGAACCACCAGTTAAATTCCCAGCTAAACGATAAAAACCTGGTAACTAAATGGACGCTTCTAGATATATCAATCTTGAGAGAGTAAAGCATTTTACGCTCTCAAGAGTTGTTAAACATTGGCATAACACAGGTCTACACGATGTATAGAAGAATTGTTATATTGATCATTTTCCTTTGATCTCGCCTAATGGTAACATATTCAAAAGTAAATTGATAGCAAAGTAGTGTAAACCAATGACAAAATTGTAAGGTAATAATTAAAGTTTTGCTCTAATCCATCACATGTTTGTCTCCCATGTGATGTGAAAAGAAACTTGAGGTTGAATTAATTGTTGCCAAAGCTCCCCGAAGACGACGACTCCTTCCTACCAACTTAGACAGACGCCCCGTAACAAATTAGTATCGTGTCTCCTGTCACGCACATAAACATCCGTGTAAATGTATGGATACGGACGATTACGGGTCACTCGGTCCATGTAAAATCTCTTGTTATCTACGGAGATTTTATTTTTTCTAAATCTCTGTTTACAAAACAGGTTTATAATCCTGCTGCGAAATGGGATCTAATCTGATCAGGTCTTCAGAAAACGTGTGTCAGATGGGACGACGCAAAAGCTATGGTTTTGGCTCTTTCAAAGCTTGAGGGCTAATATGACGTGTGATTCTTCTCTAATTCACCATGGTGGTCCCTAAAGGGCCTGGGAGAGTTCACATATTTATTACAGACACCCAAATTGACATACATTTTTGTAGACGCTTCAACATCGTTTTTCCTGAGGGAGCATATTTTGTAAAAGGGGTTATATTTTAAACACTAATTTTGCAGAGGACATTCTACATGGACATCTCAGGTTTCCCAAACTCCGATTTCTATAAGGCGTTTCTAGGTAGAAATCAACTTTATTATGAATGGGACCCTCACAGTAAGAACTAGCACTGCTGGTGTTCCAACTAGTATTCACTACTCCTGCCAGGTCCCAACTACTGTAGTATTCACTAGGTCTGTGGTTTTCATCCATTTTCATACCAGGGCCCACTATTTATTCTGACTTTTAGCCACAGACCACCAGTTGATGTTGAGTTTAGTCTCTCGACCCAAGTTCGTGTCCACAATTTAGGGAAGATAACTGGCAAAACGTTCAATGGTCAAAATAACAATTCTAGCAATTCTTCTACATTTTCTAAATATGTACATTTTTAAAAATGAAGTGATTCAGATGTTTAAATAAAACTCTTACTCTTACTTTTATGATAACTAAAATGTTATCATTTTACAATCTCAAGAGTGGATCCGTATACAGATCTATAAGATGGATACAGATGGATCCTTATACAGATCTATAATGATCCATTTGGTTACCACCTGTCCATCATTTAGCTGGGGACCACCTGGAATCCTCTCAGGGCCCACTGGTGGTCCCCGGACCACTGGTTGAAAACCACTGCACTAGGTGAATGCAGTGCTGGTGGGCTCATGCAATGAATGCTTGTAGGATGGGAATCCAGCAGTACCAATGGGGTCCAGAGGAAGGCATTAGGAACCCAATGCCGTAGGCAACAGCACGACATGCACCGTAGCGTTGGGCGCCCACACACGTTGACCCCCATGATCTTCTCAAGCCCTCCTTCCTTGGCTATAGTCTCTCTTCAGGCAACGAGTGTAAATTCCCCTCCTGCGTTGCTCCCCCGGTGAAGAATGCCAAAGAAAATGCGGAGCAATTCTCAACCAGTTTAAAAATGCTTGAAATGTTTGCTCTTGAACTCTGACAGTGGAGGAGATTGTTGCTACTGGCACAATTCACCCCCTTTTTTCTGCACCTGTGCGCAGAGAAAAAGAAAATTAACGGGGGAAGAATGTAGGCTGCTGTTGATTGCCTAACAAACAGCAGAGTCTCCCCCTGCATTCTCCCCCAGGCCCGCAGCTCTTACATGATCTTGTTAATGGGGGAAACGTAGCTTTGGTCTGTAATTCGTCCAGTGTGCAGAGATGGGGCACAGTGCGGCTGCCTTCCGCAGGGGCCCTGGACCTTGCCTCTTTGATCTCATTATAAAATGCAAATACACGGCACCCTAAACAGATCAAAGGTTGGCCTTCCCATTGGATTGGAGGCTTAATAATAGAAGCCTGGAGCACTTTTTCGATTTCACAAGAAGCTGTTTGGGGGGGGGGGGGGGGACTGCCGTGCTGGTCCTTCGGGACATTATTTACTCTTGAGATAATGTTCCCGCATCTCACTCGTGACTACGGCCACGGCTCAGAAAATTCCCCGCCCCTGTTGCCTATTTTAAATGTGATCGGTCAGGTGTGAGCTTATAGTGCACACCCTCGCCCTATCTGTCTCCCACCTCAAGCTTAAGTTTGCGGGGCCTGGAATCTGAAGGTGTAAAATTGCTTCAGTCATAGTCTCCGATACCTCCATCTGCTCCTCTAGCCTCGCCCGTATCACCATTACGCTGTAAAGCAAGCATTTAAATTTTAAAACACTTTGCTGATATTGAATTATTCAGCAGCCGAGATACATATTTAGAGAGCTACACTCCAACCCTCTCCTCTCTCTGCACCCTCCCAAGATATGATCGCCTTTTAGAAGACAATTTCTCATGTTGTATCAAAGTCCATTCCGAAAGCGAGCTGCATTTTTTGAGATGCAGTCTGACTAGCGAGCGAGGCTTGCTTGCACGGTGGTATTTTTAGCAGTTTTTATTTATGTGTTTTGTTGCCTCTCCCCAGATTGCCTGTTAATTGCGGAGACGGCAGAAGTGGCTGCGTGTCGGCCTCGATGCCGACTTTGTCAGGTGGTGGGCGTGGTGGTGGTGATTCATTCGGCAGCCGGTTTGATCCTGCTGTGAGGCGGGTTCCCGTGTCAGGAAGCTCCTGCCTGGCCGTCCGCCCACCAGCCTCACCTTGTGCCGCCCGCCTACCGGTGCCCCACTGCTCGCTGCTCTGCCCCGCAGAGTGGGCGGGGAGGTAGCACGGGGCTGGCAGCAGCCTCCGTTCTCGGATGCTATTTGGCAAGAGAGAGCCCTGCTGTCCCCACACTCTGCTGAGTGAAGAGTCGACTGTAGCAGCTAGAGAACATAAAAAGGCTGCGGGGCTCTGGAGTCAATCTCTCGCGTCCCGCAGGCCTGCGCAGAGGCTCTTGGCTTCAATTTTCTATGTAACTGTATCTCTCTTCTCCACACACACACACGGCGGCCATGACTTCCACAGGTCACCCACCCCCCCACCCCAACCCCTTCCCTATATCTATAGGTTCTGTTATTCTTTGAGAGTCTTCGACGAACCTGAAGCTCTTTTTTTCTTTCCCCCTGCCTGCCTGCCGCCTTTGCTAGATGCAGCGGCGTGGAGCAGTCCATCGTTTAAGTTGTTAGTCACAGCCATCAGTCATATTGATTGGATGCGCTTCCTGCACTGTGATAATGAGATCCATTAAACTATGTTGATACCTGACTGTCTCCGTTGGAGACTCACCACTTATGCTGCCACTTTTGGTTCTACTCTATTTGAATTATCGTTCACTTGTAATACATGGGATACTAGTAATGCACTAATACCATGGCTAGAGTTACAGCATACCCACTTGCTGCGTCACCGTTTCTTTAAACAATGATAATACTAATATTTTCCATAGTTTGCGTTATTGGGTTCAGTTGTGAGAACTGAGAAGCGGCGAATTTACCATTTGCATGAGAAACGAATCACACCCGTGTGAAGTGATCTTCTCGATTGTACGTCATAATCTCACTCCAGCCAATCAGAATTTGCATCCTTGCCTTCTTCGTCTTCCGTGTTTGTGTTTTATTATTATTGTTTGTCATTCATTGTCAATGATATTTAATGTTTCGGACAATGTAGGACCATGTTTTCTGTTGCCACATACACTAAAAGCTGGACCGAGCTGTGTAGAGGTTCTTCTGTGGTTTTGTTCCTCCTCACGCTAGCTTGGCGACATGTTATCCTTTCTTGGACGAAGGTTCAAGCCATGAGGTTACAGTCAAATCCTCCAATGAGGCTCCAGGTTTGGTTGACTGGCATTGCTGAGACCGATATGAGTCTTTAATGACCAGAGAAAGGGAGGAGGTTTTTATGCATGTCTTTTCCAGAGCGGCTTGTTTTAAATGTGGTGACTGAGATCATCACCTCCAATGGGCTGCGCCCCTGCCTTAGCTTTGTCTCAGATCTGAAGCCCGAAGTTGGAGACGGTTTTGGGTGAGAAAATCACCCCAGCGTCGTAGTTAAAATTATGAACTGCGGGAGGAGGAATTCGAGGCACTTAAAAAAACACAAGCCATATAACTGGAAAAATCATTAAGCTGGGTCTCAGGTTCTTCAGAGGAGAAAAAATTAAGGGCTGCTGGGAGGGAGCTGCTCTGAGACCCCTCTCTAGTCATCATTCCTTCTGTAGCAGAGTTTCAATGGAAACCCCACGTTTTTTTTTCCTTTTTCTTGCATTTTCAGTACTACTGTAGATCTCCCCTTTGCTAGCTTCCCCCTCTGGCTATCTTCTACAGCCTTATGCTTAATATGCATTTTTAAGGAATCCATCCATTCACCGTCGGGGAGAGTAGTGGTGATTTTTTTTTTTACAGAATCCCCCATTATGAAAGCACATGTCGCTAATCTTGTTTTGAATTCAAAGCGGACACACGGGCCCTCATTGTTATGGTAAACCCAGAGTGCGGCCTCTTATAGGTGAACTGATTTGGCCCTGACAGAGGGAGAGCAAGGGGTAGAAGGGAGAGAGACGGAGAGGCACTGAGCCATGATGAATTCTGCAAGCTATAAATAGAGTCTCGCGTCTCGCAATCTGCCTTTAACACTGAATATGCCCTGTTAAATATGCCTACGCTGGGGCCCTGGATGGCCTACTACAGCCATCCACTCTTTTTACATAAATGTCTTAAAGAGAAAGAAAATTGGCTAACTTTTTTCTTTTTTTTTACTTTTTCACATGGGAGAATGCGTTTTCTTTTTTTCTCTCTCTTCATCCTGGTCTTCTTTGCTGGATATAATTAATAATATCCATAATTGAGTATAGCCTGTAGAAGCGTTTACCTCCTGTGCAGCTTTTGCAATTAATTCATCTGCCAGGGTTTCTTGCATGCTGCACATGAGTGTGTTTCCTTTTTGGAAATGAAAGGGAGGGGGGGAAAAATGTGACAGGACTACGTAGCAGCACTAGTGCTGGGCGGGCGCATGTCCTTCACAAAGTCCACAGCAACCTGAGACTGCTGATTTGGCCAAAGGTTCTGCAGCTTGACTGAGGTAAGCCCCTCCGCCGAGTATGGAGTTACAGTGACTCTGGGAACACACAGCGCATTAGAGCCCTCCACATGCTGCCTCCACGGCTCGCCTGGTCATTCACACGACTACACATATCTAAAGAAAGGGAGAATAGCACGCGCCTCGCTCCAGTGATTGGCATATTGATGAAATCTTGCGCGGCAAAGTAATTATCGTGAGAACATGCTCGGCTGATGTCGTTTAATTTGGTCGTTGTTTCAATCCATCCTTCTCTCCCCTCTCTACGGTAATCACTTAACCTCTGTCGCCCCTCCGTGTCAGCCTCCCCGAGGCTAATGGCTTCGCTCTGCCGTTCACAATCACTTGCCGAATGAAAGGAGCGTTGTGTCTTCCCTTTTTTTGCACGATTCGTCGACCGCCTGCCTGCCTGGCTTTAAGTGACACCGTGGATAAAGACCTCGGCAGCACGGCAGCAGCAGGGCCAAGGATGTGTGTAGGGAAAAAGTACTTTTTGTCCTCTTGTTTAGACGGTTCTGTCGGCGTATCTGTATGGACCGCTGCCTCTCCTTCTGCCTCTTCTTCTGCCTCTTCTTCTTCTTCTTCTCCCACTCCCAGAGTGAAACTTGATCATCCTCTCTGCCGCGTCCTCAGCGGGGTCAGTGGCGCTCTGTGAGGGGAGGGGGTAGTTGGCGGAGGGTGGGGGGGGGGGGGGGGGTTAGTGACACAGCTGTGGCAGTGGAGCGGAGCCCGTGATGAATGACATGCCAGCGAGGGCCGCGTCGTGGACCCGTCCCAGGCGCCAGTATTGACAGGCACAAACTCCTCGCACGTCTCTCGCGCGCACGCTGCGGCGGAGGCACCGGCGGCGAGGCTAATCGCGGGTCAGGCCGGCCGCGGATGTGACACGTGAATATCGCTCCCGTAATTGCTCATTTGTCAATGTCACCCCCAGCTCCTCAGCAGGGGGGGGGGGGGGTTTCGGCAGTTAATTCGCCAAAGGAAAACCTCCGTTAACAAACGACGTCAGGCCAAAAAAAAAAAAAGAATCGGATGAAATTAGTTTCGGAGCGAGGGGCCGCTGCGTAAGCGTTTCAGACTCTGTCCTCGGATGCTGATGTTGGCTATAGGTGTACTTGGTGCAGGTGGAGCTGCTTACTGGCAGAGGTGGACGCTGTGTTTCCCAAGGACGCTAGATAAACAGCATTTTTTTTCCCCCACAAATTAACATATCGAGTATCACTGTGCTGCGACTAGGGTGATGTTTCACAGATTCTCTTTGCCCCTCTAGTTGCTGATTACTAAGGCTAGATTCTGTGTGAATGTGTTTTGGCTTTTCACACCGCATGTAAATGGTTGTGTGTATGTGTGTGTGTGTTTGGAGGGGGTGTTGGGGTTGTTATCCTTGCCCCGCTGGCTGTGAGCCCTCCAGCCTGTGCTCCGCCGGCCACAAGGCCACAGCCCTCTCCCTGCAAGTTAATTGCATCTGAATTAGTCCATTAATGTGGCCGTGTAGTGGGATGGAGGGGTGCACGGAGGTGTCTGGCCTCTCTTGACCACCGCAATGTATTATTTATGGGTCAGTAAGTCTGGCAGCTCGGCATTCACTTGGCTAATGGACTGTTGGGGGGATAGTGCTGGGCTAGGTTTTAGGGTGTTGCAGTGTGTGTATGGCTTCAGTTGGCTGTTTTT
The DNA here is from genome assembly GCA_039105355.1 of Benthosema pterotum. NCBI lineage: Eukaryota > Metazoa > Chordata > Actinopteri > Myctophiformes > Myctophidae > Benthosema > Benthosema pterotum. The sequence goes on along the minus strand of CM076971.1, from coordinate 19,354,623 downwards.
TATGGAATGATTTTAATGCCAAAATTAATTTGAAGTGTAATTTTGAATCCGTAACTGTAATTGTGCTCAGTGTGTCTGCAAAATAAATCCAGTATCTGTAATTTTTTTCTGTATATCTGCAAAATAATCCGTGTCAAATTTTGCATGTGTAGAAAACTATTTGTAAGTTTGTATTTGCTGTTTGTATCACTGCAAAATTTCACAGGTGTAGAAAACAATTTTGCAGTGGTGAGCTTTGTATTTTTTGTATTTGCAGCTTTCAATCACTGCAAAATCCTTTTTGTACCTCTGCAAAATAAATATTGTGGTCTGCACAACAACAACTGCGGCGACATCTGCTGTTCAAGTACAACACCACACATCTACAATTAAAAAAAACACAGTTCAAAAAGTTACGATTTTTGGCAGTGTCTTCACTTCACCGGGAGAGCCAATCAGCAGTTGGCTTACAAAGCAGTGCACCATTTTGATTGGTTGGCCAAAGGGAGCAGTCCCTCCAATAGCGTCCCAGAAGTCATTCATAATACATGAATATTCAGTTGTGCACGGCTGTGAACCGTCCGTGTGGCTGCCTGCTAGTAAAAAGACGAAGGACAATGGCGGATTCTGGAGAAAGGTAATAATCAATCATTAATTGTTTTGTTGTCATCAGAAAGAGAGAAAAATACATAGCCAACCGCCGACATTCATTTCGAAGGAAGAATCAGCTAAATCTAGTGTTTGCTATGTAGTTTGGTTAGTGTGTGGCCAGGTGTATGGATGGACATAGACCAGTTAGCCATGGCCATAGCCGTGGGAGGGGGGGGGGGGGGGGGGGGGGGGGGGGGTGCTTCGGGTGCTATAGCAGCCCCAGGGAATTTGGGTTGGAAAAAGTTTTTTAAGTGAGTTATACGTTGAATCATTCAAAATCAAAGCCTTGAGTATAGACGGAGTTATGACAGCTCTGTTCACTTCTATGGAAAGGTCTAATGGCGGCTGCTCTACATAGTCTTCTATAATGAGAATGGGGACAGCCAAGTGCTGTACCTGAGAAACCCATTGGATTTAGGCAACAGCCCACGTTTATTGATCTTAAATATCTCATTTTAATCGTTGTGTAATAATAGTACTACATAACGCAAACAGAGGCCATAGTTGTTACTGTTCACATGTTACACACATGACCTACACTAGCACTTATTTGCTCCGACCTCATTGAAAACAATGTATCTCCAACTCCAGTTTTTCCCTTTTCAGGCTGCATAAACATCAGCTTGATCGCTGTTTTCTGCCCCCTCAATGTCGCAACTCTTCTACTAGATGGCTGTTGTCATGCATTTCCGGGTTACTCCGTCATGCATTTCCTGTTTACTCCCAAGTCCCGTGCGATCTAGATAATGTGTGAAATGTCTGTCTGTGGCATATCGTATCGTGATTCGTATCCTATGTCAGCCTTTTGGACATAATATTAACTTGATGATGACTCACAAAGGCTGCTCATAACCTCGGCGCAAGGCAAAGGTACAGTAATGGTGGTTAATCACCCTGCCGCCGAGCAGATAAAACCAGTGGTTTTCAACCTCATGATCCCAGGGCCCACTATTTATCCAGCACTTGAGCCACGGACCACCATTTGAGGACATTTTAGCCCCACAGACCCCAAAACTAAAGATTTATTTTGCTTTTGTCCACAATTCCAGGCTGGATTTTGGAAACCAAACAGTCCAACATACAGATCCAAATGACCATTAATCTTCTACATCCTCTAGTTGTGTAGACTTGGGATAATTCACATTAGACCCCGACCGTCTATCGGTGGTTCTATCTCATCGGATAGAATTTAAAAAACAAACAAAAACAAAACAAAAAAAAAAAAAAACAGCGAAAAAACGACCCTTCGATCACGATTTCCGTGATCAAAGCGTTGCTGCCCCGTTCCATCCATCCATCCGTCCCTCCGTCCCATAGATGGCCACGTGCAATGATTTATTTTGCCCACATGAGTGCGCTCTGACAGTGACAGTGACTCAGTGACATTTCAATACATTCCTCCATGCTGGTTAGTACACAGAGAGAGCACAACAACACTGATTGAAGACCACCACTTTGGATTCACTTTTCCACATGCAAGAGCAGGTCGTTCAATCTAATCTTGACTGGTTCATGAAATAAGTATCTGTGCATCATTAGAACAAATATTGGCAACATGTCATTGCTCAATTCAACTTAAAACATGTTCCCCAACACCACCACAGCCGACCCATTGTCTAAACCAGGGGTTTTCAACAGGTGGTCCGGGGACCACCAGTGCTCAAGAGTTAAAATATTCATCATCTGAATTAGCACCACTTAAACAAGAAGTCTACACTGTTTTGTTTGCAAAATCCAGCCTGGAATTGTGGACAAAATCAAAAGAATTCTTTTAGTTCTTTGGTGTGAACATGTAATCAAATGGTGGTCCGTGCGCACGCATGGTTCAACCAGCACCCCCTAGTCTAAAGTACTTCCCACGGCCCTGGCCATGTCCTATCCACAACTTTCCTACAACCCATAAGTCTTTGCGTTTGTGTGTGCAGAAGTTCCTCTGTGTTGCCATGTTTGCGACAGAAACAAGTGGACAGGACTATAAAGACCAGCACAAATCAACATAGCTGATCTACAACCTCACAGCGACATATAGTGAGGTTCGAGACACTTCACTTCGAGAATAAAACGAAATATTTTGAGTATATTTTAAACATTTCATTAATAAATGCAGACAGTATTTTCTGGTCGTTGTCTGTGGACAATTACATATTAATCTGGGGTTCCTTGATGTGAATAAATGTAGGAAAACACTGGTTTAAGCTTTAGAATGTAAGCTCAAATAAGCAACTACGGTACACTTTAGAAACAAGCCCTTCAAATTCAACCAGCAACTACCAATAATTTATTTTTAAGTGATTCCCTACATGGAAAAACGAGTCAAGGGTTGCTTATAATAAGCAGACATGGCAACACTGTATGGACGCGTGTGTGCTCTGTTTCCGGACCCCTCCGTTGCCTTGGCGGGGAAAATTGTGGATATGGACATACACCAAAGTTGGACATGTCATAGTCTGCCAAAAAAAAAGAAGTACTCCCAGAGACCCCAATAATATATGGACTGCCTTTGTTACTCCACGGTAGGAGAGCTTATGCTAGCGACCTTCTGGTTGAACGCGTTAACCAGTATATATTCCGGTCTCACGAGAAGTCGGGCCGCCGCGAAGTCGGACCAACCGAAATTTTGCGACATTGAGGGGTCAGAAACTGTGCGCGGGAAGGCTGTTCAGCCTGAAAGAGGGACAAACTGGAGTTTGAAATACATTGTTTTCAACGATGGCGGTGCAAAGAAGAGCTATGTAAACATCTGTTATAAAGCATTGCACAGTGACAACTAAAGTCTCTAATGTCTAGGCTGTAGGCCTACTAGTAGTAGTAGGCTATAAAACATTCTAAAATAAAACAATGTATGTATAATCATCAAAGCTGGGTTGTTAATGTGTATGCTGTAGTAAATTACGTAAAATAAAGGGATTTGTGAACATCAGGCTATTGCCTGATGTTTTTACTATATCCTATAGTATTACAAAACAATCTAAAATAAAGAAAATATGAAGTCTATGTAGGAGAGCCGCCATTGGAATGATCCCATTTAGTGATCAGGGTTTGCAACAGCATAACTCCGTCTATACTCAGGGTCCGACTTCGTGGCGGCCCGACTTCTCCGTACCCCGCCTACATAGCCTTGTAAGCACAGCAACCGGAATGCACGCATTAATTAATGCAATACAAGTTAGAGAAGATTTCAGCCGCAAAGCCAAAAGGGATTGATTCCCTGCATAAACTCTAGCATTTCACTGAGGGCAGTAGGCTCTACTTCTCTACCAAGCAGTCATTTCTTGAGCAGAATGCATGTCTGTGCCATCAACTCTTTTCTGTAATTTGTGTCCCCAGTGAAGTACAGGTGACTAGCGACCTTCTGGTTGAACGCGTTGCTTGCTTACTGCCTGCTCAATTGGAGGGAATCGTTCGGAAACCGGGAACAGCCGGAGGAGAGAAGAGCAGGGCAGAACTGTGAGCAGAAGAACTATTGGAGTGAAACCATGGCAGATGGTCAAGTAAGTGTTGTATTATAACAATTCAAGTATATGTTTAATGCAATGACCAAACCCGTGACAAGGCCATCAATGGACGTCACCAAGACCCTGGCCACACTATTTAATCGCATATTCCTGCAGAGCTGGCTAGTTGCTGCGCCAACTATGTATGAGATTAGATCATACGGAGGCGTCAAACTTGACGAAATTAAGGATTTCCCCAGAGGTGTCAAAAGTAAAAGTAAAATAAGAAAAAAAGTTTCCTTCCAACACAGTTAACTTATCTGAGTAACCAGTAGACCTGTGTACATGTCTTACGATCAGCTAACTCTGTAATGGTTGGATCAAGTTTGTGGTGGGTCCTTGTTAGATTTTCAGTGTTTTCCAGTAATAACACTGTCTATCCATCTCATTAGGTACAATGGAGTAAATTGTGTAACAGCTACATGTATATAATGCCACGTGCTAGTGTTGTAATTACACCACAAAAGCTTTTACTTTTGACACCTGGATTTCCCGAATGTGTAGCAGTATTATTCAAAACACACACACACACGCACACACGCACACACACACATATATATATATATATATATATATATATATATATATATATATATATATATATATCATCATAGGGACCACAATGGAAATAAGCCTTAGGGCTTTTTTGTGGCTTTTTTGTGTCTATCCATGACTTTCTTTTATTTATTGTATCGTCAGATTTCTCTGTTCCATGTTTTTAAATTGAGAATGGTCAAATAAATTATTTCAATCAAGTCTGTTACACCTACCACATGCATATGGCCGCCTTTTTTGTAAACTAATTTTAAAAATTTATTCTGTGTTGCTTAAGGAGTGTAGTGTAGGCCTAGCAATTTCATCAGTAAACCACATGAAACCTTTATGTCTGTATGTTCTTTCAGGTCATTCTCGCCCAGTAACAAATTTAAAAATGAAGCAAATCCATAAACGTGTTTTTGCCAAAGCAGTACGTACAGTATTGTAATAGAAGTGAACTAGACCCCCGATAGATCTCCGAAGGCGTCACCAAGATTGCAGCGTTTTGTCATATCTTGACAAGACCATCTTTGATTTCATGCAATGACTCTCACTGCCATCTGAATGTGCTAGTGCTGAGACAACAAGTTTGCCTTCAGATCACTTTATTGGCTGTTTATGCACTGTTGTATGTGTTTGACATTGCAATATCAATTTAGTTCTAGCTAGAATAAGTAAAAACTAAAAGAGCCGCCAAAAGCAACACTATGGGTCAAAAATCAAAATTAAATAATACAACAGTTAATACAATAATTATATTAATAATTATTATTAATAATTATTAACCTTGCATAATTGCATTATGTCTATGTGGGACTGTGCTCTGGGACTTGTTAAATACAAATACGGTACATAGGCTTACATATACATATTTTTGAAAGCTTTGGCTAGTTACCCTGAAAGTTACATGTTACATTCAGCGGCCGAAATCATAGCAATTTTAATTATTTCACCTTCTATTTATGCATTATCATTTTATATACGTAGAATGCCTTGCCTTTTAGCCAAGTAGAACTTGACTGGGATGAAAAAGTCAGGGAGTAAACATAAACTATGAAGGACTACAACGATAACTTCATTTTGAGACTAGACTAATATGAGACTAAAAACTAAAAGAGCCGCCAAAAGCAACATTTGGATATCACCAAGTAATCATCAATCCAGCACTGCTTTTTCAAGTAACCAATCAGGATCGCTGTTTCAGGTAACCAATCGGGGATCATGTTGTTTTTATGTGGATGTTTAAGCTGTGCTGTCCATGCGAAATGTGCCTAACCAAAACAATTCCTAAACCTAACCGTCAGTAAAGGTATTTTTATTATTATTATCATTGTAATTATTATTTTCACACGGATGTTTAGACTGTGCTCTTCATGCAAAAATGTGCCCAAACCAAAACAATTCCTAAACTTAACCGTCTGTAAAGGCATGTTTTATTATTATTATTCTCATTAAACTTGGCTGACACTTTTATTCAAAAGATTTTTCTAGTAATTGGCAAGGTTGGGAATTGGGAACCTGCAATCCTATGACTTGCAGTACAACTCCCTAACCACTACACCATGACTGGATTGAGAAACTCGCCTGTAGATGTCACATTCATCTCAAATGATCGCTGATTGGTTACCTGAAACAGCGATCCTGATTGGTTACTTGAAACAGCGATCCTGGATTGATGATTACTTGATGATGATCGGTGATGATTGGTGATATCAGATAAACCACACAGCACGCGCACACACACATACAGAAAAGACCATCCATTGTCATTCAAAGTATTTTTGTTTTGCTTTTGTGTTGATACTATAGCTGGAAGGACACAGTCAACTGTCTGAGGATGAACAAAAAAAAATATATGAACTGGCCAGGCCATGGGGCCTCCCTCCCGTGTCAACGGAGAACCGCCACTGGCTGTACGAAAACCTCATGAGACATGCGGTAAGACAGAATGCCCACATATTTGGTGCAAGTACAGTGGGAGCTGTTTATTTTTCCCCCTGTCTGCTTGCTGTCAGTGTGCTAACTTGAGGCTGTCATGGCTGGTTCCAGCCAAGTCATAGCTGTTTCCAACTAGCAGGGGGAAGCCAGACAAAAACATGCCATGATTCAGCCATGAATCTGCGATGGAAACCAGAAACAAATTGAGTGGCTTTGTCTGTATCAGTGTTCACACCCATTTGGGTCTCATTGTAAATTGCACATTTGCTTTGTGGTTGTAGGTGATAGAGCGTCGAAGGCGCCAGATTAGAGATCTGAAAAAGGGTCTGAAGGAGACCAAGGTCCTGGCCTTGATTCAGGATAGGCCAGACACAGCCGCCGTGCTGTTTCCCAGATGCAACGAAGTAATAAATGCTGAGGTATGTTGAAGCTAGATTTTGGACTGAGTGTACAGTACTATAACATGACATTTATGCCATACTTTAAAGAATACTAGTGAATTTCAACATGGAATTTAATAATTAAATCGATTCCCAGCCGTAGTACCATTTGATGAGCGATTGTTCGAGTGCCCATTGAAGCCAATGTTTGTGTGTGTGTGTGCGTGCATGCGTGACGGTGTTATGTCTGACGTTTATTTATTTATTTCAGATATTATATATTTAGCTGGTGCCTTAATGCCAGTATGTGTTTTCATGAGAGCATAGTAGGTTTGACTGAATTCACACAGCAAGAACCCTGAATTTTATTTGTCTTAGAACATTCTGAGTCACGTTGTCTGGCCCGGGGAGGATGACGACGAGGATGAGGAGCCTCCCACCAATGCTCAGATTGCCACAGCAGCGTTCCTAAGAACCTTCATTGAACAAGGTAAGTAGAAATCCTGATCGATCAATCAATCAATCAATCTGTAAGGGACCGATCAGTGAGGCATGAGGACACAAGGAGGTTTAGTTCCAAGTAAGGGGCTTATTACCCAAAAAATGACCAAAGACTGATAAAGGCCGCAAACTGAAAATTAGGCCTATAAAAGAGGTCAACAAAAGTATGAAGACAAGACACAAAACTGACGTGACTTTAACTGAACAAAGACTGACCTGACACAATGAGACAAAAGGGAACATATATATCGGCTTGGCCAAGCCAAAAGACAAAAAAAGGGATAAACATAAAGTACATAGGCTTAAATCATAATAGAACAAAGCCACTAAGGCCAAATTCCCCCCTCGGGCACACGGCCGATGTGGTACGGCCTAATTGGTCAGCGCCGAGACCTAGGTCTTCTCAGCCCTTAGCCACACCTTTGCCCAAACAGGAAGGGACCGCCCCCAACGCTCAACCAGGTAACTCAAAGACAAAGAAACACATGGTTAGTGCCAAACAAATGATATAACCTTACAGTGTTAAAATGTGTGCACCCATATAAAACAATGTAAGGCTAAAGAAAGTAAACTAATAAAGTAAATAAATGAAACAAAGTGTGGGCTGTGTTATTTGAGCATGATAAGACATGTGACTGCAAACTATAAAATGTGCAGCAAATCTGCAATCTACCAAAAGAAATTAATAATGTGCATTGGAAGAGTGAGGGCTGATGTTACCCTGTGTGGCTGGAGCCATCACACAATCAATCAAATGTTAATTATAACTGACTGACTTTTAAAAACAGTTGGCAGTTAACCAAAATGCTTACAATAAAAGAAAAGAGAATAACAGCACAAAAATGGGGCTATTTAAAGGAGATGGGATATAAATGTATTAGAATATAAAAAAAGTGACAAGTTGCCAATAAAGAGATGGGTTTCAACATGGATAAACTAAAACCCAAAAGACATAGGAAAATTAAAACAGATGGTCTTATAGAGTTAAAGGCCTGTCCATAGAGGTATGTCTTCAGGCCAGTGTCCTGTCGATACAGTGACAGTGTAGTCTATCGATTTACGCTGTCTCATTGAAATAAATATTCCTTGGTTTTCTCTCCATGGAGGCGTGTCAATGATTTGCTGCTGGTGTATTCCTTATGCTGTGCTTTTTTTAATGGCCATCATTCGTGTCTTCTGTTTTTTGTGCCTCAAAAGACTCAAAACATTTTTCAGACCTCAACAATACCTAGAATCTCTAAAAGGGCTGTACAAAGAAATGCTGGTTGTCCAGGGATAGGCAGGAATTCTCCTTTAACTTTCTGTTTCTGTACTTTCAGCCTCTGCCACCGAGCTCGGACAGCTGGTCCGGTTCTGGGTCGGTTGGGAGGTTCCGACGGGGAGGATGAAGGTGGAAATTGAGAGCCGAGAGTACCTCAGGTCCTCAACATGTTTTGGGACGTTACATGTCCCAGCACACTTTACATGTTACGAGGACTTTAAAAAACATGTCAATGATTGTACTGCCACCAACAGCACCGGTTTCGGACTAATTTAAGGTTAATCATGCAGCTCCTCTTGTATTATTTTGGCTGCATTTACTATGGTGTGGTTCACCGTTGGGGGGGGGGATGTGTTCTCTGTCTCAGGGCCTGCTGTTCAGATAGAAGTTTTAAAAATAAATTGTTACATGTTCATCCGTTTCTAACCATGCACTTTTTGAAAAACTTTATATGATGCAAATAAAAGCATTTTTTTTCCAACTAATGACTATTCGTGATTACATTGAGAATGTCATTCGCAACATCTTAAGTGAAAAAATGGTGTAGATACTTGGTGTAGAAGGAATTTAAACTTGTAGAACTTTTCCACACTTCTCCAAGTTGCACTAAAGAATCCAACCACGTCTTACTTTGGAAAATTAGTCAGCTAATACAGCAGTTCTACACTTTGATGCTCTTCATCTATGCTGCCCCTTCAGTCTTAAAGCCTCTATTTCACAGTTCCATTAGTTTCATCACTGTTGATATGTTGAAAACTCAGTCTGTACAAAAATGTGGGATGGTCTTCGATGCCTATTAGGAGAGACGAGCTCTGTCTTTTTATCTATAAAGCGCTACTAGCAAACTAACCTTTGCACCTTAGTTCACTATGGAATTTTCAGCCTATTTTTTAGTACCCAAATGTAACTGGACGTATTGAGTTGGGTTCTGTGTGTAAATGGGGCGTCAGGGCCAGTCCTAGTGTTCAGGTGTGTGTGTATGTCAGGTGTTGAGGCGGGAATAAATAACAGGCACGAAGGACAAAAACCCCAAAGCGCAGGGAATGCGTCAGCAAGACATGAAAATGTGTCAAAAGACAGAAAACCAGGCTTTACTGTCGGTTTTGGTTACTGGTGGCGAATCTCGACAGAACACTGGGGACTGACCCAGCTATGATTTTTGGTAAGGAGGCTAACGCTCCATAAATGGTGACCTCCCTAGTTATGAGCTAGGAGAGGAGGGCCAGCTAACTCAGGCTACCTGGCAAATTTGTGAAGATTGTTTCGGAGCGTGAATGCTGTTTGGTCTGGCTGGTTGGGAGGTGCGGATCGAGTGTCAAGTCAAGTTACCTTTATTTATATAGCACATTTAAAAACAACAGCAGTTGACCCAAAGTGCTTTCCATGCAAGGTTGCGACAGAAACCTTAAAACAATTTGAAACAGCAGGTAATACTGTACGACTGTATAAAATGATAAAGTAGCATAAAAAACAGAGCAAAAATGATAAACACAACACACAAAGCAATAAAGGTAGGCGTTAGGCGTGTGAAGGTAGGCGTTGTGTTTACAACTAATAACCGTCCTTGAGTTTGCACTTTGGCTAACATATTATAGCATATAATAATAATAATATATATTATAATATGTTATAATATATATTATAACATATTAGTGTGCTAACGTACAACCCTAGTGTGCTAAAGTTTTTGAAAATTGGATGTTCAGTTCAGTAGTTACAAGCAGAAATGTACCTGCAACTTTGACCTGTTCGTGGCGCTAGCTGAGCAATTATTTTTCCCAAGGGGCCAAATGAGACACATAAAACATTGTGGAGGGCTGAACTAAAGTCTGCGTGGTATTAATTTAATTTCAAGATAAAAGTAAGCATGAGACCAACCATTTTGACACCATTTATTTAGAAATTTGAGCCACAGAGGACCACCATTTGATGACATTTTAGTCCCAAAGACCCCCAAACTAAAGATTTCTTTAGCTTTTTCCACAACTCCAGGCTGGATTTGGCAAACAAAACAGTCAAACATGCAGATGAAATTGACCATTGATCTTCTACATTCTCTAGTTGTGTAGACTTGGGCTAATTCACATGATGAATATTTTAACTCTTGAGAGCGTAAAAATGAAACCAAATGGACTCGCAAGGGTCCATTTGGTTTCATTTTTACGCTCTCAAAGAGTTACATCTTGTTAACAAACTTTCCATGTTTAACTGGAACTCTCTCAAGGACCACTGGTGGTCCCTGGACCACTGGTTTAAAACCCTTTCACGGGCCGGTCAGAGTCAGCCAAAGGGCCGCATTTGGCCCCCGGGCCGCATGATGCCCAGGTATGCGCTAGAGGGTTAGGCCTGGGGACCCTTTACTGGCTGTGTAGAATCCTGAGACTGTCTAGAACAGTGGTGTCAAAGTCATTTGAGGTGGGGGCCGCATTGGACTTCATGTGACTTCATGGGGGCCGGAGCGCCGCGGTGCAACCAGTCGCAGACCCCAAGCATGCACGGCACACGCATGTTTACGTACACAGCCGTTACTTCTATACAGTATATCACACAAGTCATATTTATTAAAATAGCTATTAAAGATGGGGTAAGTGATTTGAAATTCATCATGTAGTACCAGCCTGGTGCACTAGGGGTGCCCAAGAGTAGCTACACTATGTGAACCTGCTGCTCGATCCTGATTGGAGGAGAATTCACCCTCCACCTGGGGAACTTTTATCAGCTCCTGCTAACGTGGGGGAAGGGGAAACTCCATATTATGGTCTGCACACCTTATAATATAAAAAAAAATGGGTGATATATAACAAAAGTGAAATCACTTCCCCTACCTTTAATATATATTAATGACTTTTCATTATTGGTTTTATACTTGTAGCCTAGGTTAAGAAGATGCTATTTTTTATTTACAGAGCATCAATAAACCATACGAAAATAGCACTTAAATTTCAAATACTAAATTTAAGTAAGTATGTACAGTTAACTAAGTATAGTTCTCAGTTATACAACCTTGTACTGCTGAAGTATAGTTCTCTCGGTTACACACCCTTGTACTGCTGATGAAGTATAGTTCTCTCGGTTACACACCCTTGTACTGCTTAAGTATAGTTCTCACTTTGCAGTGCCAGCAGCCTAGCTTGGTAAAACGACTCCCCCTGCTGGACAACATGCATTACATGCCGTTCAGAAGAGAGCTCAAAAGCATTTCTTTAAACGATCATAACCTTTGATAGGAACGTGCTAGAGACTTACTTTTTTTTAATAGACTCAGACATTTTTGCTCTACAAGCCTGGGGCCGGATTAAATCATCTCGCGGGCCGGATCTGGCCCGCAGGCCTTGACTTTGACACATGTGGTCTAGAATGTGTGTGCCAAATTATACCATTTTCCTATGTACGGTTCTATGGGCTGCCATAGAGTTCCAGAGCGAAAGAAAATAATAAGACGAAAAACAGACAAACACAATAAGTGTCTACGCAGCTTCGTTGCTTGACCCCTAAAAACTGAACTGAACCTAAATCAATCAAGGAGTAATAAAACGTAATTGAGCACACCACGGTAAATGTCCGCTCCGAAACATGCTGATGGCCCATTGGGGTCGAAGCTCTCTTCTAGCCTCTCCAGTTGCTCTATCGTCAATGGTGATGTATATTCTGGGACCTGCACTCCACCCTCTGGTACTTCTATGTCCGGGACGTTGAATTCCTGGAAAACAGTAATTAAAGGGTATGGTGCAGGTTAAAAGATAATACATTTCCACCACTTTCTTATTTGTAATACCCATTTTAACTACTATTGTCCGTTGTATGTTGTGGTTAGGTAACACAATAAAACGATAAATCGATACAACTTCGACTTGACTGTCTGACAAGTCGACTTGAAAAAATCTCAAGTCGTTAATGCCCTACTGCACACCCAAGACTCCATATAATCTTATTGAGGGGAGTCCCTAACGTGAAATCACAAATAACTAAAAAAAATATATGTTAAATGGACTAAACTAAATAAATGGACTTAAAGCACTCAAGATATGTATACCATTTGAAAAAGAAATCACCTTAAAAATCACCTAAGTGGTGTTTAAGTACCTGTCAATCTTCAGTGGTGGTTAACCTGCACCATAAGTTTTTTAAGTAATTTTCTTGACATTAGGGGGATGAAGGTGTACAGGTGTTGTGCTGGACCTCACCTCAGTATTCTCTGGATGCATGATGGACATCTGGCCCATTCCCAAAACCCAGAGTTGATTTGGGGTCCTGTAGCCCTCGGTGCGTATGCCGTGGTTGTTCCACCCATCTATGAATGACTGCATATCTTGTTCAATGCGGGGAAGGAATACAAACTGTGCACAGAAGACATGGATGACATCCGCTGGGTCTAGACTGCCCTCCTCCTCCAAGGAGTGTAAGACATCATAGTAAACACAGGTAACTGCCATCCACACGTCACGCCAAAGCCGTTCAATTCTGAAGAAAAAGCATAAGTAACACCACATTACCTCTAGTTTTTCCAAAAGCATGGGGAGGCCTTTGAGCAATGACGTTGCTGGCTCCGGCCTCCCCTTGCAGTTTGTAAATTATTGCCGGGAACTCAGATGGGGTGATAACTAAGATATTCTGGCTACAATGTGAATTGTTTTCACTGTAGAACAGTTTTAAAAAGAGGAATGAGTCATTTGCTGACTGTATGTACTGTTGAGTGGATATCATTTGACACAATATCTCAGGAAATTGATAAATCGCACAAAAAAAAAGTAATAGGGGTGAGTAGAGTGGCGTGTTTTAAGCCAGAAAGGCCCCACATGCAAAAAATGGTTTCCCCTTTAAGGTTTAAAAAAGGGAGAGGACATGGTAATCAGCCCTTGACCTTACTTACCTTTGGTTGTGTACACTTTTACCAGAGATAAAGCTCCCTCGTCCACATCCACGGGCCGCGAACATATGTCTGGCAATTCCTACATTTTCCACTCCTTGGTCCCCCCTGACCCTTTACATGTGAAACAGTATGATGAGGACCATGTAGTGCGATTTTGTACTGCATGTAGTTAAAACACAATAATTGTCAGTAGAAATAAGGAGTAGACATACTGTAAGTGAGGAACCTCGGGCCAGCAAGGTCATAACAGGCTCACAACACATTATATGTACAGGGCTTTTTTTACTAGCCACAAAAATATAGAAAGCCACAAAAATATAGAAACCATATCTGTGTACATTGTGGTTGTACTACAGATACTAATATACATAGTGTGATCTATTAATTGAATACTCCTGATTCAGATGAATAATTTGGTTTAATACAGCCCTACTCCTATAGTAGTCAAATTAGTTATTATCAATCATTGCCTATTTTCATCATGCAGCCCTACCCCTCGTTCATATGGCCCTCAGAGGACATGAGCAAAAACGGAACTGGGCCTCCATATGAAAAAGGCCCCTGTCAAAAAAGAATGGGTTGATTCTGTGGATGTTTCCAAAATAATAGCGTTCAATTAGACTAACTTATGTGTTACATCTTCTTACCTGGACGGGCACCCGTGTTCCTCGACTGCCTCTAGAAAGAAACCCAGGGCTGTGCTTGCCTTGTTATTATTGGCAGCTCGTAGATAGAGGACCTATGAAAGGATAGAAACATACTGTACACATGACAACAACAGAAGCTCGACATGTAATTGAATAAATGCTGCATAATATATTTAGGAATGTAACATATGGTATGCATTCTGAGGAAGACCGCAGGGTTGAAACGTCAATCCAGCCTAATGAATAAAAAGAAGACCTAAAAAAGAAAATAATCCAAAGCAGTGTGCGAACCCTTTCTTCAAAAACATATTTAATCTTGTTCAGCACCAGGGATTGTGCCCAAATCAACCCCCAAAGTGATGCAATCTATACAACTCATGTGCTCAACTGTCATTTTATTTAATGGATTATATTCATATTACAGTATTTACATTTTGTTGACGTACAAGACTGGCACGGTACTTACCTTCCTTGAATACCCGTCAATTCCTCCAAATATGACAATGCCATATCTACAACGGAAACACACACTGTCTATCAAGACCTTTTCTCCAAAAAGGGGCACATGTAGAACATACATACCACTTAAACGATTCATTAGGTACACTGATCATAACTTATAGTTTTCATTTTCCAGGCCAGAAGAGATTTAAAAAGGTTTTTTTGGCACACGATCATGCCCATCAACTTAACCACTACAGCCTTTATCAGGTGTCACGTGGTGGTGGTTTGATGCAATGGCAGTGTACTCAGGCCCAGACTGCCCAGCCTGGGCACAACACATGGTCACAGTAATGCAAAATGTTGCTGAGGCAAAATGTCAGAAACTTGTCATATGCAAAACCAGTTTACATCTTCTGTCTTGAAAATGAAGCTGATAATAATGCAACTCTTTATGGCCCTGGTCTCCACAAACCTGATTAACTTGTGGTTGGTGTCAACGTGGACAAGAGCTAGAGGACAAGGAACACTGTAGGTCCGTCTCACTGCACATCCCATTCGAGTCATCCTCTGGAATATCCCAAGGGCATCGACCCGGTGCATTGACTCAAACACCCTGGTCCACTGGACTCTGTATCCTAAGGCCTTCAGGCGTCCCTTGACCATCCTGTGACCTACCCAGAAAACAAACAACTCTCCTAATCAGGGCATTTCCAAAATGTTCAAGAGTTTGGTGTAAATAAGACAATTTGTGCGGCCTACAGTACAATACAGAACATAATACAATACCTAAATGTGGAGAGATGTCTTTGATCTGCCTGATTAGCTGATCGAGGTCATCATCAGACACATTGCTGTAAGTAGCCGTTACAGACAAGCCCCACTCCTGCATCCGCCGAAAGAGTGTCCTCGTTGATAAGCCAGTAAGTTTGGCGATGCAAGGAACAGGCAGCTCCATTTCAAGAAGGTCTTCAATATGCTGTTGGCTGACAATCAACTTCGGACGGCCCCTTAGTCCTGTTGTACTGTCCACCACAACAGCTGTCGTTCTGGTCTCCATTTCTTGGTTGAGGAGGCTGATCAGTCCCTGAAGACCTTCAACTACCTAAATAGTTTTGGAAAGAAAAAAAAAAAAAAAAAAAAAAAAAAAGACAGAACTTCCTTTCAACTTAATGGTACAGTTCACTGGTCAACAAAAAAATCTCTGCTACCAAAACCAGAACACCTGATTTATGGTAAATCAGCCACACTGATTCCGAATCTGAGAATTTATCTATCATGTCAGGATTTTTAGTTACGGGAATGTGCAAAAGCATGCCAATACCTTGATCTGAACGACTTTTATTGTAGAACTATCTTGTGAAATCATACAATTGGTTTAGATAAAAATACACAGAATAGAATAGAATAGAATAGAATAGAATAGAATAGAATAGAATAGAATAGAATAGAATAGAATAGAATAGAATAGAATAGAATAGAATAGAATAGAATAGTTCAGAAGTGTGCCAAGCACTTGGTCTTTCGCTTATAACTGCCCACTTAGCTCTGATGCATGATTGGGGAGCGACTTCAACGCCAACCACACAGAGGGTGCAGGATGCAAGTCCTGCCAGGCGTGGTGGCTGTGGCAGACTACCGTTTAAAGACACATAATTAAAAACAAAAGAAAAAAAAATCCTATATGTAAATCCAGTCAGTATTGTAAATTAGTCTCCACCTAAATGTTAATAAAAATGAGAAAACGCAGGGTGAAAATTGGCAGACAAAGTTGAATGTCTATACCTATGTCTGTTTTATTAAATTAAGTAAAGAATAAAAAATACATTTTCCATCCAACTCCAGCATTATTTTGCAGTTATTATAGGGCCTATACTGATAATTAGGCTTCACCCCAATGATGTCATGAAAAGGTAAAAATGGAGGGTAACATGTTGACGACTAAGTAGAATGTCTTTTTCTATCCATTTACTATCACTTTGAGCAAAAAATAAATAATTAGTTTTTAACATCCAAATCCATCTAGAATACACAGCACACTGACTGTGCTATGGCGACACACATGAGGAACAGGGGTATATGGATATGTCAAAATCCTGACGTGATAGAAAATTTCGAGTGGCAGATTTGGATTCAGCATGCCTGATTTACCCTTGTTAAGGTGTTTTTACTCTGGTAGCAAAACCACTGACACGTAGTTTATTTAGACAATTCATGCTCCCCATTCACAAATGGGGAATTGCACTTTTCAAACATCAAACGTTTGGTCTTCACCATTGTGAACGTCCAGAAAACCTGCTGTATTTTGTCATACCAATAAATATCAGTTTATACTTAAGAAAATATTAATGAAACGATCAAATTTGGCAATAGGCAGCAGAGTTTTAACAGAGTAGATGCCATATGTACTCTGCCCACAATCTTATTGTACACACTACTATTCCTTAAAAGACATCACATACATCCTAAACACCCTAAAAACATGGAAAGTTACCATATTGCCATTTGAAATGTTAAACCATCACATTATGCAAGATTCACAACCCATTTCAAGCATTTGACCAGACTCAAGACTTTATGTGTTTAAATATAGCATTTACACACTTATAATTGAAATAGTTTGGGCTTTGTCGCCATAACAAAACTATTCTTTGAAGAAGAAAATGTGTGCATAACAAACTTACCTCCTCTGGAAAATGAATGTGGGAAGATAAGGCTGCAATCACTGACAACTCACTTCGGCAAGAAAACTCCAGGAAGTCTACATCCAAAGGCTGACGTGATAGCGCCTGTTCCAGCCTTAACTGCAAGCGTTCCATGACAAACCTTCCCACCTGTACTTCACTGGGGACACAAATTACAGAAAAGAACGTGTGTTGATGGCACAGACATGCGTTCTGCTTTATGAGTTTATGCAGGGAATCAACCCCTTTTGGCTTTGCGGCTGAATTCTTCTCTAACTTGTACTGTATTGCATTAATTAATGCGTGCACAGGGCCGTGGGAAGTACTTTAGACTAGGGGGTGCTGGTTGAACCATGCGTGTGCACGTGCGTGCGTGCGTGAGTGTGCACGTACTGTACGTCTTGTGCGTAAAAATATGCATCCACTTTTTTTTGTTCATTTTTCAATTATTATTTTTTTTTACAAACAACAGCATAACAAGACATTTATCATGACAGCAGACAGTGGTCCTTGAGAGGGTTCCAGGTGGTCCCCAGTCTAAATGATGGACAGTTGGCTAACCGGGTGTACTCTTTGAGGGCGTAAAACCCTTGCAGGTCCATTTGGTTTCATGTTTACACTCTCAAGATAAAATATTCATCATGTGAATTATCCCAAGTCTACACAACTAGAGGATGTGGAAGATTAATGGTCATTTGGATCTGTATGTTGGACTGTTTGGTTTCCAAAATCCAGCCTGGAGTTGTGGACAAAAGCAAAATAAATCTTTAGTTTTGGGGTCTGTGGGGCTAAAATGTCCTCAAATGGTGGTCCGTGGCTCAAGTGCTGGATAAATAGTGGGCCCTGGGATCACGAGGTTGAAAACCACTGGTTTTAATTAACCACCATTACTGTACCTTTGCCTTGCGCCGAGGTTATGAGCAGCCTTTGTGAGTCATCATCAAGTTAATATTATGTCCAAAAGGCTGACATAGGATACGAATCACGATACGATATGCCACAGACAGACATTTCACACATTATCTAGATCGCACGGGACTTGGGAGTAAACAGGAAATGCATGACGGAGTAACCCGGAAATGCATGACAACAGCCATCTAGTAGAAGAGTTGCGACATTGAGGGGGCAGAAAACAGCGATCAAGCTGATGTTTATGCAGCCTGAAAAGGGAAAAACTGGAGTTGGAGATACATTGTTTTCAATGAGGTCGGAGCAAATAAGTGCTAGTGTAGGTCATGTGTGTAACATGTGAACAGTAACAACTATGGCCTCTGTTTGCGTTATGTAGTACTATTATTACACAACGATTAAAATGAGATATTTAAGATCAATAAACGTGGGCTGTTGCCTAAATCCAATGGGTTTCTCAGGTACAGCACTTGGCTGTCCCCATTCTCATTATAGAAGACTATGTAGAGCAGCCGCCATTAGACCTTTCCATAGAAGTGAACAGAGCTGTCATAACTCCGTCTATACTCAAGGCTTTGATTTTGAATGATTCAACGTATAACTCACTTAAAAAACTTTTTCCAACCCAAATTCCCTGGGGCTGCTATAGCACCCGAAGCCCCCCCCCCCCCCCCCCCCCCCCCACGGCTATGGCCATGGCTAACTGGTCTATGTCCATCCATACACCTGGCCACACACTAACCAAACTACATAGCAAACACTAGATTTAGCTGATTCTTCCTTCGAAATGAATGTCGGCGGTTGGCTATGTATTTTTCTCTCTTTCTGATGACAACAAAACAATTAATGATTGATTATTACCTTTCTCCAGAATCCGCCATTGTCCTTCGTCTTTTTACTAGCAGGCAGCCACACGGACGGTTCACAGCCGTGCACAACTGAATATTCATGTATTATGAATGACTTCTGGGACGCTATTGGAGGGACTGCTCCCTTTGGCCAACCAATCAAAATGGTGCACTGCTTTGTAAGCCAACTGCTGATTGGCTCTCCCGGTGAAGTGAAGACACTGCCAAAAATCGTAACTTTTTGAACTGTGTTTTTTTTAATTGTAGATGTGTGGTGTTGTACTTGAACAGCAGATGTCGCCGCAGTTGTTGTTGTGCAGACCACAATATTTATTTTGCAGAGGTACAAAAAGGATTTTGCAGTGATTGAAAGCTGCAAATACAAAAAATACAAAGCTCACCACTGCAAAATTGTTTTCTACACCTGTGAAATTTTGCAGTGATACAAACAGCAAATACAAACTTACAAATAGTTTTCTACACATGCAAAATTTGACACGGATTATTTTGCAGATATACAGAAAAAAATTACAGATACTGGATTTATTTTGCAGACACACTGAGCACAATTACAGTTACGGATTCAAAATTACACTTCAAATTAATTTTGGCATTAAAAGCATTCCATAGGCTGTTTTTGTTGTTGAAGAAATTAAATTGAATAGGTACAACTCGAACCCATACATACTTCATCATTACCTGGGGTCCACCAGGTTCTATGCCTGGTCTGCTCCCGATTCCTTC
This sequence comes from Benthosema pterotum, assembly GCA_039105355.1. Taxonomy (NCBI): domain Eukaryota; kingdom Metazoa; phylum Chordata; class Actinopteri; order Myctophiformes; family Myctophidae; genus Benthosema; species Benthosema pterotum. The sequence goes on along the minus strand of CM076971.1, from coordinate 19,334,739 downwards.
TTCTACACCAATGGTTTTCAACCATTTCTGTACCAGGGCCCACTATTTACTCTGCATTTATGGTCTATTCTCTCAGAATAGACCATAACTAAAGACTTTTTGTTTAGTTTTTTTCCCATGATTCCATGCTTTATTCGGCCTGACCCTTGCGGGTCTATTTGGTTTCATTTTACACTCTCAAGAGTTAAATATCCAAGGGTCCGTTTGGTCACTGACTCCACGATTTAGCTGGGGGGCAACCTGGAACCCTCTCAAGGACCTCTGGTGGTCCCTGGACCACTGGTTATAAACCATGGTTTTACAAAAGAACTCTAGGCCTGTATAAAACACGTCATGTGACATCAAGTGCCCCTATTGTATGCAGTGCAAACGGTAATGTGTGTGCAGCTTAATTGTGCCAAATGTTCGGTCAGTATGGCTAGCAGGTCCAGAATTGGGATGCTAGGGTACTTGTTAACTCTGAATTATGCTTTGTTGCACAATGCCGTTATGTGTGAAAAGAAAAACACCTGATCACAATCTGAAATTGTAGATCAACTATTTTCACCATGCGGGTTTCTGCGGGTTTTTGTTGTGGTTAAAAACTGCTATGCTCTAAAGGTTTTAGATTCACAGTGGACAGACGGGTAGTCGTGAAAGAGCCAACCCACAATCCTGCAGCAAGTACAGCAACAGCACATTAAAAACATAAAATGTCTATCGGCTGTAAAATCTTTAAATACAAAAGTATTGCTGCTGTATTGAAATTGAGCAATTCGGAATAAACATTGCCGCCTTGCAACGCAGCGGTAGCTTGTAGATCTGCTACTTTGACTATTTGAAAGAGGTTCATTCATACTTAGTGTACTTTTCCCTTTCATATAAACATAGTGGAGTAAACGGTGCAGTATTTGTCTTTGCAGAACTCAAGTAATTGTCCATAGTTTCAAGTCAACCCACCATGGAGCAGTTCCATTTCTTCTACTGTATATGTTTGGGGATTTCCTTGTCGTGCATGTGAACACACCATGTGTGTTGTTGTCGTCTGTGTAGTAGCTGCCAGGCATGGCAGAGTTGACTGTACGATGCCAGACAAGTCGAGCATGGTCGTGATGAGAGCGATCCCTTCGGTCTGCGGTGTGCTTTTCAATCATGGATGACACGTCATTTTCCCCTCCACCATGACGGGGAATGTGAAATACGAATGCCTGATTTCACTCTGATGATATCGAGTTTCTAGTTGGCTTCCCCCGGTAAGGTTAGAACTCGCGGAAATGACTTCTTTTTTGGCTTCCTTCCCTCTCCACGGTGGAGTAATTGCGGTATATTGCCTGCAGTCGCTATTTGTTTTTTGAGCAGTCAGCAGCCAAATGAACATGACTATTACACAAGCAAGAAGGTTACGGAGTGCACAGGCGGTGACGTCGTGTTTTATTTGCAGTAGTACACATTTGGTAATGTGCATATTGAGCAGCTGCATACAGTAAGCTCTCTGATGCTTGTGTACACATGCAGAGAAATATAGGCTAAAAGGTCAAACCAGGCTTTGTTTTTCTCTCTCCGCCAGAGCTAATATCCTTTCAAACAAGGACTTATTTGGTTTCTCTGTTTCCATTTATTTCAACTCACCGCTAACATTCTGTGCATTGTATATTGAATTTATGTTTTTTTCCCCTTCTTGTGCAGTTGAATGACGCCCATGTGTATCCTTAAGGGTATCCAGAGGTTCCCCAGCTATAGGTATTGATAAAAAATGTGGACTCTTGGTGAATGAATTTAATCCCATTTCGAAAAAATAACATCAAAGTCGAGGTCCTTGAAATATTCAGCTGAGAATTCACTGCAGTTGAGGGACACCTGGGGAAAGGCACAGAAAAAAGGCTGGCTGTGCCGTCTCCATAATTTGTCCAACTCTTTTAAGTGGCTGGCACTACCACGCCGCCATTAGACGCTGCAGTGTTAGTCGCTCATTGTTAGTGTGGGTAGCGTCGTCAGTGGGATGCTGTGAGCCATTGTCGGAGGACGGTATCAGAGGCTCCTCTGCTGGCTGATAATTAAGTGGCAGACTGACAAACGGCTTTCATCAGATCCCTCATGTGGAACTGAAAGCATGCGAAGGCTTTCAGGGAGGATAAACTGGAGGATGTCACTTTGCCTCCCGTCTCTTATGGCCTTGCACCGCCTCTGCAGAACGGGGGAAAAAGGCAGAGAGAGAGAGGGGGGAGGGTGGGGGAGAGAGACGGGGAGAAAGAGCCCTGTATGGTAACTAACATGGGAGGGAGGAGGGAAAAAAATGCAAGCAAGCATTGCTCAGAGAGAACCAGACCCAATTTAGAGTACTGTGGAAGGCGTCTATCCTTACTGATACTGTCAGTCTTGAGCAGTTTCCCAGTTAGCCTCCAGTGGCCGAGCCTGAACAGTATGGGCTGTGTTTCTCCCCATTTGAAAACCTGTCAATTGTCTTTATTTCCTCTCCGCTGAGCTAACTCATCATGAGTTTAGACACACCGGTATAGGAGCTTTCCAGACATGTCTCTCTCTCTCTCCACTGTAATATCATCATACCTAGAATCTGCTATGTTGCATTGACCGTAGGCTTAATCTCCCACTGTACAGTATATAGTAAGCCTAGTCTTTTATTTAGACCCTTCAACTATCGATTAATCAGATTATGGCTCTTATTTAGCTATCACCTAAGAAAGGGGGATTCCACCCATTTACGTTTTTTCTCCTGAGAGTGTACAAATGTGAACCAAATTAATGGACCCTAGTGGTTCATTTGGTTCCATTTGTATACTGTCAGAAAAAAAGGCCATAAAAGAAAAATCATTGATATGGTGAAGCACAACTTGATTTCATCAAGCTGTGTTTCACCATGTTAATGATTTTTCAGACCTCCATTTCTAGGAAACACAGAATGGGAGAACTTTTATCATTGTCCACACAACATCTTTAAGGTATATTAACTAATGACAGTAAAACGTATGGTTAAGTGGGAAAATGGGTAAAAAGTGATTAGTGATTAGTTGACGAACCGATTAATCGATTACTAAAATACTTATTATGTTATCAGTTACTCTTTTTATTAATTCAATGTGGTTTTAGGGTCAGTTTGTATTTATATTGTTTGTTCTCTAGAAATAAAAAAATGTGTCACAAAGGTAGCGAACACCACTCTACAAGGTCACAATGCGAGATGTTGTTCAATTAGTTTAGCTATTTCTGAACATTTTGATTATTAGTAATTACATTCATTGTTACACTTGCATCATCATCATCATCCTGCGTCATCAACTTGCATCGTTCTTCCGACCCTGGCAGTGTTGCCAACTTGGCGCATTTGGTGCCCCTAGAGCCAAAATTAGTGAAAAACTGGTGCTTTTTTGACTGGTCAGTAAAAATTTAAATATTCATCATGTGAATTAGCCCAAGTCTACACAACTAGAGAATATAGAATGTAGAAGATTAATGTTCATTTTATATACAGTATATATATACACTGAGTGGTCGAGGTCATGGATTTCACAACGCCACACCGCTAGACTTCCACGGTCCTTCATTGCCCCTTCATCACCCCCAGTTCCTGCTTAGTGCTTACTGATGCACCCATAATAATATACGCCCATTCATTCACTGAAATAGGATCACATCCACTCTCTCAACTCCACATGGCTCTAGTCTGCCCATTGACTGGCCTGTCAAAGGTCAAGAATGTCCTGACGTAATCCACTTAATGTCGCTGTGTGTGTGTCATTGTGCCTGGTTCTTGGTGTGCAATAATTTGAGCTTTTCTGTATAGGGTGTGACATCCATGGGCTTTACGCTGCTTACTGTGCAATGGGAAGTAGTTTAGTCGGTGGAGCAACATCTGTGTGTGTGCGTGCGTGTAGGTATCTTTTTCAATTTACCGTTTGTTAGCTGGTATTTTCACTTAACGTTGGCCTATTATGCTTTGGGGGTTCATGTGGTGTTAAGACACTTTTTTCCCACATCTTTACAAAATGTGCTCCACCGCCCCCTCCTACCCCCCCCCCCCCCCCACCCCCCACCCCCTCACCCACCCAAATTTGTAAGGAAATGCTCAAATTTCAAATGCAGCTAAAATTCAAAGCCAGGCCATGTAACCTTGGGTGCACCTAGAAAATAACTCGGAATGTTGTCTAGAATTTCCGCACATCCATTCCAAGGCTGGCCTTAAAGCAACAAAGAGAGAGAGAGGGGATGTGGGTGTATGCACAGCTGAGTGAGATGGAGTTCAGCACACTTCTATTGGACTTTTTGGTCTCTAACCTCGCTGCTGCTTACTGAAAAGGGAACATCCTTGGTGCGGCATTCATAAAGTTCTTATATGCCACTTGAGAACTATGGGTGTTTTGTGTTGGCTCAGCCTATTGTGCGAGCACTACAGGTTGAGCTATCCTTGGATTACCCACTCCAAAATTACTTTTTTAGATAAAGTTGGATTGCTGCACTTAACTCCGAGGCTGTGGATGATCTCTCACGCTGTCAGGACCAGGGCAAAGCTCAGATAATGGCCATTACTCTGTGTTTGCATAGATGGACATCCTTGGGGGTTTGCGTTGGTTGGATAGACGATGTGCGGAACTGCTGATTCATTAGCTCAAGCCTGTAGAATTTAACCAGGCTTTTACTGATGTTGTCGGTAGTACCAGCGGGTGGTGTTTCAAGATGTCTGTTTGTCAGAATCTGTCTAAAGCGAACGCCTCCCTATGCAATCCACTGTAAATGTGCTGCTGATGAAGCATATATCGGCATACTGTAGCTCTTCTGCATAACGCTTTACCCGTCCTGCTGTTTTGGAGGCGCAGAGTTTTACTCTTCCAGGAAAACGCACCACCTCTATATGTTGCTGATGTAAACAAATCCTCTTGTTTGTCAGCCCTCTCTCGTGCCACCTCAGTCCTCAGTGGGTGTACCCAGGATTTAACATTAAGAAAGAGTGTGGTAGCGTTGTATATTTCTGCATCTGAAGCTCCAGGTAGAGTAGGTGAGCTTTTTAGACCTTGACTGATGCCCAATCTTTGAGTCCGATGCTGAGACATGTCCTTGACAACCAATAATGCCAACTGTTATAGTCCCTTTTGACAACTAGCAAATGTATAATGAATGAAGATGGATACAATTTTGAATAAAATTTGAAAAGATGTACTATATATTTATTTGATTTATTTCATATTAAACTTCAATATTTACATAAAACCGTGGTTGCTACAGTGCATACAGTCTGAGAATGATTCCCTTGAACCATCAGTCGATGTTTTAACAGGACACCATAATGTCATATCTTTGTTGATTTCATGCATAGCCATATAATAACTTGAATAACTTATTTAATGAATAGCCTTCATGATATGAACTTAGCAAGTGAGAAATGGATTTAATTTAGCCCAGTTCTTTCTGTCTGTGGCGAATGAGAGGGAAATAGTATAGTGTCTCAATTTGCAGAAGTCGCTGTTGAGTTTTAATTACTACAATGCCTCAAAGTGTGCTGCTATCTATGCCACATGACCTGGGCATCTGTGGATAAAAAAATATTGATTGTGAATTGCACGTTTTCTATTCAGGCGTCTTCTGCTTTTGTCTCTCCCACCACGCCAGCCAGACCTCACCTTGCATCGCATGGCGTAATAAGCTTCTTATATTCATTACAAGCTTTCACCTTGGCATGCGTTTTGCTGCAGCAAACCCTTCGTTCATGTTTTATTAAAACAACATACAAGCAGGTAAAGATCAGAGACAGACTAAGGGATTTTAAACCTAGCATGCCAACACGCTGCTACTAGGTGCCAAGGGAGGCAGATCAAATACCTTTGAAGCCAGTTGGAAAAAGAATGAAGTCGAAAATCGTTATAGTTGACTTCATGGGTTTTCCAGTGTGGGCTTCGGCTCTCCCGGTATACCGGTAGCTTAGCTCAATGCGGGAGAGCTCTGCGGCATGCGTCTACCACCACTACTCGCCGTTCTGTTGGAATTGGGTATAGAGGGAGGCCAATAACGGCCAATGGGATTGGGAGATTTGTAGCGCGGAGACTGGTGATCGAAACCTATGTTCATAAATTGCTGTTTTCGAGGAAACCAGCGGTGTGAGTAACGTCAAAGAGCAGTGCAGGCCTATGCCTGCCTGACTTTGACATTGAGTGCTCTAATCACTTTTGTTTAAATCATAACCGCAGACTTTTTAAGTTATTGATAGAACCACATTCTTTGGCAAAATAAATCATGGTTGTATCACACACTACTTGACACTTACATTATTTGATAGAATGATGAAACAGACGCTGCTCTTAAATTCTTCCACTGCGGGTGCGGGGGCTCTTTGAGTATCTCAATGCTGCACTGTAGGTGTTAGGCATGGGCGGCATCTATTTTTTCATACCTTCATACCTTCCTGACTTTTTACTGTGGTAATAATATATGATGCTCTGAACCTCTACATGATGATGTAAAGGCTGAGGTAAGATGGTGATAGAAGTCATTGTATAGGCCGTATAACAGCCATGGCACTGTGTTTAATATGCAGCTAGTCTAGCAAACAGAATGAAGGTACTGGAGCATTATAGGCCAGTGGTTTTTCAACCAGTGATCCAGGGACCACCAGTGGTCCTTGAGAGAGTTGACCCTAGTTGCGGGTCCATTTGACCCACACTGATATGGACAGTTGGAGGGGCCTTTTTTATTTGTATGGTGCAAATAAAAGTAAGAACATTCTGTTAAATCCGTACATATTCGTCAGGTCATGTCAAGCAAAGGCTACAGTGATCTTTAAAAGATGCTGAGAGCAGTTCCACATGTTATCACATAGATTCAGCCTACTGGACGATGCTGGAGGATCCAATATCACAGATACTGACACATCATTGGGCTTGACGTGAGGGTGGTGGCAGGGGGCAGTTTAATACTATTATGTTGCTAATAAACCATAAGGATAGGACGATTCACTTAGCTCACAATACGATAGCGATATTTAGGGTTCCAAACCAATTTTATATTGAGATTCTTAATGATGCTGCAATTTGATATTTTATTGATTTGCATTTTCCCGCAAATTACTCTACTCTTAAAACAATTCTAAAGTATATGGAGTATGGACCATGACAAGTTTTAAAGCAATTTTAAACAATATGGACAGTCAGTCGTTCTGATATGAACAAATTAATAAATACATAAACATAATAAAATCAAATTTGAACCTGCCGATTCGATATTGCTATCATGCCATTAAGAATTGCGATATATTGTTTTCTTTTATTTTTTGTCCACCCCTAATAAACCATCATTAGTAGTTGGAAGAACTCATCTCAACATAAACGCATATGGGGCACTGTGGCAGTGACTTACGGTTCTATAGGTTTAGGTAGGCTGAATGTTAAACGTTGTGTCCCTGTCCTTATCACACAGCAGGTCCTCCATCAGAGAGCAGCCTGCATTCACTGGCTTTAGGGTCACTTTTCACTTCTCTTCACACTGCTAACACGATTAAATCAGCCTGGGATTGCACCCCAACAAACCTTCACACCTTTGTAACTGTGTTCATCTGACCATGTGGCTGGTTTTTATGGGGGGGGGGGGGGGTACTTTTGTTGTCGTTTTTTTTGTGTCATGGGGGGTCGGGGTGCGGGGGGGTAGTGGTGTTGAGAAGTGGTTCCTTGCCGGGTGAATGCAGAGCTGTCCTGCACGGGGTGGCACGCCTTCCCACGACCACTGCAAATAGCCACTTGTGAAGGCGCTACATTCTGAAACGCCTGCCTAAAGTCTCTGAGGCCACAGTGCACCGTCAGTGTGTGATGCTGGGACGTGTCAAGGTCTAAAAGCAGCCCAAAAATACGACAACAGGCCCACCTACCTGCGTCTTCTATCCACTTTCAGTCTCTTTGGTTTGTCTGCTCGGTCTCTCTGTCGTTCACTCCATCCATAATGTAAGGGAGATGCTCCATGTATTGGTTCGGGTTAATAATTGCTTAGTCACAATGTTGCCTACAGTTGCCAAAATCAAAAATGCATTGTGGCACTTCCAAAATGCGCTAGAGCAGTGTTTTTCAACCATTTTCATACCGGGGCCCACTATTTATTCTGCATTTTAGCCACAGACCACCATTTGATGTGGCAAAATGTCAAACAGCAATTCTTCTACATTTTCCTAAATGTGTTCTTGAAAAGTAGGTAATTCAGGTGTTTAAATATAATTTAATAATATATGCTCTCTAATATAATTTGAGAGCATAACATGAAACATTTTATGATCTCAAGAGATCATATAATGGTCCATTTGGTTACCAATGGTCTTTTCTAGGAAGGAAGGACTCTATCTTAGGAGGAAAAATGGCACCTGTCAGTGCCCCAACTCACCAGCAAAAAAGCACCAGATTTTCCGCCAGGAGTTTTTCACAAATGTTGGCGCTAGGGAGCTAAATATATCAGTAAATGCGCGAATTTGGCAACACTGCTCGTTTTCTCTGTCACTCACTCAATCCATAATAAGGGAGATGCTCCATGTATCTGTATTTGTTAATAATTGCTTAGTCACTTCAGCCCTATTAAATAAATCCCACACTCGTGAAGTGAAGGGGTGCTCTTTTCCTCATCATACATGCATCGCATTCTGTGCAATTCAAATCATCTCTGTGGGGGGGACTATAACATTCAAAACTAGAAGGGGCTAAAGGCCCTCAAAATATAATTTTAAAAGTAAACAGTATTTTTGCCAGGAACACACCATTCCAAGGGTTAGGGTTAGGGGTCCTTAGGAGTCTTGGCTCAGATCTGGGTGCATTAGATTTGGCGTTAGGAGCCCGGCACTGCGACCTCATGCCCTTGCTGATGTCGACCCCAGGCAGGGTTCGAACCAACAACATTCCACATAAAAGGTTCTATGCTCTAACCACTATCCCCACACATAACGATAGGCTGAAAGTGGTTAAAAAACGTCTGCATAGTTGTCAGATAATAGTTGATTGACCTGGCACCAGTACACCGGTACATTGGTCAGGTTTAAATTACTTTTATTTTTTAGCACCCGGTTTGAATTGAGTAAACATGGCCTTTTTCACTTGAACATTGAAGGAGAAGAGAGACCGCACTACAGGGCTTATGGGTACACAAAACGGTCTTGTAAAGAGAAAGATTATCCTGGCCCTTGTTGCCACTTCAAATATCCATGATGGAGTGTCTGCAAAGTCGAGAAGGAAACCCAGACAAAGCAAACAACTGTGTGAGCCTGAGGAGCATGGCCTCTGGTTGACCTGTGGCCAAGTAGTATGAATGACGGAGGCAAGACTATAGTAGTAGCATCATTGTACTCAAAAGTGGCCACTGCCCTGGAATTAGTCACTAATAAAGAAATGTAATTTTTCATACCGTATGAGAAAAAAAAAAGATTTTAATGGGCAAGGAGCAGTAGTTATATTTCTCCAATATAAAAATTGCTCCCAGGAACAGCTTGTCTGGTTTTGGCCTCATAATGATGTCACCAATGCACCCTGCTTTGTATAATTCCTTCTCTCCTTCAGTCTTCAATTCCTGATTTGCATTTCCACTTTGTTTACATGTTGATTTTCCAAGCTGGCATGGAATGGAAACAAGCCTGGTTTCATCTAGCATCAGTATTATAATGACTTGAATATGAAATAATCTGCATATCAGTGCCCCCCACCACCTCAGGACATTGTGGGACTGCAGCTAAGCTGCTTTTAAAGTCTAGAAAGAAATAATAAGGACCGGTTGTATCAGAGTGGTGATTGAGGCTCAAACCACTAGAAATAAGCTTGAGGGACATAGACCATATGATTTTAAGTATTCAAAACAATTTTTGGAATGCATGTTGTTTGCGATTTAATTATGTGACGGCCCTGCCCTCTCTGCCTCACTGTAGGCTAGCCAGCAGTCTGGGTGATTGGGGCGGAGCGGGGCAGGCCGTCAGGCCAACAGGGTACACCTGTGGCTTGGAGTGTATAAAGGCCTCTCCTCCATGCTCTCTAGCTAGCTGTCTGTCCTTCCTTTGTTTGCAGTTTCACACTTTTACAACACTTGCACACAGCACACTCCATACATCCACACTGCATACATGACTGATTACTGACGTTACCACATCTCATACTTTATTTTGTTTAGTGCTTAATTTATTTGATTTTTAGAATAAATATTTAAATCTTTGCCTTGTGTGTGGACTCCCTCCTTTGCCATGTTAACCCTAGAACATGACAAGCGGGGGCTCGTCCTTAAGGTCAGTTTGTTTGAATAACCAAATTTAGTTTTTAAAGAAATTGGCTGGAACTTTGTTTTGTTGGGAGTTCTTCACACAAGTTTAGTTTTGAATTATTCTTCGGAGCTAGAATCAGCAGCAATTGGTAAGTGTTGGGATTTGTGGGTTGCGGGGCTAGGTTGGGGTAGTTTTGTTTTTAAACAAACCCCTAAGAGACTGGTGCCGATAGGGTATCAGTTTTTTTGTTTTGTTGATTAATTTACCCTTAGTGTGGTTTTTGTGTAGCGGCAGATCCTGAGGGTCACAATAAGTGGCTGGAGGGGAGAAATCCTCATGCTCAGAGGCCGACCGTAGGATTAAGTTAGATACAGTAGGTAATACAAAGGATAATTAGGGTGGGGTTTGTTTCAATTGTTGCTTAAATTGCTTTACTGCCCCACACTTGCCTTGTATCCTATAACCCAACACTATCTTTTTGGTAATCTACAGAATACAAATAGTGCCATCATGTAAAGGCTTAAGTCACCTTCTGTAAAATGAACAAGATTTTATTCAGTATCCATGAAGCATGGTTGATAGAATGTAGAGTGTCATACAGCCTAACCTGGACGACTCTGGGGTGCTGGTGAATGGGGAACTAACAATGGTGCAAGTTTTGTGACTGGATTGTGTGTTTTGAACATCACTATGTAATCTAAATGACTGACGAAGTGACAAACCTCTTCCATAGGTTTTACACCGGACTGGTCAGGAATTCAGTGATTTAAGGAACATGTGAAAGTATTCAATTGATGACAACATGACCCAAACAATGCTTTTCAGGTTGCATGTGTTGTGGGTGACCCAAACAATGCTTTTCAGGTTACATGTGTGGTGGGTTGATTTCAGTTTGTCATTTGTTTGTGTGTTGCCTTGGAAATGAAAAGAGCACACTTGGTTGGTGTGTACCTCCTTTGATGTCCTGTAGGGCTAAGGAGGGCACTATGGTCCAGAGACTTAGCCTGGCATAATGGCTTAAGTCTTAGTTCATTTGATGTTCAATAAATGATTAGTGTCCTATGTCCTGAATTCCAGTTACAGGTGGCTTGCCTATTGATTTGAGTTGCTTCAGTCACTGAAAATGTCAACCCAGTCAGCTGTATGTAATTAAGTCATGAACATTCACTTGCACCGACTCTTAGACTCATTTTTTACATGTTTTGTGATATCTTCTGGTGGCCTGTATTCACATTCTATTTCTTGTTTCCTCCATTATAGACTGTCCTGTCTCCGGCACTCTTAAAGGGCTCCTGGTACCAAGGTTGCTGAGGCTGGGGGCAGGATGGTGTGGCAAAGTGGGGAAACGGGTATTATGGTTATAGGTTCACATTTGTTTGGTAAGGCCTAGTGAAGGTGAATGTAAAACTTGATGGCTCTGATGCTGTTGTATAGTAAATGGCTATGATATAACATGTTGGCTAATTGATTTTATTAGGACAAATGATTATATTGTTGATGCTAATTGGTTTCTTTTTCTCCTTGTAGATGTGGTGGAACCACATTCTTATGGAGGGGGGTGTGACGGCCCTGCCCTCTCTGCCTCACTGTAGGCTAGCCAGCAGTCTGGGTGATTGGGGCGGAGCGGGGCAGGCCGTCAGGCCAACAGGGTACACCTGTGGCTTGGAGTGTATAAAGGCCTCTCCTCCATGCTCTCTAGCTAGCTGTCTGTCCTTCCTTTGTTTGCAGTTTCACACTTTTACAACACTTGCACACAGCACACTCCATACATCCACACTGCATATATGACTGATTACTGACGTTATCACATCTCATACTTTATTTTGTTTAGTGCTTAATTTATTTGATTTTTAGAATAAATATTTAAATCTTTGCCTTGTGTGTGGACTCCCTCCTTTGCCATGTTAACCCTAGAACATGACAGATTTAATTATGTGTTCCAACGTGAATAGACAGAATTGACAACATATTGGTCAAAACAATAGTAATTGGTGGTCTGGGTGTGGACTCTTCACAATGAGGCTTCTGCCTTACACTCAGAGATAAGGCTCTAAAAGTAATTCTTACCCTGGGTGATTTAATTTGAAACTTCAGTGTTCGGCTGAAAGCTTCATTAAGCCCGATTTTATACTTGGTTCCGCTCTGGTGTCCTACAACGGAAGCGACAGATCTACAAGCTCGTATATCTGCAATTTCCGGTGTGTAGCACACCGTTCAACCGTATATGAATCAAGCATAAATCTTCTGAAAAACAAAAAAAAACAAAAAGGATGTCCTGGTCATGTAACCGCTGGTTTCTATCCTGACACTTTTAAACATGCTTCCTGTGTTGTGCATGCACGTGCACAAACATGCACGCACACACACAGCTACAGAAGGCATTTCCTAATAATAATGCTGTGGAATGACTACCTAGAGCCGTGAAACGGCAGTGTGTGATTACCAGTACATCGTCCTTCTGTCTTCCTTCCGCCTTCTCTCTCTCTCTCCCTCCCCTACACGTTTAGTGTGCAGCTCTCTCCATCTTTCAAAGAATTCCAGTTAGATTGCCGAGTAGTCATTAATCTACTCTGTAATGGACAAAGTCTCCAGCAGTCAAAGGCTATGATTTGAGATAGAAGTGGATGGGTATTTGCTGGCCAGTGGCAAAGTCACTGGTGTAAAAGTAACTATGTGCAATTGTGCATACTGTATTTTTGTTTTGTTTTTTAGTACTTTCATCAGTAATCGACACATAGCTGTAATCAATACTTTTACTTAAGAGAAATTAAGGGGAATTCCACCCATTTTCAAAATTTTCCTCTCAGGAAAAAGGAGTCTGAAAGAAAAATCATTAACTTAGTGAAATACATCTTGAAGAAGTCATCAGATGCATTTCACCATGTTAATGATCTTTTTCAGACCTCCAGTTTTTGGAAACACAGAATGGGGGGAACTTTTTACCATGTCCACACAACATCTTTAAGGTATATTAATAATGACATAGTAAAAATATAGTGAAAATGAGTGGAATTCCCCTTTTAAAGTAAAACATCTGAGTACTTATTCCATCACTGCCAATAGTGGTTTGGTGTGAGAGGAAGTCATAACTGTAACATTGTATAATTGGCATGATGTCAATGATGGCATAGTCTCAGGACAGATAGCTCAGACCGGTGTGTGCATGTGTGAGTGTGAGACACTCCATATGAGAGAGAGAGAGAGAGAGAGAGAAAGAGAGAGGGGGGGAACACAGAAATGGCCTCTAAAACCAACCATACTGGACATTTAATGTTAAAAGTCAGCTTGATCAAAACTGAAATCACACAATGTATCAGGGAATTTGTGAACAATTTGGACATTTTTGGGGTATCGTTGACCAGGTTGAGAACCTCTGCCCTAAAACTGTATGAAAGGGAGTCACAGGGGCGGATCTAGGCAAGGGCATGGGGGGGCAATGCCCCCCTAAATTCCCAGTCTGCCCCCCAAACACGATGCCATGCAAAACAACCCAAGATATTTCAAATTAAAGTGCTTATATTTAAAATTATTTGAAATACTACTACTGCTACTAAATAACTACAGCTGTGGCACCACTAAACCAACAGCATTTCATCATTGAAAACAGAAAACTCTGAGTCAGACCTTTAGCTTTATGCATGCTGCGTGTCTGTTGCAACTTCAACAACAACTGATGTTGTTATTGATGCTTTCTTGACTAATAAAAGTCCTGTAACCGAAAATGGTATGGGTGCGACTTCATTGCCCGTGGCGCGAAGCCGCCCCCATACCATTTTCTCTTACCCCTCCAACATGTTCTCTTGCCCCCCCAAATGGGACATGTTCCGCCCCTGGGGAGTCAATTGGACGTAGTCGTGCTGCTTGGACGATCAGAAGACTATGATCTGGGCATTTTGGTTCTGTTTGTCGAGCTTCGATTGAATCCGATATCTTGGTGTTCATCTAATGTGGACTTGTGCCTGCTTATTTTACCAAGGAAACAGATCAGTCTTGTGGTCAGCAAGGTCAGCTGTAGACAGACACTCATGCACACGTGCAAACACAGTCGCACAGAGACCGCAATGGACCTTAAAACCCACTTTTGATCTGAAGGCTCCAAAATCCAGGGGCTGGTGTTTTTAAGTTTCCCTTTTTTGTTTTTGTTAGTTGAATCCCAACACTTTCCAGAGCACTTCTAGGGCGCCATAAACTCCTCATCGCATGATGAATGTTTTTACTGAAGCCACAAACCAAGCGATAGCTCACCGGCTGGCTTTATGCTGAGTGCGAAGTTTGAGGAAGGCAGCTGTGCAACGCGTGCATGGATACATGTGCAGGTGTGTCTCCACGTGTGTGTGCGTACCCATGTGTGTGTGTGTGCGCGCGCGTGTGTGTGTGCGCATGTGTGTGTGTCGATCCAGGTCTTTTTTTTTTCTTCACAGCCACACTGTCACACTTGTCACTTCTTAAAAAACCCACATAACCAGCCGTATCCCTGTCTCACCCACCCTAGCCACATACATCATGCATGCATCTGCTTCTGCACTACACACACACACACACACACACACACACACACACACACACACACACACACACACACACACACACACACACACACATTTAGAGAAGTGAAGTGCGAGCAATGAGAAAAAGTGTGAGACTCGGCGTGTGTGGATAATATCACACTCATCGCCGGTTTCCCACCGTTGGGCACACGTGCGACCTCTCACGGCACACACAGAGCGCCACACACCCCTGGGCGCCTCGGGGTGCAGCAAACGCAAGCTAGGAGGCACCCCTACCCCCAGCCCTCCCTCCCTGTGAGTGTGTGAGGAACAGTGGGCTGTCCCTTTAGCTCACTTCTTAAACGTCTGACACGAAGAACACGGAGGTCAGCCTGACATACTTTACCCCCATGATGGCCGGCTGCATCCTCTTCGGTATATACTGTAGGGTTGGGGGTTAGATGAGGGGAGGCGTCGTGGAGGTGCTTTCGCCTCCGTCGCTGTCCTGGCATGTTAAATCACCACCGTTCGTTAGGGTAGACATTCTGGTGTGTGCACAGAAGAGTAGATGCTCCCCCTCAACACACACACACACACACACAACACTATGTGGTGCGGTTGCCCCCTGCAGAGAGCTGTGTCCAACTCAGTTTGTCTAGCGGTGCTCACACTCGCCTCCCTGACCTCCACTACACTTACCTTGGCTTTCATCTTCCAACGCTGTTTGGGCCCCGCTGTCTGCAAGTCGGCTCCCTGCCGTTCCGCCACAGACCCACATCCGTCTTTACGTTAGACTGATAAAAGATAAAATTTGAAGTCCATCTATTTATCACATCTTAGCCTTGCCGTGTCGCTTAGCGCCACAGGCGATGAAGCTGCACCC
The DNA here is from genome assembly GCA_039105355.1 of Benthosema pterotum. Taxonomy (NCBI): domain Eukaryota; kingdom Metazoa; phylum Chordata; class Actinopteri; order Myctophiformes; family Myctophidae; genus Benthosema; species Benthosema pterotum. The sequence continues at coordinate 19,319,174 of CM076971.1, read as the reverse complement.
ATACCATTTCGGTTACAGGACTTTTATTAGGAAAGTAAACCATCAATAATAACAATCAATTGTTGTTGAAGTTTCAACAGGCGCGCTGCATGCATAAAGCTAAAGGTCTGACTCAAGAGTTTTCTGTTTTGAATGATAAAATCGTCTTGGTTAATGATGTGACAATTGTAGTTCGTAGCAGTCAGTAGTAGTGTTTCAAATCATTTGAAATATAAGCACTTTAACTAGCCCTGATGAAGACTCGCCAGATTCTAAACATGTTGGCTGCTTTATTTATTTAATAAATTATGAAACTCTATTCATGCTCTCCTCATCCCCTTTTTTAAAGTTTTAACTTTTTGAGTGCTCAGATCGTCGTTTTACTTTTGCATTTTTGGTTCCCTTTTGATCTTAGTAGCTCCTTTTTAAACTTTTTAGCCTACTTCTCCGACGAGCACCTGGTTGTCCTCTCTTTTTTATATAAGCACTTTAATTTGAAATATCTTGGGTTGTTTTGCAAACCATGAGGGCATTGTCCCCTCATGGCCATGCCTAGATTTGCCCCCTGTCTATAAGGAAGGCTCCTCATAAAAAAGAAACACAACTTGTCGTGGTGGCCCACATCATTCTCTCCTCCAACATTTTGCCCCCAGTGTGGTTATTATAATGTAGTTTTAATCGCCTCTGTTCTTTCACCTCCACTCTTCCCGGTGTCCCCCCCGCCGCCCCAGACAGAGAAGAGAGCGTGTGCTTGATATAATGCAGCCCGTCATATGGTAGGGGGGCACAGGGTCCTTGTCAGGATATGAAGGGGGACGGCCAGGAGAGAGTCCATTAAAAAGTAAACCTGCCTCCTTGACTGTATCAATGATTTAGGGCCACCAGAAGGCACGGTAATGCTTCTGTTCCTTTGGCACCGAAAGCATGGGAATGCCACACACACACACACACACACACACACACACACACACACACACACACACACAGTCACACACACTTTTATTCAGTTGTAAAAAGAACATGGTTTAAAGTGCTAAAGGATTTGTACTTGTGTCATGCATTGGAAATACTGTAGATAATCAACAAGCTCCCATGGACGTGTCTTCATGTATACTACTATAACTACAAGACATAAAAGTCCCAGTGTAAATAAGACATAAGTGGTGTTAGTCTGCATCACGCACACTTTCTCCCACTGAGGCTTTTCCATGCTGGAGGCATCTTTTTAAGAGTCCTAAAGTAGCATAGCAGCATAGCGTACTAAACAAAGGCCACTTCACAGCTGTTTGTCACCATCCACTATGCATGATCGCATCGCTCTTGGGGGTCACATTGTTTTATTCAGTCACACTCATGTGTGTCTGTGTGGTGCGGTGTGTGTGTGTGAGGCAGCAGTGGCATGCAGTCCATCCAGGAGAGGAGAGTCAGGCTGACAGCACAAGGCCACAGTGTTTCGACTGGTAGTGGTAGTGGTAGTAGGGCTGACAGACAGTGCACTGCCTGGACCGTCGGACCTAGTCTAGTCCTACGCCTGGTTCTTCTTCACAGTTCTATCGCACGGTTGGGCACGAACGAGCGCCACAGCCGCGCTGTGAGAAGCAAACCCACCACGCTCGCCCCCGCGCACCTGCCTGACAAGTCTTGTGTGTAAATACTCCACCGCATGGGTTGGCTCTGTGGGGGAAAATAGTGTTTCCAAAACCACCGTGGATGGAAATGCTCCTCCTGCAGAATACGCTTTTACAGATTTTTTTTTTTTGCTCTGCAGTGTTTCAAAATGTTTGTTAGTATTGAATATAATACAGCCTTTCACGTATTTTGTATACTATGGCCTTCACACTAGGCCCGGTTTATAATGTTGAGTTGATAACGTCTGTGTTTGGAGAAGAAAAACAAATATTCATCTTTTGGATGTATTAGCACTTGTTCACCGTCGGTTGATTCATTCTTCATGTCCATTTGAGTAAAATCTTTGGGCTAATTTGTTTCTTTTGAAACTCAATTCTCATTCAACTCGATCTAAGATTTCTCTATGGGATTTTCACAAATAACTCTGACCCCAGGGATCATAACAGCCTGTAGCTATTGTGATGTCAGACTATGACAACTGTACCAGGGGTTTTCAACAGGTGTTCCGAGGACCACCAATGGTCCTTGAGAGAGTTCCAGGTGTTCACCAGCTAAATAATGGAGTTGGTTAACCAGATGTAACTCTTTGATGGACCCTTGCGGGTCCATTTGGTTTCATGTTTACACTCTCAGTTAAAATATTCATCTAGAGAATGTAGATTGTAGAATATTAATGGTCACTTTGATCTGTATCTTTTGTGGGGCTAAAATGTCCTCAAGTGGTGGTCTGTGGCTCAAATGCTGAATAAATAGTGGGCGCTGGTGTCAAAAAGGTTGAAAACCACTGGACTATATTACAACCATTAACACCAAGTACCATCACTTATTTGGTATACTGTATACTAGCTATGGACTAGGCACTTGTGTTTAGCCTAATTCAAAACATATTGTGTACTGATACAATGCCTGATCAAGAGCTCAAGCTCACAATGCTGTATAAATTCCATCAGTATTTAGCGATCTAAAAACTTATTAGTTCCTTTTACCGTGAATCCTTTGTCATCATGATCTCTGTAGTTTCCACAATAGACTAATCTGTTGTTGAGATTTTACCACTAAAGTGCATTTAAATGAGACTGATTGTGATTATTATCAATTTTATCATTCATCTGGAAACCTGTGTGTGTGTTTAGTTGGCAAGGCTGGCAGTAAATGCTACATTATGTGTGAGAATGTTGTGTGCTGTCGTGTCGGTCGCCAAGTTTGCGATTTTGTGTTGTCTCTGTTCCAATTAGGCTGAGCCATTCCTCTGCCACACGGAGTGGAAGTGTTAATTTGGCGTCATAGTGTAAAATGTAGATTTTCTACTGTATAGTGCAGGTCTCCCTGCAATCGTTCCTTCTGCCAGTTTGACTGTGTGGACCTGCCCCTCTCCACCCCATTACATGCTTATCGGAGGACAGAGTCGGTGCCCTGGTCCACTTCTCGTGGATTGCATTGGCATTTCAGGGGGATTTCAGGCAACAAGATTGACAGCATTACAACGAGGCTGTCATTATCATCTCCCCTGAGGTATAATTGTCTATAGTAATGTACAAGCAGCTTCAATCTCATGTGCTCAGGGTTTTCTCTCTCTCTTTTTTCATTCTCTCTCTCTCTCTCTCTCTTTGTGTGTGTGTGTGTGTGTGTGTGTGTGTGTGTCTTTCTCTCTCTCTTGTGTGCGTGTGCACACGCGCACACACACACTCTCACACACACACACACACACACACACACACACACACACACACACACACACACACACACACACACACACACACACCTACTTATCTCGCGTGCGTCCGTTCAACTCATCTGAGAATCCTAAAGCTTTTTAGAGCGGCCATCTGTCAATACCACTCCACAAAAGTGGAGAGGGGAAACGTGCAGTCAGTGGCTCCTCTAAGCCTGGTTCTGGCCGGGCTCCAGCTGGTTCTGGGGGGCCCTGGCTGGCTGGCTGGGGCTGGTTAACCCAGGCCTTGAGCAGCAGCACTCAGCCTGCCATCATCAGCCTCCTCCTCCATCAGGCAGATGGTTCAGAACCTCTTCTTTCCCCCTCTTCTCCCGTCTTCTCCAGTGGCGTGAAGTAGCTTGTAACACCGTAATGAGTTAACTTCCAAAATGATCTACATAATTTAGAGACCCCCCTCTTCCCTTCCCTCTCCTCCAGGGACCCTGCCTGAGCATTAATTAATATCAGTCTTCGCTATCAGCCTGACATCCCAGTGTGGGATATTCCTTCTGGCTTTTTTTTTTTTTTTTCTTTTTGGCACCGGTGGAATTCGATATGTTCTGTCACTAGAATGCAGCTTGCTAGGCGTTGACAACATGTATCGTTTCCTGCACGGGGAGGCATGGTGCAGTCTGGTTTCCCTGCCCAGTGAAATCTGGACAGGGTTGTTACTTGGCCACGTACCACGCAGGGGTCGGACCCCAGCGAAGCCATCTGACCTTGGCAGCAGAAGCTGTGAATAAATGTAAATGATAGACTGCTACATGCCCACAGGTTGCCCCGCCTTTCTTGGTAGTGACTCCGCACGGCTGCTGGCAATGATATATTCTCTGTGTCCATCCATATACAACAGTTTTCAACATTTTTCATACCAGGGCCCACTATTTATTCAGCATTTTTTGAGCCACGCACTGCCATTTGATGACATTTTAGCCCCACACAGACCCCAAACTAAAGATTTCTTGTGCTTTTGTCCAAAATTCCAGGCTGGATTTGGGAAACAAAACAGTCAAACATACAGATCAAAATGACCATTAATCTTCCACATTCTCTAGTTTTAAGCTTTAACCCTTGAGAGTGTACACATGAAACCAAATGGTTAACCAACTTTCCATCATTTAGCCTGGGGACCACCTAGAATCCTCTCACCGACCACTGGTGGTCCCCGGACCACCTGTTGAAAACCCCTGATATACAACACACTTGCTCTTTGCAGTTTTTTTTTTCCGATATATGTTTACTAAAAACCTTCTCCTCTCTCTCTCTCTCTCTCTCTCTCTCTCTCTCTCTCTCTCTCTCTCTCCCTTCACAGAACTCAATACGGCACAATCTGTCATTGAACAAATGTTTTCTCAAAGTGCCTCGTTCCAAAGATGACCCAGGGAAGGTAAGATGCATTATTTATTCATCAATATGTCTATGTCCGTGTGACACTCGGATTGAGTGGAATGAATCACCTCGTATGCTAGCTCGTTGTTGCGAAACTTTTGCATCTCGTGTTATCTGCTGTACAAAAATGTTAGTTTTGAACGGCTGCCAGGGCCCTGACGGTCTGGAAATGCATGGTATGCTCATAATCTATTAGGAACCTTCCCCCCCGCCCCCCCTTAACAAAATAGCATGGCAAATGTAACTCCTCAGACCTCTCTGAAACCAAGTCCAGTCCAGTAGATGGATGTGGTGAAATGCCAAAGGTTGGTAGAGTCTATGATAGAACAGATTACTTTCTCACTCTCCCAGTGTTGTAGTGGGACTTTTAGAAGTGGGGGGGACGCCTCTTAAAGGGGAATTCCACCCACTTTCATTTTTTTTCTGAGAGTGTACCCTAGCGGGTCCATTTGGTTCCATTTGTACAATCTCAGAAAAGAGGAAACTTATTGATATGGTGAAACACATCTCGATGATGTCATCAAGATGTATTTCACCATGCTAATGAATTTTTTCAGACCTCCATTTCTAGGAAAACACAGAATGGGGGGAACTTTTTTATCATGTCCTCACAACATCTCTAAGGTATTATTAATGACATAGTAAAATATTGAAAATGAGTGGAATTCCCCTTTAAGACACGTGCATGCACACTTGCATTTGCATGCGCATTTGCGTGCAGCGCCGTGCACACACACACACACACACACACACACACACACACACACACACACACACACACACACACACACACACACACACACAATTATTAAATGTATAGCGTATTGAGAAAGATTGTTTACAATGCCTAATTGTATCCATAAAAGTAAATGACAAGAAAAAAAAAACATAGGGCTACTTTTGCCCCAAAAATATTTTTAGATGTGATGTCTTCCTATACGGACGTATACCCTGTATACCGGTACTGTAGGTAGAGACCCAACACATTAAGGTGGGGGGGTTTGTGTCTCAGGACCACCCAAAGATGATTCCCCACCATCTTATTTTACCTCAGAATCTCCAGGGATTGTCCTCTTCATGATGTATTCGGTCGTTTGTACATCTGGCGTCTACCAGCGTATATTTAGTGTGATAAAGGGCTGCATAGGTCTCACCATATGTGTAGCCTAACCTAGATTCCATCCAAGCACTCCGAGAGTGTACTACTACTACACATGCTCGGGGAACTGCACAAATGATTGTACACAACACGCATTGCACACACATGCATGTGTGCGCGCGCATACACACACGGGCATGAAGAGATATGCTTGGCTCTGTAGAGGATGGGGACTGAATGCTAATTTCATGTTTTGCTGTAATCCTCTGATATTGACACTCCTGGGACCTGCTCCACTAAATACAAAATAATCTATTGCTGTATGGATCCCATTCCAAATGCATGGCCAACATGCTCGCATCCTTAATGTTTAATTTGGAATTTTCCTCACTCCCTTCCCCCCCTGAAGACAACTTCAAAGAGGCGCTAGCCGCTTGTGATTCGTTGCATCAATATTGTAATGTGGCAGGGATATAAGAACTCCTGGTTGGATGAGATAGGAGCGGCATGTCACTCTCACACAATCTCTCTCTCTCTCTCTCTCTCTCTCTCTCTCTCTCTCTCTCTCTCTCTCTCTCTCTCTCGTTCTCTCTCTCTCAGAGATTGTGTAAGAGATGATGCTTTTGGTTTGTGCGGTACACATGCGCACACGCATATCCTGTCTACCTTGGAGGTGGGAAAGAAGCGAAGTCGAAGTCAAGTGTTGACTTCCATTACGTTTTTTTTTTTTTTTTGTATTTTATCTTACCTGGGCCTCATGTCATGGACTTTAGCATCTATCTGCAGTGACTGATAACCAGTGTAATTACTATAGGTTGAGACGTGGACCATATATATTTATATATAGCGATTATATATGCTGGAAAATGCTGGCGCTACGGTGCTATCATTTGCATTCAGAGGTTCATATTGAAGTTGTTTTTTTCCACCACATCAACCCTGGCGCCACTATTTATGGGTATTTCATTTTACGTTTTTTTTTTTTTTTTCAAAATGTTTCCCAAACGTTTATCTTCTTAAAAAGTATCGCAGCGAACTGTGCGCTGTAAACTTGTAGATCATCTGTTTCTAACACTCAATGTATTTAAAAAAAAGAGACTTAAAGTGGTTAACAATCAGTAAGAGCTTTTGTTTTTCAGTGCTGCACAGATACTGTAATTTCACTACAGCACACAGACGCCATAGACTGGCTTGGCATCGCTACGGTATAATGCAGTATATTTGTGAATAATTTAACGACTCTTTATGTGGGATTCTTCTTTTTTTTTCTGGTAGTGAGTCTCTGGGGAGGACGAGCAGGGAAATGCAGAAACTCCCTTCCCAGGGGGTTTAACTTGGAAGAATCTTCGTGTTTTTTTATTTTATTTTATTCTTCAGTTCGCCTTTTTGCCTAATTAAAAGAAACGTCACCCTGCCTGGCTCTCTTAACAGTCATCGGCTTGTGTCGCCTCCAGGAGCTCTAATTGAAACGGTTAACGGCTAAATATTAACAGCGAGACACGCTCGGATCACACCGTGCCACGCCGCGCCAGCTACTGCCTCTCACCTCAGCTGTGTCCCTGGTTCACGCCCGGCCTTTGAAAACCCTCTGGTCGTGGGGAACGTGGTGGGGAAGGCCTAATGAGGTTTTTCAGCATTTTTAACTCCTAGCCTCACATCGTTACGAAATGTCTCCTCATCTACGCTTGATTGCGCTGTGAATAATTTCCCCCTCCAAGGAAAATGTTAATTGACCCGCAAGCCTTGAAAATATTAAAACATATCATTTTGCCCCCTGAAGAATATAGGCCAGCACTGGGTTTTCTCTTTTTAATGATTGGAGCGCTGGTGGATGCACAGCAAAAAATCTGGAGTGTTTCTTGAAACCACATGAGGGAAACAAAGGGAGAACTGTGGGCCAAACAAGAATGGGCAACCCGTTATTGTACAGAATAGAGTGCAGTACTTGAGAAATGATGTACTGGACGGTCTCCGCTCTTTCCCATTGAATTTTCTTAGGGAAATATCAATTATTCTCTCTGCTAAGGAAATAATTGTATAGGTCCTGATCTCACTTTCTCTTGACAATTGGGACTTTATCGCGGGTCGTATGAAATATTAAAAAATAAAATTCTGAACTTGCAGGGCCTCAGGGTTAGAAAATCTCATTTTTAACAACTGTAAGCTGTGTTCCTTTTGGCTTCGGGGGCTGGAGCACCATTGAAAAATAAATTAAATGGGGCCCGAATGCAGAGATAAATAATGCAGTCCTGGGTGTGGAATTGCTTGCTAGCTGCAGCCCCAGAGCCAGCCCGATCCATTCTCTCCTTGATTAGCCTCAGCCTCAGACCTGAGAAGAAAGCCAACACGGTATAGGGCTGTATAGAGCGCTAGCTAGCTGCCAAGCTGCTGGGTCTGCTCTGCGGCAGAGGAACCTTCACCTCCTCGCTCGCTAGTAGTCGCTACCTTGGGCTGAGGAAGTTACCAGCTTCAGGAGCAGGGCCGGATTTAGCCAGCCCTACTAGGGTGGGCTGGAAGAATGGCAGGGTGGGCAACTCCAAAGTTTTTTATATGAAGCAGTGGTTTTCATCCTTTTTTGAAACCAGGGCCCACTATGTATTCAGCATTTGAGCCACGGAGCACCTTTTGATGACATTTTAGCCCCAACAGACCCCAAAACTAAAGATTTATTTTGCTTTTGTCCATAATACCAGGCTGGATTTGGGAAACAAAACAGTCAAACATACAGATAAAAAATGACAATTGATCTTCTACATTCTCTACTTGTGTAGACTTGGGAAAAATCACATGATGAATATTTTAACTCCTGAGAGTGCAAAAATGAAAACAAATGTGCCCCCCAAGGGTCCATTAGAAAAAAATTGAAAGTAGTGGAATCCCCCTTTAAGGCAATAGCTTAATAAGAGTTATAATTTGATTCATCGATGAATCGGTTAAATAATCGGCTGATGAATCGATTATGAAAATAATCGTCAGTTGCAGCCTTACTTTTGTTACTAACACACACACACACACACACACACACACACACACACACACACACACACACACACACTGACAGACTGCATTCATTTCAGCAGTAGAGACCCGTTGCATTCTGTGTGCGCATATTTATTAGCATTTATGCAGTGATGCCAAATAAATGTCTGAAGCCTCCTCTGTCATGTCCTTCCAGTGGGGAAGTCCCACAGTCCACTACTAACATCCCTGTGATACCATGCCATTGCCATTTGCTTTGTCGGGTGCAACAACTAATCGATTAATCCTAATCGAATTGATTATTAGCTGCCAACTTGAGTAGTAATCGATGAATCAGTTTGGCAACTAGTCACTGGAGTTATCATGGGTGTTTTCCCACAACCAGCGTTTTGACCAAGTCTGACCAAAACTAAAGAGGATTACAATCAAGAACAAAACACATGGCTTGAATATTTGTTTTTAAATTGCCGATTTCAGTTCAGAAAAATACTGTTCCTTTTAGACTGACACATGTGGTGTAGCTATTCTTTAATCAATTGTGTACTGTAGGCAGGATTGTAATAATAATAATAATTATCTTTTTGTTAGTCAGAACATGTCTAAAATATCGTAAAGTGCATTTTTAAGGTGATAGCTAAAGATGTGTAATCATCCATCCGATTGAATCGATTATGGAAATAATTGTTAGTTGCAGCCCGTGTGGGGGTGTGTGTACGTGCAGTGTTGTGAATAACGCCCTTACAAGTAACGCCCTTACAGTAAGGGATTACTTTTTTCAGTAACTTCTAACGTAACTCCTTACATTTCTCAAATTCCTAACGGCATTATGATTAGTGTACCATCGTTACTATCATTACTTCACGGCGGCGGCAGGACTCGCTGCACTGTGTGCTGTCTGTCTTCTTCAGCTCGCTTCTTCACTGTCTAACATAGAGTATATTGAATAGAGAAGGCACCGAAGGAAAGTTCCCTTCGTCCACTTGCATTGTTTCCTCCGGATGCCTTATCTAGTTTTAATATATCTGTGTGTCACGTGATAAGTATAAGCCAATCAGAGCCAGTCTTATTCGTTGAGCAGAGCAGAGCCATCTAGTAGAACAGCTGTGACATTGAGGGGCCGAAAAAAATGCTTATGATCCCATAGACTTAAATGCATCCGGTAACCTCGGTTGTCCCAATTCAATAGAAGTGTATATAGATGAGCCGCCATTGAAGTGGCGCCATGAAGTGAACAGGGTTTTCGTGTAACTAAAGGCTCTGGCCTCTTGTAAGGAAACAGACACAACCAGGAGTGTTGCTGCGCACACACACTAGCATTTGAGCTGCGGTAAAATACGCTCTCAGACGCAATGATATGAGGACGACAGCGTGACCGGAGCCTTTGCAGCGCGGAAATATAAACACTATTTTACATTCTTGCTGGTAAAGCAGGGGTTTTCAACAGGTGGTCCGGGGAGGATTCCAGGTGGTCCTCACACTAAATGATGGAAAGTTGGTTAACCAGATGCAATTCTTTGAGAGTGTAAACATGAAACCAAACGCATTTGGTTTCATGTTTACAAGAGTTAAAATAATCATCATCTGAATTAGCCCAAGTCTACACAAGTAGAGAATGTAGAAGTTTGATGGTTCTTTATATCTGTATGTTTGACTGTTTTGTTTTTTTAAATCCAGCCTGATATTGTGGAAAAAAGAAAATAGATCTTTAGTTTTGGGGTCTGTGAGGCCAAAATGTTCTCAAATGGTGGTCCGTGGCTAAATGCAGAATAAACAGTGGGCCCTGGTATGAAAAAGGTTGAAAACGACTGTGGTATAGGACGTGGACGAAAACAAAAACATTGAGGTGAAGTGTAGACAGCAAGCATTGTCCTCAGCAAAGAAATTAAAGGGGAATTCCAACCAGTTTTTAAAAAAAGGTCCTAAAAGAAAAATCATTAACATGCGAAACACAACCTCCATTTCTAGTAAACACAGAATGGGGAGATCTTTGTCTTGTCCACGCAACATCTCTAAGGCATATTAATGTCAGTAAAATGTTGAAAATGGGAAGAATTTCACTTTAAACTTGTAAGCACAAATACTACAGAAAAACACCCCTTTTTTGTATGTTTTTTAAAAAAAGTAAAGTAAAGTAAAGTAACGCCCTTACTTTCATAATTTAGTAAGGAATAAAGTAACTAGTTACTTTTTTAGGGAAGTAACTATAACTATAATGCCCTTACTTTTTAAAAGTAACTTCCCCAACACTGGTGTGCGTGCAGGAGTGCAGGAGTGCACGCCTGTTTTGTGCTTTTGTGAGGAAAAATAAGCAACCAGGTCTAACATCAGAACACCAACTGCACCTTAGATATACTTTGCTAGTTATTATTCCTTAAAGTAGTTTAAATACATGTTTTCATTTAATTTCTTTTACTAACATGGGACTAAAGATTTTGATTGAGTTCCAGTTGGCTAAAAATAGACTAAAACTATCAACGATAGAAATGATAACGTGACTAAGACTAATTAAGCATTTCGTTCAAACGACTAAAGTGTGACTAACATGAATAGGCATTTCATCCAAAAGACTAAGACTGAACTAAATCTAAAAAAAAATGCCTGAACTGAGCTGACCGGTCTGCTCTCCTGTCCGCAGGGTTCCTACTGGGCCATCGACACCAACCCAAAGGAGGACTCCTTGCCCACTCGGCCGAAGAAGAGGCCACGGTCCGGAGAACGGGTGAGTCTGACTCCGAGAGGCAGAGAGCGAGTGGCCCAGGGGTTGACACTAAGGTCTCCGAGGCACTTGCCCATCGGGCAAGTGCAAGTCAGGTTCTACTTGCCCTCAGGTCATGGTCACTTGCCCCCCAGGTTCCAGGTGGTCCCCAGTTAAGTTGGTTAACCAGATGTAACTCTTGAGAACGTAAAAATGAAACCAAATGGACCCTTGCGGGTCCATTTGGTTTCATTTTTACACTCTCAAGAGTTAAAATTCATCATCTTAATTAGCCCAGGTCTACACTGTAGAAGATTAATGGTCATTTTGATGTGTATGTTAATTTGCCTGTTTTGTTTCCCAAATCCAGCCTGGAATTGTGGATAGCTAGAAAGCATGGAAAGACACAGAGGCACAGAGTGCAATGACTGCCTTCAAGACAAATGTATCTTGTGTTGTGTTATAGTGCACTATGTTGCACACTTGCCCGATCGGGCAACCAGGTAGCAGTCTTCACTTGCCCCACCATTTTTTTTTTACTTGCCCCGGGCAAGCGGGCAAGTGTTAGTGTCAAGCCCTGTGAGTCTGTAGATGCTGTAGAACAGAAACAAACGCTCCTTCTCATTATTATCTCACATACATACTGTACGCTATTCTCCTGTTTTCCTCTTCTCTCTGTCTTCCACTCTGCCAGCCTATACCCTGCTACTGTACGCTCCTCTGTCTCTACTGTAGCTCGCCTCACTTTCTTTCCTTCTTTTCTTTTCTCCCCCCCCCCCCATCCACCGCCACTTCTCATCTGCCCCATCTCACATATTATACGTTGTTGTTGTCACATCCCGCATCGTCTCTCTCTCTCTCTCTCCATCCTCCTCTTCCTACTTCGTGTTACAGTGTGTCCCCTCCCCTCCCCTGCCCTGTAGGAGTTCATATCCTAGACTTTATGTAACTGCCGCTCACATCCAACGTAGCTCTGCTTGCCGGTCATGAAGTGGGCTCCTTATTAATAAACTATGCCCGAGGCGGCCATTACATACGTTGCATTCCTCGCATCATTTTTTTTAACAAACATCAATTAATGGCGAGGCCGTGCACGCTGGTTATTCTGAGCGGCAGCAGAGCTTTTGCCTTTAATTATGGATGAGTCTCGGTCCAGCATAACGTTGGCGAGATGGAGCTCAGACTGACCTGGCCCTGGGGCATCCCACTGCTGCGGCCCACCGCTACCTCCACCTCCTACCCCCTCCTCTTCCTCCTCCTCCTCCTCCTCTGCATACAGCTGACCACAGGCTACGGTTGGACACAGGACACTTTTACTGTGCTGGCTAGGCACGCACACACGCACACGCACACACATAGACCTCCACAGAATAAATGGCCGCAATTTGGATCAAATATAAAGTGACGTGATTAATAACATTTAAAGGCCTTTGGATGAGTTTGTCGAAGTGACTTAACCCTTCCTGTACTGTACGCGATTTGGTGTTCTAAGTATTGTACTTTAGCTATTGAAAAATAACAGATCTACAAGCTCATAGCGCGCCACCGAGTGGTGGGGTCCGCCGCGAAATATTGATAATTCTGTTGGTCCTTGCCATGAAAAATGTTGAGCATCAATTACATAGGAACATAGATTTTTCAGAAAAACTACAATTTAGCGTCAGAAACTAGAATTTAGTGTCAGAAACTAGAATCTAGTATTAAAAACTAGAATCTAGCATTAAAAACTAGAATCTAGCATTAAAAACTAGAATCTAGCATCAGAAACAAGAATATAGTGTCAAACACTATATTATCTAGTCAGGACAAAATACATCAAACAAATAAAGTGATTGATCAGGAAGCTCGTTCATCGGCCTGTTACAATTATTACATAATGGCCTGATCGCAGGTAATGTTTACATTCATGTTTACATTTATGTATGCTAAAAATGCCTTGACAGACCAATGGCCAAAGATTCCCGACAGTAAAGGCACGGTCACCGTCTGCCCTCAGCCTGCACTGGTCAACAACCAGCAGGTTCCTGTCTGAGGCCCTCTCGCCTCGACACCCAGGCTTTCATTTTCGTTCGCCTTGCGCGAAAACGGAAAGCCTGGACTAACGCACGTTGGAAAGTGGCCTTCAAGTGGGAGTGAACCTTCCGGGGTGGGCGTCGCTCTAAATAATGTGACGTAGAACAGCAGTGGACGGGCACGGGAGGGGCCGGGGATGACGACACGTTAGTGAGATCAAATCGGAGCGCAGCACTTCCGCCGTGTGGATCCCACGACACCCCCGCCCCCCAAGGCCAAAATCATTGAGGGCTAGACCAGGCTAGAGGCCCTCAGACTACACTAGTCTATGCACAGATCCACATAAAAGGGATTAATAACTCAAAACATTTAATCATGGACCAGGCCAAGAAGTGCACTGTAAAAAAAAAAAAAAGGAAAAGATGGCCTAGTGTGGGAAGGTTTGCATAGGAATATCTTCTCATCTACTGTTTCAGTAAAAACAGTTTATTAGAGTTTATTATTCAATACATGTTCTAAACAAATGTTTAGAAGATCTGAAATAGTTGGATAAACGTCACAAATGATGACTGAATTTTTGTATGCCAGGGAACACTGGAATTCTCTGTTGGAAACTCTTACCCCTGCAACCCGATTCTGGATAAGTGATTGAAGATTGAAGTTATCTGGGCCAATTGTGAGAATATCTTTTTTCTCAAGAGTTATGTTGAAGGAAATGATTTGACATCAGTCTTTAATGTCTGCTAGTCAGTTGACTAAATAGAACACGTAATTTAACATCACAGCACCACATTTAACATAACAACACCAGATATTATTTTAATGAATGGAAATAACATTTAAAGCAACTGAGTGAGTTACATCCTGGTAAGACCTAAGGGAGTTGTCCTGTATGTATTTGAAAATAGTGTGGAGATTGTAGCCCACTAGATGTGCAGGCCCGAACCTCTAGTAATAATAAACGTCAAATATGTTGTAAAAACACCTGCATATCAGATCCAAATATGTGTCAGGGTCTGGTACTTTGTTCCTCATGTCTCCCAGGCCGTTTTCCTTTTAGAGCCATCTAAAGTATTTTTTTCGTTTTCTGGCTAAAATCTTTTTTTAATCATATTAAAAAAGTAGGAACTTTGATCTTACTACTAAAAACAATTTTAGCCAAAAAAAAGAGAAAAAAATACTTTAGATGGCTCTAAAAGGAAAACGGCCTGGAGACATGAGGACCAAAGTATCAGACCCTGACATATATGCCAATTCGCTGCAATATAGACTATTATGAACACTACTTAACTAATTCCAAATGCTGCAGTGAGTCTGTTCCAACAAAACATGTGAAAAATAGCAGATCTACAAGCTCATAGTGGCGCGCTATGAGCTTGTGCTATTTTTGAAAAATTGTGAAAGCGTGGTGCAGAATATTATGTTATTCTAGAAATTATTTAAAGATTATAAGTCCAGTATCTGTATTATGATGCTGTTAAAAACCCAACTGATTTCATATCTGCCAGAATTGTTATGAGACTATTTTTTGGATTTTTGTTTAATGAATGGCAATTTAGAAATGTAACTGTTAGGAAATGTTTTTTTTTTTTTCTTTAGAAGAGGCTGAACAAAAGCAGATCAAAATTAAATAACCATGGACGGATAACAGAAGATGGGGAGCTATTATAATCTAAACTGCCTCTAAAACATTTTCAAATGTGCAGTGTATAACATAAACCAGAAAAGAGAATGCTTTCTTGTGAGACTCAGTAATACATGAGATCAGTAATAAGGACTGGCATGAACTGGCTTAACCAATTAACCCCTATTATACTTAGTTGGTCTGGGGTCCCTCAGGGCTCTGCACTAGCTATGGTCCTTTTTTCTTATGCTCCTCTTTTCTCCTTACATAATAGCAGTTCTCTTTGACGTGACACATTGCACCTTTACTTGTTTCAGTCACAGTGTACATTAGTGAACATTCATACAGGTGCCTACAGAATAGAAAAAATGCCATGCTTAATTTTACTGTCTGGGTGTCCATGACTGTAGTGAATTTGGTACTGTATGCCCACGGCTTGGTTGACACTGGGAAAAAAGAATTTCATCTTCTATGACCCTGCATATAAGACCCCCATTTTTCAAGACTCGTAGGTGTAATTGATTGTCAAATAATATATTCCAAATATAAGACGACTCCATTTTTGGGGATACTTCCATTGGAAAAAGAACTGCTTTATATTCAAGTCAAGATTATTTATATAGCACATTTCACTCGACAAGGGAGAACCTAATGTGCTGACAGAATTACAGAACAGAAGAATACAAAAAAGTCAATGAATATATATAGAATATACGATAAATATAATATAATAGGAATAATATGTTCTAACTTTTTGGTTCTGGTTAAAACTCTCACAGACGCATTCTGAACTAACTGCAGTTTATGGAGAGCTTGCCTGGATGAACCAGCAAACACAGAATTGCAGTAATCCAGTCTGCTAGTGATCAAAGCATGAACCAATTTGTCACAGTCTGATTGAGATAGAAAACATCTAACCTTAGATGTTCCTTTAGTGGTCAAATGCACTCTTGGAAATAGAGGTAATGTGCTTTTGAAAGTTAGGTTTTTAAGTTTAAGTTTTTAACATGCTGACAGGGTTGAACTGATGGGGGAAGTAGCAGGGGATTAATTTGATTTCTTAGTTCATTAGGACCCATTAATATTTCAGTTTTGTCGCCGTTTCGTTTTAAGAAATTGTTAGTCATCCATTCTTTAATATCAGAGATGCAGTGTAGCAGGTCTGTGACTGAATTGAGATTGTTAGAAGGGACAGAAATGTATAATTGGGTATTGTCGTCATAGGATTGATAAGAAATGTTGTACTGTTTAATGATGGTTGTAGTGTTCCTAAAACTTTTTTTTTTCTCTCTCCAGGCCAATAGGGTACTAAGTTCTGTAAGATGTTGTTATGCTGAACCTGAAGCCATGTGTTCCTCCACCTTACGTTACACCTACGATAAATTCTCAATATTATATATTCTAAGTGTATGTTTATCATACAGTACATAACGTAAACATACATTATATATCACCTAAGGCTGTGGGTTATGAACTATTTTAGTAATCGGTTAATTGGATCATCAACTAATTCTTTGCTATTTATTATGGATTTTTTCCAACTTAACCATCATTTTTCCAGTGGTATAGTGTCACTAAACTAAAGAGCAGTGATCCTTCTCTTCCATCACAATCTGATGATAGTTGACATGCACATTTGGGTTCAGAAGAGTACTACTGACATACTGTATGTTGATATTCTTTAATCAAATGTTATGCAGTCAGAATGAGCCTAGATATACTGTATCAATTCTTAAGGTGGTAGCTAAAATAAAAGTGTCATAATCCGGTGAATCGATTAATCGTTTAACTTATCGGCCGATGTATCGGTTATGAAAGTTGTTAGTTGCAGCCCTAACATCGCCACTGCTCGTACACTACAGCATATACATGGGCACACACTTTTCACCCTCACCGCCGCGACTCTGTGCGCACGTGTTAAGCAACGCATCAGGGACACGCAGGCGTGACGGGGACGAGCCAGAAACTCCTGCGTGTTGGCGGTACTACGTGCATGGCAACACAGACGCAGTGTGCCAGCGTGCCACGCCGCGGCCGGCCGTCCGTTTTCTCTCTTTGGTGTTGTAAGGCGAGAGATGTAGAGGTTTGAAAGTACATTAATTTCATGCATATTGCATCCTAATGTGCTGCAGCCACGACGCCAAATCAGACCTCTGATGTGTAGCCTGACTCAAAAAGAATGCTCCAAAGTGAAGCGTGAGGAGCCTGTGTATTGGGCGTGTTATGTACCTGCATGTGCAGCTTCCAGCCCCCTCGTCTAACACACAGAGACACGCACACACATACCGGTGTTACTACATTTGTGAGGACTTGAATGTTTTAGGACAGCGGTTTTCACCCTTTTTTTATACCAGGGCCCACTATTTATTCTGCATTTGAGCCACGGACCACCGTTTAAAGTCATTTTAGCCCCACCGACACCGACCCCAAAACTAAAGATTTCGTTTGTTTTTCTCCACAATTCCATGCTTTGGATTTTAAAAACAAAACAGGCAAACATAGTTCAAAAATGACTATTCTTCTTTCTCTAGTTATGTAGACTTGGGCTAATTCAGATGATATAATATTTTAACTCTTGAGAGCGTAAACATAAAACCAAATGGACCGGCAAGGATCCATTTGGTTTCATTTTTACGCTTTCAAGAGTTACATTTGGTTAACCATCTTTCCATCATGTAGCCTGTGGACCACCTGGAACCCTCTCAAGGACCACTGGTGGTCCCCGGACCACCGGTTGAAAACCACTGTTTTAGGATCGTGCTTTATGATTCCCCTTTTTTACCCCTTATAAGCCTCAGATAATAAGACCCAGACTCATCAACGTGTCCTGTCCATAAATGTGACCATGGCAAAGACCTGGTCTTGTTTGTCGAACATTTGTGGAGATTTTCTGTTATTTTGATCAGAGAGACCCAATTACCTTCTTGAAAATATGTATAACACTGATTTACTACAACACTATGTCACATTATCAAGTCCACTAGTATTAGTGGTTTTCAAGCATTTTTTGTTCGCAAGGAGTCTAAGTGTCTTAATCCTACACTAAAACCAACCTGAATCTTTTTTCTTGTAAGAAGAACTTGGCTAATATATTGTTAACCACAATGCGACCATTTATCTTGTCCTCACAATGTCTATATCTCTAATTCTACTGTACATTTGGAGAGCTCACAAGTATAGCAGTACACACACACACACACACACACACACACACACACACACACACACACTCTCACACACACACACACACACACACACACACACACACACACACACACACACACACACACACACACACACACACACACACACACACACACACACCATCACCAGCTTTTCTCCCCAGACGCTGCTGTCTGTCTGTCTGTCTGCCTATGAGGCATTCCATTAAGAGTCTCAGACATTGAAATTGAGAATTTGTGAAATCTCATTTATGTTTATCATGAATTAAAAAACGGTATTGTTGGCAGCCAATCCTCTTACAGTAAGCAGTTTTGGGAGACAGGCATGGCAGAGTTATCTCCCTCGACCGTGCACCCGCCACGCTGTGAGGAAGGGAAGATGTGTGTGTGTGTGTGTGTGTGTGTGTGTGTGTGTGTATGTGTGTTTGTGTGTGTGTGTGTGTGGGGGGGGGGGGGGGGGGGGGTGCACACTTCAAATGTGACCTAAATAAAGGTGCTGCTGTTCCATTGTTATTCATAAATTGTCCTACAGTGCATTTATGCAGGCTGTAGACAGGTACAGTATGCCTCTCTCTCATATAAAAGACTTAACAGCCCAATACTGGTCCAATGGAATTCCTCTTAGTTTCTGCTGCACCTGCTGCTGTGAGATCTATAACGGGTTTTCAACCAGTGGTCCGGGGGATCACCATTGGTCCTCCTAGAGAGTGTTCCAGGTGGTCCCCAGGCTAAATGATGGAAAGTTGGTTAATCAGGTGTAACTCTTTGAGAGCGTAAAAATGAAACCAAATGGACCCTTGTGGATCCGCGGGAATAATTAGCTGATTTTGATCCCAATACACTCTCACGAGTTAAAATGTTCATCATCTGAAGTTTAGACTAGCATGACTAGAACATGTAGCAAGATTAATGGTCATTATTGATCTGTATGTTTGACTGTCTTGTTTTCTCCAAAATCCAACCTGGAATTGTGGACAAAAGAAAAAGAAGTATTTGGGGCCTCCGTGGCTCAAATTCTGAATAAATAGGGGGCCCTGGTATGAAAAAGGTTGAGAACCATCTATAATATTTTATAATTTGTTAATGGTGGTTTGTTTCTCTTTCTCACTGTCTCCCACCTACCCCCCCCCCCCCCCCCCCCCCCCCCCCCCCCCCCCCCCCCCCCCCCCCACACACACACACATACGCACACAACCCCCCCACCCCTCCCCCACCCCAACAGGCTTCCACGCCATACAGCCTGGAATCGGAGTCTTTGGGGATGGAGTGTATGATCTCTGGAAGTGCCTCTCCAACGCTGGCAATCAACACTGTGACTAACAAGGTACTCACAACACCCAGCTCCACTTCCCAGCACACACCTGGTTACACCAGCTGCACCTTGACCCCGCCCACTTCTCCAACCACCTACAGCACTGTTCCCTACAGAGAGACATGCTCACACACACTCGCGTGTGTGTCTGTGTGTGTGCACCGAAAGGCCACAAAAACAACACACTTGCATGCCTAAAGCTTTGTGTGCAGTGCAGCCCACACCGAAAACGCTCCAAGTCCTATCTGCACTGCAGCACCTTCTCAGCCAAGGCAGATTTTAGTTTTTTCCTTTCTGCTGCAGCGGGCGGGCGGCATGCTTTCTTTTTTTTTCCAGTCGTCGTGATCCACCTGGCAACGTGACGCCTGTCTGTGCCGACACTTCTTTTTTTCGGTTTGCAACCAGATAGATACAGATACAGACACACACCCTGGCACACCTGCAACAGGATACTCCCTGATACTACTACTACCCTCATGGGAGCTCTCTCTCTCTCTCTCACCGTTGTGGGAGATGAAACTTGTAGTCCTGTAACTATAATGCTGCTCTGGTGTCGACAGGACTCCACCGTGCTACTACGCCCCTATCAATCATACATGCACACCACAGTGATGCCATCCATACAGGTGGGTGTGCCCCCTCTGTCGATCACAACCCTCCCGGTGCTATGGGTGAAAAGCACCTCTTTCCGTCGTAACCCTCCTGGTGCTATGGGTGAAAAGCACCTCTTTCCGTCGTAAGTAACGCCAACATCGCTGCACGTGGTGTGGGCGCCCTCTTGTCAATCTCTGCGCTACTACAGGTGATCCTTGTCAATTAGTGTAACGCTGTGGTGCTACAGGTGATGCACGCCTGTTGAGCATAAAACCGCAGCGCTGCGGGCAAGTTCGGATGTTAACTGTAACATCCGGGCGGCGGGCGCTACGGGTGAGAGCCCCTGTCGATCATATAACAACATGGTGATAGAGGGTGAGGGCCTTGTTTCATACCACCATAGTGCTACAGGTGAGGGGCCTTGTCTCATAACACCATAGTGCAGTGGTTTTCAACCAGTGGTCCTTGAGAGGGTTCCAGCTGGTCCCCAGTTAAATGATGCAAAGTGAGGTGTTAACCCATTTAACCTAAGTTTTCTGAAAAATGTCAAATATTTATATAGCAGCATTAAAAAAAACTTTTGATTACTGTACATACTGCACAGAATCCAAAAATGGATTAAAACATTCACCATCTAAATTAGCTCAAATCTACACGAATCTAACTAGAGAATGTAAAAGATTAATGGTCATTTTTGATCTATGTTTGCCTGTTTTGTTTCCGAAATCTAGCCTGGGATTGTGGACAAAACCAAAAGAAATCTTTAGTTTTGCGTTTGTGGGGTGAAAATGTCCTCAAATGGTGGTCTGTGGCTCAAATTCTGAATAAATAGTGGGCCCTGGTATGATAACACCATAGTGCTACAGGTGTGGGCCTTGTCTCATAACACCGTGGTGATCCAGGTGAGGGCCCTTGTCTCATAACACTGTGGCACTACAGGTGAGCGCACTTGTCGATCACAACACCGCAGAGCTTACAGGTGAGGGCCCCTGTCGACAACTCAGTCCCTCACCTGAAGCCCCCTTTTTTTCTTTTTCTAAAAGCCGAGAAAGAAGAAGCTACACGGACTGCTGCATAGAAATTTAAATAGGCTTTTTAACCTTAAGCCCTCATCCTCTGGGGCCCAATGGGGGCAGCAGCTCTCTACAGCCGCTAGAGTCGCTTATTCATATGCTGCAAGCTTTGGAGAAATAAATAAAAAAAATATATAACTGTCCTCTTAGAATGAACAGTGACGGTTCACGGGAAGGGGTGTGTGTGTGTGTGCGCACGTGCGTGTGTGTGGGAGGTCAGGGACACTGAAGTGCTGAGAATAGGAAGAGTATCTTAGTACTTACACTGTGTGTGTGTGTGTGTGTGGGGGGGGGGGGGGGGTGTTTGTGTGCGTGTGCGTGCACGTTTTCTATGTTGTGAGTGACAGCTGGCAAGAACCTCGATATGACGTTATAGATATGCGCCTTTCAATATGTAACCTTTACAAAAAGAATACCTTACAGTTTTACAGGACATACAGTATAAGTTTACACCTGGTAGTGGTGATATGTTATGATAATATTGCAGAAATACTTGCAATCTGGTAGGTCTACTACTGTACATGCAGCGACCAACTGACCACAACAAAGAAGTGCTCACTAAAGCATTAATTGTAGGGAATGTATTTTTTTTAAAGCTAAGCTTGGATGCCAAAAGCTTTATTTTTAACCTCAGTGTCTTGAACTGTGACTACTGCCATTCAGTCAAGTCATTTAATTTTCCAAATCACAGGAGTCAGTAGCAGACAAATGAACAATATAAACCACTTACTGTATGAACTTGTCAACTGTATCACTGTTGATAGGGGATTATGTATGCGAGTGTGCGTGTGTGTGCACGCACGTGCGACATGACTGTACAGTAGTATGTTTGTTTATGGAAAGTCAAAGTGTGTGTGTTTCTAAATTTGTTTCTTTTGTGTTTTTGTTGATTGTGACAAAAGCACTGTTGCCGTGGTGAAGTGAACAACGCAGGGGCGGATCTAGGCATGGGCATGGGGGGGCAATGCCTCCCTAAATACCCAGTCTGCCCCCCCAAACATGATGCCATGCAAAACAACCCAAGATATTTCAAATTAAAGTGCTTATATTTAAAATGATTTGAAACACTACTGCTGCTACGAACTAGAATTTTGGCACCACTAACCCAACAGCATTTCATCATTGAAAACAGAAAACTCTCTGAGTCAGACCTTCAGCTTTATGCATGCTGTGTGTCTGTTGCAACTTCAACAACTGATGTTATTATTGATTATTTTTCTCGACTAATAAAAGTCCTGTAACCGAAAATGGTATGGGTGCGGCTTCATCGCCCGTGGCGCGAAGCGGCATGGGCGACGCGGCATGGGCGAAATGGTATGGGCCGCTCCCATACCATTTTCTCTTGCCCCTCCAACATGTTCTCTTGCCCCCCCCCCCCCCCCAAATGGAACATGTTACATCCGCCCCTGGAACAACAGAGGACAAAAGTGTTATAGCAGAGAAGAAGACCTGAGGCCTGGCCTCTCCTCGGAGAGAGGGCTTGTTTCTCACTGTCTTGCACAGTAAACACAGTCCAGGCCACGCCTCTCTCAGTGCACTGTGCCAAGCCACAGGAATTCCCTCTCTCTGTTTTTCTCTCTCCCTCTTTCTGGGCTCCTCCGTTCCCGCCTTGCGTCGCCGACCAATGGGAGGCGGTGGCAGGAGGAGGCCTACTGAACCAGTGAGATTTTCTTTTCTTTTTTTTTCCCCTCTGCTGTCGGACATTCCTCGGAAGATTCTCCCCCCTCACCCCCCCTTCTTTCTTGCAGCCATTCTCACGTAGACTTTTTTTCTTTCCTTTTTTCCTCTACACACAGGCTTGTTTTCGGAGGCAGCCCCGTGCTTAACGTTGCCGTGAATGAGATGAAAGTCTACTGGCACTGTAGTGCGATGATGAAGGCGAAGATGGGCGTGGGGTGGGAGGGGGTGGGAAGGAAGTGTGTTTGCTGAGGGATAGCCTGGTCTTTTCTGCCATCTTAACCACTTAAGCCCTATTTTATTCTGAGGATGTTCCATAAATAGATGATCCCACATCATTGTGTTAGCTTGTAGATGGGCATATTTTCAAACCAAAAACCCAAAAATCCCCAAGTGGAAGCATCTTGAACATTTTTTGAAAGATTGTCTTATCATGATGACATGAACAAAAAAAGGGGATGCTAGAGAGAGTTCATGTGGTTGACTGACTTATACTTTGTCACACTTGCCAGACGGACCTCCTAGTGTAAAAATAAGTTATTTTCAGAAAGTCGTTACTGTTGCACAACAATTTCTTTTAAATTCGGCATCGTCCCTCGCGCCTCTCTCTCTTTCTCGCTCTTGTCTGTTGAATCCTCTGAGCTCGGCTTCCGCCGAACACTGGCTGCCATTGTTGGAGACACCTGGGCCAATCTCGCTTTGATTTCATAATCCATGTCTCATGCTACAGATTAGGCCTCCGTGTAAAAGACACCTCTGGCTTTTTACTCGATTCACTGCTAAGAATAGCAACAGCCACTGCTCACTCGCCTGCTAACTAACACCGTACATAGTATTTACCGTGGAGGGGATTCTGCCTGTGCGAGCATGCTTTTTGCCAGTATGCATGCATGCATGCATGCTTGCGTCTTCCTGTGTGTGTGTGTGTGTGTGTGTGTGTGTGTGTAGTCTGTGAGCGTGATGCATACATACAGTACACTTGGGAGCGCGGGTGGCAGGCGTACATGTGGACATGGGCATGTGTCATATGTTTGTGCTTGCCCGCCGCGTACGTGGGTGACTGGGTGAGACATGACTGGGGTGTTCAATCTGGGCATGTTGTGTGCACGCTCAAGTGGGCGTCTTCACCGTAGGGTCTTCTATATACGCAAGAGCGAAAAACCGCAGAGCGAGCGGGGAGTTTTTTTTTTTTTTTTTTTGACACGATCACACTTTATGGATGAGGGCGGCTACTAAAAATAGTTTTTTTGCGGTGGGTGACTTACGGCTAAAACCCCCCCTTTTTATGAGTTCATTACACATAACATTTATACTTCTGCGTGCCGCTGTTTTTGATTAGCATTCGCCGGGGTTGATTTTCAGACTGTATGTGCCTGAGCCCTCGGTCGTAGCTGCTCATTGAGTTCCCCCCTTCACGCTAATGAACACTGGAGCCAAGCCCGCACGGAGTGGTGGAAGGCTACAGTCGACTAATGAGCTTCTCTTACCCTGCCACATCACATGCACACTCAAACATACTTCTTTTGCTTTTGCCCCATCCCCCATCCTCCTCCCTTACACAACAACATTGACTGGATCCCAGCATTCTCCACCAGGGACGGATCTACAGTAGGCATGGGAGGGTAATGCTCCCCTAAATGCCCAGACTGCCCCACCAAACACGATGGCATGCAAAACAACCCAAGATATTTCAAATTCAAGTGCTTGTATTTAAAATGATTTGCAACACTACCACTGCTACTAACTACCATTGTGGTGGCACTAAATCAACACCATTTCACCATTGAAAACAGAAAACTCTCTGAGTCAGATCTTTAGCTTCATGCATGCTGCGTGTCTGTTGCAACTTCAACAACAACTGATGTTATTATTGATGTTTTACTTGCCTAATAAAAGTCCTGTAACCGAAAATGGTATGGGTGCGACTTCTTCTCCCGTGGCGCGAAGCAACACAGGCGATGAAGCTGCCCCCATACCATTTCTCCTGTCCCCCCAGTTGGGAAATGTTAAAATGTTACATCCGCCCCTGTTCTCCACTATCTTTTTTTTTGTTGTTGTTGTAGTTTTGTGAATTCACTGTCTTATATCGGAGTGCTGTGAGCAGCAGCCACCAGCCCATTTCCCCTCTATTATTACCATGGTGTGATTGGATGCCCCGGCTGGCTGGCTGGCTGGCTGGCTGGCTGGCTGGCTGGCTGGCTGGCTGGCTGGCTGGCTGGCATGGCGTGTGAGTGTCCGGCTGGCCGGTGAGCCTGCCTGCTAATCATCCGCTCAATCACGTTCAGAGGAGGGAAGTCGGACCGTCTGGCTTTGCCAGTGTCCCCGTTGCCTGGGCAGCGGCAGCAGCAGCAGCAGGCTGTAGCCTTAGCAGCAACCACAGGCCTTCGCTATAGCGGCTGCAGCAGCAGCAGCACCGGTGGCCTGCCTTTGACACCCTGGGTTAGACCGGGTCACGCTCGAAACCAGTGCTTCTTCTTAAAGCGTTTTCATGTATGTCAAGGACACCCGTTTGGCTGCCAAATCCCCCTGAGAAAACCAATCCAATATCTACAGGCTCACGGCAACATTGTGAGCTTCTGTTTCCATCAAACTCTTGCCTATTAATATTATTATTATTGCCATGCCGAGGAACAAGGAGGCTAGAGTTCATGTGGTTAATCGCCTGAGGGCTACTGTTGCTGCTGCTGCTGCATTATTGTGCTGATCACAGAACCTGGCCTGTTCTGCTCAGCACGATGAGCTGCAGGCACGCTCGGCCAAGGACAGACGGACAGACAGACAGTGTACAGTCACACACCGCCATCGCTGCCATTCCACTCATCCTGGCTCTCTCATCGCAGGAAAATAACCCTCCACACATGATGTGCCTATTCTCTATGGAGCTCATTATATTAATTAATCCAGGTTGTTCTTCTTCCTATTGTCTTAATTTTGTGAGACACTGTATTTTATTTAGGGAACGGGGAAAGGAGAGGGCTGATCCTGTTTAGTGGCGTAATTAACATTGTTGTTTTGATGCGCTTCGGATGTTACCGTCATTTTTTCTTTATTTCTTTCTTTCTTTTTTCCATCACAAGCTAATATTGAAAGGTCAGTGTCATCGGGTGCAACCGAAGAAGACCTTTGTTTCGAGCTGTCCTGATCCGATTTGCACTCCTCCAGCAGATGTGTCTGACACCGCCGCTCGTGTGACCTTTTGGTTCATGGGGTGCATCTCACCCCACTAACCTAACGTTGTTCAGCAGTGACTGTATGTCTGTTCAGCCTCATGTGCTATACTGTAGGTCTCCCATACACCATGTATGTCACACTTCTCAGGAAGAAAAGAAAAAGGGAAAAAAATAAAATACACTCCACTGCCACTGCCAGCCATTACGGCAAGTTGATTCATGCGCTACGCACTCATGCAGAGGCATTAAATTCCCATACCCAATTACGTTGGTTAAGTATAGCCCAATGTTGCATTCCTAACTGTTTTTTTTAACCCCTCCCCAATCCATTATTCCACAAAAATGCTGACATACTATCAATATGTTAATGACTGTAAAAGGCATAGAACATGCTTATTATTGCCTATTTGCGTGCGTGCGTGCGTGTGTGTGTGTGTGTGTGTGTGTGTGTGTGTGTATGCATGCGTGCGCACACATACTTTGAAGTGCATGTGTGCAGCATACCAGGGGATTGACACTGGCTGCACAAAAAAGTGTTGGTGCATATTATGTGTATGCGTCTGTTTTGAAGTTGCACCTTTAGTGTGTGTGTGCGTGCGCGTGCGCGTGTGTGTGCATGTCTAATGGAGGCATTTTTGTTGTGTATTTCAGGTGGCGTTGTACAACACGGACCAGGAAGGCAGCGACAGCCCGAGAAGCAGCCTTAACAACAGCTTGTCTGACCAGAGTCTGGCCTCCGTCAATCTGAACAGTGTGGGCAGCGTGCACAGCTACACGCCGGTGAGACCATGGACCACTCTGGATGCTACCGTAGAATCGCATAACATCCATATTTTATTGACGCGGTGATATGATACTGTATCTGTGTGGTATAGGTTTTTCGTCTTATCGTCTCACAGTGCAATATTAGAGATTATAGATATTTGGTCAAAAAGCATCGTGATATTTGATTTTTTTTTTTTTTTTTGGTCCGTCGCAGCCCAGCCCTACATACATTCATTTAAAGCAGGAGCAGCTAATTTGCCAGTAACCCAAATGCAATTTACACGATCCATTCTGCAGGCAATATGCTAGCCAAGAACTGCTATTACGTTGCAAAGGCCCCAGGAGGGTCTGCTCTGCTCAGATGGAGTCAGCCATAGACGGCAAGCAGACCAAGGGATCAGGGCGGGCCTGCATCGGAGTGCAACATCAGAGGGGGGTGGGTGTGTGGGGGGGGGGGGGGTCTAAGGGAAACGGAGCGATGCACACGCTCCTGGAAGCCAGACAAAGAGAAGAGCTGCCTCTGATGTCCTCCCACCAGAGATGCCCCCTCTTTGGTGTGGTCCACCCGCATCCTAGAGTGCTCTCTGCTCCAGGCGCTGGGCATCGATCGGCCCAGCCTGATGGATGTGCTCTCTCTCAGCAGCAGAAGCGGCAGGCTCACAGCAGACACTCAGGCTTTATTATTGCCTCTTCACTCCACCAAGCCAGACTGTAGCCCTGCACTTAGACAGTCTGCCCACATCCAGGGCTGGAAAACGTGCCAAGAAGATAGAAAATGGGCATGTGCCGTCGTCTTCTTCTTCTTCCCGTAGTACTGGGCAAGGTGAAGGCGGTTTTCGCGAAATCGTTGGCGGTTTTGACATCACTGCTTTGCCCATGGAAGATCTGATATAACTGACCCTTTTTATCGCTAGAGGGGAATGCTTTTCTTGCATTTGCCCGCTCGCACTAGAGCCTAGTGCATGGTAATATTGATCACCCACACACAAATTCATGCGTAAATGGATGCTTATTTGTACAAAGTGTTGATATTGATTTTGTTTTAAATACATTTTGCTAGGCCACCTGAGTATTGACTCGTGTCCATTTGAGTTGTTCTCTTAATACAATGTGAGCCGAGACAGCGAGAGCTGCATGAACCCATTATTGTCAATGTCCTGCCAATGTTCCTCACAAGAGTTTGAGTTACTGTCACTCACCTCTTTCGGCAAGCGACAAGGTTCACATTTTGTTCCTTTAAAAGACTGCTTCAGACCATTGCGTTGCTTGGAAGCATTACTTTGTGGTTCTACCGGTATGTTTCCTTTAGTAGTATGTACAATATGTGCTCATATCTCAGCTGAAATAAATCCACCCGTGTTTAAATGGCAATTACATTACTATTTATTTATTAGTGGCACTCGCTCCCAGCAGTCTGTAGGGCACTGTAGTAGCCTTATTTGATTTAGAAAACACATGATTTATGGGTTCTAATCAGTGTTTTGACTGACTGGAGGAAATAGAAACTCACTCCCTTGGAACTCCTCATTCCCTGTATGACTTATTGTTGAGTACCTTTGCTTATAGTATAGTTATGTTATTGCAGATGAATGTTGGTTATCATTATACACAGGTTTTGTTCACCTACAGTATGTTATGTATTTGTAGTTGGACATCATACTTGAGATAATCTTGAGACCGACAAAGTCCTTCCATATTATCCCTGGACCTATTGTAACTCCCTAGAGTGGTACCCCCTCGCACTGTTCTTGTGGTACCTCTACATCACAAAATCCATTCATGAATTCAGCCTGGGGCTCTGGGCCCAGCCCGCCCCGGTCGTGGCTTCTACATTGCCCAGCCGTTCTATGAGCCTGATCCTAATCACTTTGTAACACTTAATTCCTCTCTTTGCACTCTACTTACTTACTTACTGTACTATAATGCGAACAGAGTTGTTTGTTTACTCGGGTTCATGCCATTTACTTGGGTATTACATTTTGTACGATAAGAGCCTCTGCTAAATGCACACATGGAATATGGAAATGTAGGATTTTAATATACACCAATTTGACGAAGGAATTAAAGAAGCCCCCGCTCATCTGCTGAAACCTTTCGTTGAAGTGCTCGAGTCACAAAAGTAGACCAATAGAAAAAACAAATAAAGGGAGGATCTGTGCACGATCAATGTATTGCTGCAAGCTTTCAGTCTACTGAGCTGCAAGCTTTCAGTCTCCTTCAGGCAACCTGAAGGAGGCCAGTAGACCGAAAGTAGCAGTAGTAACGGTAGACTCTGGGCATGTCGTCATCATAGTTGTTGCGTTGGGCACTTGCAAATCTGTGAAAATAGTCAATCCCCAAGTTCGAAGCGCATCGCAGCGCGTCATACAGTATATTCATGTAGTGAAAATATCAGATGTACGAGCTTGCAATGACTGGCGGGGTGACACGGCCTGTCGCAAGCTGGTAGATCATCTACTTTTGCTAATTTTGTACACCACCGTTGTAGAAGTGATTTATGAGGGTCATTTTGTCGATTTCAGTCAAAAACAAATCTATTCGTCTTTTTGTGTTGATTCATTGCTTTACAGACCACACTGCTTCTCTGTTATTTGATCTTAGCACTCAACTGATAAATCTTAGTTTCAGTTGAGTGCTCAGCCCTAGTTAAACGTCGGCATGGCCTGCTTTACACGCTGCTTCAACCTGCCTCTTGTCATTCTTTAGGTGACCAGTCACCCGGAGCCTGTGTCCCAGCCCATGGGTCTGCAGCAGCCCCCGCAGCCCCAGTACAACATGCCAGAGAGGGACAAGCAGCTCCTGTTCTCTGACTTTGAAGATCTCAGTGCCTCCTTCCGCAGCCTTTACAAGTCTGTCTTTGAGCAGTCCTTCAGCCAACAGGGTGAGTGTCCTTAATACCCGTACGAGTTGAGAGAAGAGAGAGACGTGCCACGGCTGCCTCTCTTTTTATTGAGGGGAACATGCTGGAACTGGATTACTGACGGCATGAGTTCCGTCCGTCTAATGCCGGTGCGGTCTTAGCAGCTGGAGTCTTTAGGCACTAATTAAGTTTGCCGGGTTCAATGAGTAGTTATTCAATAGGCTCAGGCTGGGCCTGCAGTGCAAATCTATATAGGGTATTTACATGGTTGGTGGACACCCCCGCATGGACCGGCTCATTCCAAGCCGCACACTCAGAGTTCATGTCTCTAATATTTTAGTTGTGATGTGTAGGGGTGGTGGGGGGGGACTGCAGATAATAAATTGTTCCCTTAGAATGAATGTGTAATTCATTCTGTTTTCAGTTTTTTTGCTCTGCGTGAAATCCATCCAGGCCCGTCGTGTGTAAAATTATTATTTTTCTGCATCTAGGCTGCATTTCATTAGATGAGTAAAAGAGGTCACATCCCGCTTCAAACCTCAGTAAATCTGCTAGATTGCTGTTCATTTTTCATATCGATGGTGAATTCATATGATGATATTATATTGCATAGGGCTGGCGGGGTGAGCGTGGCTTTTTCCAAAAGCCAGCCAGTCCATTTCAGACCTAAATGCTTTTTTGTTTGTAATCTGATTGACTGATAACCAAAGAGCACTTGACAAGCGGTTTACGACCAAAGTAGACAAAGCCTTCCTTGTATAACCTACTTTCACAAATCAAATGTATTTCATGCTAATGTTTTTCAAAGTATTTCTCTCCCGCTTTAATCTATAATCTACGTTTCATCAGTTGAAAGTTGTTGTATTTTTATGTGCATAAAAGTACAAAAAAAAAATCTCTTAGTCAGACAAGCCCTAGCAATTAAAAAGCGTAAATAATCGAGCGGGAGGATTTCACACTCTGCCGCCATAGACAGTGAGCTAATTCACTGGCTTTGATAATAGGTAATGAGCTCGCATTATTATTCTGGGGCTGCGTTAATTGCTTTCTGTATTTCCCCAGTTGGACAATAGGCTTTCTGTGCTGATAAGAGATGCACCTTTGTCACCCCTGCAGTGAGTGTTACGTGCCGATTGCGGAGGTTGCGGGGCTGGAGTCAGCTCTAAAAGCACTCCAGTGAAATAGGTTTACCGTGCCAAACCCATGAAGGACAGGCCCTCTTAAGACCTCCCTCCCCCCCATACATGCAAATGATTGCTGCTGGCTTTGCAGATGTTCGTTCTAGCAGCAGCAGCCGTTGCTTGTTCAGAAAACGGCATTGATACAATGCGATTGTCAAACGCGGAGTTGTTGTTCTCTATCTGGAGAGGAGAGACGGAGGCTGTGGCTAAGCCATGTGAACCTCACAGACACAAGTGATGCTGAGTCATTCCCCCGAACTACGTACCACAAAATGGCAGCTGGTGTGTCTCAGGGGAAAGGGGCTCCTTAACCACATGAGTCCTCGCATCCCCTAACGCTAGAATTCATCTGGTTTTGGCATTCAGGAGTTTGTAGATTTGTAAGAATGGCTTTTATTTTTAATGGCGAATATACTGTATTTTGTGTCGAGGAAAGAAAGGAGGGGGGCCTAGTATAGATCCCTTGGGGCACTTCAGTCAACTAAAGCACTGTATTTAGGGTACAAGTGAAGTCCTCATCCTTTCTTGGAGGACATGAACGCACATTCAGAAGTAGTGATTACTTTTACATGTGGATCTCCTTCCTTCCTTTCCCTTTTTCTCTCGTGCACTGAAAATGTGTCTCCCCACTCTGGCCTACAGTAACTGTGTATGTGTGCGTGTTCTTTTGTGCCACAGGTCTGATGGGCATTCCCACGGACTCTTCCCAGCAGACGCACACCTCCTGCTCCTATCAGCATTCTCCCAGCGGCGCCATCAGCACCCAGAACAGCCTGTCCAACAACCACCCCAACAACCACCCCAACAGCCACTCCGGCGGCGGCGGCCAGGTGCCCCTGTCCCACCCCGCGCAGCAGCAGCAGCAGCAGGCGCACCCCGGCCACGGCTCCCCACACACGCAGCACCTCCCCCCGCAGCACGCCGGCCCGCACAGCCAGCACGGCCAGCAGCAGCAGCAGCAGCACAGCCAACACAGCCAACACGCCCAGCAGCAGCACAGCCAACACCAACAGCACCCGCAGCAACACTCCCAGCACCCGCAGCAGCAGCAGCACCACGGGCAGCACCCGTCGCAACAGCACCCGTCCCACGGCCAGCACGCGGGGCCGCCGCACCCGGGGCAGCACGCGCAGCACAGCCAACACCCCTCCCAGCACGGGCAGCAGCAACACCCGAGCCTCTCTCACCAGCCCCATCCTGCCCAGCAACAGATGGCCTGCCCAGGTAAGGCCACCAGGCGCTCACAACACACCCTCCAGACACTCCCCCCGTTCAGGCCAGCCTTCAGCATCACATTTGTTTTCCCTCGTCCTCCTCTTCCTGTTTCACCTCCTCTGCACCGCCTCCATCTCAACCACCTTACCACCCTCTTTCTCTCACCTTGTTCTTCTTTCAAACACACACACACTCCACACACAAACACACATAAGCCCTGCTAGGAATACACAAACAACCCTGTTAGTGGCATTTGGATTGGGTTGGGGGGATCAGTGCGGATCATTTGCTGTGCGTGACGGTATTGAGTTCTGATCTTGGACGCTGAACAGTAAATCATCATCTGATTTATGCTGGGGATTTTTTTTCCTTGTAATGAGAACAAAGCAATGCTGCATTCAGAGGCGGAGGGAGAGCTTTTTTGCGGGGTCAACTGGCTCCTCCTGGTGGCCAAAACTCTGTACTATTTTCTGAGAGGCTTCTGGGAGGCTGATGAGCTTTGCTTGCTGCATTTGCCTACATGTTGTTTGTAGATGTTTTTTTTTACGAAGGATCCTGTGCTATTAAAACTAAACTAAACCAATGTGTGCGCCTGCAGGTCTGCCCTCTGACTGGTACCCCAATCTGGATGCACTGAAAGAAAGCTGCCGTATCGCCAGCAGCTATAATTGGGCTGACGTTGACCTGTCACCTTTCCAAGGTACCGTTTGGAAAGTAGTCATGCGTGTTGCTGCATTTATGGACAAGTGCACAAACACACACCCAATATATGATCACGATGGACTTGGCTAAAAAATAAATAAGAAAGAAATAAGAACATAGGATTGTCTCTTTTTTTATCGTAATTGCTTTTGTCTATCAGCTGTTTTCAAAATTGTTGGAACCAATAAATAAAAAAGGCATTGGGAGCTAGAAGCTGATATTGTGCACTGTACTGCACTGCACCGGCTTTTGATTGAGTGCTGAAGGGTCGACACTGTAGTGTTGATTAAGAGTTTAATTAAAAGCAGCTCTTCAATTACGTAACTGTGCTTTCAAGTTTAATTACCAAACCATCAAGCTCAGCAGGTCACTTTATCCAATTACAGTATGCTGTAGGTTTGCAAGGTAGAATGTTTTAAGATATTGCCCACAAGAGGCTACTGTACAATATCTATAAAGTGTGTCTATATTAGCCTCTCCTTTTCTGGATTCTGCAGGGTACATTTTCGTGGCAAATTTTTAACCGTGTGTGTGTGCGTGTGTTTGTGTGTGTATGTCTGTGTGTGCGTGTGTGCGTACCCCAGGACTGAAGGAGAGTATGAGACAAGCGGAGCTGAACAACTGGTCCCTGGAACCCACCCAGATCGCGGACCTCTGCTCGTCGATTAATCAGTTCTTTGCTCGCACTGGCGTGATCCACCCACAGGGGGCGGTGCAACCCTCTGTATGCCATGGCCCCATGCACCCCAACAAGCCCAGCCAGCACGTCAACACAGGTGTGCCTCACTGCCCACAATGCTGGACTTTATCAGTACTCCTATTGTGATTGTATTTAGATCAGTGGTTTTCAACCAGTGGGCCGCGGACCACCAGTGGTCCTTGAGAGGGTGCCGGGTGGTCCTCAGCTAAATGAGGGAAAAGTTGGTTAACCAGATGTAACTCTTTGAGAGCGTAAAACATGAAACCAAATGGACCCGCAAGGGTCCATTTGGTTTAATGTTTTAAAACCAAATGGTTTAATGTTTTAAAACCAAATGGTTTCATGTTTTACGCTCATGTCTACACAACTAGAATGTAGAAGAATGGTCATCTTGTTCTATGTTTGTCTTTTTTGTTTCCAAAATCTAGCCTGGTATTCTGGACAAAAGGCAAAAGCAAAAATATTTAGTTTTGGGTCTTTGGGGCTAAAATGTCATGTCATGGTGGTCCGTGGCTCAAATGCTGAATAAATAGTGGTACTAAAATGGTTGTAAACCACTGATTTAGATGTTGACTACTTGCCCATTGGTGTTCCCCAATGGTGGATATCTTCCAATCCATGGTAATAACGTAGGGGCGTTTCTCGTTTTGTTTTCTTCTCAGGGAATCTCTACATGGACTCGAGACAAAGCTTGTCGATGATGGGACCCCCGGGATACCCCCACATGCCCCCCATGAGCAGTGCAGGACCCACCATGACAGGTAATGAGACACGCAGTTATTAATGTAATGCAGTACATATTAAAATAACCCGGCCTAAATACATGCTAATGATGTGTATGCACTTCCTGGGAATCAAGGATTTAGGCATTTCGCAGACGCTCTTAATCCAGAGCGACTTACAATAGTAAATGTTTACAATTCAATCAAAATTTACAATACACTTTACAATTATACAATGTAAGCACTAAAACATTGTAATACGTTAGGCATCAATACTATAATTAAGGAGTTGTCTGTCTGAATGTCTGAATGTCTGAATGTCTGAATGTCTGAATGTCTGAAGCGAGCATAACTCATCACTGGCTGCACCGATCACTATGATTTTTCACACAGTCATTGATCATAACATTAGGAAGAGACTGAGGAAGCCCTTTTTTCAAATTAACAAATTGTTGATTAATAATGAATTTATTGGTGAATTAAATTTCCCCATTCGCTTAACATTGGCAATTCCCTTTTCGGCCACAGGGGGTAATGCAAATACCAACACACACACACACACACACACACACACACACACACACACACACACACACACACACACACACACACACACACACACACACACACACACACACACACACACACACACACTTTATGACTGGCCATTGCAGTGTCTGTGCCTGTGCATTAAAGCAATCCTTCATCAAATCCTTCATCACATAATGTGATGAAGGATTCACATTACCCACACAGTGAGTACATCATTTGGTGTTCATATATTCACAACGTGTAATACGTTAGGCATCCTATATAAGTCATTGCAGCAAGTACTGTGGGTTGGTATACAAGTGCTATGGGCTGAGATGGAGATGAAGAGGTGTGTTTTCAGACTGCGGCGGAAGATAGGTAGTGACTCTGTGGTTCTGATTGCAGTGGGAAGTATTGACCAACAAGACAATGTTGTTGGCAATATCTTAATTTCTGAATTCAGTATGCATCTTATTTGCAATATAAATCCTTCTAGAGAGACTTTAGGTATACCAGCTTTATTTTGAATAATTCTCTGGCAAAAAAAAATGTTTCAAGAGTGTCAAATGTAAAACACGACCAGCTTCATTGTGACCAGCTCTGCAGTGAAATTGCTTTTATTTTCTACAAGCACCAGTAAAGCAAATGTTATTTCAACAACTCTACAACGTGGCACGTTGTGAGCTTGCAGATCAGAAATGTCAGCCAAGTGTTTAAGACGGTGGTTAACTCTTGTTATGTATTCTCCTCGTAGGACACCATGCGCAGATGAACCAGCAGCACATGATCCCGTCTAGAAACTTCCAGATGCATCGTATGCCAGCCGACGACATCCAGGATGACTTTGACTGGGACTCCATTGTCTAGACCCCCACCTCCACCCCCCCAGAATACCTCCCCTTTGAAAAGAGGAGGCGAGCAACGGGTGGGAGCAGCAGGGTGAGAGGAGGTGCTGAAGCTGAGCTGACCTGGCCTGCAGGGAGGGAGAAGAAGAGAGACGGGACGGCGGCCATCGCGGGAGGGATATCGGAAGGACATATGACACTCTTTTGGGAGACAGAGAGAGACGGACAAGACTTGTTGGTCCTGACATTTTTACAAACAAAAAACGAAACCGTACAAAAAAAAAGAAAGAAGACGTGGGAAAAAAAGATTTTACTTTGAAGACAATCATATTTAGTCGGACATATTTTAAGTGATGGCTCACGTTCTTGTCGGGAGACAAGTGGCACACATTCATGTCCAAACCACATGTTCCTCAACACCTCAGCCGGCTCCCCTGTCCCCGTCCCCAGCCAGCAGCAGCCTCCTAGCGCCTCGCCCACCCATCTCGCTCTATAACTGTTGTGTGATTTGAGCGACTTGTTCGGCTTGTAATCTTTCTCGTGTTGACATTGGCCTCAGCTGCCTCTTGGATGAGTTTCTCTCATAGTTGGGTTATCCCCCCTCTCCTCCCCAAACCCCTTTTCTTATTTTTTTTTTTTTATTTGATGTTTTTTTTTTTTATTTGATGTTTTTTTGGTTTTGATTTTAGGAAAAAACGCAGGCCGCCTTTTATTGTTGAGTACAATGTGATGGTATTGGTTGGTCACTTTTGGGAGGACTCGGGTCCTGCTATTGGGGGTTGTTTTGGTGGTGATGTTGAGGTTTACAGTAGCTGAGGGTATAAACAGGGTGTGTAGTATTTTAACCAGGCTAAAATAAAATCCAAAATGAAATAATGAGGAAAAGGAGATCACAAAAAAGTGTCCTCTTAGTTGACTGTTGATGATTGAACCCATCTGTTTCAGCTCATTGCAGCCAGCTGTGGGGTGATTTAAAAAATAATAATTTATATATATACAGTATATATATATATCAAACACACACAGTATGTACTGGCCGTATCTTTGTTTACTGTTTGTTTTCAGAGTCTCAAGAACTCTGATATGTGTGGATCTTATGTGTGAGTGGATTGTAAACGCAGAGAAAACAGACTATGACTTTGTGTCCTTCTCATACACTGTCATTCAACCTTCCACCATCACCCAAGTACCGTTAGTTCTTCATGTTTGCTGCAGCAACCAGCACCTGTTGAAAAGTGGATGTATTATAACCTGAGCCATGATATATACGATAAGCCACATTTTCAAAGGGAAAGGCTGTGGATCCTGTCCAAGTCCAGTCTGCAGATCACTAAAACCAAGCCCAGCTACTGGCACAGATGTTTTCACACCAGCATTTTCAGCCATAAGAAAGGCTTGCACAAGATGGGTCAGACGTGAAACAATTATACTTGTATTGTATAATGCAAACTGTTTGAGAAGACTTTGTGCCTATGTGATTTTCAGAGCCGAGGCGAGCACAGACTTTACCGGTTGATTTCCCACAAACAACCTTGGTGTGAAGGCCCCTGAGCAGGTGATTGTTGGCTTGGCTTCAGAAAGATCCAGAACTTTCTCTTTCTAAAGGGTGTGAATGCATTGATTAATCATGAAGCACCTTTACTTGGTATTGTCTCTGTTCCCTAAATATAGGGAAGTAATTTACTTCCAAAAACATCACGTTTGTTGGCTGTTTGCCTTCTCATGCCTACAGTTTTTCATAAGCTGTATGTCTGCTACTTTGTCAAATCAGACCTCTAAATTACATTTTCCCTTTTCTCAAATTTGCCCATTTTTGGCTGGTGTGACAGATGGATATGTAAAGGTAATTTGCTATTATACAATCATAACAGAAAGAGAAATGTGTCTTTATACGGTGCGTATGATTGTGGGTGCATTGTGCATGTGCCTGCATGTGCGCACGCACATGTAC
This sequence comes from Benthosema pterotum, assembly GCA_039105355.1. Taxonomy (NCBI): domain Eukaryota; kingdom Metazoa; phylum Chordata; class Actinopteri; order Myctophiformes; family Myctophidae; genus Benthosema; species Benthosema pterotum. The sequence continues at coordinate 19,281,576 of CM076971.1, read as the reverse complement.
ATACGTATGCATGTGTGGATGAGTGTGTTTTGATTTTATTGTGATTTTTAGGGCTATGATTGATTGCTGCAATCATCGCTATGCTATCTATGAGCACAACAAACCAATGCACAAAATGATGATAGACGACAGATTTGAGACGTATGCATTTTTTGTAGGAAGGGTTTTGCATGATGGCACCGAGTCGGTGCTGGCACCCTGTCCTCTCTGTCCCTATACTGAGCAGCTCCTCAGTCACACAAGGTGCTGTTCTTTTATGGCACTATGTTTAAAGCCCTTTGCACACTTTCATATTTGATGATTTTTAACTTCGCTGGATCGGGGGACTCCAGTACTAACTATAGTTTTCATTTCATAATTGAATGACAATCATGGCTTTTTGTTGACAATATCACATATCTTGTTTCTTTTTTTTTTTTTTTTTCTTTTTTTCCTTCAATTGAAAAAGGGCACTTTTTTAAGTTTCATGTGGTCAAATACTAGATGTACCTGTACTTCAGGACACATAGTTGTTATGTGCTTCTTTGGAGCTATAACTGTCCCATATCAAGTTGAGGCCTGCCAGATGTAGTGTTGTGCAGGTAACGTCTACTTCTCCGGGTCTGTGGATGATACTGCCATTTTCTTTTTCTCTTAAGCTAATATTTCCCTTTCCCCCTGCTAGCTTTCACACTTTGTAGTCCTCTTCTCCTACTCCGACAGTAGGGCCTAATTTATATGCGATGCATTCTTCTCTTGAAATATAAGTTATTTTCAGCGATTGTACAATGATAAATTTGGCTTAACACGAGTATGAGGTTTCTTTTTACTGTAATGTGTGTTTTTCCAGAACAGATCACATCTTCATGTGGCATTTTGCCTTTGCCTGTGGAAATCAGTCATTTAGGTTTTTAGGTGCTTGGTTCAGCAGCTAAAATTGATGAATCAGACACCCAAAAAGGTCAGACAGAATGAGCCAAATCGGTTACGATTCTGCAGCTATTCGCAAAGACAGCAGTGTCTGAAGAATGAGTGTGCTTTAGTTAGGAGACTTGGAAACTTTTTAATAGGGAACATCTTGACAGCCCCTGGTTGGTGTGAAGTTTGGTTGGGTTACAATTCTTCCAGGTGAAGATTGTGATGACGCCGTAAGTGACAAGACAAAGGAAAAAAACACATCTTCAGTCCACAACATGAACCCACAGGAGAGTTGAGTCGAATGGATGCGGATAAACGTGAAAACTGTAAACAATGACTGGACCCCAATTTTGTTTGTGTTTTGGGTGTGTGCGTGTGTGACTGTGTGAGCAGATTCAGTTGTTTTTTTTAAATACCGTTGGAGATAAACCTGCCAGAGAGATTACCATGATAGGAAAAAAAAGAAAACAAAATAGCCTTGTTACAATATGGGAGAGAACTGCCAACAAGTACTGCTGATTGAGGCCTATTTTATTCAGTGCTGGTGTGTCGTCGTGCTTCTTGTAAATATATGTCTTTTCAATCATCCCTTTTTCCTCTTGGGGGTGGGGCATCAAGGCGGGGGATGGGTGTTATTCATGTAAGAGAGGAGGGAAAAAGAATAGAGTATTTTGTTATTGTCCAATGAGAGGGTGACACAGTATGTATATATCTATATTGTATATATGTGATGAAAATGCGTTGGCTTTTTGTGTGACACTACCTTTTACCTGTACTACGGTTCTACATTCAGTGTTTCAATGTTGATAATATATATTTTTTTGTTCCGTTTTCTGTTTATTTTTTGATTTTGTCTTTGTCATTTCTTGTATTTGTTTTTTTCCTTTTCTCCTTTTTGTCTTTTTGGTTATTGCACGGTTTATTACTTTTGCTGTCCAATGAGGTGACACAGCTACTCTTTGTATTGGTTTAGTGCTGTAAAATAACTCGAGTGTTATTAGAATTGTCAAATACCACCCCAAACCCACCCTCCCGCCCCCCTCAGCCCACCCCCGTTCCCAATATGCATGAATGGCACTTAAAAGAAATAAAATATGTTAACTTCACTGTGGAATAGTGCGTTGTTTGTGAGGTTTTTTTCTTCCCCCTCCCCTGGTAGCTACCATTCTGAACATACTGTGCTTGGCTCATATTTCAGACATGTGCCGTCTTCGACAGCAGATGTAGCTGTTACACAAGAAGCAAAGAGACAGTCAGTGCTTATAGTTATTTTATTCCTTAAATACATGTATACAAAGAACTTAAGAATACATCTTAAAATTTGTGGCAGCCTAAATTACTGAAGAATATTTAGTCGTGAAAACCAGTATTTAGGATGAATTAAATTCCTTTTATTAAGATACTTGTATTATGTTTAAGGTTACTATCAAATATGACTCATTTACTTTCTTCCATTCATTCACCATCTCAATAGCATACATACAATCTTGGCCTGGGCTGAGCAGATATTTCAAAAGGTCTCCCCGTGTGTGTGTGTGTGTGTGTGTGTGTGTGTGTGTGAGGCGGGGTTGCAGGGTCTCTGAGGTAGCTGTCTGGTCATACAGTTTATGTGAAGTGTTATGCTATACCATACCCAGAATTCCCAAGCACCCTCGCTTAGTACTGTATGTGATGTCCATACATAGCCCTCTGATGGCCTCAACGTCCAGTCCACCCTGACACACCACTTCCACTGCACGTCTTTTGCAATAAACCTCCATCTTCAGGGGAATTACAGGAAATTGAGGGACACTTTCTTGTTATCAGGAGTCAGAGGTTCTGACTCTGGACTGCTCTGTTCCAGTGTGTGGCATCTGTTTGACTCCAACTCAAGAGGACATCATGTTCAAAGCTACTCTTCTGCTTCCATTGGCTCTGGTCCTCCTGACTGGGCAACTATGCTCAGCTGCACCCATAAGTAAGCCATTTCCTTACTCATGCATCTATATGTAGTACTGTATATGTATTGTAAATGTGCTTCAGCTCAAGGATTTTTTTTGTTAAAAAAGGCTAGAGTAGAATAAATGTTTTTTGTTTTTGCATGTAGTAAAAAGCTTGCGAAATCAATCACTGTAAAATACAAAAATAAGAAAGAAACGTATCTCGAAACCAGATAAAATCAACATGTATCCTGTCACTGTTTATTATTATTATTATTAACCACCTAAATCCATGTATTTTGTCATCGCCTCCTTTTGTTTCCTGTGTACCAAATATCTGTGTCGAAAAAGCCATAAATCAATCTGCAAGCTCACGTACTGTAGCTGGCAAACTAGAAGGGCTATTTCTGGCCAAATGCTGGCCTAGCATGCTCTGAATAGGTACAGTAAGGTGAACATACTGTACCTGGTTAACTCAGCAAATGGTTATAGCTGTAACATTTACATTTCATGGGTACTGGCTGTGTACATAGGGACATATGATTAATATTTTATAGATTTGAACCTACAGATAAATACACTTCGATAAGTTAGAAATACAGAAATATCCCAATGTTATTCAAGGCAAACTTCTAGGCGTAAAGTTTGAAATGAATCTGCCTCCCTTTCACCCTTCCATTTTACACTAATCCTGTATATAATGTGAATGACTGCTTTGAATGACAGCCAGATTGATTGACATTAAACTTAAGGGAATGTGCAGTCTGTTCTCTGACACCTTCTTCTATACACTATACTACCCGGAGTACATTTTGAACTATTTTGGTACCCCCTATGGTGCCATGTTGCAGTAGTCTACTAGACATGTCTGTAACTATATACAGTAGGCTACCTAGATGAATTGCATGACACGTTGTGCAGTTAGAGCCTATACGTAATAGTTGCTGCAGCACAAAACCTCAATAAAGTGCAATAGGCCTCCGGATTATCTATTTTACAATTTTGAAACATTTTCAAGCACTAAAATTATGGTTGATAACCTAGAAAATAAACAATTTGCACAATAATCAAATACTTTGGAACTATTCTGTTGTTTTATTTTACAGCACTCACTGTGAGTCTCTGTACAAAAACATCTGTCCTTTTTGTTACAGGGGAACCAGTGGAAGCTGCTGAAGCGCCTCTAAATGAAGCTGAGGAACCACCTATCACTGAAGATGAGCAGCCAATGCTGGTTGTTACCGAGGGACCAGGCCCAGAGAACCCGGCGCAAGCAAATGAGGAAGAGAGTCCAGTTACATTGGAAGAAACTTCTCCAGAAGAACAAGCTCCTGAAGGACTCCTCTCAGTTGTAACAGAGCAACCATATACAGCTGAAGTGGAAGAGGCAGTCCCAGAGGAACCTTCTGCGGTTGTATCTGATCCAGTTGAGGAAGCAGCCTCTGAAGGAGATATTCCAATTATGACAGAGCAACAAGCACCAGCTGCGGTGGAACCTTCTGATATCGAGGAACCCGCCTCTGATGAAGATGTTCCAATTATCACAGAAGAACAGGGCCCAGATGTGGTGGAACCCTCTGTTGAGGAACTAGCCTCTGAAGAAGATATTCCTGTGATAACAGAGGAACAAGTCCCAGATGTGGTGGAACCTTCTGATGTTGTATCTGACACAGATGTTGAGGAACCAGCCTCTGAAGAAGATATTCCAGTTATCACAGAAGAACAGGACCCAGGTATCGTGGAACCCTCTGTTGAGGAACTAGCCTCTGAAGAAGATATTTCAGTTATAACAGATGAACAAGTCCCAGATGTGGTGGAACCTTCTGATGTTGTATCTGACATAGTTGTTGAGGAACCAGCATCTGAAGAGCATATTCCAGTTATCACAGAAGAACACGTTCCAGGTGTGGTGGAACATTCTGATGTTGTATCTGATACAGTTGTTTTTGAGGAACCAGCCTCTGAAGAAGATATTCCAGTTATTACAGAAGAACAAGGCCCAGCCGTGGTGGAACCTTCTGATGTATCTGACGTAGTTGTTGAGGAAGCAGCCTCTGAAGTAGATATTCCAGTAATCACAGAAGAAGAAGTCCCAGCCGTGGTGGAACCTTCTGATGTTGTATCTGACAGTGTTGTTGAGGAAGCAGCCTCTGAAGATGATATTCCAGTTATCACAGAAGAACAAGTTCCAGATGTGGTGGAAACCTCTGATGTTGTATCTGAGACAGTTGTTGAGGAACCAGCCTCTGAAGACGATATTCCGCTTCTCACGGAAGAACAAGGAGTAGATGAACCTGCAGACAATAATGAAGAATCAGCTCCTCAAGAACCTGTGGTAATTCCTGTAATTTGCTCCTGCACGTTCCAGCAGGTTCCTCCTGTAGCTCCTGTAGTTTGCTCCTGCAAAAGCAGTGTTTCCGAAACTACTGAAGAAGTTGTCCTCGCAGTTGATGCGGGAACTGAAACTGAAGGTGCTGCCTCAGATTCTCAAGAAGAGCCTAACAATATTGTTCCCACTGAAACAGTTATAGATGAAGTCACCTCAGAGGAGGACACTCTTCTTGTTGAAGCAGTTCCTGTTGAAGTTGGAGAAGAACAAACCCCAGAAGAAACAGTTCCAGATGAAACTCCAGAGAGGACTGTTTCAGAGGACGCTGAACTTATCCCAGTTGTTCTCTTAGAAACATCAGAAGAAGATGCTCCAGAGGAAACAGTTATAGATGAACTTATCCCAATCAACCCCACAGAAACATTAGAGGAAACCTTTATAGGGGCGTCAGAAGAAACTAGTCCATCTGAACAGCCTATTGTGATCATTTCTTTGGGAACTGCCGAAGAAGAACCAGAGGACTCTGTACTTGTTGTGGAAACTTCAGAGGAGGACACTCCAGATGAAACTCCAGAGGTGACTGTTACAGAGGAAACTGTTCTAGGGGAACTTATCCCCATCCTTGGCTTAGAAACATCAGAGGAAGATGCTCCAGAGGAAACGGGCCCCACAGAAACAACAGAGGGAACCATTCTAGGGGTCCTTAACCCAATGTTAACTTCAGAGGAAGAAACTCTAGAGGAGTCAGAAGGAACAGTTCCACCTGGAGAGCCTCTTGTGATTGTTTCTTTAGAAACTGCAGAAGATCCAGAGGAATCCGCTCAAAATGTAACTGATTCAGAGGCAGCCATCCTAACTGTCCCTATTGAAATTGAAGAAGAGGAAGCAGGAACTGTAGAAGAGGAGGTAGTTGTAGAACAACCAGACTCTGAAGACCCTCCCCTTGTTGTGGAAACCACTGAGGAACCAGCTCCAGTCCAACCTGTTGTGACTGTTCCTCCAGGAATTCCTGAAGAGGAAACTCCAGAGGAAGCTGCAACAAACATAGAAGATGTGCTTGAAGTTGAGGAAATCCTAGAAGCAGGAATCAACGTTGAAATTCCTTCAGAGAAGCCAAGGTTTGTGAGCGGGTGGCTTAGTGGTGAGCCGTTTCCCTACCACAAAGCTTTGCCAGATGCGCCTGTTGACTCCCTGATCTTGACCAAACCCTCAGCGATCTCTGTTGTAAAGTGTGTCCAAGACATTAAGAGTGAAGCTCCTGCTTACAAAGCAGCAAGACCAGCTGTAAGAAATTCCAAACCAATTGCAATATTATTAGAAGAGGAAGAGGAAGAAGGTAAGGATTTCTTTTCTCTATATTCTCTCTCTGTCTCTGTCTCTGTCTCTGTCTCTGTCTCTCTCTCTCTCTCTCTCTCTCTCTCTCTCTCTCTCTCTCTCTCTCTCTCTCTCTAATGTTCAGCACTGTTCCGGCAGTGATATCATTTAATTACACTAATGATAATCAATGTTGTCTTGTCTTAGATCACATCAGCAGGGGGAAGGTGCTCGGCTCTACGTTCTTCGCGTTGGTGTGCGTGTTCGCCATGGGATTTGTTGGGAGCAAAATCCACATGTCCAAAAAGCATTGATTACAGGTGGGTGGCACTAAAGCCATCTCGAATGCATTGATTGATTGAATGGTATGGTTTGAGAGTACAAGGCTATCAATTAAATTGTCTTAAATGTTCAGCTTGAACTACTTTTCTTTTCTCCTTTAGAACCTTGAAGCAAAGAATATTTGGCAAATGGAGTAAATGTTTGGATATTCTTGGACTACTGCTGGGCCTAGTACAGTATTTATTACATAATAAATGTCCACAAAGAAGAAAGGAAGACTATAGCCTACTTGCTCCAGTTTCTCCAAGGGTTTGAACTGCCAAATAAGGGATCATTGCCCCCTACACCCACCCTAAGGGTGGAAACTGAATGTAAATAAATTACTTGATTATTGAATTGTTGATTTGAACAATCCTAAATCCATTCTAAGGCATGCCTTGAAATAATGTATATTTGAACAGTGGATGAAATGATGAAGAATTATATATTATTCTATAGTATATATTTCCTTTTGAGAATGACAACCTACAATTTTGTTGAAAAGATTTATCAAACTATATAATGGAGTGACCACCTATTGCTTTTGGATGCTAGCATTAGAAATAAAGGGTAGTTAATTAAATAATAATGTAGATTATATATGAACATTATTAATGTTTAATTTATTTTCTTATGAATGCCTAATTTATTCTCCACCACAAGATGAATGTTGTGCACAGAAATAGTAGACCAACAAGCTCTGTTTTTTGGGTGGTGACACGGTTGTATGCAAAGTATTAAATCAGGCTTCATGCTTGAATGTTTCATTCTCTAATTCCTTATTGTAAAAAAAAACAGCTGTCATACAGTTACATTAAATAAATTACCTGTAATGTATTTTTGTGGTCAGAATAATTTTACCATTGATTTGGGTGTCAGTTGTAAGTAAATACAAATGTTCAAAGGGGAGTTTATTCAAAAAAGCACTTTTGGTGTGTCTTTTCCTTAATCTCACACATATTCCCTCAACAGTGTTCAATTCACACAAACTCGCTAAACTTTATAGTTGGAATTCGGCATTTTAACACCTCAATAGTATACTTATATCAAGTATAACAAATAAATAAACTTCACTGAATAATACATCTGAGAAAAAGAAGCCGTTTTGAATTGTTGCATTATATTTAATGCGGTGGCTTGGGTGTTATGGGAATTGAATCTATTAAACCCAAATATATCATCAATCACAAACTGTAGTAAAAAAGGAATAAACAAATGCCATCGCACAGTGAACTGTCACCGCAAGTTACTCCTCTGGCTGTGTATAATAAACTTGTATAGCACCTTTTAAAATATGCAGCTCAAAGGGTTTTACAGAGCAATAAATGCAAATCACACTCATGTTAAGTGAGGGGCGCTATCATCATCATACACCATCACTCATCAGACATCACATTCCGGCCAATTCCCTGGGCAGTCAGGGCATTTAGGGGAGGCATTGCCCCCCCATGCCCATGCCTAGATCCGCCCCTGGGCCAATTACACTCCTCACCTTTCTGTCATTACGGCCAATCACAAAAGGCGTCGAGTATACAAGTAGAGTATACAGGTTTCTGCAAATGTCATCATCCAACCTCTGTGATGCAGAGTGAGTTAGCAATGGCGCCATTTTATAATGAGCATTAGTAAAAGATGGAGGAAAATGTTTAGTTATGTATTTATTTATTTCATTGCCCTTTCAGCAATTTATTTTGTTATTCCATGTCTTTGTGCTTTATTTTTCATTGCAGTTCTTCCAGTAGGTCCATGTAAGTAGCCTTCTAAAGCCACGTGGCTCCATAGCCTAGATCAGGAAAACTGGGATGAGGCACAGTACAGGTGGACACAGCACTAGTACAATATATGTTGCACTACTTCCTACTTCCAATGCAATACTTGTTTGAGTGCCAAAGCAGGGAGGCATTTGGTTGAATCAGCCGGGGACTGAATCCCGACCTTGCAGTCTCAGGACTCGGGACTCTAATCACAAGCCCAAAGCTGAGCTGGCACAGTATGTATCCTGTGGCAAGTATGTACCCTGTGGCATGTATGCACATGCACACACACATGCGTGCGCACACACTCACACACACTCACTGCACAGTGTTGTTGTGGAGCCCAGAACAAGTATCTTCTTTTTTCTTGTTCAGTCTCATGCAGGCAAACCTGCCATATCACCCACACATAGAAGACACACTAGCTGCTGCCGGCAGTGTAAGCCATAGGCACTTCTGCACGCAGTACATAGTTCTGGGAAGAGACAGACAGGGCACATGTTGAATATGTGTTGAAATCTCAACTCTGGGGAACTGCTACAACCATGCAAACTGTAACAGCAAAACATAGACTACAACATTATGATGCTTTATGAAGTTTACAGTCAAATGTTTTAGAGCAGCTAATTCAAACAATGAATAAAGAAATATATTATATACGATTCAAATGTTTAATATAATACAATATTTTAAAATACCAAACATTACACTACCTATAAACTTTACACCACTGTTTTGAACCACAGCAATATTTTTACCGCCTCTTGTGATAAACCTGACCTGATATAATAAAATGCATTTACATCATATGGGAACTGTTTAATGACTTGCAAACATGGAATCTTTATGACTGTGGTGGCAGTCACTCAGAAAGCAGTTCGGTTGGAACCACAAATTTACATTTCATCAGCAATGGCATCCCTTGTCGAATATAGTTGATCTACAAGCTCAAAATGCATCTCAATGCAACACATTTCAAGCTTGTAGATCAATTTTCAACAGAGGAGATCTTCTCCTTTGTTCGTATGTCCTTGCCTTAGACCTTCAGCTCTGTTGCAGCTAGCCAGTACAGTATATCAATGTCTAAGTCAATTAAGCCCTGATCACAATTTGGTGGTTGGTATATGGGCAGTTGGTCACCACGTGTTCCACATTCTGTGATGTCTCCCCACATTTGCAGTAGCTACAGAGTTCACAACGTCCACTGATTACAACTCCAGCGCTAGCGCTTCTCCAGCTCAATGTCGAAGGTGTCACCACTGCCAAGAGAAGACCTTTCACAACTAAGTATAAGTCAGGCTTATGTTACCTAGTGCATCTCAAAGCAACGCATGGTGATCAGGGTTTTCTGACCATAGACTGATGGCCTGTAGGCTAGAGGCACAAGAGGTCACTGAACCAGGATTCATGTTGCTCATCCTTAGCACATCCTTCATTCATTTTTGACCACCCATATCACAGGGAGCTACTGTATGTTTTTGGTGTCCATCTCTACGCTCAAAAAGTAGTTCTCTGTGATGTGGGGTAAAAAAAATGTCCAAAGGATGTGCTGATATTTTAGAAATAATTTAACAATACAAATTGTGTTTGTTTTGTGGAATCATTTAATTACTGACTGGGCCCACATGGTAAATGTAAATGATTCGGTAAAACTAAATGGGCACAGTGACCCCCACAAAATGAATGGAACTACTTGATATTCACCAAAACTAGAGCAGAACTCCCACTATAGCAACCACTACATTAATGGTAAGTATACAACTTCAACTTTAAAAAGATCTGAACTATCTGTTTAAGGCAAGACACCACGAAGCAGCCTACATGTTGCATTTGACTTTGAAAATAACGTAAATATCACCGGCTAAACTATTCACAATTTATATTGAAGTTTATATTGAAGTCTTGTGCTTAGAAGGCCCAGTATTATACAGTTGCATACTATCTATATCTATGATAGATCTTAGATATAGATAGATCATTTGCAGAGTGAATGCTATTTTCTTTGAATCGATTCTGTTTTCTGTGCTGGGAATTCATATACCGGTATGCTCGTAATTCTACCAATGACTGTCAGTTGTTGTCTTTCCGTTATGTGTCTTTTCAAGTTTTAAAGGAGGCGAGCAGCAACAACAATATCACTGATACTATGTGCATATCAGTAAATAAGTGATTTGGTTGGAATTTACTTAGTTAACTAACTTCATTTGTTGAAACTGTCAACTTCATTTGTTGAAGCTGTCAAATTCTAAACTTTCTGGTGAAATGTTATTGATTCCGTTAGTAAAGTTTACTGCCAACTGGTGGAGTTGAGTGGAGAACTCAGTGGGTTGATAAAAGTCCTCCTGTGTAGGAGGCCAGCAGACATTGCTGTCATAAAGTCTTGGAGTGGCTCTGACAGCTGTCAGCCTGCTGGGGAAATGGGAAGGCTACCGGGGGTGGAGCAATGTGCCTAATTTATGCTCCGTCATCACTGGAAGAACTCCTTTTTTGAGTTGTACCAGAATGTAAGGTCCATTTTTACACTGTTATGGACAGTGTTGAGCATTAAGCCTGCCAAAGTAATTTGGTGCCACCGGCTAAACCTTGTCGACAGAAAGTTACTCAAAGAATACCCACTGACAAGTCCCAGGGGCTTTCGGGCAGCCACCACTTCCCACTATAACCAGCGTGGCCGGCTGTGTGTGTGTGTGCCACCGCTGCCGATAAGCCCCCAGTGGGGCTGCTCACAGTCACCACTCCCTAGTCCCTACTGCATTGGTGTCAAACTCTGGCCCCCGGGCCAAATTTGCCCCGCTGTGTAATTTCCTTTGGCCCTTGAGGCAACATCAAATTAACATTAGAGCTGGCCCACAGGTACTATACAGCCGTGGCACCGCTGTAACACTGTATTCACCGCTAATACTCTAATACTACAAAACCCATAATGCTCTGCTGTTGTTTTGTCGTCTGCTCTGTAATATACAGCAGTGGTTTTCAACGTTTTTCATCCCAGGGCCCACCTCACAGCATTTGAGCCACGGACCACCATTTGAGGATATTTTAGCCCCACAGACCCCCCAAACTAAAGATTTCCTTCGATTCTGTTCATGACCATTAATCTTCTAGTTGTGTGGATTAGGACTAATTCACACATGAATATTTTAACTCTTGAGAGCAATCTCAAGAGTTACATCCGGTTAAACAACTTAGCTGGAGACCACCTGGAACCTAAATTTTGGCCCACTCTGTATTTGAGTTTGGCACCCCTGCCATACTGTCAAGCATGACCAGTGGAAATCATGCAGGGTCTTCAAGGAACCACCCAACCAAGAGAATTATGCCTCTCATCTAGTCTCTCCAGGCCAGTTACAGGAGGGTGGCAAAACTTCCATTCCATCTCTCCTCCTCTCCCACTGTACAATTCAGTGTTTGCACCTGCTTTGGTCACAATAATCCAGATTTGAACCGTAATTCAGGGAGCAATGCACACAGATGCAAAGCAAAAATGTGTTTCTCCAAATCACAGTGGTAATAAATAAGCAGGTGTATTATTGTGGTGAGCCTGTAAGTGATGGGGAGCAATGCAGTCATAGAAAGCTTTATTTGAGCTTTATTTGAGCTCAATGAGCAGGAGAGTTAAGAATATCAACATTTTCACCAGTTGGGCACAACCTACACTCTCACCCACATCAGCGGTCAGACAGTACTGTCTGCCAGCTGCCCAGAGGGTAACACCGTGAAGAGAAACAATCGGATATGACATCACAGGCGCCCGCCAGCTGCCAGTATACAGACACATCACAGTAAAGGCCAGGGACGCTACAACAGTGAATCGTATACTTTTTTAGCCTGTAACCAAAAGCATCCAATGCCAAATCACCATGCGGGATCCTCATCTCAAACATAAGCGCAACAGTTTTGTTTTGGCTCACATTTTTCATGAGATGGACTTAAAGATCTAACATTTATCTCAAACATTGTTCACAGATCTGTCTAAATGTGTTATAGTGAGCACACAGCAAAGCACTTCTGCTTTGCTGAGATAATCCATCGAACCTCACAGGTGTGCCACATCAAAATGCAGATCTGACATCATGGTTAGTGCACAGGTGTGCCTTAGACTGTCCACAATAAAAGGCCACTGTGAAATATGCATTTTTTTGCTTTATTGGGGGTCTGGGGACCAGTTAGTATCTGGTGTGGACACCATTTGCCTCATGCAGTGCAGCACATCTTCTTCGCATAGCGTTTATTAGATTGTCAATTGTGGCCTGTGGAATGTTGTGCGAAGTTGCTGGATATTAGTGGGAACTGGTACACGCTGTTGAAATGGTAATATTGTGTATCTGGAATGAATTTCAGATCTTTAATTCCACCTCATGAAAAATGGGAGCAAAAACAGTGGCAGGCAAAGTAACAGTCATTGTTTTGCATCCTAGTGAACAAAAAAGGTCAAGAGTGTCATACCAGATAGTGACACCAAATGACCAGAAGTGTACACAGTTTTGGGTGAGTACACATACTGTAGCTACTCCAGCAGGGCCTTGTGGCCCTGCTGATCCAGGAGGTCACTGCTGGGCAGCTGAAATGAACAAGATGGAGAATTCCAAGTCCTGAATCCTGGGAAGGAACAAAAGTTCTTCAACTATCTGCACAACGCAGGATAATACATACAGGAGCTTTTAACACAGACCTGCAAACAAGATCTGTAATAAAAAAAAACTTGAAGATGAAGTTTAGTTGAAAATGTAAACTTTTTTTTCACTGATCCTTTTAAGTTTTTAACTGCCCCAACAGATCTTTCAGCCTAGCCGGTGTGAGGCCGCTATAGTTCATTTCCTGCAGATCTTGGGGAGATGCTGAGCTCCTGTGTGAGTTTGGTGTTCTCAGAATGCTATTCTCAGCCTCTGTCATTGTTAGCAAAAAGTGGCCTGTCTTAAACCATCTCTGGAGACTTGTTGGCATTTTTTCCCTAGATGTACTACTAGGCTACCAATATTTTTGTTATATTCAACACATTTCCAATATAGGACCTATATATACATATCTAGAGTTGTGGTGGTGGAACTTTATGAAATGACGGGGACAATCTACATCCACAAAGAAGGCAATATTTTGTTGTGGGATGTTCTGATTTGGTGAAAACGTTGAAACATCAGATCAGATGAGGCTTCCCCATATCATTTTGGTAAATGGGATAACCTGGAAGAAAAGCAAAGTTATAACTAGGGATGAAATAAAATTAATGTTACAAGGAGTGTACAAATGTAGTACAATAGTATGTGGTATTTGTTAATGAGAACTAAGAAAAGAACTGTAACCAAGAGAAACATCTTGTTTTGAATCTATTGTACCACTCTGATAGCCCAAAGCTCTCAATTACACCATAAGGAAATTAAACTAAGATGACATTGCATACCAATACCTTCTTCTAAATTATAATTTCTTATGCACAATGACGTTTAACTTTTCTGTGGGAAATGAGTCAAATAGTTTTCAGTGGATATCCTATAGCCTGGCACTACATGGAATTCTTGTTCGTGGTGGAAGAGCACCCTCTTGTGGCCACAGACACTGCTGAGTAAAGTGATGATAACCTGTCCTGTATTGTATGGCTACAGTACAAAGTTAAGGAGGATGGAATAGCACAGCTTACTTGTTGCTTTAATGCCCTTGAAAATATGACAGCTCCAAACACAAGGTTATACGTAGGCTACCATAAAATGACGTGAGAAGAAAATAAAGAGGAACAACATGCTTACTTCTATGCAGTTTGCATAGAAGTAGCATACAAGCATCTATGTTATGAAGCCACAATATACTTCAAAACGTTTCAAATGAGATTAAATGCTAGGCAGTGGAAATCAGCAGATGTAGACTGTGACTGAATTAAAGGCACAACATATAGGCCAAAGACAATATCAAAATGCCTGCTTTGTACCATTTTGTTTGTTTATTTCTTAAATGAATATCTTATTGTGGGCACGGCTAGAATAGGAGGTTTGAATAAATTAAATTAGTTTAAATAAATTAAATACATTTCTAATCATTGCCATTTGACAGTAAACAGCCAATTGGGCCATGATGTTGTTCACAGTCTAGATAAGTCACAGTGCTTGATTGGAAAATGCTCTCCACTTCGGAGGCAGTGTTGATAGGATAGCAGGATAGGATTGTTCTTTGCTGTGCGTAGACACCACTCAACGGCTCCTTAACATCTCTTTGCATCCTGACTTCATCATTGTCCTATTTCACAGCCAGCGCGTGCTGCCCTCTAGTGGGGATAATGGGGGACACCGACACTGGGGGGACCCGACCACTGACTGTCATTGCACAAAACAATGGCCGTTTGTGCAATGACAATCTTGGTCGGGTCCCCCCCAGTGTCGGTGTCCCCCCATTATCCCCACTAAAGGGCAGCACGCGCTGGCTGTGAAATAGGCGTATTGTCCCATCGATTGTTAGCCTACTACTACTACTACTAGTACACGAGCAGGCTGCCTCTCCCAACTAGATACGATCCGAATGAGTTATTGGAGAGAGGCTTTGGCTTTCACACACGCAACACTCAAGCCTCCCATCCGCCATTTTCAGCAGATTGAACGCAGGTAGAACACAAATCACAAGCCCCCCCGTATCGGTCAAATTAAACAGGTAAGTGCGTCTATAAGAAAAGTCAGAGCGATCCCAAACCTCCTCCCTACATGGGGCAACATTGGGGGGAAAAAAGAAACAAGCTCATTCAAGCCACCTTACTGGCAGCGGCGATGAGCAGCGATGGAGAGAGAGAGAGAGAATATAGAACGGCGGACTGGCCCGTGCAGGATATTCATTCATGATATAACAATAAATGGCATCCTTTTAATGTGCTGTTTGATTTAGATATCAATGCGTATTTCTATTCGCTCAACTTTTTAGTTGACGGAAGCTAAATTTAGTTCGCTTTTGTCTGAAGATGTCTGTAGAACTTGTGCACCGACGAGGGGCATTTATGTCTCATCACTCCACCGCTGGTTGATTCTTTCTAAGCCAAAGGCAATCGAATTAATTGGCAAAATAAAAAGTTTATGCGTTTTATCTAGGCCTATTGCCCAATTTATTCATTTAATAATGCGTGTGGCGAATTGCTGAATGATGATGAATAATATCACGTAGGCTATTTGATCTAGCTTTTTGAAATGGTCCATGTCTGGGACTGGTTCTTTTAATCTATTTGTCAGTATTTTACTGGGGGTTTCTTTATGGTAGCATTATAAACCCACAGAAGCAGGCTGAGCTGCCTGCCCTAGATCATGTTTCTTCACAATTATCCTTGTGCAGAGGAATAACTGATGCTACAACAGCAATTAATTACTGTAAAGTGCCTAACTTGAGCTGTAAGCAATCCTAAAGCACAGACTTGTGACTTATGAAAATCCTATTAATTTTAAATATGTCAACTTATTTTATTCTGCCCATTGCAGAAATGGCAATATGGACATTATCATCAAAGAGATGCTTCCTATTTGCATCTTTATATCAGATGTGAAAAAGGAAAACAATGCCCTCCATTTTGATTCATGCTATTTGTTTAAACAGGTGATACAAATTATACTTTTGACAGACAATAAGATGAATTATGATTATATTATTTTGACCTATAACTTGGATATTTGACCTTTTCCTTCATAACTATATAACATAAGCCATGTCTGCCATTATTTCAGGTGTGCGAGGTCATGGCTAATGATGGGACTGTGGAAAAGATGGATGAAATTCCACCCCATGTGTGGAAGGGCTTGCCGGACTATATGAAACTGGGTCCATCTGCTATTAATCAAAACCGTATAGGTGAGGAATCAAATGTGTCTATACCTTTGGCTCGATTTATAGTCCTATTTCAGAGCTGAATAAAAGTTGGTTGGGCTCCATAAAGGCTACAATCTGATGATCTCGATTTTCTGGGGGTGGGAACTGTCCTGAATTTGGAATTGGTGCTGGTGAAATGGGAATATACAGATTGGCCCTTACTTTGATTATCACACAACTCACCATGTTTCATCTTAGGATGTATGTTGACCACAAATAGGACGGACATTTTCCGGTTCGACCCCTCCACCCCTGCCCCGCCCGCTCCCGACGGGTATCAACGTGTACTTGAGAAAGTTCAAAGACACTGAACTCAACTTTTCCCCCTTCCCCTTTTAACCTTTATTTATCTAGGGGAGGTTGGCTGAGCACAAGTCCTCTCTTTCAGCCACACCCTGCTTCACAAACACAGACACAAACATTAAAACCGAGGAGCTTCCCAGTACAACACTTCTTATACTGCCACTGCAGACCCCAAGAGCATTTCGGGGGTGCAGTTGTCTTGTTCAAGGACTCTGTGTTACAATTGCCGGGTTTGAACTAGTAACCTTTTGTGGCAAATCACTCTCACTCCCCCTGAACCACTGTAACTTTAACCACTTAAGCTTGCAGTATACTTTGTTATCAGAGGGTTCCCTAGAGGTTTAGCCATGGCCCACTCCTTCTGTGACTGTCCTACATTTTTGTTTCCAGGTGTCTGGGCCACTCAGACCATTCCTAAAGGCAAGAGATTTGGCCCATTTGTAGGAGAGAGAAAAAAGAGATCTCAAGTAACGAGTAATGTTTACATGTGGGAGGTAAGCAAAACACTGTTCTGTTGGTCCACTGCGCACATTTGTATCTATTCTACTGTATTCTGTATCAACCAGAACGAAAGACTGAGATACAATTTGGTCACACAAATTTGTGTGTGTGTGTGTGTGTGTGTGTGTGTGTGTGTGTGTGTGTGTGTGTGTGTGTGTGTGTGTGTGTGTGTGTGTGTGTGTGCGCGTGTGCGTGTGCGTGTGCGTGTGCGTGTGCGTGTGTGGGTGTGTGCGCGTGCGTGTGTCTGTGCGTGTGTGCATGCGTGCAACACCTTCAATGCACTGTCAGCTTGTAGATCAGCCATTTTTGGTTCCCAGCACTTGCAACGTGTAGATCATCTTGTAGGTCATCGAGGTACAACAACACCAGCATGCAATTAAGTGTAAACTAAAACTGACTTAAACACACGTTGGTTCTGTATCTACGACATTTTGTTCCAATACTGTCCTACAGTGTATATGGAGCTATAGAACCATTTAAAGGTAGGCCTATGTAGCACTAGGGTCGATGTTAATTACTTTATTGCTGTCACAGAAACGTCACAGATCAGGGTAGGCTGGTAGAGCATTCATAATATCGACATGCATTTTTTACAGCTTGGTTCCTACAGAGGGGGCACCTAGGAGAGGGCCAATGTGTAAACTACTGTACTCATCACTATTCACTAGTACATTTCTAGGGCCTGTAAAGAGTATAACTCTCACAATATTCTTGACACGAGTTTTGTAAATCAATGGGGAAGCAAATAACTCTATATTTGGAACTCAATGTGACACATGACATCTGATCCACATGTAAGACATGTTGTTACTGGATCCAATCTTATGGTGGTATATACATGAGGGTGCATACAGGTGTAATTTTTGATAGATTACTGTTTGTTTTTGTCGCTATTGACCTAAAGATTATGCTGTAATCTATGTTGTAGGATAATAAGCATCCCTCACTTCACACAGGTGTGATTTTTCTATCAGCGCTCTGCCTTGATGCTGTGCAGTGCATCAGTTGAACCTTTTTGAGTGTGCTAACTGCTCAATACTCAGCTTTGTGTGTCGATGTGAGAATGGAATGTGCTCAGCTGATTGGCTGAGCACAGATGTGATGGACAGTATGATGATAAGAGGTGCAAGCCCCTCTATGTATTAGCTATACTGTACTTTTTGTCCTAAGATGAATAGACAGATAGAGAAAATAGACATGTCCCAAAGTGGGAAACAGGGAGGCAAACAGAAGACAAATCTTTATATGCATCGGGATGCTGTGTTGTGTGAAAACAAAATGACAAGCGTCACAAGCAGGGAAAAAACAAACAAGCAGACAGAGAGTGAATGGACAAGAAGATTCAGTTGGCTGAACAAAATAGGGTGGATGAAATCTAAGAGGATGGGAGGCGATATCACGACAAAATCGATTTTGCTGAAAAAGGAATGCAGAGACACAAAAGATGGCTCTTGATAGGAAATGTGTAGGAATCAGTCGTGATAAAAAATGTACATGCAGAGGCCACTGAATATCAGGGATGAAGCTTTGATAATACTTTTGGTAGGACAATGGAGAAGTTAGAATTATCAAGATGATGATGATTATCAAAGATGATTCAGTCGAAGAGGTTATTAGAGAACAATATATTACCCACTTATTTTCATTCATTCTTTTAATCAGAAGAAGAGGGGGTCCCGCACACTGTCTTCACTTTGAAATAGCTTTATTTAGGCAAACAACGTTTCGGTCTGAACGACCTTGGTCTGAACGATGAAGGTCGTTCAGACCGAAACGTTGTTTGCCTAAATAAAGCTATTTCAAAGTGAAGACAGTGTGCGGGACCCCCTCTTCTTCTGATTACGTGCATTTGTTTGCTGGCTCCGACGCACCTGACGCTGTAGGTGTGCACAAGGATTTTTCTACAAAATTCATTCTTTTAATAACATGACCCTTTCTGTTGTTGTGCTGTCTATAGGTTTATTTTCCAACACGAGGCTGGATGTGTGTCGATGCCACGGACCCCACGAAGGGGAACTGGATGCGTTACGTGAATTGGGCTCACTCTGCTCAAGAGCAGAACCTTTTCCCACTGGAAATCAACAGAGCCATTTACTACAACGTGTTAAGGGTAGGTTATACCAGGGGTTTTCAATCTTTTTTTTTATACCGGGGCCCACTATTTATTCAGAATTTGAGCCACGGATCACGATTTGAGGACATTTTAGCCCCACAGACCGCAAAACTAAAGATTTCTTTTGCTATGATTTTTGTCCACGATCCCAGGCTGGATTTCGGAAAACAAAACAGTCAAACGTACAGATCAAAATGACAATTAATCTTCTACATTCTCTAGTTGTGTAGACTAGGGCTAATTCAGATGGTGAATATTTTAGCTCTTGAGTGTAAACAACTTCAAACATGTTTACGCTCTCAAAGACACCTGGTTAACCAACTGTCCATCATTTAGCCTGGGGACCACCTGGAATCCTCTCAGGAACCACTGGTGTCCCCGGACCACTTGTTGAAAACCACTGGGTTATACTGATACTACAGCGAAACTAATGTAAATAGGGTAACTCCCACGCCCTGTGGGCACATACAGTAGACTGGGAGGAAAACAGAGACTCAAACTGTACTGGTGAAACCTTTAGTCTTAGGAGTCTTGGGGGAGAGTCAAGATTGTATCAGAAGTGTATTATCAGTATATAAATTCCTAAGACCTAAAGTGAACCCGGACCTACATTGTTGAAAGGGACGGTCCCCCATTCATCTATACTGTATGTGGCAGCTGACTCTCTCTCTCCCACATACACCACCCCCCTACATCAAATATATCACCAGAAATGAAGATCTACAAGTTCATGACACGTTGTAAGATTGTATTATGCTATTATTGCTTGATACCTGGCACAACCTATGATGTTTTACCTTTGAAGTTGGATGCTGTGTCTTAGATTGTTTCTGTAATATTGGCATAAGAATTTGAAGGTTTTCAGAAAACTTAAATTTCAGAAACTTTATTTTATGATGTTTTATGATATGTTTTTATAATCGTCAGGTATAAATGGGATGTTGACCTATTATGGTTGCCTAGTGCCCTGATTAGAATATGGATGCAAAACAATATTCCGAATCATAAACATGATCTGGACTCTCCTAACTTCTTGCCATCTCTATAATAGCAGTTTAAAGTATACTAAAACAGCGTTTTTATCCATTTTGATACCAGGGCCACTATTTATTCTGTATTTGAGCTACATATCACTTTTTGAAAAGATTTAGTCTCTCAGACCCAAAACTAGTTTTTGTCCACAATTCAATGCTGTATTTAGGAGATAACAGGCAAACATTATCAACCTAACAATTTATCTACATTTTCTAATTGTTTTTGTCCACACTTTTATGCTGCATTTACTGTAGGAGATAACAGGCAAACGTTGATCAAAACAATTCTTCTACATTTCCTAATTGTGTACTGTAGATTTTTGAAAAATATAAGTAATGCAGATGTTTAATAACAATAATGTAACAGTCTTGAAGGGTCCATTTGGTTATGAACTCTCCATCATTCAGCTGGGGACCACCTGGAACCCCTTGTAGTAAACAACTGTAGTAAAAAAGTGAGTTACTGGTTAATAGCATAGGCATAGCCCCTGCTTCATCAAAAACAATGCCAAGTTCCTCCCTCCACCCCCTTTCCCTTCCCTTAGGATTTGACAGATTATGCACAGTGGCCCAAATAATTCTTTTTCCTCCTCGGTCTCTCTCAGCAAGGCTCTGTGTGATTGGTTTAGGCTGTCATCTCTCATTGTGTTGCAGCCTATAGGGCCGGGAGAGGAGCTGCTGGTGTGGTACAGTGGAGAAGACAGCCCTGAGATAACAGCTGCACTAGAGGAAGAAAGACTCAGCAGCCTGGGCAAGAAAAATACACCCAGGGCAAAACGAGGTGAGGCCTGCCTGCTCGCTACCGTTGGTTGTTTTTAACTCTACGTGACGTTTACGGTCGATGTCCTTCATCGCAGCCGCGCGAGCAGAGCGTTTTACGGGGGCGAACTACTAGAAGTCGGGTCGGTTTCTTTGCAAACCCCCTTGTCGAAGTTGTATCCCAACACGTTAGCTGTTCGCTAGCTTGCCTAGGCTAGTCGCTGCTGCTGCTACTACTAGCCGAGCGACTGTCTGTCTGTCGGGTTGACGATGTGAGTGTCTGGGATTTCCTTTACTTTCAACTCGAACGTGAAACTCGCAAAACAAGCGCCTTTTGAGCCCCCCAAACTCTACGTATTATCGGGGGGACTCGTCCCAAGTTGTGCGGTAGGTACACAGAACTAAACCAAAGCGGCACTTAAACCCGGGGCCGAGCAAACTTTTTTTTTAGCAGCTTTTGTGTCTGTGAGCGAACGGACGAACGAACGGCTTGGTGACGTTTCGAGGATGTGACCTTTCCTGAGTTTCAGGAGCATGAAAGCCATCCATCGGCGGAGAGGGAGAGAGACTCCACTCTACTCCAGTTTGATGATGATGGGCCTAGCCCTTTGGTTAGCTGAAGTAGCTACGGAGAGAGAAGTGTGTTTAGATGCTGTGGATCACTCATAGGCTCACTACAGGAGGTGCTTCTTACGCAAATGTGTCTCCGTCTGTCACAATCCACCGTTCAGAAACATCCGCTTTTTAGCCCCGTGGAAGAACAAGACAGGCAGGTATGTGTGTGTGTACGGTAGGATAGCATGCAAAGCTAACAGGCTAGGTCAAGGCTGGACGTGACAGACATCTCGTACTACTCGTTGTGTAGTGGCAGATGGCAAGCCGACTGGAAATCGGAGTAGATGATAATTAATACGATTGTGTCGGTGCATAACTGACGTGTAGTTTATCACGTTGGAGTCGATTGGGATCGTTTGGTGACATTTTAGTCTTGGCATCCTGTGTATTGCCAGGATGCGAACTTTAAATCAGTGGTTTTCAACTTGTGGTCCTTGATAGGGTTCCAGGTGGTCCCCCAGCTAAATGATGTTGATGTCTGGAACCAATATTTGGACCCGTGACCGTTTTGAGCATAAATGAAACCGAATTGGTTATTACAGTATTGTTATTACGTCTGCATTACTTATTTTACAATAAGTGTGCTTAATTTGAGACTGTAAAAGAATTGTAATTTTGGTCAACTTTTCCTGCTATCTCATAAATACAGCATTGGAATTGTGAACAAAGACAACTTTTATTTATTTTTAATATGTTTATGTTGGTGAGAGAGGCTAAATTTCATAAACTATACTCGTGATCCTCAAATGCTGAATAAATGGTGGGCCTGGTATCAAAATGGTTGAAAGCCACTGATTTTAAATGAACGTCAATGACAGACAGAGAGTTTTCATTTACTTTCAAGTTTATTTATCTACAATTTGAGAACACTATGAGACCCACTATGACTAATAGGCACACAGCCCCCTAATTAAACAAACGTACTGCAGACCACAAATGAAGTCCCACCTTTTCTGTCGAATATGCAAATGCAAACACTTATGTAGCTGAGCAGAAATTTATTTTATTTTTTAAGTAGTCAAAATGAACTTTGGACCTAGTGTTTCATAAAGGAAATCGCATCACTGCGATTCAGAGTGGGCTGACAAAGAAGAGAACTAGATAACAGTGAATACTGTTTGAGATCTGATATAATCAGCAGTTGGTGTCTGTTTGATTGGATAAGGCCATGGTTCTTCATTGTGTTAATGTTTTTGACATAACGGAATTACCCTTTTTTCCTTTAGTTTAAAATATTAGATTTGTGCCAAAGTTAAGTAAGGTAGTGGTTAAGTTAATTAGAGAGAACAAACGCATTTTAGGGCAATAAGGTCATGACTCCTGTGATACTGTTTATTTGACTGTGCAGGTTGACGAAAGGTTGCTGCTAAGATTTATTATTTACAGATGTCACAAAGAAAACAATTGGTTCATTTAGTTACTTCAACATAATGTGTTGTGTAGTCGTCTAGTTGTGATCCAAAAAACAGAATGCATAAGATCTGATCTTTTGTCTGGAATTATTTTCAGTTGTCTCCAGTTTGGCCAGGCAAGATCTAAATCTTATTTTGGTGATAAATCTTATTTCAGTAAAATATTTTGTTTGCGTTCATAATTCGTGTTGCACAATCACATTGTCATCACACTACCGGTATGTTGTTTTGAATAGACACTATTGTTGAGGAAATCTTTAAATAGATATTAATCTACAGGCAATAGCCTCAGGTACTGTCATCTCCTTAAATACTGCATTGCAGTGCCTTTTGGCTGCTCCGTGGTAAAGTGTATACTAGTGAAGGTTGCACAATTTGTCCAACTGATCTTCAGTTTTGTCTAACTTAATCCATCTGCCACATATCTAACCATGTACAACAGGGTTTGATGCTAGTATGTGCATATTGAGCTGTCGAACTACCTCACAGGCTCAAATTAAACAGGGCTCTATAGGCTTCTTTAAAACAATGTTATTTCAAATCCTTATAAACATTTGTAAATTGAGCTGTGCAGGCTTGTCTTACATTATATTGTCTTAGAACACTTGTGTGTGCTCTGCTAGTGCTGAAGATATAGCTTAAGGCCTTTGACCATTCTGGTCAGATGACTGACCTGCAGGCAGCATGCTTTTCTGAGGCATGACTTTGGCTTTGTGGGCCAGGACAGATGACCTTGTTGTCACAGTAACTCCAGTGATGACTGGGTGTGTAAGCGCACACGCACACAGCCTCTTGAGACAGAACAAGCTTGAAATTCAAAATGGTCTCCTCATTCTCTAGGAACTCTGCTCAACATAATCTACCTTCTCCTCTGTTTTAGGGATAGATATGAAGTATACAGAAATGTACTGAATATTTTGTAACATGTTTATGTTCAAGTGGAATAATCACACCCATTTATGATTAGACCTGTGTAGTTAACAGTGTCGTGTCTGCAGCCATGTAAATCAGGAACAATGCATTACCCATGAACCAGTTGTTTATGTTTAATACACACACACACACACACACACACACACACACACACACACACGCACACACGCACACACACACTGTATGAATGTATAGATGGATATAGATTTTGGATTTTTCAGAAAGGGGTGAATTGTTTACTATCCCATGATTCAATTTCAGTTGTTGATTACATTTCAAAATGATTCCTTAGCCTAATTTGACAAGGAACTGCCAGCTAATACGTGGGTATTACTATGAAAAATCATCAAATGATCAATTATCAGGCCTATCTGCGCATCCTTTATGGCTGATGTTAACATCAGCCAGCATTAAATAATATAATAATATACAAAGCTAGGCTACCATTTCAGCGTCAACCTTCCAATTCTTGCTTTAGGATAGGCTTGAAACAGTTGGCCTACAATAAACGCTGTTTGACCAACATATATTTTACATTAAAAAAATATTTATAAAAGGAAACATGCAATTTTTAATCTACAAAATGAAAGTGACAGTGAATGCCATACTTGCGTGCTGTTGTAGCTCTATAAGGCCCTTTGTTTTGCATCTTTTTTCTCTTTGTCTTCAGGTTTACATAGACCTTGGTGTTTGCTTTAGATCAAGCCTTTTGTAATGTATGTACTGTATGCGTTTCTCCCAACAGCAAGGAGAAAGGTGTTGGAGAGAGCCAGACAGGCTGGTTTGGGTGGATTCCGGGGGCTCAAGCAAACGAGCAGAACCAAACTTCTTATCACGGAGATGTGGGATGGGGAAGAAGGTGAGTTGTCCTTTTATCATTGAAACTCGGGAGTAAGACTCGCCGTGTCTTTTGACAATGACATCGGAGAAGTCTGTCATGTTAACCTGGTTGTTGCTTGTTTGAAAATATTTACCAGTCAGAGGGTTTCACTAGTGTAGATAATGTCCAGCTGGTACACAGTCACAATTGGGGTGGTTGTTGCGGATGGATGTCCTGTCCCACATTTATTACTCCATCATTACACAAAGTGTTTTTTTTTTTTTTTTTGTTTATGTATGTCGGCGTGAACAAAAGGTAGATTGCCGTGCAGGTAGATCACATGACGGTCCCCTAAAATATAGATCATAGGACATTTTACCACTCTCAAGAGTTAAATTATATTTAAACATCTGAAATGCGTAATTTTCAAGAGTCCACACAATTAAAAAATGTAGAATAATAACTGACTGTTTTGCCAGTTTCCCAATTGTGGAACAAATGTGAAAGTTCTTAGTTTTGGGTGCAAGAGACTAACCTCAACATCACAAACTGTCAACTCAAACCCCAAATACTATTTACAAACCTCAAGTAGTAGCATATACAAGAAAACCTTACAATTCTCCTCCTCGGTTTTCATTATGAACACTACCAGTAAGTAACACCATCACCACTATTTCAAAGATCAAACTTTCTAGCGGGCCTTGAAATGGATTTTCAGTAATGGAATCATCACATTTTTGATGTGTAGATCTTGTTGAGGGGGGCATTTTGGAAGTAGCTCTCAAGTCAAAAAAGTGTGGGCATCCCTGATGTTGCACCACCTTAGCAGCCAGGCGTTATACTTGACTATTGTCATTCAGTGCCAGAAATGGCATCTTGTGTACTCAGCCCGTCAAGACAAATTTGTTCTCTCTTAGCAATAGAGCATCTTTGTGAGCCATCTCTTGAAACATGGCGACATTAGGGAATTCAGTTTGTACAAATTATTTTTTCATCAACACTGTACCTGCCTTAAGCAGGAGCGAAGGCCCTCGGAGCAACCAAATATCACTCAATATCGAATCATTTGATTTAAACATGGGCAGGGTAAATGTGATCAGAAACTAGGGGTGGGACGGTTCACTTATCCCACGGTTCGGTTTGTACCTCGGTATGGGAGCCACGGTTTCGGTTCGGTTCCGGTACGTTTCGCTTTTTAAAAATAAAATTAAAAAAATGTTCTTTTATTTCGCGTATAAGCACATTGAATGTGAATATAAAAAATAAATCAAGATTTTCAAAACATTAAACAACCTTTTATTATAAACTTAAATGTTAAGATATTAGACTAAATATAATCCCTATTCAGACATACATGGTATTCCAGTAGGCCTGTCTTCTTCCTTTTCATTATTTACAGAAGAAAAAATGTATATTGCTATTTGTGCCTCATTATTAGGCTATTTTCAAGGGAAATATAAAATACCTAGGTTAATAAAATTGCTGCACGTTTCAGTTAAGTATCAGGCAGGTAGCATGCAGAAGCATTGTAGACAGAAAACAAAGTCAAATTAGTTTAGTTTATATTTAGTTTTTTATCTGCTTTATTAATGAGGATATTATTACCCATACTTGGATTAAGGAAATGCGTCTGTCTGTCTGAAAGACAGATAACCTATACCAGTCAGCAGCAGCCCAGCTGACTGGTACTCCACACCGCCTGACCATCGAGCCGTCTTCCCCTCCATTGCGACGCGCAGTGGATATAATACTCATTAAAGGGTACCGAGGAAGCTTTCCGACCTTGGGTCCGTCCACAAGCTTGCGTCGCATGTGTTTCCAAAGTATTTGTGTTGGAGACCACCTGGAACTCCCCCAAACGCCGTGGTGTGTGTGTGTGCGTGAGCGCGCAGTAGCATTCGCTGTTCATTGATTGCAGCCGTGTGGTGCTACACTATGCAGTACGACGGCATGTGACAGAGTGCTACTACACTGCGCCGTACGGCGGTGTGTGACCGAGAAATACATTCTCCGCATCTGAATGAATGCGAACCGAAATATCGTGGTTCATTAGCGCGTATTGAACCGTGGACCCCGTACCAAACGTTTTTTTTTTTTTTTTTTTTTCCCGGTGTACCGTCCCACTCTTATCAGAAACCCTCTGGAAAAACTAAAATTCAGTCAACTTATCTAGATTCTAGAATTCACCTGATGAATGCCTAGCCCCTCAGCCCACGCATCTCTGAGATGACCAGAGCCCACAGACTCCCCAAAAGCAGTAACAAAGCAGCAAACTAAATGTTTATTTGTCTGCATCCTTATTTTCCTGCTAGCTCATTATATGCCCATGTTTTACAGTGATTTTTTTTACCACCTACCTTTGAAAAATGACAGGATATTTTGCGCTCAAATGACATTCATGAATGTTGTAGAATTGGGCAGTCATTGGCTATACGCAACATTCTGTTTCACAGTTACAAGCTGTGAATGAGCAGTTTTCTCTTGGACTGCTATTCTAGTGAAGTTTTCTCTCCAGTGAATGTTCTCTCAGTCACATGATCAACTTGTCCTGAGGTGATCTGAGTACCAAGGTTTACCAATGCCTTGGGTGCATTGACTTGCAAGCGAGACATACAGAAATAATTATAATGTGCCTCTCCTTTGTTTGGTTAATAAAATCAATGGTAGAATAATTGCTAAGAAAATAATTGTTTCCGCACTGTTTTGTGAAATTTAGTGAATACAAGTAAAAGCATCCCCCTGAGAGGATTGTGATTTGAATTAGTGTTATTGGAGCATTTCATTCCACTAATAATTACAAAATAATTACTTTTACTTAGGTAAGGGACAGAGTAGCCTATATTTTGTCTTTATGACATATGCTCAGTGACAATTTGATGTATATTATTTCATAGGTACAGTGAAAGTTGTAGTGTGATCAGAAAGAGATGCATCTGTAGTGTGATCAGAAAGAGATGCATCTGTAAAATAGTGCAACACCCTGGTAGTTTGAACAGGCCTGACACTGATCTATCCAATATATTATTTCCAGGTCGTAATGAGGTGGACAAGAGGCCGTCATCACAAGGGCCCTCGCATGGTGTCCAGGAGCCTTCTCCACAGGGAAACCCTGACCACACAGTGAGGAAGGACACGTCTGGGATGATGGCAGGACACAGGGAGGTCGACAAAGTGAAGGGTCCTGCTGAACCGCAGCAGCTTCTTCCCATGCAAACTGCACCGCAGTTGTCCGTGGCCGAGTCGATGCAAAATAACGACCGGCCTGACCCCACGTATGGTCACATGGGTGAGAAGAGTGCTAAGAACCTGCACTTTGGCACACAGTCGTCTGCCTCCCTCCCGGAACCGGACGCCGATCCCGACCTTGATCCTGACCCCGACGGCGACCTCGAAGACGACCCCCACGGAGAGTCTCATCCCTGTCAGCACTGTGAGCGTCATTTCTCCACCAAGCAGGGCCTGGAGCGCCACATTCACATCCACACCACCGCTAACCAGCAGACGCATGCCTTCAAGTGCAGATACTGCGGCAAGTCCTTCGGCTCACAGGTGGGGCGGAGGCGGCACGAGAGACGACACGAGAACGGGCCGAAGAAAAGGCCCGGCTCTCTGGCCGGGACGGCCGCCGTTCTCAGCCCCGTGGTGCAAACCGACGGTTCGAGTCCCGACTGCACCAGCCCGACTAGTCACTACGTAACCACCACCGGGTCCCAGTTTCTCGTGGCGCCTCTGCAGAACGCGGAGGTCATGAGGAAAGAATCGGGGCCCGACGCGGACCGTCCGTTCCTACTGGATGAGAATGGCGAGTCCAAAGAGCTCCACCCTTGCAAGTACTGTAACAAAGCATTTGGCACTCAAATCAATATGCGCAGGCACCAGCGCAGAATACATGAACGTCACTTGCTGCCAAAGGGAGTCCGCAGGAAAGGCATGCTGCTACAGGAACACCAGAAGCAGCAGCAGCAGCTGCCTGACGAGTCCCCAAGCACCAGCCCGCCACCCGTCTATGTGCCCAGCGCCGACACAGAGGACGAGGCCGACAGGGAGGATTACGTGGTGGACGTATCGAAAAACATCTCAGAGAATCTGAGCTTCTACATAGACGGCAAAATTCTGTCCACCAGCACGGTTAGTACCTGCGAGGTGATCGAGGTAGATTCCAGATCAGCATTGTTTGGCCTTGACGCGGTTATAATAAGCCCGAATCAGCTCAATCAGGCACTCAAAGTCGAGGGCAGAAGCAGCAACATCGTAAAGCAACAGGTCTCCAGCGCGGGCCATCCAACGTCAAAAAGGAGAACCTCCACTCCTCCACTCATTCCCACTCTGAAAATGGAAACGGAAACCGGTTCCACGTCTTCGTCGTCTTCCTCCAACGCGTCCTCGTCCAACCCGTTAGTGGGAGGAGTAATACCTCAGTCCACAGATTCGTTAGCATTTCAAAGGGAGAAAACGGTGTATCTCTCCCCGAAGCTCAAACAGCTCCTCCAGACGCAGGATAGCCAGAAGCCTACTATTGCCCTGATAGCAGAAAGCCATAGGCTGGCTTCCCCGCTGTCTGTCACCTCACTGCCAGGGGCCTCTGGCAGGTTCAAGAGGAGAACGGGCTCCCCTCCCGCGTCTCCGCAGCTCAGCCCTGCACAGAAAGCAGAGGGCTGCAAAATGGAGCTGGGCAGCTCATACACCCTCAAGGTGCCAAAGCTGGAGAGCTACTGTGCATCCCCTGCCGGGAGCATGTCGAGCAAGGACGACGGGGACACCATGAGCTCTTCTGGAAAGGACATGCGCAGCTGGTCTGCCTCTAACAGTGGGGGAAACGCGTGCAATCAGCAGCCCTTAGACCTGTCCAGTTCTGTCAGCAGGAGAACTGACAGCCATAGCAAGGTGCATGGGGATTCGGCTCTGGATTTAACTGTACATCGGAAGACCACCGCCATGGAGCCTGAATCGAAAGGCCCGGCTCCACAGCCGCCATCTAAGAAAAGAAAGCCCAATACGTGCATGCTTGAGAAGGTGCTGATGAATGAGTACAGTGGTCTGACCTCTGTAGGGGACGAAGGCCCCTCCGCCTTGGCAAGCCTAGGCTGTTGTCTCTCTCCTAACATGGCGTTGGAATCTGCCCACCCATCCCCACCCTCCCTGACCCCTGTCACTATGCACCCCTCCTCACCTGGCACTTCCAGTCTGACCTCCCCGACACCACCTCCCCCTGTATTGCCCACAATACCCTCTCCTCCAGCCATGGCTGGCTCTCCTCTCTCACAGCTCCCAGATTGCCCCACATCACGACCTCTCCCTGTCCTTTCTCCTAAAATGTCTCCTAGATCAATCGACTGTAAGCGCCTGTCAGACACAGAGGAGACTACATTAGCCGTAGAAAATCCAGACAATGGAGCGGAGAGCTGTATTTCTGCACCACTGGACTCTATTCCCGCATCACTGGACTCTGCCCCTGTAACGCCAGTCAAAGATCACAATAGTTCAACAACACCAATCCAGCGTGAACCCTTAACGGAGACGGATATTCCTCGGACTGTGAACGGCGAAGCCACGCTTAACGGTAAACTGAGTCAAGATCTGGATTCAGTGACTGGAGGGAGTCCCCAGTCCTCTGACGCTGTTGTCTCGCCATCACAACCAGAAGCCTCGCCCGCACCCTCCATTTGTCATCCTCTTCCTGTATCACATGACACTTCCCCTCCATCGGCGTCGCCATCCATCACACCACTGATAAAAGAGGAGCCCCCTCGCTGCACAGACGAGGAGCTGTCAGATTTGAACCCCGCAACTCACAATGCCGTTGTCTCTTCACCTCAGGATGGTGTTGATGTGTCACCTCGTGATGGCACTGACCCCTCGACTCATGATGCCGCGGATGTGTCACCTCAGCCTCCTGCTGCGGAGAATGCCCCAGAGGAGCACGGAGAGGACTCTGAGATATTTTGCAAAACATTTGTCTGTAACGTCTGCAATGAGCCGTTCGGTTCCATCAAAGAGCTCGGCGCACACATCTCTGAGCATGCTGCGGAGTGGCCCTTTAAATGTGAGTTCTGCGTACAGCTGTTTGGGGACGCTGCAGCCCTGCTAGCCCACCGCTCGGCTCTCCACGGCGTGGGCCGGATATTTGTATGCTCTGCTTGCTCGAAGGAGTTCGCCTTCCTGTGTAACCTGCAGCAACACCAGAAGGACCTGCATCCAAACGAGACGTGCACGCATACTGCGGTCGAGAGCGGCAAACTTAGGCCGCAGAACTACACGGACCCGTCCAGGGCCAAAGAGGAAAGCAGTCCCTCAACGCCAGCACCAGAGACGTCTGACGAGGCAGCCCCGCACAGTGAGTCTGATCTAATCCCAGAGGAGCCAGGTGTGAATGGTAAGAACGGAGAAGATGGCCCAGAGGATCCCACTGAGGAGCTCTACACTACAATAAAGATAATGGCTTCGGAGGGAGGGAAGCCCAAATGTCCTGATGTCCGCCTGGGCATAAATCAGCATTACCCAAGCTTTAAACCACCTCCTTTTCCCTATCACAGCCGGTCGCACGCTGCGTCGGTGGCCTCTGCTACCAACTTCACCACTCACAACATACCACAGACCTTTAGCACAGCCATTCGCTGCACCAAGTGTGGCAACAGTTTTGACAACATGCCCGAGCTACACAAGCACATATTGGCCTGTGCCAATGCTAGCGATAAGAAGCGTTACACTCCTAAGAAAAACCCCATCCCACTTAAACAGATTGTGAAACCCCAGAATGGAGCATTGTCGCCTGCTGCAGCTGGTGCGGGGCAAAATGCTTTCCGCAGAATGGGGCAGCCGAAGAGGTTAAATTTCAGCCAAGATCCAGTTGGCAAAACGAAAATGAGTTCTCTCAGCAAGAAGAAGAACCAGCTTATCCAGAAGGCAATTTCACAGAAAAATAAGGTTGCAAATACTGTGAAGAAGGGTGCTGTGAAAGTCGAAGTTGTAGAGCAGGAGATGCATGTCTGTCCCCACTGCAGTCGCGAGTTCACCTATCCCGCCAGTCTCAATAAACACATTGCTGTCAGTTGTCCCATGAAGCCCGTCGTTAAAAAAGGCAAGAAGGCTGTTGCAGAGGTGAAAAAAGAACCGGCTCCAGAAGCAGACAAAAGCATGAGCCTTAGGAGCAAAGCCTCAGACCCAGACACCCAGCAGGCCGCGCCAGAACCGGAGCAAAAACCCCTGGGAAAGACCAGGGCTCGCAGCTCGGGTGCCGCAGAACCCGCCCCTGAACCCCCACAGACTAGTAAAAGAAAAAACTCTTCTCCATCGGGCCGTTCCAAAAGGCCTGCTTCATTCCCAGCATCCCAAGCATCCCCGCCTGGCAAAAAAAGTAAAAAAGGCCAGGTTCAATCTTTACCTCCGACGCCCTCATCTTCAGCAGACACTCCCACTGACATTGCGCCACGGCCAGCCATGAGAATGCAACGCATGGGCAAAGAACCTGCACCCAAGAAGGCAGGAGAGGTCAAACTGCTACCACAGCAGTCGAAGAAAGAGGAACGCTTCTCTCTGCGAACAAGGGAGAGAGTGGGAGGTCCAGTCACCAGAAGCTTACAAAGTTCGAACACGGTGACTTCTGTGGAGGTGAAAACGGAGGAGCTTCCTGCCCAAGAGCCAAAAGAGACTCAGGTAGGATATTTCATCGAGGCAATTTATTTAATGAATACCTCAGCAGGAATGTGAGGTTAAAGATGTTAAATAAACCCTATTCTGGTGGAAATCATTCCTAAAGCAAGTGAAGCAACAAAGTTATCCCCATCTGTCATTTTCAGGTTTAGATGACACATTTCATCCTGAGAGAACTCGGAGGATGCATCAGATTAATAAGTGAAATTGGATAGTGACTCGGTCATTATACAGAACAAAAAAAAACTTAATATACTGTATATAACAATTTAATAATCTATAACACCGGTATATGTAACATATATTATCTAAAGTTGTTATGTTAAGTTTTATGTTTAGACCGTGACTTTGAGTACCTGGCAAAACATACATGAAATCAAGTGAAATTGAAGGTGATGAGAAAGAAAATAATTAATTGGTACACCAAATTTAAACTGACTGAATTGAATCTGATAAATGATCACTGTGGTTCTTTGCACTGATTGGATAAAAAGAACAATCCCCAAAATATTCTTAGCATATTTAGTTGGTACATTTATAAATGCTCTTTTTACTTTGTTCATTTCACTTGGTCATAAATCTGCACAATAAAAACAAGCCCCGATATAACAAGTTCTTTCTTGTCGTCTTGTGCTTCTCTAGGAGTCACTGAAGTGAGCCATGTGGACATTATGGAGAGGAATATGTTGGTCACCTCTCAGGATCTGCTCTGGACTTCAAGGCACTGACAGCAGCGAGGCTGACCTTTTTTGCGGTTGGCACATTCACTCAAAACAAGTGAAGTCTGCTTATCTCTAATGCCTAGCTGGCTGTATCTTCCATTTGTCCTCTGAACTGAGCCTGGATTTTTAACAGCCTTGCAAAAAAAGAAGTGGAGGGGGCTAAACTGACTGTAAATCAGGAGATAATATATACAATAAGTGTCATTACTTGACCCAAAACAGTACAATTAGGCATCTGCTAAATTGAAACAGTACAGTGAGGTTTTCGTTATGTTTAAAAGCTGATATACTGCAGATGGCAATCACATCGGTTCTCACAAACACAACTATTTTTCTCCATATTTCATATGGTTTGTTTGTTTAGATTTTCAGATGATTCTGGATCATCTTAATGCATGTACTGATTAGAGAATGCTAGACGGATCCAATTTCCCTTTCTCACCCATCACCACATGCACCAACCTCAGTTAATAAATGGATGAATATGTTTTGATTTAAAGGTCTGTAGTAAGTATATTGTAGAATTATTTTAATTGGCAGTTTATGTTTTGTTTGGGGGAAACAAAGATGATACTGGCAGTGGCTTGCTGCAAAACATGGTCCTCAGGAACACTGTACATGACGTGTGTATGTTAAAACGTGCGTATGGATATTGTTGGATGTGTGGTAAACACAGCTATTCCTTTGATCTCAATTTCAAGTATATTTTTACTTGCTGTCTTTTTGTTTTTCTTATCTGAACATTAGAGCAGATTGTTGCAAAGTGGGGAGTTATATATTTTGTCATCTACCAGTCTTGGAAGAACACTGCCACATATGTCCATTTTTTTTATTTGGGGTTTAGTAGCTCTGCAAACTCGTTTTTATTCATCTGTCACCTGTTTAGCCCAGCATTATCTTACTGCACTTTAAAAATGAACGTCTGCCAAAATTCTAGATTGATCAGTATGAAACCTGAAATAATTTGGTTAATGTGAATGTTGGAATGTATTCACTTTTGTTGCACATTACTGAAGCCTAACTTATACTTCATTGCTCAACGAAAAGTATGGATTTTCAAACGTTTTTGTTGAGACATGACCGTCCGAGGTATAAGTTAGTCTTGACACTGGGTTGCCTCACTACACCTGTGCAACTTATCAAAAGTAAACAATAGTATGTTTATATTAAGCCTATTGAGCTTAATACTTAGTACACATCTTGATACATGATTGAACTTGAACGTTAAAGACAGTGTGACCTGTGATGTGATAGGAAATGGTTGCTGTCAGGGTTTTGGCACCTGGAGAAGACCAGCATTAGCCACAGTGTTATGTTGTAAGTATGGCCTTGAAAACGCATTCTCTTCTGTCCCAGGCTCCAAAATGTCATGTCGTATATAAATATAATTTATAGATAATTTCTTTATCTTAATGTTGGGAGGATGGTCACTTTGTGTAGGTGAGTTGACCTGTTAATACATGATAAGTAAGGTATCCTTAAGTCCCAATTGAAAATGAAGTGCTTTATTATTTTGTACTCATCCCAGTTACAGTTCTCCCTGTTATCTCTCTCTCTGGACCATATCTGTCGTACAACTGAGACAGCTCATAGGGCTGGTGCTCAGATCCTCGTAGCATGTTCTGCAAAAAGATATTGAACAATTTTTGATTTAAAGCTAATTTATATTTTCCTCATGAAATCTGTTTTGCCTTTCAGCATCAATATGTGTTTGAAGATGAACAAAGACAAAATATCCCTATTGACCTCATAAGTAAAGCATTGCTGTAATTGACGTAATAAAAACCTTTTTCAATTTGGATAAATCTTTTTATTTGCCTTTCTTATGAGAGCTCCTGTCATTCCTGGACAGTATGTGCCGTGACTACTACTAGACTGGTAAGACAGGAATTTGTTGCTGAATCCAAATGAAAAACGCCTGTGGCATTGAACAGCATGGGAGGCAGATACCTTCAAGGGAAACATGGCTTGTAAATCTTAGCACTTGCACACCGATCTTTAATATCTTGTACTGTATTTCCATGGCAATATTTCATGGCAAGTTGTGTGAATAATTTAGCTTTTAGCCAATTTAAATGTCCTAACAGCACCTGGCCAACTACATTAATAACCAAGAGTTTTTTTTTTTTTTTGCCCCCCAATCCATTACTCACTCATTGATAGATGTGCGTTGCTCTGCCAGGCATTTCCTGATTTCCTTGTAGGCTAAACCCCATCTGATGCCTGTCAAATGGTGAAAATGTGTCTGGCCTGTTATTTGAGTTTGATGGAATATATTGCACTAAAGATTAGATTTTAATTGAAGTTACGCGCAAGATCACCCAACCATGCCAAGCGTGCTTGACTGCTTGTTGCTTTGAAAGCTGACTGGGTCTATTTTGGGAGCCGCACACTTGTCACCGAGTTTGATATGCTAGTCATCATACCTTCAATTATTACTTCCTTGTGGTACTCTACTTACCTATGGGAGTTATTTCCCATGATTATGTCAGGAATTGTCACTAGTCTTGCAAATGCCACATCCCTGAGCATATAAGTTCTACCTGACTTGCACCATAACGGCCTTAACTTAATTTTCTCTTCCAGATAATGTTTCAGCAAATTCTGCATTGCAGACAGACCGGACTGGATTGATGGGGCGAAGTTCAAGGAGAAGACAGGTCAGAGACCAAGATTAGCCTAGCCTACCTAGGCTAAGCTTAGCCTAGCCTACCTAGGCTAAGATAATCTTGTATCAGATAACAGATATAACTTGTATACGTCCGTTGGGATAAAATAACAACTAATGACTGGACATAAAGTAGGTACGACCAGATTCACCAAAAACTGAAACATTCATTACTGTATGTTAGTCTTAAATCACATGATTCATAGTAGCCAAATGTTTGCTGATATTGGCAAATCTGCAAGCCATCAATGCTCTGAGCTGGTAACGTAGATCAACTATTTTGGGTAAAACATTTACTGCAAGTATTGAGTTCTGGGGGCCACTTATTCACTAATTGCATACTTTAGGGTTCAAATTTGATAGTGTGAGTGTGTTTGGAAGGCTAGACTGCTGTTAAGTCATTGATAGGCTTACACGACTATATTGAATGCATTGTCCATATTAAAATGGATCAATTCAATCTGACCTTGTCATTCATGTAGAAGGCCTTTGAGATGCCCTGAGTCAGATATGGTCTATAGAGGTGCCTCTTAGCTTAGGCATACATACATAGTACAAGTACAGTTTTCACTCTCATGTTGTATAAAGTGTGTACACACACAATTTACAGCAAATTGGAGCACTCAATATTCAAGACCAAGACCCTTTATTTTCAATGGTGGTGCTTTCATGACTCTGAATGTCAGAGTCCTCACCTGGCCTCTGCATTTGCTGGGATTAGTTTTGGCCGGCACCCCCATCTGTCACCTAGAGGCATTAATTGGCCCATCAAACCCACTCTGCAGGCAGTGTGCAGGAGTAACGTGCCCCCAGCACTAAAACAAACTATCAAAAGAATTGGAATGCCTTGTGGACTAGAACTTCTCATTAGGTATTAGTGCAGTGGGAAGGTGCATGGGCTGTTAAGTTGACAGATCGTGCCGGCGATGAGGAATTAAATAAAATGTGTGGGCCGGAGTTGATGCACAAGGATTGATCTTTCTTTATTCAGGGTGAAATGTGTATCTGCCCCTGGCGCCATGATGGTATAGTTTATGGTTCCCCGTGGGTTGCCTGTTGTTTATGGGTGTTCTGCAATGTGTGTGTGTGTGTGTGTGTGTGTGTGTGTGTGTGTGTATACACATGCGCATGTGTGGGAAGCGGCCTGCTGCGCCATACTTGAGCTGTCAGAATGAAATATCACTGCACTCTCGCCTGATTGCTGTGTTCGGTGCCTCAGCCGCATTCATAAAAAAACAATTCTATGCAGCCTTATGCCTGGACCTATGAAATAAACTCCATCGACTCGAGAAGGGAAGATATGAGTTGTTGAAGACCACAAAGCTTTTGCAGCTCCTTACTAGTACACTAACCAGTAAGCCATACACTTTGCTTAAAAATCAATTGCATATCGTACAACAATATCGCGAGAACATATCAGAAACGGACATTGTACAAGGTCACAGCATGTCTAATTACGTGACCGGGTATTTGACCGGAATAATGCTACCAAAATATCAAACGTCAAATGGTGTTCATTTTCTTAGTTCATTTGTGAACCCAGAACATCCTTTTGAGTGTCTGCAGTAGGTACTGCAGTGTTTATGAGGCATGGGGAACATTGTGACTGAGTGATGGTTGTTATAAGGAGGCTGAGCCAGATTTCACAGTGTTAGATTCGGTATTTTCTCGTGAGCTCTGTGGGAGACGATGACGGCTGTTCACATGCAGTATGACGGCTTTTGTGCCCCCACTTCCTGTTCAAATAGAATAGCAATGAACCTGAAGTCGGAGGCAGAGGTGGGGGCGGTCGCTTCTTAAGACAGGCAACTTACTGAGGTGTTCTGATTGCAGACATATACCATCGTAGGCTGACCTTATGTGTCAACCTCCTTTCACCTGCAACACGCACCTTCTCCCTCTCATCCAGAATATCCCCACTGCAGAACTGCCACAGTGGACCCTAGAGTGTCCGGCCGTTTCCTTTCAAAACAGGAGGATGTGACTGCTGTAGTCAGGTCCCCGGTGTGCAAGCCTACGGCCATGGCAGTGCAAAGAAATGGCTCCATGACAATGGGTTTCCTGGGAAAGTTTTTGCCTAAAGGGGAAGTCTGTTAGATGGAGGTTTGTGTATGTGTGTGTTTCTGTGTCTGTGCGCACGCACACACTTGGTGCTCAGTTGGGCTCAGAAAGGTTGGGTTTTTCAAGAGTGCCTTGGATGGCCTGAATGTAATCATGACAGAGTGAGATCTGAGGCTGTTGAAATAACTGTGTCATAGCTTTGTCCAGAATGCACGTCTCCATGCCAACAGTGGCACAATGGGTACAATACAGCCTCCTGTGCCTCAAACCCCGAGGGGGTTTATATTTACAGCCATTACAATATACTCTTTTCAACCCTTGACACTCGAACCATTTATTACAAAACCCTGATATACACGTTACCTATATCACAAAGACTCACATGCCCTCACCCATCTTCTCACGTGGAGACAACCGGTGCGCATGCTTGAGAGCTATAACTACTAAGAGCTCTGCGAGAGTTCCTTTTTCAGTCGACTAAGACTTTATTTTCAGTTTATGCTCAGCACTTTCCTGCAATTTAGTTTCAAGATGAAGTGTCTGGCAACCATTGGCCAGAGCAAGTCCTAGTTTTTATCCCCTCTAACACGCACACACACAAACACACCCATCAGCTCCTCACTCACTCTCATCCGCAATTTCTCAGCACTGTGGGGGGAAAAAGATGAAGAGCCTGGAGTTGCGGGAATCTGTTTCCCGGCAGCAGCTTGGGCTTTCAGATGGATTTGCATGGGGGGTTGTGGTGGTGGTGGTGGGGGGGATAGATATGTGAAAGAGGAAGGCAGCGAGAGCAAGGGAGATAGAGAGATGTTCCTGCTGAGGCACGACAAACTGGGAGGAGAGAGAGAGAGAGGGGAGGCAGGGGGGAGAGGAGAGACGCACTGGGCACGCTCTGTTCACTTCCCTTCTCATTCTGTTGCCCCAGAGGATAGATGGTGCTGCCGCCTGACTCTCACAGGGGAGCCAGAGAAGGAGGGAGGAAGTAACTTTTACCTGCTTCTTCCATACCAGGATTTTGTCTCTCTCTCTCCCGCACCCCCCTTCCCTCTCTCTCTCTCTCTCTCTCTCTCTCCCTCTCTCCACCCTCTCTGCCTGCAGCTGCAGAAGACTGTCAGCCCCACTACAGACGTAGCACCAAGATCAGAGCACTCGCAGAGAAAGCCGTGCTTACGGCTCCTTATATCCCCCTCTCCTCCTGCCACTCACACTCACACACACACACACACTCCAAAAACACATTCACGTCGTACACGCGATCCGAGGATAACTTTACCACATGCGCGCGCACATAGACAACACTCACAGCCGGGCGAGCAGGCAGGCAGTCACACCCCCCTCTCTCATTATCTGTGCAGTGAACAGCAGCGCTGCTCGTCCGACTGTGAGCAGTGAGGGTCTGTTTTTCCTCCTCGGCAGCGGCAGCAGCAGCAGCGGCGGCGGCAGGACCGACCGGTCCAGGAGAGAGCGGTCGTCACCGTGGTCTACGCTTCAGGAGAAAGCA
This sequence comes from Benthosema pterotum, assembly GCA_039105355.1. Lineage (NCBI taxonomy): Eukaryota > Metazoa > Chordata > Actinopteri > Myctophiformes > Myctophidae > Benthosema > Benthosema pterotum. The sequence continues at coordinate 19,242,123 of CM076971.1, read as the reverse complement.
CACACAGCAGCGTCTACGACTGAAGGCAAGCCCGCTTTCTCATCTCTCTCTCTCTTATTTTTCTCTGTTTCTCTCTGCCATCCCCTCTTCTTTCTCTCCCTCTTCTTTCTACCCTGACATGCCGCAGTGTTTCTGACCTTCCCCTCAACTACACCTCTCTCTCTCTCCTCAGCGTGCGCCAGTGGTTCCTCGGCCATGGAGAACATGCTCACCTGCAGCCATGCCACCTTTTCCCAGGTGTTTGGACGTCAGGGACAGCTCATGCAAGCCAGTGAGTACCTGCGAAACACACACCCTCCTCCCTCCTCCGCATCGCCCGCCGTCTGCGTGATCTTCACCCTCAGACTCCTTGATGCCCTCCTCAACCTCATTTGCGTTTTTAATTTAGCCACCGCCGCGAGGCATCCTTGTCCGTGTTACTGTAAACTGTCAGTGGTGATGCTGGATGGTGTTTGAGTGGAACAGGTTATTCTTTTTTTTTGTTCTGTATAAAACAAATCAACGTGGTTTGGCTATTTAAATCAAGGGCATTGACCAGAAACCATCTCAAGGTTTTCTTGGTTTACATACAGTATATTATGGTACATATGGGTTTACTGTATATTCGGAAAACAGCTGATTGTGGCCGATGTTTCTGTCACAGTGATAAGTTATTGAGTGTCGCATTTCCGTAATACAGTATTTTGTGTGTGTGTGTGCTTTGTATAGGGGTACTCAGTGTGACGAAGAGGGCATAATGTGGGTACGGGAGGGGGTACTGTAACGCCAAATGTTGTGGTTGTGGCTTTGGTCAGGATTATCATCAAGCTTTTAAATGGTGTCAGTGAGTGAACATCATTTTTTAAATAGCTTTCTGACTTCTATTTCAGAATTTAGGGGCCATAACTTTAATTCTTGCTGATGATGGAGACCTTCATTATGCAGTTGCATAGGATTACAGCTGGAGGAGTTAGAGGAGTCATTCAGACTGAGAGGCAGGCTGTCAGGGATGCTCTCAGACTGATGACTGAATTATTGAAACGTGGATGTATTAAAAATGTCAGAGACCCCAGAAGAGTGACAAGCAGGGCCTGAATCCTCCTCTGCTACTGAAACATATTAATGATGTCTTCTTATGCAAGAGAACGATTGAGTTGCGTCAAGGTAGGATGAACATTTCAGCCCCGGTTCTGGTATCTCCCTTCACACAGTCATGCGGCAACAAGAACCTGTTCACAGGCTTTTGATGCCTCTCTCTCCGGTGAATGCAAATTGACTGTTCACACGGCAGTGTGGTTGGGTAATGAGGAGACCCTGGGCAAATATCAAAATAAAAAAGGCAGTTTCAGTCTTGTGGTACTGTATATGTCGTCAGCTCCCCCGCAACATTTTTGAGCACCTGCATTTCCTATCTTTACAGTCTCCCGAAAGGTGAGAGACGACAAACTCATTATCACCAGCTCAGCTTTGAGTGAGTTAATACTTTGCTGTGACGTACCTAAAAATAAGTGTGTGTGTGTGTGTGTGTGCGACTTATCATATTCTCCCACGCTAAAGAACACATGCTCTTTTGCTTTTTCCAAATGCACTGCATTACAGGATTCCATCCTGTTAGAAAATGGAGAACAACACGTCTATCCTTGACTTACAATAAACTACCCTGCAATATCTCTCTTCTGCCACATTCTGAATCTGAAAACTAAGCTCTTCAGACTCCACCTCACCCCCAGGACACATCATTCCTTGAATCACTTCTAGAATCTTAATAGATGCTATACTTAATACATATACTATGCTCATACTGCATATACTGTAGGCTACTGTGAAAGTTTTTAGTTTTTAGGTATGACTCTATTATCCTAGTTTCTTACCTGAACATTTAACATTTTGAGTCCATTGGATAAAACTGAGCATTCAAGAAATGTATAGCCAACATTTCACCTGTAAGTATTTACCCAATTGGTGCACACATGACCATCAAAAATTAACATTCCATAATATATGATAGGACGGTGGACCCTCTTTGACTATTCAAATTAATTTATTACAAATATCTTTATATTATGAATGGCTAATAGGTCTCCAACTCACCTCCACTCTATTGGCTCATTATGAAACTGCTGGAGACTGCCTTGCTGTGATTGGCTTAGATGCTACCTCACCCTACGCACCCCCCTTCCCCCTCACAGATTAACTCCGCCTATCAGGAGCCCGACTAATGTTTTGTTTTCATGATTTGTTTGATCAACTAAGTTCTGGGCCATCTGTAGGACAAAGCAAGTGTCTCTCTGCAGGGAAACAGCTGCAGCATCAAAGTAGAAGCAACATAGAGGGGAAAAATACAAAAAGGTGTAGCTATACCTTTGATTTTTGGCTAAAAAGTTTCCTCTATTACCTTTAATTATGTGCTCATAATTACATAGCTCATATAAGGTAATACGTTTTAAAAAAAATCACCCAAGCCTCAATACTGATTCCGCCAGATTGTGGGGCGGCAGCACAAGTTCCCTTCAAGTTCCTGCCTGCGTCTGGTCTCTTGCAGTAATTTTGAGTATTTGTAGTCTTGTTAGGTTGTGTTTACATTCATGCTGTGGCACAGCTCAAATGTCATTAGTCTTGTGATGATCTCACCTCTATCAAATCGTCTCTGCCAGAGAGAGTTCCCTTCTGGAATGTTGTCCAGCAGGGGGTGTGGTTTCACCATGACACTCAATACCTGCAAATTAGAAGAAACGATCAAAACAATAATATTATTGTTATTATTGGTTATAATTTGGCAAGAATCTAACCTAAAGAAAAAATGAGTATACATTTGGACAGCAAGTCATATTGTAGACAATTTGTTAGCAAAATAGTCATTAATATATTCTAAAATCATACAGTACCATATTAGTATATATTATTGGACAGAAATGTAAGTGGCACGAGATACAGAAAGAGAAGTTTGCTAATTCTAATTAACAATTGCATTTATCTGTACCGCCTGAAGATTCTTGAACAGAGTGTAGTTCTTCAGCAACCCAAGAACCTATAGCATCAGTCTAAACTGGTGCGAGATTAAAATAATAATCTGTACATTAAAACTATAGGGGACAGCAGGTCAAATTTCATTTTTAACCATGTGGTTGAGATAATACAAGCCTAAATTACAAAAACGTGTGACCTAGGTATGTCTGCATGACCATCCTATCCAGGTCAAGTGCTAAGGGCTGGGGTGGAGCCTGAAGAGGTGCTGTAAGTCTTCAGGTTACAATCAACAATTGGGAGAATGGATCTCTCATTTGCTTCTACTGTATCTGTGTTGTAGATCGTATCGTATATGTTTTGTGATGTTTTGTGATTTGGGCTGCTTTAATCACTGCACATACCAGCTCAGTGACTTGATTACAGTGCCAAACCATAATGCCCTATTCGATTGCAGTGTTGGGACATGCGCACTACGTAACTTAATATATTACATAATATATTACCAAAATGTAGTAACTTGTAATATAAATATATTACTTAACATAAAAATTCTAATATATTATACTTTTCTTTCTGCATTACTGCATTACTTTCAATATTACTTTCTGTTTGCTTACTTTCGTTGTGTTCTTGTGAAATTAGCTTGACAACTGCAGAAGTTAAATAATTACTTATTTTTTATAATTTGTCATCAAATAATTTACTAGCTTTCATGAATTCAAGGAATACATTTGTTTTTTCAAGTTGATTTCATATGGATTTGTCCAGATAGCCAAGTGTGCTTGCTTTATTGTAGGTATGCCACTGGCCTATGCAATATTTGATTAATAGTGATACTAAATATTCAATTATATAGGCCTATTTTGTAAAAGGTTTTTTAAGTAATAGTAATATTAATATATTACACTTGCTCAGACAGTAATATTGTAATATAATATATTGCTTTAAAATGAGGGTAATAATTAATAAGTAATATATTAACAAGGTAAAGTAATATTCCCAACATAATGCCCTATTCGATTGTGAGGACTGTTTGGTGAATATAAGTGGCTGGCGACTTGTGAGTACTGTTGTAATGGTGGTAGACTCCCCCATTATCCAACCAACTTAATGTGGTTGCTCTGCACACCCTCCTCAAACCCAGCTGTAAGCATTGGGAAATTGCCATAGACAGGGTTTAAATTAAACATGGGAGTATTTAATGAACAATGGCAATAAATACATGTGTGAGACAAATAAAAACATGTATTTAAAACTTGTGAACCAATTCTATGCTCAAAACAGAAGTCTTTTACAGACTTGTTTCCATTGATGGTTCCATAAAAGATTATGTGCATTGTCACCGCAAAGCGAAATTGTTAAATACATGTAGAATACCAAACTGGAATAGTGGACGACTATAAGATTATACGATTATACCTACACTACCATTTCGAGTCAACTACTGTGCGAAAGCTGCATGTGCACATCAGCCTGCAGCAGGTATGATCTCACTACCAACCACTCTGGTTGTTCTGACAGTAAAGACTCCTCCATCTGACAGCGACTTGACTCTCAACCGTGATTCCAACAGCCTTAGGTTTTCAGTGAATAACAGCAAATGCCACGACTGAAAAAGAAACGCAGGTGTGGGAGTGGATCACACACCAAGAACAGGACTGTGTCCTTGGACGTGCAGCCTGCCTAGGACATGATAAGAAATGTTCTGTCTACAAAACTGACTTAACGGCTAAATTAATCTTTTGTCTATGGGCTTGTCATTTGTCCAGAAAAGCTTTTGTTTGGAAGGGGAACAGATTTATTCATTTATTTTTGACAAATTACGCTGAAACACTTCTTTACCCATAACAATGACACTAGGAAACTCCTCCTCACCCCATTTGGCCTTGGCGGCTGTTTTGTCACAATGTGTTGGTAATGGTTCCATTAAAAACACTTAATTGACCGGTTTCTCTCAGGGCCTTGTAATAGTCCCAAACATTTTCCCTCGGCCCCAAATATATCTTTGCCTAAAATCGTCACTATTAGCCAATCTACAAGCGGGCTTGTAGCTATAATTATCTGCTATAATCACAGAATGTTCACCCCAGAATAGGGACATTAGGGTTCAGGTGGTTTGACTGAAAAAGACTGGCTCAAAAAAAAAAAAAAGAAAAAAAAAGAGGGAAGTAATCCTTAGACGAGAAATGAAATCATTATTTCATTTACAAGTATTTGCTCATAAAGTGCTCCGTGCTCGAAGTCTGAAGGCCATCGTCAGTGCTTACAATAAGCACTGACGAAGGCTTCGGACCGAAATGTTTGCTTTTTCATAGAGCACTTTGTTTAATATGAGCAAATAAACGAAATAAGGATTTTCTTAAGTCTCATCTAAGGATTACTTCCTTCCTTTTTTACAGTGAGAGAGTCTTTTTCAGTCTAGTTTACCATATGTTTTGAGACTTACACTCCTGTAGTCAAGTTTGAGAAAGAAAAGCGGACCAAGAAAGGTTCAGCAGTTTCCTCAGTTCTTCAGTTTATAGTAGACATCATGAAGATCACTAAATGTCATCATGTCCGAGAAATAATCTATTAAAGAAAGAACAGCAGTGACGGCTAATGAATTCTATAGATGTGGAAATCAAACTTGCTCACATGTGCCATCTGGGTCCAAGATGCAGATAAATCAGTCATCTGTCCCCCTAAAACCCTTAACAAATCAAGAAGGACTTATTTCATAAATGTTTAAGAAAAAAAACCTTTAGGTTTGCTCAATGAGTATATTCTATGTCATGGCCGGGCCAAGCATACAACGTAGTACTCCCAGTGTACAGCTAATAAATGTTAATTTCACGTTTAAGTGCAGCGAGTGGGAGTTCTCTGTTGTCTTTGAAATGGATATGCACTCCTACACAATTGTCTGCTGTGATAGACTATGCAGTTAATATGTGTAGATTAATGATTAGAAACAGTGTGGTGGTGTTTGTCATCATTATTGCCCTTGCTTCTCGTCCCCTTGCTTCACAGGTACCCTTTTATAAATAATACCCTCTGTTCAAATTGATCTGTGTCTTAACCGTTTCTGTACTGTTATCGCGTTTCTGGTGTTAATGCTAAGCATTATGTTATACTTTAGCTATTGAAAAATAGCAGATCTGCTATTTTTGAAAAATCGTGAAAATGTGGCGCATTTCAGAAGGTGGGGGATCCCTAGAACATGTTGTCAGATGGGGGTCTGCAGCCAAATATAGATAATTCTGGTGGTCCTTGGCATGAAATATGTTAAGCATCACTGACACAGGTTCTAAAATCTAGTGTCAGAAACTCGATCAAAAAATAGAATGTGTGTCATAAACTAGAATTTCAGACAGAAAGTAGAGAAACTAGAATCAAGCATCAAAATAGAATCTAGCACCTGCAACTACAATGGCAAAGCTAGAATGTAGTGCCAGAAACTAGAATGTAGCATCAGAAACTAGAGTGTCAGGAGGTGTCAGAAATTAGAATCTAGTCAGCACGTTTAATCAACTGAGTTCCATAAGCGGCAGCATATTACCGACGGAGGGCGACCCGAACCCTGATTAATATTCCGGCTGTGACTGTAGTGTAGGAGCATTCTGAAAACCGTGTGCGTGCGTGTGTTAAAGTGATGCTGATGAGACTGACTGTTTAAGCAAACACAGACGCAACACATTGCGGGTCCCTTAGCATTCTTCTGGCCTCTTGGGCCTAACTAATTGTTAACAACACAAACCCTAGTGTCCCTATTCTGGTGAAAACGGTTTATTCAAGCAATCGTGCTTGCTGTCGGGGAGAAACCAACCACCAAACTCAATTTTTTACTTCTTTTTTTCACTCTCCAAAAATCAATGCTGTACGGCTAACAAAATATTAAACCAATGAAAAGTTTTCAAGTGCTGCAAGTAGATGACAATTTATAAAGTCACAATATCAACTTTGATGAGCCAGTATTGATTTGTTTAAAAAAAATAAAGTTTTAATAATTTCCTAAAATATAATGATATTTTTATCTTTTTCAATTTCAACAGCAGAGATATACAACTTGTTGTGGACTTGTCCCTGGTGGACTCCGGGCAAACAAGTATACAGTATATTCCAGGGTTTAAGTTGCCAAATGTCTCATTATGTGATGTCTGTGATTCATTTGGATAGCATCAAAGAGGTGAATGTGCAGGCTGGCACTGAAGCCTTGATTTATTCTAGTAGGATGGAGTCACTCGCCAAAAATAGCCGACCTGTCATACGGCAGGGTATAAATTAAGCGTGAGCCTGGGCTTCTTATCATGAAAAGCCAAATTTCGTTGTTGCACAAAGTGCACGGTGCCGACTGCAGATACACTGTGTGTTGCTTATGCAAATTGTGCTTTGATTGAGCCACAGTGACTGCTTAGGTGTCGGCGGTGGAGACACCAGCAAAAGACGGGCGAGCTAACAGATATGCAAATCATAGTTCCAGTTAAACCTTTACTGAAACGCGTTTTGGTGTTCTAAGTATGCTTTAGCTATTGAAAAATATCAGACCTACAAGCTCATAGCGCGCCACCGAGTGGCGCGCTATGAGATTGTAGCTCTGATATTTTTGAAAAAAAAATGTGAAAGTGTGATGTAAATCTTGAATATATTCTTTCAAAAAGCAAATATTTTTTAACTAAAATCGTTGCTTCTGGGGGATCCATAGAACAACACGTTTTCAAATGGCGGTCCGTAGCCAAATATAGATAATTCTGGTGGTCCTTGGCATTTTTTTTAAGAAAAACTAGAATCTAGTATCAGAAACTAGAATCTAGTGTCAGAAACAAGAATCTAGCGTCAGAAACTAGAATCAGGTGTCAAGAATATATTCTTAGATTTGTGCATCATTTTCACAATTTTACAAAAAATATCAGACAAGCTCATAGCGCGCTACTCGGTGGCGCGCTATGAGCTTGGAGGTCTGATATTTTTCTATAGCTAAAGTATAACGTAATGCTTAGAACACCAAAACGCGTTCAGTACACAATGGGTTAAACTGCTGTGAGGTTTTCATGTGTTGAGCTGAAATTAGACTTTATGCAAATTGACTTGATTTTTTTTTTAGTTTTCTGAGTCTGAGGAATATAATGTCTGAGGGGAAATTAAGGCGAGGGTGATCAGTTTGAACAGTGTTCACTAATCTGTGCTATTTGTATATTTCATGAGATAATAGAAACTTGAAATGCATTAGTTCAACAGAATGAATGAGTTAGTGCTTTGGATAACATCTTAGAAATAGTTTTTACCGTGATGGTCCTAATAGCATTCCTTTATATCTGGGTAGACCATTAGCTGTAATAAAAATCATCTCACTCCAAGTATATGTGATGTTTCGGTTCTGGGAACTGTAAAAGAGGTCCTGAATTATTCAACCTGCTTTGACTTTATTCACGCTCGACCCTCATTACCAATTGATTTGTTTGTCGACTTAACTAACAATGTTTTGTCCTACTTTTTGTCCCCAATTTACATTTTAGTCATTTAGATTAGAAGACCTAAAAGTAAAGTGCCAGCCAGGTAAAATACAATTAAGTGGGGGAAAAATGAATAATGAACATTGTCAAATAATCAGACAATTAGGAGAATTCTGTAAGAACAAAATCTGTTGGGACAGTGCATTAGGATATAATATGAATAAATAATCATTAGCTAACGTTCACGAAGCCGCACTGCTGCATACAGTTTGCCTAATACAGTATAATGCACAGTCATTGCAAATCTACACAAGGTTACATGCCGTCTGCCCTTCCAGAGTGGCCATGCCGTAAACACAGCGTTGTGGATGATGAGGTCACCTCTCTGCTCCGCTGGCTGGGAGAATGTGATGACGGGAATATAGGGCAAAGTAAGGTTATCAGCATAGTAATGCAGGGCTCTCCATGAGTCTGTAAACGCATTCACTCTCCTGGTGGTACTGTATAGAGAGAACCTCTGGTGACTGCTGCAAAAGAGGTCAAGGAGCTGGGCTCACGGCCAATGTCCTCATCCCTATTAAGTCCTCAGGCTGCCCGCCATCACATCTTAATACAATTATGAGATGGATGACTTCGTTTAAGTGCTCCTGTGATGGAGTCCCTTTCAGCAGGGGAATAGAACTAATCCCAAAAGGTGTCATACTTCTGGAGCCTGCCACTATACTTTCCCCTTCCAATCTTCTAAACGAATTATCATTGGGCAGAATGGGGTGCTTTTGCTAAGTGAGTTAAGGTTGTGATTTCTTTCTTTTTTTTTTTTTTTATGAGGAAAAACACAGCCGGCCGCTGTTGGTTTAGTCAAGTCTTCATTGATCTCAATCCCTGGCCAGTGGCCACCCCCCAGTGGGACTGGTAATCGCTCCATCAGAGTCAATACAGGCCTAATTTAGATCTCTCTCTCTCTCCTTGAACTAATCCCCATATTGGATTTAAGAACTCTTTTAAAGAGTAGCTAGCGCCAGACAGGCGTCCATCAGTCTGTAAATCCTGCTTGGGGTCTGAAATGAATGTACCTTTCCATCCCTATGCAAGGCAAAACTCAAAATTTCAAGGTCTTTACTGCAAGGCTTGGGGCATCAGGGCAGTGTCTTCTGTGCATTGCATTGGGCATGAGCCTTGTACAAACTATTGTGCAAGGTTGACACGATATTGCATGCACTGCATTTGTTTCTAGATAATTGTTATAAGAGCTCAGTGCGGTATCTTCATTAGTCTGGCGGGTGATCGATACTCCTATAGGGGTTCTGTGACTGCAGAGGTTCCGTGTGTACTCATGGAAACAAGCAAGTCTCCCGGTGCGAGACAGGAAATCAACATCTCCACTGTCTTGATTGGCGCTCACTGCCCATGCTAAGTGGAGGGACTGTATGGGTGAGTCAGATCAGGACAAATGGGGCTTCAGTCTAACTCATGGCCAATTAGGCTGGGCATTATGAGAGGTACACAGCATCACCTAGCGTGATGTGTACTGCATGATGGACGTCATTACAGACTCTCTAGGCTTTATACGATAAAGTAGTATTGATCTCCAGAGGAAAATTCAGGGATCATAGTATAGCAAGAGCACTGGCAGTGACAGACAGGTGTGTACAGACTTATTAGAAAACATCATTGCTTAACAGTATAAATTAAGATATTTTACACGGTTGGTGAGTGTGGAAATATGCCACAAAGTGTAAGTGCAATGCAGTTACTCTGTGGTTCCCGCCCGGGCAGAGATGAAGGAGGACTTACTTGGATGTTTATGCTCTTTGAAAAAACGGAATATAGGTAACAACTCTCTAGCAGGCAGCCTGAACAGAACAAACACATCACCTTTTATGCCAGAGAATAGAGACGCAATCAGAACACATTCATGGATTGTGACCATGACTGATTTCTGTCATTTTGATTCCATAGAAATCAGCGTGTCTTCTGTTGAAGCATGATACGCAGCGAAAATAGCCCATGTACAAGCTATTGTTGCTGTTGTTATTTCATGATTAAATCATGTCCAAGTTGTCAAACTAGCAATATGTTCAGAAGCATCGTCCCTACATTTATATAGTCTGGGATATTTCATATAAATGCAAAGATTAAAGCTTCAATCTGGGATTCCTGCACCTGGTCGGAAAAACAAATTTATAATTGACATGTTGTGTTAATTGTTGGGGAAACAGCTAGTGTGATGGCAGAGTTGGCAACACAATGAAATGTTGAACTTTAATAATTGAGATCATTTTCAGAGCAGTTTGAAGGACAGGGCGTCACATTCATTACACCACTCACGTTCAATATTTTGGATGACATTGCTGAGGCATGTTGCATTATTCAAGTCATGTGGTCATCATTAGACAGATTTGCAGAGCTGGGACACAACAACGAAAACAATGAGCATTCTTTCAGGACAAAGGAGGTGACGAGAGATACCATTTATTTCAATAAGAATAGTCACTTGATAGAAAACTGTTCAAAGAGCATTTGTCTTTGGAATATAAACGCCTTTGCAGATGGCTGGTTTTGTTTTTCAGCCTCGGCTCCATGCAGCTGTAACGGTTCATTAATATCAATTTTGGGACTCTGACGCAATGTTTTGCACCCCTGTTTAGAGAATGTTACACCACATTGGTGTGTCATTATAGTTCTCTGATATGGTTGTCATTCTTGTTGTGGATGCTCAAACCAAAGAGAAAATAAAATACAAAGATATCTGTGCTGGATCTGTGCTCTGTCAACAGACCTTCACAACAGCTTCTGGATGAATATACAGTGTACAGTCTCTTGACAGCATGTGAGTGAATATAAGAACAGTGCCTCAACAGTTCTACTTAACAGGCATCTGTCAAAGTTCTGCAGTGTACATCCTGGTAGTCCCATGTGTCAATGTGAGTCCATACAAAAGTCAAAAGTTAGTAACAGACTCTGTGCTATTTCCTCATAGATAGAGGGTATGTGAGGGGCAACCTCACCCTTACCTACCCCACCCTGTGACATGGAGTTTCTCGCTGGCAAAGACTTCAGAAAGAAGAATATCAGAAGAATATCAGAAATTCAGTTTAAACTAGACTTGTAAATGTGAGATATCTTTTGCAGTTTTCAGGAAAAGTGGGCTGGGTACAGAGAGGGAGAACATACCTGAAAGTATAGATTTATTGTATGGCAATTTGTTGGTTGATACGATATCTACGCTACTATTTATTGGTTCTGACTGTTGCAATACAATGACCAATACTCCATATCAGAACAATTTTTGCATGATATTGCAATACTCGGAATACACTAGCTTGTATTCCGAGTATTGCCTATGTAGATGAGGTGTAAGGACATAACAGTGGATTGTCTAAGGAAACTATATGTGTGTACACTATATGTTATGTCGACAGAAAGTACTATTTAAGTTGCACATAATGTGCTGGTTAGAAAAGATAGCAGCTGGAGTAAGAGAGGAGCCTGTGTGAAAACGTCAGCACGTTGCCAGTGCATTGCCAGCTTTAGTCGCCGCGTTGCCATCATGGGGACTGGCAAGGTGCCGGTGTATAATGGCGGGTGCCAGCTATAGACGGCCAGCAGAGACCAGTGGCTGCCGTGGCAGGGACCAGCAGCGAACGGCGAGGTGTGGCAGGACCGGTGCCTGCTGCGGTGGTTCCCCATTGTGGTTTGCTTAAGTTTGTGGTATAAGGACTTCAGTGTTTTGTGTCCTACAACATTATGTATGAGTACAATACAGAGGATGTTTGCATTTGCCATGTTTGTTGAAGAAGAGTCCCCTACAGAAGAGCCCCCCCAAAGTGTCCCCACCTATTAGGTGCTATAGAAACTCAAACACAAAAAAACAAAACAAGCTAATGACCCAAAAGATTTTTTTTAATCTATCTATGTCTGAGATAACTGATCTTACTTATGTTTCATATTGGTTTAAACCCTGTGGAAGTGTTGTATTAATTCTTAGAATCCATTGTTTTTCTGCAAACTTCCTCTCCCCCTCAGTCCATGTTTGGTTGGATTCTAGTCCACACACTTCGCTAATTCGCATGTCCCATAAGTGTAAAGTTTGGGTAAGTGTTAGGGTAAGGGTTTGGTTAAGGTTAGGGTAAGTGTAAAGGTTGGTTAAGGTTAGGGTAAAGATAAGGTTTGCTGGATAAAAAAACACCACCAGCACTAGCTATTCCTCAGCGGCTGCCACTGCCGTTTTTTGCACTTGAAGTACAGCACTGGAACAGTATAGACAACGTCTATAACCTTATTTTCCAGTGACATATAATATATGAGTAATTATAATAATATCCTTTATTGTAACAAAGTAAATTTGTCTTCAGTCTGTTCAAACACCCACATAAAAACAGCACATAGTATAGTTATTTAGTACAATGTTGCAATGGCTGCAGCAGGAACAAAACTCCTACTAACTACTGACATTTTTCCACTGACTTTGCCTTAACATACAGTTGTGTAAACTTCTCAGGCCATCAGCTCTCCATCCGTAACTCCCTCTGTAGCGCTTCCTGTTCGTGAGCAGTGCCGTTCCCATACTACAGGCCTGACAGGCTGACAGAAAGCCTTCAATGGAGCTGTTGTACAACAGCCTGAGGATGCAGGGGCCCACTCCGAATTCCTTCAGGCAATGAAACCAGTACAGTCACTGTCGAGACGTTTTTCCCTTCGCTCGTATGCTTAGTGTGCGCTCCACTTGAGTCCTCCTTTTCACTGTGGAACTTTAGGTCGGCGGGCCTTTTTACCATCGATTCAGCGGGCTGTCACGATTATGAATGTTAACGTTTAAATGGTGATTAATTGTCACACAAAGAATTTCAATTAAGGATTTAATTATACTACAACCTTACCCGTTGTGAATATATGAACACCAAATTATACACAGTGTGGATAATGTGATTTCACCAAAGATGCAAGTAGATAGATAGATAGATAGATACAGTAGATAGATAGATAGATAGATAGATAGATACTGTAGATAGATCTTTATTGTCATTGTAACATGTACAACGAAATTAAAAGTGCCAACCAATCAGTGCATTTGATCACTGCGCTGATTGGTTGCGCCTGTGTCTCTGCAGCATGTGTAATTGTTGCGAATACCCACTGATGTCATGTTGATGTGTGCACTGCTATGATACTCTACTTGTGAGTCAGTACATGTATTTATGCATATCCCAGTACTTTGGTGCGTGTGTGTGTGCGCGTGTGTGTGCATGCTCTCCTGTCCCTGCCTCACAGTAACCTCAGCCTGCGTGTGCTGACTCGGCACATCTGTCGTTCTCTAGCCTCTCCCAGTACCGCTGTCCTCCTTTCCTCTCTGCGTACTACTTTAAAGCCCTTTGTCACACCGTTCAGTTCTGCTCCAGGTTACTGTACATCTATCAAACGCCACTGTTCATCCAGAGGCCTGAAGTGTACTAGGTGCGCTGATATCGCTGTCAAAATAGCTGATCTACAAGCTGACTGCAGTGCGTTTTTTTTCCTGCTATGTTTGGTGTAGTATAAATATAACCTATGCCTTCACGATGGAAGCAGAACAGGAAATAAGAACCTATTTTCTCTCTCTGGGCATACGGTATGACCGTGACACTCTTGAGCTGGACAAAAAAACTGTCCATTGTCAGTGGAGGATCGGTTATCTTTGGCAAACAACAGCCATATTGACTGTATACATTTTCAACCCTTTTGATACCAGGCCCCAGTATTTATTCAGAATTTGATGACAATTTTGGCCCCACAGATCCCAAAACTAAAGATTTATTTGCTTTTGTCCACAATGCCAGGCTGGATTTCAGAAACAAACAGTCAAACATACAGATCAAAATGACCATTAATATTCTACATTCTCTAGTTGTGTAGACTTGGGCTAATTCAGATGAGAGAGCGTAAACATAAAACCAAATGGACCCTTGGGGGTCCATTTGGTTTCTCTCCAAGAGTTACATATGGTTAATCAACACAGACACATGCGCACACACACGCACACGCACACACACACGCACACACACACACACACACACACACACACACACACACACACACACACACACACACACACACACACACACACACACACACACACACACACACACACACACACACACAGGCCTAGATTTTCGTCACTGCTAAACCCCTTATCGCTTAACTTCTTTGCCTTTTTAAACTATTTAAAAAAAACATTTTTCAATAGTTCAGATAGCCAGTCTACATGCTCACAACGTGTCAATAGATTGGCATGTTGAACTATTACCAAAAGTTTTAAAAATAGTAAAAAATGTATAAGGGGTTTGGGATAAGGGATTTAGCATGTAACAAAAATGGAGTCCACAGTATATATCAGGGGTCATATCGATGGTCAAATCGTATTGGTTTAAAATTTCGCAGATAGAATTTTAAAAAGCACTGCTATAGTGTTTTTCTTTTTTTTAGAATCTGTCTATCTATCGGGGATCATATCGGTGGCCATATTTATATATTTTTTAAAGTGGTGCTGGAGAGATGGACTGCTATTTGTTTGCCTGTGTCTATTCACTCTACTCCATTTGTCCCTAGACAGCTTGACTGAACAAGTTAAAAAAAGAAAGTAGGGTCCTGAATGAAGACATTGGTTTAAGACAGCAGTTTTTCTGTACTACTGTCAATGTGACTGTACCACTGCATAATCATATCAGCTCAAAATCTTTGCACAATTCACAAAGAAAAAAGTCTATTTTCATTCCAGCTTAAACTAGCAAACCTCAAATTGGTTATCAGTGGTTGTACACCTCTATTGATCGGTTATCGTATTGTTCCCAAATTTCTACATCCGTGTGGCTCTATGGAGCTGCGCAGTCCCGCCTCCTCGTGACGTCGCCCCTGTTCCAGAAACGGATTCCCCATTCATTTTTCTCATAGACCCTTTGAAAATGATTCATATAAAGACGACTACGTCGCGGACAAAGCCAACTCGGGTCATGACAAATCATGATTACGAATCTTTTGGGACATTCAAATCAGTTGGCTTTGTCCGCGGCACTCTCGTGTTTTTCGAAAAGTCTATGGGGAAAATGAAGGAGGATTCCGTTTCTGAATCATGGGTGACGTCATGAAAGTGGCGGGACTGACAGCTCTATACACTCATTATTACAGCTGTAATTCCTATGCTTGTTGTCTCCCTCGAACGAGAAAAGTAATTGCAACGATGCCTGGACTACAGCAATAATGGTGGAGCATCTAAGGTCCAGCTGTGGTCAGCTTCACACTGTGACATTGTAAACCAATTTGGTGACCTAAGACCCCAAGTTTACATATTTGCTTTTATCAGCGGTAGTCTGCCTATATCTGTGTTGATATACTATTTTTGTCACATCATTACAGGCAAAAATTATAATAATGATGATAATTACAAAAAGTTTTTTTTTCGAAATGTTTCAAGAACTTTACACATTCTTTTTCACATTTGGAAGAGACTTTAGGTCGTTATTATAAGGCCTGCATTGTGGTTTTAAATAAATAGGAAGTGTACGCACAGTCGCATACTTCTCTCTCCGTTTCTCAATCTTATTACACAGTGGAGCCCATACTGTCGAGCCCAACTCCATTATCCATTTCCATTAGAATCTCCACTGGTTCGAGACAGGGCTGAGAACAATCCTTGAGAGAATCTGTATAAATTTGCATCAGTAGTTTAATGCCTGGGCTCCCATGGTAGTGAAATATAGCCTCAGCCTCCCTAGTGAGTCATTTTAACATGCAGGGCACACTCTTCTGCCCAGATGGGTAGTGCACAGTGCACAACGAGCACATGTTGCTTACAATAGGAGGACTGCATCACTGCACACTGCCAGAGGAAATTAAAAATAGGGATGTGTTTATTTTAGTGTGGCAGTAACTATTTGTTCCTGCAAGTGCAGAACCTCCCCCTGTTTGAAAAGAAGGCCCTGTGGGTTTTAACCACTTTCTAAGCTTCATTTTATAATACTGTGAGTGTACTTTGTATTACAAATGGGGAAACCAATTTTAAAGTGGTTCAAACTAACTTTATGCCATATATAGTGAGCATCAGAATCATCTCTATGGTCACATTTACAGATTTACAGGTGTAGAACAGTGTTTTTTGTGAGCGAAAAGAAAGTGCAGCTGGTTTGGGATCAGGGGGCAAGGGAAGGAGGAAAATGAAAGTAATCAAAAAGCGTCAACACCAGGGCCAGATCTAGGCATGGGCAAAGTGCTTATATTTAAAATTATTTGAAACACTACTACTGCTACTGACTAACTACAATTGTCGCACCACTAAACCAACAGCATTTCATCATTCAAAAAAGAAAACTCTGTGAGTCAGACCTTTAGCTTTATGCATGCTGCGTGCCTGTTGTAACTTCAACAACAACTGATGTTATTGATGCTTACTTGCCTAATATACAGTAAGTCCTGTACAAATGAACAGTTTTGGTCACCCTAAGTCTGATTGATCAATCTAATGTGAAAGAAAAAATATCTACCTGTTCTGATAATAAATAAAATATGGCCTAAGCATGACATATAACTGTAGAACATGGCCATTGAATGTGTGATGATTTATTGACTATAAGGGAATTTTTGTATTTTTTTTACTCTGGCACTCAGAATGTCAAGGAAAAAAACATGGCACTTCATGTAAAAGAGTGCCTACTTCTGCCATAGAGTATAGAGCAGGAGTTTTCAACCAGTGGTCTGGAGACCACCAGTGGTCCTTGAGAGCGTTCCAGGTGGACCCCAGGCTAAATGATGGAAAGTTGGTTAACCAGGTGTAACTCTTTAAGAGCGTAAAAATGAAACCAAATGAACCCTTGCGGGTCCATTTGGTTTCATTTTTACACTCTGAAGAGTCAAAATATTCATCATGTGAATTAGCCCAAGTCTACACAACTAGAGAATGTAGAAGATTAATGGTCATTTTGATCTGTAGGTTTGACTGTTTTGTTTTCTACAAAATCCAGCCTGGAATTGTGGACAAAAGAAAAATAAATCTTTAGTTTTGGGGTCTGTGGGGCTAAAATGTCCTCAAATGGTGGTCCGTGGCTCAAATACTGAATAAATAGTGGGCCCTGGTATCAAAAAGGTTGAAAACCCCTGGCATAGAGCATAACACACAGCCATCCATCTGGCCTGGCCCAGCCACTTTCTGTGAGCTAACCTGCTGAAAGAAACAAGAGTCTGACTCAACAATAGCCAGTGCGATTATCACTGCCAATGGACACAGCTGAAGGCAATAAGGTTAATAGTGGGTTTGTTTCCTTCAGCCTTTTGTGTGTACACCAGCCAGCATGCATTTAACTGTACCGGAGCTAGCCCATGCTGTAACACCCAAATGAAACACATCCGCAATTTAGTCATCAAAATGGCCGCTGTGAAATGGTCTTTGGTCGTTTGTTGGAATGCCCGGCCAGGTGGCCAATCCGGATTCTGGAGGCACAAAATTAGCTTGCCAAAAGGCAAACATAGACCTTTTCTTATGGGGTACGTTACGTTCTTATACATGCGGTTCAAAGTCAAATAAATGCAGTATATCTAATGGATTTCATACGTAGGCATTTTTAAAATCGTATACAGTCTAATTTAGAATGATAAATGTGACTATAATGACCATTGCGGGTAAATGAGCGTGCACACATTAAGAACAACTTCACTGTGTGATAACCACAGAGAAAACCTTATTACTTTGTTGGTAAAAATGGGCCACATGAATGCTCTAATTGTGCATATGGGTGCATGCACGGGTGTGCATGTTGGTTGTGTATAATTTGCATGAATAAATGTACAAAGTCTATGCACACTTACTTGTACAAAATGTACAAATAATGCGACGTGTACAAATAAACCCTGGATGCTGTGACAAATGGCTGTCATGTTTCTGCATTAATATGCCCTGATGTTTGCACACATACTCTGGCAGTAAATGTCTCCTAATGAGGGCCTAGTTTTGCCTCATTAGTAAGATAATAGTTTGTTAGATGACATTACATTAGCTTCCACTTTTCTTATGCAGTGAATTACTAATGAAATATGGCCACTGCTGAAAGCAGGCTCACCTGAATCCCTGAAAAGAAAACATATCGGTGCCAATTTTAGCTAGCGGCTCTTATAAGCAGGGTTCCATTTGATTGGTTTGATTTGTTGCTGCCTGCCTAGAGTACGAAACACTGGTGTTGGCCTAGAAAGCAACAAAAGTTATTGCGCCCGTGTATACCAATCAATGAGGCTCCACACATCCCAGACTATTCTCCCTTCTGGCTCCAAAACAATGGAATGAACTCACCGTTGCATTCAAAACTGCAGAGTCACTCCTGTAGTCTGAAAACTCACCTCTTCAGACTCCGACATAGCCTGCAGCTCTTGCCAGAGACAGCTCTGGTGGAGCCTTTAGTCCCTTCTGGTCTAGGCTTTAGCAGTCTAGACTGACTTCTATGTAAACCAGGGTGCATTAGTCCCCCGTCTAAATAGTTTGTATCTCCATAGCACCACCAATTTTCTGGAGCTGCCACTACTTGCCCTCAACAACCTTGCAAGCATGTGCCAAGACTAATTAAGTTGACCAGCACCTCCAACCAGTCTGTACTTGGATGCCCCTTTTCCCTGTCGACAGCAGACCTCTTCAATAAAAAAAATAGCTTGCACCACAACCCTAAAGCAGGGGCTTTGAACAGGTGTGCTGTAGACCACTGGTGGTCTGTGAAGGTATTTGGTCCCTGGCCATCCATATAGTAATGTAAGCAAAGTGAATATTTTTAAATGTATTTCCTTAGAACAGCGCACTAAACCAACTGATCCATTTCATCCAGCCCATGAACCGTTTGCCTCGCTCATACTCGGGTACGAGGCTGCGGCCAATCAGAGCCAGGACCCGAAAGGCTCAAACACAGCTTCTACCCGGGGGCTGTCGAGCTACTGAACTCTAAAGTCAAATATAATACACGCTAGCTGTTTTTAATATTTTCTAATGTCAGTTTTACTGTACCGAGTCCACCACCTCCCTCCCCCCTGGCCTCTACACCAAATATTTTCGCAGAAAATGGCTCCCAATGTGTTGCATTGTGGCACGTTATGTATGAGCTTGTTTGTAGATTCGCTGTTGTGTTATGAC
Organism: Benthosema pterotum; assembly: GCA_039105355.1. Classification (NCBI taxonomy): domain Eukaryota; kingdom Metazoa; phylum Chordata; class Actinopteri; order Myctophiformes; family Myctophidae; genus Benthosema; species Benthosema pterotum. Next base: position 19,222,617 of record CM076971.1, on the reverse strand, counting down.
ACACAAGAATGTTGACTTTGGGTCCATGTGGTTAAGGCTAGGCTAGACAACAACTACAGGTAGCTGCCTAGCCAATATGTGTGTTCAGAACACACAATGTGTGAGGGTTGAAAAAAAGGCCATTATTAAACAGCAGCACCTGCTTCCTCAAGGATTGTCAAGTGTTTATGTGAAGATGTTCCTTTGAATTTATGAGGATGTTTACATGCACGGAGACGTGTACCTCCATTCTGAACTCCAGCTAGCTTATCTGCTGTTATTATGGAGCTATGAAATTGGATTGAGATCAGTGAGATCAAAGTGAGTGATAATGCTGAAGGTACCAATATGCTGGCTAATACTAGTCATTTTGAAGTGTATATCTATTTCATCTTCCTTCAGTTGAAGTTACTTTGAAGTGCTGCAAGTTATATGGAGTTGTATCTATACGGCAGGGGTGCCCAGTGCCCACACTTTTTTGACTTGTGAGTGTCCTTTAAAATTATCAGCTCCGCAAGATCTAGGCTACTGCTATAGTCCTGGAGCCGGAGTCTAATTTTTGGCTGAAGGTGGTTTCATCTGATAAAGTTTCAAGAAGGTGCCCAGTGATGTATGCCTTTAGTATGTTTGTTATTAACCCCTTAATGCCCAAATCACAGATAACCCAACCAAAATAAAGTTTCATGGTATTTCATGCAACATGCTTTTAACAGGTAGCCTATCACTTAGCCTATGAACTCCAGGCCTCCAGGAGTCATAGAGTATTACGGTTTCTTTACCATGATTAATCTTCTCTCTCACCCTCTAACTCAACTCCAACCGGAATCAGGAGAGATTAGAGGTGTTTTAAGTGTTCTGAGCCTTTGGATTTCAGGTTATTATCTCTGTGGTCATACAGCTCAATATAAGCCATTTAATGGTAAATGTGCCTCTCCACTGTAATGAGTTAAAAAATTGGTGATAATTGATAATTGCAATATTTAATCAGCGCCCCTCAGCGCTTTGCTGTACAAGTGTTCAGAATTCTGATCCACAGACAGTTCCTTTTTTATGTCAATCACATCACCTTAAATCATCTGGCAGATCAATATATAAATAGCATATATTGTGTGTGTGTGTGTGTGTGTGTGTGTGTGTGTGTGTGTGTGTGTGTGTGTGTGTGTGTGTGTGTGTGTGTGTGTGTGTGTGTGTGTGTGTGTGTGTGTGTGTGTGTGTGTGTGTGTGTGTGTGTGTGTGTGTGTGTGTGTGTGTGTGTGTGTGTGTGTACACATTTTAGGGGCATGTCATGTGGTCTACCTGCACAGCCTTTGTGATTTACTGGTAGATTGCAATCTGCATTTTGGGCACTAAGCACTGGAGTTTTTTTATTTGCAATTTATTGTGGGTGTTTTCCCACTTGACTATAGTGCAACATCGGTACCAGGAATTGATCAGTTGAGACAAATAACCATATAATTATCCATAATAAATTAGGGATAAGGGGTCAGGCTTTAAACCACTTTAAATTCAAACTGGCATCCCCATTTTGAGCATGTCGTAGGCGGAAAACTATAAATTAATTAAGAAAAAACTTGATTAAGTGTGAAAACTGCAAATTCCAATATACAAGCACACAATGTATTGTATTGCATTTAATATTGAGCTTTTTTACTCATCCCGTAGGGCCGTGTCTTATCTGGTGTGAGCTTTACAGATTAGTTATCTCTGGTAAATGTCTGAGTGCAACATAAGTGGTTACTGTTCAGTTTGAGTATTTTAGTTATCTCATTTACTTACATTTACAATTACTTGTATTTGTTCTATTTTAAGTTTTCCAAATTGATTAGACAACCGTTAAATGGTGCAAACAAACAAAATCAACAAAACCCAAAAAATCTGGCTTCAGTTGGGTTCTGTTTCTTCCAACTCTGATAACCCCCCGACACGCTAGTGTTGTCAACTGCCAAAATGCAATGGTGGCACTTCCAAAATGCACTAGAATGCGCTAGAGCAGTGGTTTTCAACCATTTTTGGCCTATAAGGGTCCATTTGGTTACCAATGGTCCTTTCTAGGAAGGAAGGAGGACTCTTTCACAGGAGGAAAAATTGTGAAAAACGAGGATTTTATCTCTGGCGCCTGTCAACCAATTTCGTCCCAACTCACCAGCAAAAAAAGCACTAGATAGTCCGCCAGAAGTTTTTCACTAATGTTGGTGCTAGGGCGCACACAGAGACACACACTCACACTCTAACCGGCCTAATTAGCTGGAGCCTTCCTACCAGTTCCCCCTGTAGCAGTGACTTGGCTGTGGAGCCCACTCTGACAAGCAGTGTTTATACTTGAAAACGAGAGCAAGGAGAGGGTATCTTCATTGCCTCCTCATTTCTTTCTGCTGATGTGGAGGCTATATTCCACTGTCAGGTGTCGGCACCCTGCGCTCTTCTTTCTCCACGGCATCCCTGCTGTGTGTGCTTCCTTACAGTGTGATGTCTGTTACGCAGTAGGGTAAAGAGTATTTCGATTTTTTTTTTAATACTGTATTTGATTTCATACTTTGGCAAGTATCGAGCCTGTAGAGCTACTATTTTCTGGTCTGAGTTCTAGAGTTCTTTTGCTTTGGTATTTCAAGTACATTTTGATGTTAATACTTTTACACAACTTTAACACAGGGTTTTCCCTTTTATAGGAGTATTTTATATTGTATTTCTGCTTATACCTCTGTTAAATGATTCATGTGCTTTCTGGAGTAAAGCTGTTATTTATTCACTGCAGTTCTGTAAGGATTGGGGATGTCAGGGTTAAATTACTTTTAAACCTTAGGATCGATCTAGATCATTCGACCAGAGCGTCTGAATCCTGACACCTGATCTGTTGTACAAGCAAATAGATGCTCACCTCCCCCATGTCATTACACACTCCATTAGCAATAGCATTATCAATATGTCCTGCCTGATATTTACTGCAGATAGTAATTAGTTACAATTATTCTTTGTGTTGGTCCAGCCTGGAAAGTGATGTGCTAATGTGCATAATAATACACACAGCACAGTTAGGTTGAGCGATGCTTGTATTATCAACGAGGGCTTTTATCTTCATCTCCTGATGAGATTATTTTTTGTCTAAAGGAATAAAGCCAAGAATGTGGAAGTCTCAGACACTCGGTACTGTTCTAATAGTGTACATTTCACTTGCTGGCACACTGCTCAAAGATTATGCTTGACCTGTGGCAAGTACATTAGTGTCAAGCCAGTTCAAAGATGCTATAACTAATAATTAATTATACGTATATTTCACATCTGGCCGGCAGAGTTTTGGCAGACTTAAGAATAGGTCTGCATTCACTAACAAAATGTGTCTAATTCAGGATGTCAAATTTCACTATAGGTACTGTAATAACTATTTAGCAAAGGGAGAAAAGCATACAAAATGTAAAAGCCACTCTACTGGCCATTGAATGGCCATGGAAATACTTCGTATTTGTTTTGTCACGTTTTAATAACGACAAAACATTTTTCCCTTTCTTTTTCTTTTAAAGCAGTCCTCCAGTATATTATATGAGTTTATTCATTCAGAAGTGTCCTGTACAACTGAAAAACAGTACATTTTGTACTCAAAGGAACATTCTTTTGTTCTCGACCAGCACCAGAAGTAGGTCCATCGCCTATTTGTGATGAACCTGTTCCCTCCATTATGATTGAGTGATTACTGTAACCCTATGCCAACCTTAACCTGTTATTCCTGAACTAAGCAAATTTTCCACACGATGCCGTGGATATATAATGTAAAATTCAGGAGGTATGGATGAACTGCAGCAGTGCACGTGCAAAGACTGAAAGGCCTTCTTAAGGTTGTTTAGGATGGCGGTTTTAATCATACAGTACTTGCATAGAAAACAAATATGTGTAAGATGGAACAGCTTTCATGACTCATCATCATAATATATCCAATTTAAAATGAATATCTTACGCCAACCTTGTGTTTCTATAAGATGTCCCATGCTTTCCTATGTTCCTATTCATATAAATTCAGTCTAGAATGAATCTTCCACAGCTGAAATGCGGTCGTGTAAGATATTGAGTTATACTCACGGTTAAAGTTCTCAGTCGCTGCAACTGAACAATCATTTGAATTCTGTAGAAGCCAGCACATTTTCTATGGAAGCATTTCATGCATTGAAAATAGGCAATCTACCAAGGTCACAACATCTCGAAGTGTGACACGTACGCTTGTAGATATCCCATTGTCCGTTATTATTTTTTGACGATTGAAATTTTGAAGTGGTCAAACTAATGATAGAATGCCTCCAATCTTCCAGAAACCCCAGATGACCCCAGATGAGTGTTTCATACAAGCTAAGGTCAAAGCCTTGATAATTTTGCATATTGAGCTAATTGTTCGCTTGCTTGTGCGCTGTTTAACAAAGCATATATTTATGACTTTGTCTCATAAGATTTTTCAGTTGTGAGATTTTAGTTTTTGCTTCTGCTTTTTCCCAACCCAGGTGCAGGTCCTCAGCTAAATGATGGACAGTTGGTAACCAACTCTTATGATCTCAACTCTTGAGATCATAAAATAATTTTCCACGAGAGTTAAATTAAATCAAGAGTTGAATTATATTTTAACATTTGAAATACTTCATTTTCAATAATCTACAAAAAGGTAGAAGAATTGTTATTTTGACCAACGTTTTGCCAGTTATCTCCTAAATTGTGGACATGTGAAAATCCTTAGCTTTTGGGTCAGAGAGACTAAACTCAACATCACATGGTGGTCTGTGGTTAAAATACAGAATAAATAGTGGGCCCTCGACTCTTATGAAAAAGGTAGAAAACCACTGCTTTAATGCATGCATTGCTGTCTCACAGTATGTAGCAGAGCCACCAGTTGGTGGCAATGTTGCTTTGGGCAAAATGTAGTTACTGCTAGTGTATGTATGCTAGTGCTGCTTCTAAAAGGCAGAGCTGTGTTTTATCATGCTGAGGTACAGTATTCTACAGACCACTATCACACTGTCTGGTTGGTCCTCCACCGGACAAAACTATTTATAGGATTCCTCAATTCCACATTAGCTTCCCCTTATTGGATTGGGTCAATAAACTCTAATTAGTGTGTGTTATAGATCACACACACACAGTCGTCACGAGGATTAAAGGCACATTTGTCTGCTTTTTAATGATGAAGCTTGAGGATATGGATCGATGTTCTGAATTAAGAATTTGAATTACCGGTATTCGCTTCCCTGCACAGAAATGCAGAACATAAACATAAATGTATTTTGTTCCGTCATGTATATTTTTTCGGCATTTGAGATTCACAACAGCCAGCACCCTGATTTATATTATTGTTGGCCTTACTTGCAGTGGAAAGAATGTACAAACGAATAAGTTGGCACTCATTCATATGTTGTAGAACGTTGTTATGTTGACTACAGTATAAGCCCTCCTTTGCCTCTATGTACTGTAATAAAATACTCTTGGCAAATTTTAGTACCCTCAGAACTAGAGCGTTTAAATGTACCTGACAGGGCTGGATAATAGCCCAGGGTAATTTTGAAAATGACAGACCCCAGAGGACCAGATTTACAAGATCACAAAGCAATTTTCTGCTATTAGAGTTGGGGGCTGCATATGTGAGCTTCATGCAAACGGATTTGTTTGCACCTGGTGCCATGATGACATAACATTGAGGCAACAATACATCCCATAGTTGTGTGTAGTTGCATTGGGAACTTATATGGCTATGGCTGAGTCGTGTGACAAGTGTGACAACCTGGTCCGTCCACCTGCTGGCCACTACCAGTGTTCTGATTTGGTTTCATTCCGTAAAATGAAACCAAATGGACCCGTAAGTCAAGAGTTACAGATCTATAAGGGTCCATTTGGTTACTAATGGTCCTTTCTAGGAAGGAAGGAGGACTTTATCAAAGGAGGAAAAATGGTGAAAAACAAGGGTTTTATTTGGTGTCAACCAATTTCGCCCCAACTCACCAGCAAAAAAGCATTAGATTTTCCACCAGGAGTTTTTCACTAATTTTGGCGCTAGGGCGGTCTGGAAAAAATCTAAATATAGTGACAAATGTGCCAAGTTGGCAACACTGGCCACTACTCCACATTAGCCATTTTTAACATGAAGTTTTATTTCATTCCTGTTTGGAAATTTTCCTCTGAAATTGGTGGTTGCTTGGAGAATCTACATGACCCTGCCTTTCAAAAGATTTCATGAAAGCCTGCATTGTCTTTTGCTTTAGATGCCTTTATCTTAATGAGTTGAGTACGTGACTGTAAAACCAAAACCCTGTACAAGGGCAACATGAAGAAAACAAAGTATGCGCACTGCGGTGCTGATATAATATCGCAGCCACTGTTCATTGCAAGTTCGATCGCAGCATTATACTAGCAATAAACAGCATGATAGGCTATTAGCAGTGTGCAGACTTTCTTTTTTTGTATACACACTTCACCATTTTTCAAACTGCCTTCAAATAATTGATCCTGCTTGCTATGTCATCCAACCAGTGGATGGCGTTTGAGGTCATTTGGGGTGCTGATTGCCTGGCACAGCCTGGTGTAAATGTCCTGTATTGGTGGGTGTGAGGATCCATTTTGATGGATTGGGCTGTCTCTAGGCCACCCACTGGTCACGGGCAAGGCCTTGTGGTCTGTGGCTGCGTGGGTCTCACACCACACATAAACTCCAGTGGTTTTCAACCAGTGGTCTGGGGACCACCATTGGTCCTTGAGAGGGTTCCAGATGGTCCCCAGCTATTTGGTTAACCAGATGAAAAGTTGGTTACCCAGATGTAACTCTTGAGAGCGTTACATCTGGGTTACGCTCTCAAGAGTTAAAATATTAATCATGTTAATTAGCCCCAAGTCTACACAACTATAGAGAATGTAGAAGATTAATGGTTGTTTGATCTGTATGCTGGACTGTTTTGTTTTCCAAATCCAGCCTGGAATTGTGGACAAAAGCAAAAAGAAATCTTTAGTTTTGGGGTCTGTGGGGCTAAAATGTCCTTAAATGGTGGCCCGTGGCTCAAATGCTGAATGGTCTACTCTGTTGTAAGTCAGAGTGCCTGTCTTGTATGAAAATGCATCGCTTCTCGACCCCCTCCTGAAATGAAGGAAGGTACTTTCCACTGTAATGAGAAATTGATGACCAATTAATTGATTTGGCTCTGCTGTACTGTAGGTACCCCTATTTTACATATCTAGTCTTGTACTTTTCATGGTGGCTGTGGAAATTCAGAAATGCGCTGTTAGTGGCGGAAAGGTATGGGAGTCTTGCATTTTCACATCGTCTTTGATCATGAAACAATGTTATGAGTAAATAATGAACCAGACCAAGATGTGGTGTATGCCACTTTATGGGACCCAGAACATTAGCGGTGCACAGAGTCTCATCCTATTGTCAATCTTATTCTCAGCCAAACAGTTTTTTTTAAACACATTAATAATTAGACGCAGAGAGTGATGCCATGATTTAGTAATGCGAGATCCCTTTTTTGACACAGTGAACTCGGAAGAAGTGTTAATCTTTCCCACTGGGCCTGGCAGAATTGCTCTCGAATTTTATTGAGCATTTGAGTTTACATGCACTACTGATCAGAGCAAAGGTTTGACTTTGCACAGGCCAAGAAGATGAACCCACTGGGAGACAAACAACCAGTGGGAAACGAAAATCCTGACAGCGGCTCAAGGTATTACCATGGCTAGCGAAGACACAAGTGGAGTGGGAGAGCATGCCTGACTGACTGCCCCAGTGCCAGCCAGATTTATCTGGCACTGTTGGTTGCGTTTGAGTCTGTGAGTCGTCAGAGCCGCAGTTCAGAGAAAATGACGAATTCGACTTTATTTCCCATCGAGATCAATCAGCGAAACACACCATCTAAGCCCAGTGCTTCATATTTTCAGCTTTGACCATACATGCTGAGAGGGCTGCGTGTGTGTGTGTGTGCGCGCAGTGTGCAAACACTGCACACTCAATGCACACCACAGCTAATCAGCTATGTTATAGTTTCTGAGATGGGACTACACCGTGTCTTGAAAAATAAACACTTATTTTTACAAGACCACACAACTGTTTGATTCTTTACACTTTTCCCAAATATACTCTTCACTAGGTTGAGGTTTGCTTGGTGTTTCTTATTTTTGTAATGCCACTGGTAGAACAGTGTCCAATTTTCATAAGAGAATTGCAGTGCAACGGTCTACATCAAAAATGCAGGGCATGGATACTGGTGCAGAACAATGAAGCAAGTATAGTAAAATTGCAACCTTCTGATGCTGTCAGATACTCAATGGGATTTCGTTATTTCTATGCAAAAGCAAACCCCTGTAAACTATAATAGGTCTGTCCAAATAGCTGTAATGTTTGAGTAGACTCACAATACGCTTTACAGATGCATGCCTCCCAAAGCCTCGAAATGAGCTCTCTCTCTCTCTCTCTCGGGTTTTGATTCTGAAAGGTCGTGATCATGTTTTTCGCTTGGTTTAGATGAAAAGGGTGCATTGTCCCCCAACATGTGATTATGATTGTGATTATGATTGCGCTGTGTGTTTGTCTGGCATAAGTGTAATTGAGATGTTGCCTAGTGCGTTCTGTTTGTACTCTTAATAAAAAACATCTCTTGATCCCCCTTCTCAGATCCTTTCATGGAAACTTGTAGCCTGTGGGCTGCAGCTTAGTGGCTGTAAACACTGGTTTCCAATCAGAATCGACAATATCTACTTTATTGTCATATCACACAGTAGCACAGTTACAGGAAGAGTTAAAATAGTCAAGAGACGAACGGAACACAGCATTGAACAAGTCAAATAACAGAAAGGCACAGTCAAATCTAATATTCAACATCAGATATACGCTATGTGCATGGGTTGATGGCATACAGAAATACTTCTTGTTTGAGTAGAAAATAAACACATCCAGCCTATAAACAGCAGTGTGTACAGTATACTGTATACTTTAGAATGTGCATGATTAAAATGACAATGTCAAACAAATGACAGTATAAGTTCACACATATATACTAGCAGTATAAGATGATCTATGATGGGTAGCAATCTTTAGTTTCTTTTCTTTATTTTCCCTGTTGGGTTTGGGATATTACTCATTAAAATCATCAGGGCTTATGGATGGTTTAAGTGATATATTATACACAGCTGCCAAACTAAATAAAAGGCCCTCTTGGACATACTTCATGCAATTCTAGCTAATTGGCATGTTATTACTGGAAGTGGAGTAAATACAATTCCCTGTTGAAAGGTCTCTTTGACGTTCCTGTTCCTCCTTTGTTGTTGTTATTATTGCTGTTGTTTCTTTGTCTTTTCTTCTGCTCGCATTAGGTTTCCACTTTTGGAACATCATGGTGTGTGTCTTCTGCTGGCAGGCCTAATTAGAGTTCATTGTTGATGTTGTTTTTCTTCTGAAAGGAAGAGGACACAAAGCGCTTAATGAGGAAACCATGTCTCACAGCCACCGGCGGTACATTACGTGGCCACCTGCATGTGGGAGTTTGATTTGCTTACTAAACAATCATCTGGTGATTCTGAAATGACCAAATGTTCAGTGATGTGACAAACATGAGACTCTGTGCAAAAAAAAAAAAATCCTGAGGAATTGGTGATGCTGACTGCTGAGTAGCATTGTTTTAGGCGGCACATTTTGGAATTTAATCATAGTCTTTTTGAGTAACTTTCTTTTAGTTTTAGTCACATTTTAGTCACCTGGAATGTCTTTTTTTTTTTTTTTTTTTTTAAGATCTGTTTTATTGAGGAGCACAAAATCATAATAACATTGTATCACAAGAGAGAAAGAAGATGTACAATCCAATTCACTTTTACAAACTTAATACAGTTCATATCTCTATAACCATATGGGTTCGTTTAAATAGTACATGTGCTGCCTTTTTTTTTATATATAAATCACCTGGAATGTCTTAGTGTGAGTAGTAATTTTAGTCTGATAAATAGCTACAGTTAAGTCGATTTAGACAACTAAAATGCATTTTGATGATGTACAGTTGTATCTATCGTCGTATTGGCTAATTTTACACATTAAATGATTACACGTTGAAAGCTTGTAAATCGGCGATTTCCAGCATGCAACCAAGCACAAAATGTCTGTTAGTTGTACTCAATCTCTTTTCCATGTTAGCTTAGTATTTATTTATCTTTATTCAGTTTTTTCTCAACATAGAATTAGAAAGGTATGTTTTGGTAGATTTTTTGGAAGATGAAATCCTAATGCTGAGATGTGCAGAAACGAATTTGAATGGACTCTAATGGCTGTCCTTTCCACTGAATGGTGTTAGGGCAATTAAGCTTGGGCAATTAAGCTTGAAATAAAAAACAGTAGACTTGTCCCTTGATGAGAATATGCCTGTTCCCTCAGGTTAGACTTGGCTTGGCAGAGACATTAAAAAATGTAATATCTAACAAGAACATTCATGCAATTTTAGCATATTAGACGACTAATATGGCAAACAATAATAATAAAAGGAAAATGTGTCCTTTCTGACTTTAGAATCTACTTATCTAAAGGTACAATATAAGGCCTGTGTATCTGGCAGTCTCGTGGACCTTAGAAAATAAATTGACTAGATAATATTGTGTATTGCCTTGTTTCCTGTGGTGCATATGTGGCAATATGAAACATAACTGGCCACATGGTTTAATTGTTCTTAATTAAAATCTTGTTTGTCAGTGACCCCTATTCAGATGTTTTATGGTATTCTTTTTATTGTCCAGAATGCCCACAGTCCATCATATAGTTACTTTGCAATACTACTCTGAAGTAGAAAACACTACCACTTAGCGTCAGAAGATGGCACTGTTGTCCATTAGATTCATGGTTTGTTCTTGAGGGAAATCACACTGCTTTTATTCTGAAAGGGATTTGGGCAGGAAATGAATCCAGTGTATTGAGAACAGTCTAGAAACAGTCAAGAAAGAGCCACCATTCTCTGCCTGACAGATTTGTGTGTATATTTTCTGCTTTTCAGGTAAGATATAGTGCAACACTGTGTATTAATGTGCTTATCTGTGACAGTACACAACTCGTTTTTGTTGGTTTATAATAAGGAAGATATACATTTGAAATAAAATGCAGGGTACACTGTGGTTAGCTTGTTAGCTAGGGCCACCTCTACAGCAATATACAGGTAGTACTTGGTGTGCTGTGGTGGCCATTATGCTCACTGCAAGCTAAAAGCTAAAAGAGAGCGTGCTATGAATACATTTTTGCTCTCAAGAGTTCAAATATTCGTCATCTGAATTAGCCCAAGTCTACACAGCTTGAGAGATCTGTTTGCCTGTTATGTTATCCAGCCTGGAATTGTAGATAAAAACAGAAAAAAATCTTTGGGTTTTGGGGTCTGTGGGGCTAACATGTCCTCAAATGGTGAATAAATAGTGGGCCCTGGTGTCAAAAAGGTTGAAAATCACTGCTTTAGGGGTAATTGTAATTGAACTAATTGTCATTTTAGTATAGTTAATTAGATTCCAAAAGTGTATTGTTGGGATATGTTGAGAATATGTGTATGTGTACATTGTGTGTATAGTTTCTGCCTTTCAGAACTCTGTTATAAAAATGAAAATATGTGGCACTAGGGCAACTTTCTGAGAGCGCTACACATGTACACATTCTAATATGTAATACACACTCCAAGTCGGAGCCACCAGAGGGTAATATAATGACCCTGGACCAGTGTTGCCAACTGCCAAAATCCAAAATGCACTAGTGGCACTTCCAAAATGCACTAGAATATGCTAGACGGTGGTTCTCAACCAAGATCTCAAGAGTTACAGATCTATAAGGGTCCATTTGGTTACCAATGGTCCTTTCTAGGAAGGAAGGATGACTCTATCATAGGAGGAAAAATGGTGAAAAACAAGGCTTTTATCTCTGGCACCTGTCAACCAAATTTGCCCCAACTCACCAGCAAAAAAAAGCACTAGATTTTCCCTAGAGTTTTTCTCTAAATTTTGGCGCTAGCGGGGTCTGGAAAAAAATGAAATATAGCGACAAATGCACCAAGTTGGTAACACTGACCAAGGGGACTATATGAGTTTAGTCTAGGTCTACAGTATATTTCTCTCATGGTACTTGTGCAAACAGGATGAAGGGACTATTAAGCAGTGCCCGATTGCTACAGTAGGTGTCCTTGAGAGAGAGACGGATCGCTATGATTTGCTCGAATTGTTTTATTGATTCCCATCTAGTAAGTTTCATTTTATGTTCAGAGCTACAGTTGATGTGTATCGACATGTGTTTTTTATAGATATATCTTTGGCCTTTTGCCTTTATTGATAATGAAAACAGAAAGGAAAAGGAGGGGGGTGCACTGAAATGTTTGCAAGGAATGGGACCCAAACCTGCAACGATCAATGATCAATGAAGTTATTCCTTACCAGGGCCCGCTATTTATTCTGCATTCGATCCACAGACCAGCATTTGAGGACATTTTAGCCCCACAGACCCCCAAAACTAAAGATTTCTTTTGCTTTTGTCCACAATACCAAACTGGATTTGGAAAACAAAACAATCAAACATAGAGATCAAAATGACCATTAATCTTCTAGTTGTGTAGACTTGGGCTCATTCACATGATGAATATTTTAACTCTTCAGAGTGTAAACATGAACAGTTACATCTGGTTAACCAACTTTTCATCTGGTTAACCAACTTAGCTGGGGACCACCTGGAACCATCTCAAGGACCCCGGGACCACTGGTTGAAAACCACTGATCTATTACGCTGCTAATTGTCTCGTACGCCCAATAATATGTCTCATGGTTGCTACGCCATGCTGTACCTGCTCTGGTTATTGTAAGGATTGTAAGGATTCTGAGTCATGGATCCAATGACAAGTTGTGACATTCATTCACTGCTGTGTCCTGGGCAGAATTAGGGGGCGTGTGTTCATTTCCATACTAGATGGATAATAGATGTCTCATCTACTTTGGCCTAGTCAGAGGAATATTAATGTGTGTGTGGGGGTGGCAGGGAGGCACACATCCAGGAGCTGGTGCTATCGCTATATCACTAGCTGGCTCCTTGTTGCTTTCAAGCCCTGACAGAGGAACTCTGATGACTTGTCTGTGTCTCCTCCAGTCCAATCTTATTATGATCCATCTTCATCCGCTTATCCGAGGTTGGGTCGCGGGGGCAACAGCTCCACCAGAGAGCAAATTAGGGGGTGATCCAAGGCCAGGCAGTTGATGTAATCCCTCCATCTGGTCCTTGCCTCGAGGACCTCCCTACGGAGACGCTCGAGAGGCATCCTAACCAGATGCCCGAACCACCTCAGCTGCGGCTCTACTCCGAGTCTCTCCTCAGTGGCTGAACTTCTCACCCTATCTCTAAGGGAGATTCCAGCCACCCGCCATAGAAAACTCATTTTGGCCGCTTAAAGCAATTTAAACGTGTTGGACTAATCCCTTGCCATTACAACCATGTGAGAGCAATGGCCGTGGACAGCTTTGCGAATGATGTATGGCTCCTAGTAGTTCAATATATAAATATATATTTATTTATTTTTTGCAATAAAATATGGTTCAGATGCACAGAGAGTCAGGAAAGAGTGATGCTTGGTGAATTTGTTAAATATTAACAAATTATAGAAGATGACGGATAATATCAACACAAAAACAGAAATGATGTGTGCATATCTCAAGTAATTTTCTGCCCTGTCGGCGAGCTCTCTGCTGCATCGTCACCGTGACCAGGGGCTGTGTGGTGTTTTGAATCCGGTGCCAGCGTGCTGGCATATACGAAATTAAACGTTATTGAATTGCTTCCACACAGAAAAGCCACTTGGCTTCTCCACTGAGCGTCGCGGCGTGTGACAGAACGCGCTGAATGGAAATGGAGGGTAGGGTGGAGCGCCGCGAGGGAAGGAGAGGCTGTGCCTCTTTCCGTGGTGACAGCGTGTCATTTTCAGCAGCCGGCAGGAGTTTCATTAAAGCCCCATTTATACTTTGTTGTATGACGGCGCCGAGGACGACAAAAAACAGCCAACCTTAGCCTGGAATCTGCCCCAATCTGCTACAGGAAAAAAAATCCCTGGGGTGATTGGTGATGTTGCCCGCACCCCAGAGTTGTGGGTGACCAATCAGGGCCCACTAATCAAAACTTTTTTTTCTCTGTGTTGTTGGAAGCAGTCTTATAGAGAGAAAAAAAAACCAAAGTTGTCCTTTAATATCTACGCAGCGATATTAGTCTGGCCAAGCCAGGCTATATAGATCTGTTGTTTCCAGGCCTTGTGGCGCGGACATGTGACGGAACATAAAATAAAAGCATTACACGGCGTGCATGACCACCCGCCTCTGAGGAGGCCTGGACGTACAGACAGTACACCTTCTAAGTGTTGAATGTGAAATTAGAATCCATTCATCAACCGCCTTCATAAACATTTTATCCCCCTTCTTCCCCCTGGGGTGTCGGCGTGATGTGTGGCGTACTACTACTGCCCGGGCCGGTGCAAGAGCGTGTGGCTCGTAAACATGCCTCCCGTTTGGCCGCGCTCCGCTCCGGCAGCTCTATATGGACGTCCCGGAAGGGGAGGGCCATAAATCTGTGACCGTTGGGCTGAAAGGCTGACCTTGGCTGTCATGAAGTGAGTCACACGCGGCTCTGTGTCGCTCCGTCACCCAGGATGACCTCTCAACCTGCTCCACAGTGGGTGTGTGTGTGTCTGTGTGTCTGTGAGGGTGTGTGAGACAGAGAGAGAGAGAGAGAGAGAGAGAGAGAGAGAAAGGAAAGAAAATTCTGCGGCCTGCGCCCTCGCAGTATACTTCATCAGGGTCGGACTGGCCATAGGGAGTAGCGGGAGCTCCCCCAATGGGCCGCGACCATAGAGGGCCACTAGGAGGCGCTAAAATAATAATAATAATGGTAATAACAGGCCTGTATTGTACCTTTATCAGTGAGTAAACCGTGCTCTATCTTGGATCATTTTGCCAGCATCATTCTAGTGAGAGCAACAAAGTAGGTGTTTTGTAGGTGTCTTGTTTGTTTGTTGTTGTGTAAAAATGGCGGTATTATGGCTTGTTTGTGTGTACACTACGGTCTGGGCCAAATTTATGCATGAAATGACCGGGCTGAATTTTTGCCCCAGTCCAGCTCTGATACTCATGAATGAAGATCACATAATTCAGTGTCTGGCCGGCAGGAGAGAACTGATCAGCAGCGGTCTGACCCCTTCTTCTCTCACCCTGCCAACTCCAAGGCTGAAAGTCCCATCTGAGAGTGAGAACTGTCTGTATCAATAATACATTTCCACATTAGCGCTCCCCCGCTGCCAGCTCAAACTAATGGAGACCACTGACTGGCCCGGCCTTTGGGGAGACCTTCACGAACCCAAATTGTTTAATTGTTTTATTCTGGTTCTCGGGACTGCTGGGTTGTGCCATCACACCATTTGAATGATAAAGCCACATTCATATAAAACAGGGGTTTTCAACCAGTGGTCCCTGAGAGGATACCAGGTGGTCCGCAGGCTAAATGGAAAGTTGGTTAACCTTGAAAGTGTAAAAATTAAACTAAATAATCTTCATTTTGCACTCTCAAGAGTTAAATATTCATCTGAATTAGCCCAAAGCAAAAGAAATCTTTTGCTTTTGTTTTGCGGTCTGTTTTAGGGTCTGTAGGGATGAAAATTTCCTCAAATGGTGGTCCGTGGCTCAAATTCTGAATAAATAATGGGCCCTAGTATGAAGAAGGTTGAAAACCACTGGTCTAAAACATAGGTTACAATACTTTAGTTTCATTGATGTAAGCCAAGTCATCCAGAAAAGCTTAAAAACCGCTGCCCTAAAATATAGAGCTTTATCTATCAACACAATGTAGAGTCTACATTGTGTTGATTTAAGCAGCTTACTAAAAAAAGACAAAACAAAAGGGCACTGGCATTAGCATATACCATTGAGGCTTTCTCTGTGGAGAAAGGCATTACAGTATAGACCATGTACTGAATGTGTATTTTGGTTTGTGTCTGCTGCTAATGGATTTAGCCTAATGATGCCCTTCTTGTCCATGGGCTTGAAGGGATTTCATAGAGAAGGAAAGCAGCGAGCCAGGGGCGGATCTAGGCATGGGCATGGGGGGGGCAAATCCCCCCCTAAATGCCCAGTCTGCCCCAACAAACATGATGGTCATGCAAAACAACCCGAGATATATCAAATGAAAGTGCTTATATTTAAAATCATTTGAAACACTACTACTGCTACTAACTACAGCTGTATCACCACTAAACCAACAGCATTTCCTCATTGAAAACAGAAAACTCTCTGAGTCAGACCTTTAGCTTTATGCATGCTGCGTGTCTGTTGCAACTTCCAACAACAACTGATGTTATTATTGATGCTCATACTTGCCTAATAAAAGTCCTGTCTTGGAAAATGGTATGGGTGCGGTTTCATCGCCCGTGGCGTGAACCCGCCCCCATACCATTTCCTCCTGCCCCCCCCCAATGTTACATCCGCTCCTGCAGTGAGCGCAGAGTGGCGCTGTGGCCGATGGGGGGGTGTAGGATTACAGATTGTCTCTGGGAATGCTTTAATGACCGGACTGATCCAGGGCCGGCCCAGTGGGCTCACTGAGGAGGGAATGAGGACGCCTCGCCAGGGGCGGATGTAACATTTCCCAATTGGGGGGGGGGGGGGGGGTGTTATGGGGCCTCGCTTCGCGCCACGGGCGATGAAGTCGCACCCATACCATTTTCAGTTACAGGACTGCTATTAGGCAAGTAAAGCATCAATAATAACCTCAGTTGTTGAAGTTGCAACAGACACGCGGCATGCATAAAGCTAAAGGTCTGACTCAGAGAGTTTTCTGTTTTCAATGATGAAATGCTGTTGGTTTAGTGGTGCCACAGCTGTAGTTAGTTAGTAGCAGTAGTAGTGTTTCAAATCATTTGATTTTAAATATAAGCACATTAATTTGAAATAACTTGGGTTGTTTTGCATGCCATTGTGTTTGGTGTGGCAGACTGGGCATTTAGGGGGGCATTGCCCCCCCAGGCATGCCCATGCCTAGATCCGCCCCATGCGCCTCGCCTCAGCCCCGCTGGAAACTCTTCAGCAACCGGGTCTCCATGGCAATGGAGGAGATTGGCCTTTTGTGAGAGAGTGTACGGATGTGTGTGTGTGTGTGTGTGTGTGTGTGTGTGTGTGTGTGTGTGTGTGTGTGTGTGTGTGTGTGTGTGTGTGTGTGTGTTGTGTGTGTGTGTGTGTGTGTGTGTGTGTGTGTGTGTGTGTGTGTGTGTGTGTGTGT
This sequence comes from Benthosema pterotum, assembly GCA_039105355.1. Classification (NCBI taxonomy): domain Eukaryota; kingdom Metazoa; phylum Chordata; class Actinopteri; order Myctophiformes; family Myctophidae; genus Benthosema; species Benthosema pterotum. The sequence continues at coordinate 19,205,384 of CM076971.1, read as the reverse complement.
GTGTGTGCCTCTTTTTATGTCTGCATTTTTTTGTCTGAATGGGGTTGAAAATGTTTCTTTTCCACCACCACCAGACAGCGTAAAAACACACATGAGTGTGAATTTAATTGCTGCCGGACATCAATTATTTAGGACAACAACTTTCTTCTTTTTGTTTTGTTTTCAATCGTTTCTGACCACTTTAACCCGAGCCTTAAGGCAGAGAATCGCCAGTCTAGACCGCAGCGGCGCACTCTGAGCATGTACTGTACTTAGAATATTGTATCCTAAAATATAAGCATATCTCTTATAGTTTATTATGAAAACCTGCAAAATCTGTTCAGTCAGTCCCACCTGTCAGTCAGTCCATCAGTCACACCTCATGACATGCTCCATATTATGGCCAATACATAATTCATTTTATAGTTACTTCACAAACTGGAAAACTCTTGTTCCTTATGTTGATCTGCCCCCCCCATGCCAAAGCGCCGGTGCTCGCCCAGCAGTCTGCCGTCACCCAGGTGGATGTGTACATGCTCACCCTCAGCCGTCATACTGGTTATTTCTCAAATTCTACTCATGGTGGAGGACATTTTGTCCTCATCAATGTTGCCAACTTGGTGCATTTGTCGCTATTTAGCTTTTTATCAACCCCCCCCAGCGCCAAAAGTAGTGAAAAACTCCTGGCGGATGACAGGCGCCAGAGATAAAACCCTCATCTTTCCTCCTATGATAGAGTCCTCCTTCCTTCCTAGTAAGGACTATTGGTAACCAAATGGATCTGTAACACTTGAGATCGTAAAACGAAACCAAATGGACCCTTACGGTCCATTTGGTTTCGTTTTACGATCTCAATAGTTTAATATTTAAACATGTAAATTACCTAACTTTTAGAAAATGTAGAATTGCTATTTTGACCAACATTTTGCCAGTTATTTCTCCTAAATTAGTCTGAGAGACTAAACTCAACATCAGATGGTCCTCCATGGCTAAAATGCAGAATAAATAATGGGCTCTGGTATGAAAATGGTTGAAACCCCACTGCTCTAGCGCATTCTAGTGCATTTTGGAAGTGCCACTAGTGCATATTGGATTTTGGCAGTTGACAACACTGGTCCTCACAGGTACAGTAATGCAAGTTGCACACAAACAAGCAAGTCATTCTGTCTGTCTCTGTCCTCCTCTCTGTCTGTCGCAGCGGTCCAGTCCCTGAACAGTCTGAACGACCAGATCGCTCACTTCATGGTGAGCAGGTCCTGCAGCCTGGATGAAGACCAGGCCTTCATGCCTGGAGAGAGAGACACCTTGAGGAAGTCCATGGCCCTGATGAGGCACCTGCTCATGGACGCACAGGTAAATAATATAATACCATCCTTCTTCCATTCCCCCCACACCACGCGCCAGTCCCCTGGAACAGGGCTCTTTAACAGGTGGTCCGGGGACCACCAGTGGTCCCTGAGAGGAGTCCACCTGGTCCCCAGGCTAAATGATGGACAGTTGTAACTCTTTGAGATGTAACTCTTTGAGAGCATAAACATGAAACCAAATGGGTCCATTTGGTTTCATGTTTGCACTCTCAAGAGTTAAAATATCCATCTTGTAAATTAGTCCAAGTCTACACAACTAGAGAATGTAGAAGATTAATGGTCATTTTGGTCTGTATGTTGGACTGTTTTGTTTCCCAAATCCAGCCTGGAATTGTGGACAAAAGCAAAATAAATCTTTAGTTCTTGGTCTGTGGGGCTAAAATGTCCTCAAAAGGTGGTCCGTGTCTCAAATACTGAATAAATAGTGGGCACTAGTATGAAAAGGTTGAAAACCCCCTGCCCTAGAACAGGGGTCTTCAACAGGGGTTCCGGGACCCCTAGTGGGTCCTCTGAGTTATCTTTTATGTAGTCTCTCAAGACGGACTCGTGTCAAGACTCAAGACAACTATAGATGGGTTCCTGTTTTACCCGCAAGGGTCCATTTGGTTTCATTTTTATACTCTCAAAGAGTTACATCTGGTTACCCATCATCATTTAGCCTGCGGACCACCTGGTATCCTCTCAGGGACCGCTAGTGGTCCCCGGACCACCTGTTGAAAACACCACATGTCTGGAAATACCCTTGAACATATTGAACATTTTGGAATATTTTTCTTTATGACGATTCGAGGTTCAAAGAGCTTAAGTGTATAACTTAAGATGTTTTCCCAAATAATAAAAAAGAAAGAAAATCAATGGCTTTTGGTCTCCCCGCTTTTCCCCCGGAACGCGGCCCATTATTCATCTTCCCCAAAAATGCGACCCATCTCTTCCAATTTATTTTATCTCCTTGCTTTGATAAATGTTTGCTAAAGCATGACACTGTGATGAATTTGGGTCATCCATTAGCGGTGTCGTGAGCCCCCCCTGCATGATAGATACCGGGTCCCCCTCGCCATTCTCCTGAAGATATATATTTTTCGGAGACACTGTCATTGATTAAAGGGAGAGTAATTCAGTAAAAGGCCATTGCTTTCACCTTAGCCTCGATCGTATGCAAGCCAGAGTGAAAGATTGTTAGCGCCGCAGTCAGTTTTTCTATGGGGTTTCAGGGCATACAGCACCGGGAGAGTTGATGGATGAGCGAGGACGCTAGCCCATGAATGGAGTGCCGATTATCTTGCCGAGAAGTTGTACTTATAAGAAAAAAAAAAAGTTTTCCACTGCTTCAATGTTATACGAAGCACGGCCATCAGTGTGACAGATTGCTGTGTCGTCCCTCTGCTGCTGCATATGTCCTTTGCTGCTGCTGCATATGTCTGACAGTACTAAGCACTACTTGTCCCTGTTTTCCAGTTGTTGTTGTTGTTGTTCCGAGGATATCATGACATTTGGAGGCCATCGGTTGCTCTTGGGCTTATGGCTCTGAACTGTCAGGCCTCTGTCTGGACAGAGCACTAGACGCTACTGGCTGCCTGACTGACAGATGGCAGTTGCTAAGGCTATTTCGAAGAGAGAGTGTTTCGAGAGAGACACTGAGAGCCAGCGAAATCCAAAAGCGACCTCGCCCGCGGGCGCCCGGTTTCAAAAGCGGGCGCCCGCTTTCACAAAAACGGGCGCCCGCTTTCACAAAAACGGGCGCCCGTTTCACAAAAACGGGCGCCCGTTTTCAAAAGCGGGCGCCCGTTTTCAAAAGCGGGCGCCCGTTTTCACAAACTAGGCTATGCCTAAACCTAACTCTAACCCTAAACTTAACCTCAGTAAACCTATGCCTAAACCTAACCTAACCCTAACCATAACCTTTTGAAAAGGGCGCCCGTTTGTGAAAACGGGCGCCCGTTTGTGAAAACGGGCGCCCGTTTTTGTGAAACCGGGCGCCCGTTTTTGTGAAACCGGGCGCCCGCTTTTGAAAACGGGCGCCCGTTTTTGTGAAAGCGGGCGCCCGCTTTTGAAACCGGGCGCCCGCGGGCGAGGTCGCTTTTGGATTTCGCCCCTGCTGGAAACACTCCATACTGTCTGTTTGCCCTACTGTATTTGCCTCCGCTGAGGCTTACAATAGCACACTGGTTCCTGACGTTGGGTCCCAGGAACCTGCAGAGATCCAGATGGAACCTTACAGGCCTAGCGTGGAGTGTGTGCACATTTTGGTTCCATTTTGAGTGCCTTCTGAGCTCCATGAACTTCCATATTGCAATGTGGAATGGAGTGGCAGAGATAAAAAAGATTAGAAATAGATAAGATAGATAGATAGATAGATAGATAGATAGATAGATAGATAGATAGATAGATAGATAGATAAAAAAGATTGTAAGAAAGGAGAGTCAAAGATATAAAAGACCTCACTGTATCACTCATTCATAGTTAGTGTAACAGATGTCCGGTAACCATCATCTGTCTTGCAGTATGTCTGTCCACTATGGTCTATAACTGTCCCTGCCGTCTAATTAACACTCATGACATCTTCTCTGTGGTTCCCACAAGATCGTTCGTTCTTACCCGGTCTACTCTCTACACCGGCTTGCGTCCAGTAATTAGTCCTGTCAATAATGTTGCGGGTGTGAGGGTGAGAGACTTATGGTCGAGGGGAAAGAACTAAAGATGTTTCATAAACAAACAAATTGTGTACAGTATTTAGGGTAATTTGTGAAACACAACCCTCCTGGTAGCATCTCCAGCCCATTGTAAAGCAAAGGAGGCAGCGTTGTGCAGTTAATTACATGTAGCAAGGTTTGAACAATCAAACTGCTGCGTTTCTTAAGCGGCTTTCCTCCTGCCAGACGGGATATAGCTCGAGTGCAAAAATCTGAGGGAAAACATCAACTGATAAGTTCACATTAATATTTCAAGGCCTAAGACTACTAAAAGGCAGAAAATTAATTTAGAAGGGATTTGAATAGTTCCTCTTTGAATGCTGTCCCAGAATTGATTGCCTCATTTGTCATTTGCACAGATGAATTATTTATGTCCCGGTTGCTGTGCTGTGCTGTGCTGTGCTGGGGTGACTAATCAAATGCATTGCAGTGGGTGCGGAGGCTGTGAATTGATGTTGTGGAACGCTCCATTACATTAGCTACTTTGGTGCAGGAGTCAATGGGGGTTCAGGATGGCCTAAAGATGCTATATGACAATGAATATTTTACTCACCACTGTGACCTGCCGTATATACTGTACTTCTGCGTACGGTGAACATGGCGAAAACAGCAGATCTGACGGTACAAGCTGCAACATCCAAAGTTTCTTCATCGTTACGTCTTGCATAGAGGTATACGAGTAAAAATATTGTTTTCTAGTTACTTAGACTCTATTAAAAAGAGTTTATCGTTTGTTCAAAAAGTTCAGTAGCCTGTAAAACAAAACAAACATTATTTTGGGGGACGGGGAAGAGGAGGTGCTATTTTCCACTAATTTTCGGATATGTTTAGAAAATGTTCACCCATGACAAAGTGTTTACAGATCCTCAGGAGAGCTTGGGCCGGCCTAGTGGTCCTGGCAGTGTGTCGCAAGTCAAGTCAAGTTCCGATCCGACCTATTTTTTAATGCTACAATTTTGTAACCCCCATGTTTCCACCTCTTGTGTCAACTATCCAATGTGACCCTGGCCCTGGGCTCTACGCGCCTTCTGCCAACCTGGGGAGGCAGCAGATTCATGCTTCCTTCAATGCATTCACCTGACAGGTGGGAAAGTGTCCCTGTCCTGACATTTTCCCATCCATCAGGTGTCCCGTAAGGCCAGGGGGAGGCAGTCTAAAGACCTGTCAAAATACTGTCTACCTATCAAATGCATTAAACAAGCCCCCCAAAATATCTTTGCAACAAAACAAACAAACAAGCAAAAAAGCCTTCAGATGCACAGGAGCCCCTCCTCCCAACAAATAGCACGTGGGCTCAGGTCTTCCACCTCCAACAGAGCAGCGCTGCTGCATCTGCCAGATTAGGAGCAGAAATGGCATTTTTCCTTGAGTGCCAGCAAACCGCACAGTGTGCTTCTGGGAGGGGAAGAGGACAAAAGCAAGTCCACCACCGTAGGCAGAATGATGCTTTACAGATCAGGAAGTGATTGCGCTATCGATCAGGGGAGATGTGTGTGTGTGTGTGTGTGTGTGTGTGTGTGTGTGTGTGTGTGTGTGTGTGTGTGTGTGTGTGTGTGTGTGTGTGTGTGTGTGTGTGTGTGTGTGTGTGTGTGTGTGTGTGTGTGTGTGTAGGGAGGGATAGTCTGCAGAGCTTACATATCCCCCGAATACTGTTGAAAATACAAGATTTGCCTTTGGAATAACATATTGAAAAGGCAAACTAAAAGTGCTGTTTTACAAAATTGTATTTTAAGTACTTAAGTACATAGTTAACTTCAACCACTGTTCAACACAGACCAGAGGTGTGTAAAGTATCTTGTGAAACATATTATATAATGTTATGGTATGTCAATAATCACAGCTAGTATAGGTATAATAATAATTAACATTATTCAAAGATATACTTGATTTAAAAAAATATTGCGGCAAAACTAGTCTTACTCTTTCAAAAAGTATCTGCATAGGTAACAAACCTGTTACGGAGCCAAGACCATAAAACTATGGACTTTATTGGTGTGAGCACTGCGGTGACACTCTGCATGGAGAATGCGGAAACGAAATTTCATAAGCGCCACAAAACACTGTTTAATGTGGCCTGAGTGCTAGGCTGCCAATTAGAGCCTTTCAATTACAGCATTGGCGCAGGCACTCCCTTAATTAATTATTGACCCTTCAAGTATAAAATAGGGGTATATACAGTAATAACATTAGGAGCCATGCTATTGATCAGGGTGAAGTTTGGGTTATTCTCCTTCATAACCCTCCTGCAGCTGCAAATGTGATCCAATATGCATTTGAGTAAAATTGCTTTAGGAATGATTGCGGATGGCATATGGTCACTGTCGGGCATAAACCTTGTATCTCCAATACATATCATCTTGTAGAGGTTCCTTTTATTAACATAAAATAGGCCAGTGCCCAGCTGTAGTGTACCAATCAGTAAGAATGGAAGTTGGAGACAGTGTTGTCAACTGCCAAAATCCAAAATGTAGTGTCACTTCCAAAATCCACTAGACTGCGCTAGAGCAGTGGTTTTCAACCATTTTCATACTATTTCACGCTATTTATTCCGCATTTTAGCCACGGAGGACCACCGTTTGGTCTCTCGGACTAATTTGGGAGAAATAACTGGCAAAATGTTGGTCAAAATAGGACCATTTTATAAATGGGTAGATTCTTGAAAATTAGGTAATTCCCCACATGTTTCAATATAATTTAACTCTCGAGAGTGTAAAATGAAACCAAACGGACCCGTAAGGGTCCGTTTGGTTTCAATGTGAGTTCCCCACATGGGCTTTCCCTAATACGAGTAAGTAGCAGCACCAGCAGCATTTTAATGTAAGGCTATGATCAGCTTGGAAAGCTATTTTCTTCTGTTTTGTTGTCATACCTCTAAGCATGGGATCTTAGAAGTTCTTCTAGACTTGTTTGATTGCACCAATAGCCCTACTGAGTAAAATACTAATTATTTCAAGCGTTTATCTCTGGTGCCACTTTCTCAGGACTGAGTACTGTAGTATAATAGTGATAGCAATATAGTATGATGGTAATTAGTGCTGCCTATAGGCTTTTTCCGCAAAGCGTCATGCAGCGTAACAACTGTGGTCATTTGGTGTAACACATATTTTTTATTGAAATATGAAGTGAAATTCAAATTTGTTTTTTCATTTAGCACAACAAATGGAGGACCATACCAAAAAATGAATTATTGTGTATTTTAAACTGATTTTCTCTTCCGTGGAAGAACTTCTTGCAGCTAAATGGGTAAAATACCCTAGTCAGGAAAATATCAACATTGTAGAAAGACTTCTAATTGCCACAAACATGTCAATTTTAGGTTCAATGAAAACCTTAAACATAGCTGCTTACTATGACGTGCATTTCATTTATTTATTTTTATGTCATACACTTATCTTTGCATTTAACTATATTACACTGAATGACATTTTATGGGTCACATCTTAGAAAATGGACTGAAAAGGAATGTTGTGTACTATTTCCTGAACAGAAAATATTAAACTTAAACAATAGACACTATAAGCTACCCAAAAAAGTTAAAACATTTTGTAAGAGAATACTTTTATTTTTTTAGGCTTGGAAATGCTGTTTCGTCTTTGACCCAAGGGGAATCCATTTCTGGAACGAGGGTCACGTCACAAGGGGGTGGGATTGCTCAGCTCTGTAGGCATGAAAAGTAGAAATGCTGTTACAGGGGTTGACACCAAGGTCTCCGAGGCACTTGCCCATCGGGCAAGTGCAAATCAGGTTCTACTTGCCCTCAGGTCATGGTCACTTGCCCCCCAAAAATATATTGTAAATTTTGTATTTAAGTTTACTTCCTACTTGGGTGCTTTAAACCAGGGGTTTTCAACAGGTGGTCCCTGATAGGGTTCCAGGTGGTCCCCAGCTAAGTTGGTTAACCAGATGTAACTCTTGAGAACGTAAAAATGAAACCAAATGGACCCTTGCGGGTCCATTTGGTTTAATTTTTACACTCTCAAGAGTTAAAATTCATCATCTTAATTAGCCCATAGTGGTCACAGACCCAGTGGTCCCTGACCCCAGCAAAATGATAGTTTGGAACCAAATGGACCTGGGAGAGAGATAGGAGAGATAGCTAGAAAGCAGGGAAAGACACAGAGGCAGAGTGCAATGACTGCCTTCAAGACAAATTCATCTTGTGTAGTGTTATAGTGCACTAAGTTGCACACTTGCCCGATCGGGCAACCAGGTAGCAGTCTTCACTTGCCCCACCATTTTTTTTACTTGCCCTGGGCAAGCGGGCAAGTGTTAGTGTCAACCCCTGTGTTAGACACAAACATTCAGGAATCCGGCCATTGATAATAATGTCAAATATAGGTTATATGTAGATGAGCAAATCGGGTAACCAATCACATATATTCAGCTGTTCATGAGATGATGTGCACCACTCACTCACACAAGCATGATTCTTATCTAAGGTCATACACAGTGTTGTAGTGGGACTTTTAGAAGTGGGGGGACGCCTCTTAAAGGGGAATTCCACCCATTTTCATTTTTTTCTGAGAGTGTACAAATGGAACCAAATGGACCAACTCATTAACAGGGTCCATTTGGTTCACATTTGTGAACCAAAAGAAACTCATTAACATGGTGAAACACATCTCGATGATGTCATCAAGATATATTTCACCATGCTAATGATTTTTTTCAGACCTCTATTTCTAGGAAACACAGAATGGGGGGAACTTTTTTTATCATGTCCTCACAACATCTCTAAGGTATTATTAATGACATAGTAAAATATTGAAAATGAGTGGAATGCATGCACACTTGCATTTGCATGCGCACCTGCACAACACACACACATTATTAAAAGTATAGCATATTGAGAAAGATTGTTTACAATGCCTAATTATATCCATAAAAGTAAATGACAAGACAAAAAACATAGGCCTACTTTTGCCCCAAAAAGATTTTAGATGTGAGAAGTGGGGGGACGCCGTCCGCCCGTGTCCCCCCTCCACTACACCCCTGGTCATACAGCAACAATATTATGAACTATAAACTCTGCTGTACCGAGAGATGGAATGATGAAATAGTAAGTTTGAGTTGTACTGTACTGGAGGATGAGTGGGTGAGGAGTGCAGTAGCGAACATGCCACATGGCCCAGGCAGGCATTGTGGCAAAAATGGACATCGTGCTGAAATTGAACCATTACTTGTTTCGGTGCGGTACTGAATGCTTTTGTTCAAAAAATGAAAATCCTCACCAATTTCATTTGAAGACACCAGTGCTCTCCTCTCTATATTATTTTTTCCACCACCTCCTCCTCTATTTTTTCCATTTTATTTTATGTGTGATCTTTTATTCTCTTTGTTCCCTATCTTTCTTTCCATATCATTTCCTACTTGTGTGTCACATCACCTATAAGCGCGCGGTCACCCCTGAATAGCTACTATTTGATATTAACTTCCTTTGTGGCACAATGCGAGAGAAGGCACCCGCTGCACTTCAAAGAGCCGAGGTCGTTCATTTTCATCATCTGCAGCTATCAGATTGTCATCCTCGACAAAAAAGATAAACGACCGAAACAAAATAATTTATATTGGTTCTGACTACAGAGGGAAGCTTTCAAAAAATGAAATTTCAGTCACATCTGATGCACCGGGGCCCTGCGACGATAAGACAGGCCAGTGTAGATTAATATTCTCCCCATGTGCTGTCGAAAATGATATTGCATACTTTTTCAAACGTCATGATGCAGCAGATGCGATGATGTTCCCCGTGTGTTGTTCTCTGGCCCCCTGAATTCTCACATCACATTCAATCCTACATTCACATACTGTATATAGTAGAGGGGATATTACGTGGTGGATCAAACTGCAGATATTTTCACATGGGCACAGTACTAGCCAGTTCATTCCATTAGATAAAATGTCACCTGTCAGATTATCGAACTTCGTCATCTGTCGGCTTTACCCCCAAAGTCATCCATTGACGACGTGGTTCAGGGCAGTTGGCTGACTCGTAACTGCGTGTGCATGCATGTGTCGGTGTGGCACGTTTCCATGGCAACCCGGAGTGCCTTCACAAAGACGCTGTGTGTGGGGTCATCTCGCTGCGTCTGTCTTCAGATCAAAGGTGTTCACCTCAATTTCTGAGGTATTGGATGATATCATCCAATAACTTGGATGATATCATAGGGCTTTTCCCATCTTTTGTGTCCTCTCTGAGGTGGGGTGGGTTGGTTTCTGGCACGGCCAGACTGATACTACTACTACTAATGATACTAATACTACTAATCTAGTGATAAACATGCCCCTCAGTATTTGCATGCACAAGTTAAGCAACAGTGGTGTGCGGTGGTGCACAGTTGTTGGTTGATGTCCGTGGGGGCACTCCGATTGCTCGGTTTAGGTCATCATATTAGCTCGATCCGCTCAACATACTTGTGCAGCATGCAAGTATGCACTCTACTGTACTGCTGATCTAGTTTTATACTGGTTTTGGATTGTTGGCCCACAAGTTTGGGGATTGTATTTTTTTTTGTTAATTGTTGTTTTGTTTCATTTAGGAGGAAGAGTCACAAAAAGACAATTGCCCAAACAATTCCATTAGTTTATTGTTTAGCATTCATCTCTGGCCCCTTTTCCTTGGTGGCTCCGCTGCTGGGGTTTCATTCCTCTGGACTGAAAACGTGAATAATTCATGAAGAGAAGACATCGGCCGCTGTGCAGTGTGCACACAGCACAGCCGTAGAACGGAACATTCATTCATGTAATGTGGAACAAGAGACGGAGGAGGAAGAGATATCGGCATGCCTTCCATTTCCCATTGGTCACATTTTCCATCTTTGGCGTCATCTTTCGCAATTAATCACAATAATTCGACGTCCACTCTGTCTGCAGTGCACTGGATAGCGTCTCTTCTTGAACGGGACCCCCCTTCTCTGTTGACCTCACTGTCAGCGTTGGAGAGAAACAAGCAACCAAGTCGGGGGCCTAGGGGGCAGATGTCACGCTTTATTGTCTTATGTTGTTAGACCAGTGCTGAATCTCAAACACATACAGTATATTTACTATAGATATATAGAAATTCAGTGATTAGACTAAAGCTAGAATTGGGGTTGCCCCGATGATATTGTAATTGCGACATGGTGACGTAGTAAAAGAGAGTTTTACATCATCATACATACCTTCCATGTTCAGCCAATTGAAACATTTCGATGTTCCTCCACAGGTAAGTCTGTGGAGGATGTAATGCAGATGGTATGATGTCTGCGACCGAGATGCTAGCCCTACTGATGTTGTAATAGTGACGTGATGGCGTAGTACAGGGGATTTCAACCTTTTTGATACCAGGGCCCACCATTTATTCAGCATTTGAGCCACGGACCACCCATTTGAGGACATTTTAGCCCCACAGACCCCACAACTAAAGGTTTCTTTTGCTTTTGGCCTGGGAAACAAAACAGGCAAACATGCAGACCTAAATGACCATTAATCTTCTAGTTGTGTCAAGATGATGAATATTTTAACTCTTGAGAGTGTACAAATGAAACCAAATGGACCCGCAAGGGTCCATTTGGTTTCATTTTTACGTTCTCAAGAGTTACATCTGGTTAAACAACTTAGCTGGGGACCACCTGGAACCCTCTCAGGGACCACTGGTGGTCCCCGGACCACCTGTTGAAAACCCCTGGCGTAGTAAAAACAAGTTTTACAAGGCGTGGTGGGTTGGTTAATGGTCACTGATATTGACAAGGTGAAAAAAAAAAGTTAACAGAAATAAATGTTACAGAAAGAAGCCATGACAGTAGTGGGGTTCCCCTTCAAGCAACCCCACAAACTACACTTTTTAAATGTGAAAAAAAAAAAAAAAAAAAAAAAAAAAAAAATCAGACCAAAGTGATTTTGCAGCAAAACAAGTCCAAAGTCGCTTGTAATATGTCAGCAGCAGACATGGCAACACTGCTCACTCACTCACTTGAGTGAGCTTGTAGGGGAGTTGCAGCAAGGGGCTAAACGACTATCCCTTCTATCTGATCCTCTGCCAGAGGCAATCCTTCTGAAGGAGCCAGGCGGTCTAGGCGGGCGTTTCCCTCAGGGTCGGTCAGCCCACTGCATGGCAGCACTGAGAGGCCAAAAAAGATTCTGCTCTCTCTGAGTGGCTTTAGCATAAACTGATGACCTTGCCATTTACAGCAGTGGTTTTCAACCAGTGGTCCTTGAGAGGGCTCCAGGTGGTCCCCTGCAGCTAACTGATTAATCAGGTGTAATCAGGTGGTTAATCAGGTGTAACTCTTTGAGAGCGTAAACATGAAACCAAATGGACCCTTGTGGGTCCATTTGGTTTCATGTTTACTTGGTTTCATGTTTACGCTCTCAAGAGTTAAAATATTCATCATCTGAATTAGCACAAGTCTACACAACTAGAGAATGTAGTTGTGTATGCCATTTATAGTAGTGGTTTTCAACAAGTGGTCTGGGGACCACCAGTGGTCCTTGAGGGGGTTTCAGGTGGTTCCCAGCTAAATGATGGAGAGCTGGTTAATCTCTTTGAGAGTGTAAAAAGATGTTTACACTCTCAAGAGTTAAAATATTCATCATCTGAATTAGCCCAAGTCTACACAACTAGAGAATCTAGAAGATTAATGTTCATTTTTTTCTGTATGTTTGACTGTTTTGTATCTAGCCTGGAATTGTGGGCAAAAGCAAAATAAATCTTTAGTTTTAGGGGTCTGTGGGGGCTAAAATGGCCTCAAATGGTAGTCCGTGGCTCAAATGCTGAATAAATTGTGGGCCCTGGAATCAAAAAGGTTGAAAAAACAAAACAAAACACTGGTTTATAGGAGTAAATGGCCTTGGTAAAAGAATAGTTTCTTAAGAGAGCAAATGTTCCATCAGCCACAGAAAACAAATAGGAATAATAATTGCATTGGATCAGACAGGCTAAAGATCTTCAAGAGGGCATTTTGTTCTCCTTTGCTCCACTTTACTATGACCGGATCAAAGCTTAAGAGCGCTTCCCCGGTACATCCTCTTGACGCTTTAATCTGATGTAATCTTGTGTAAGATAATTAAATGGAGAGGGTCTCTGTATGTAATCCACCCACCAGCTCAGGAGGTGTACAGGTGATTGGGGTTGTCACCATTACAGGGCTGCAAAGACCACCTTCTTGTTCCATTGTGTCAGTGAGTAAACGGTAAACCTGCATTGGTCTGCAACCGTTTTGAAATGACAACCTATGAATTTAGTTTCTAGATACCGTAATTTGAACCCAAAGTGCGCCGAACATGACAGTGGCGTGTTCTGTCTCCACGGCTCTGGCCATGGCTTTCGGTCTAAACCCTTATTTTGAAGCACCAGATCTCTGAATCCGGATGTATGATGAAGCCATCGTGTTTCTGGTGTCTTGAACTTTCTGCCCTCTAACACTCAAGAACAAGAACATCCGGGTCACAAGTCCCGGAAGTTCTGTTTAGTCCCATTGTATATACCAAGAACTGCGATATTCAGCGGCTGAATTAGTGCAGCATTTTTTTCAAAATGGCCGCAGCATGTACGGCTAGCAGTTAGGCCTGCCGTAGGATGGTGGTTAGTGGCTTTTAATTGACACCAGATTCAAAATTCCAACTGTATTTTGATTGCCCACTAATACAAGCCTTTTCCCTTCTTAAATATTTTCTTTCACATTGTTATAATGATCAGCAGCTCTGGTCAGGCTCTGCCAGTGGACCTAATGAGCCAAAGACCCAACACCTGTGCAGTGCATGCACATGTCCATGCCTACTACGCATTCATGTGCATATGCACATGCCTGCGCAGTAACAAAGAAAACTCAGGCTGTAGTGTTAAATTAAGTATAAAGGGTTTAAAGTGGTTAATTAAACTAGAATTTAATTTAGGGTCAACAGCGAGAGCTCTAACAGAGAAAGGACTATTATCTAACCAAAAATGACAGAGGTTGCCCCCCGTCACTGTACCGTAGCTGCAGTAATTAATTTGACAATGTCGCCTGCTCCAAATATCTTCGGTGTGTGAAATGTTATGCATAATATTCTTGTCAAATTGTCCTGTTATACCGATAGTTAGTGTTAGTGTTGTTCACTGTGTTTTACAACAATTAGCTATGAGTTATTTTTGCTTTTTTTTTGATCCACCACCACGTTGTGGTTGGGTTGGGAAATGAAATTGTGTCATATTGTAATCTGTAGGTTTCTTCATCATGTGCAGTTGACTGAAAGGATGTTTTAGGTTGTTATTAGAGAAAGTAAAAGATGGGTGTGCTAATTGTTTTACATTCCTTGCTTTATTTAGTTATAGGGATTTTAGCTATGGGAAGGGCATTCGAACATGGCCCTAAATACCTATTTGTTTACAAAATTTTGAAGCGATTTCTTTTTTTCTTCTTATCTACTACAGTCCTATTAAACCCCTGGACCCCAAGACACTCCATATGACAAGGATATTTCTGACACAATATGTCAGTTTGTCACATTCAGTAGTAGATCATTTGTGGCCAGATCCAAAGTTGTCCTTTAATTGTTGTCAGTATCTCCAAGATGAGAAAGTATAGCCCACAGAGAATGATGTGCACAAGGCTACACCAGTACATACAGTGGGTCAGGAGGATCCTCCTCCCCTGTGTGGAGTATGCCACCAGGTGGTCATTATAGAGGCCAACTCCACATCCAGAAGAGAGAGACTACTTTCAGATGTTTGTGTTGAATATAGTTTGACATCTTTTTTGCTCAATAGTTGCCTGAAGGGAACCCCCCACTATTGTTATTGTGATGCGTTCTTTCTGTAACATTTTTCTCTGTAATATTTATTCTGTAAACTTTTTCACCTTGTGATGATAATATGAGGTGGTGAGGTGACGTAGTAAAAGGAAGTTTTACATCATCATACATAGTTTCCTTGCTCAGCCAATCGAATGATTGAAGTGCAGTATTTCACATTACATCATCAGTGACCATTAATCCACCACGTCACCATTACAACATCATTGCGGCGATCACACTTTGCAATTTCAGAATTGCATTCTAGTTTTGAGTACTGTTTTTTTTTTTAGCAATCCATGATACTACTTCTCATTCTGCGTTTCATTATATTACTGTAAAATCCCAGTACCCAGTCCTCTGGTTAGTGTGGGTCTTTTACAGTACTAGGACCTTACCCGTTGTGAATATATGATTACCAAAGGATGTACTGTGTGGGAAATGTGATATCACCAAAGATGCAAGTATTTTGCTGAAGGATGGCTTTAATGCACACATTTGCACAGACACTGCAATGGCCAGTCATAAAGTGTGTGTGTGTGTGTGTGTGTGTGTGTGTGTGTGTGTGTGTGTGTGTGTGTGTGTGTGTGTGTGTGTGTGTGTGTGTGTGTGTGTGTGTGTGTGCCAATGTTAAGTGAATGGAGAAATTTAAGGAACCAAATAAATTCATTATTAATCAACAATTTGTTAATTTGAAAAAAGGGCTTCATCAGTCTCTTCCTAATGTTATGGTCAATGACTGTGTGAAAAATCATAGCGATTGGTGCAGCCAGTGATGAGTTACGCTTGTTTCAGACATTCGGACAGACATTTCCTTAATTATAGTATTGATATCCCTGTGGTTTTGTTCAGATGTATTGGATATGAGGAAATTAGGAATATTAATATATGAGTACCGAGCAACTAGGAGTGTAATGAGCAGTGGTGCAAATTCTGAGCCTGAGGCACCTCCTATAGGCTACTGTGTAAAGAATATTATACAGTCCCCACCCCTGTGGGTGTGTGTGCGTGTTTGTGCGTGCGCGTGCACGTGTGTGTGCATGTGTGTGTGTGTGTGCGTGTGTGTGTGTGTGTGTGTGTGTGTGTGTGTGTGTGTACATATGTACAGTATGTATGTAAGTACGTACATATTGTATATACATGAAATTCATCCAGCTCCTGAATTAAGGAGGGAAATTGTCATTGATATGATATCTAATCAGACTTTTAGACAGGATAGTAATAGGTTTCCAGGACTCCCAGCCAGAACTGAAACCAGGTTGTGGTAGTTACAGTATATATACAGTATGATTGACGTGCCACGACTTGGCATCTGAGTCTCGTGCTCTCATACATTTTCTGCATAGGCCAACCCTCATTTACATTTTGCTTTAGCGCTCAGGATGTACTCCTCCTGGGCATGCTTCACCGAGCCCTGCAGCTGTAGTCCACGTGACGTCCGTTTATTACATTTTGTCCATAATATATTATGTTTATGCAGCTCCTCATCAGACCAGGCCGGTAGGCGAGGACATGCTGCCGTATGTGCGCAGAGAGAGAGGACAAGTGCAATTGACCCTAAAGATTAACCGAGAAGGCAAACGCCACAGTTTAAATTGTGATAAACCGCACGATAAATGTCACGCGCAGCCAGGCGCTCGTAATGGAAATTCCCATCACAGATTTTTTGTCCATATACCAGTTGTTAAAATGGAAATGGTTGGCAAGATGGTGCATACAGTATAATGAATCACGTTGTCAATGTGATGTTTTCTTCATTCATATGCTTTTGTATTCATGATTATAGCCTTGTAGCCCTTCCATTCCTGCATGTGCGGCCGTGGCTTCTGTACCTGATTTGTCCTTCGACACATGTTCGTCTCACCTGCCGAAAATACCAATGTACAACAACTGACAGTGCATGGCAAAGTAACACATTGGGAGATTATAGATCTGTTTGAAACTGGGGTGTTTTTAGTCTGCTGTTAGGGCATTACATTTTGTAGGATAGTGTGCAAGCTGCTGTGTTGACTGCATGCTGCAGTGAACGTTATTTCAATATTTTATGTTTTGTTTAACAGTGCATTTTATCTATAAACTTGAGTAGCTCCATTTGGAAATAATTTATGACTAGCAATGGGGGAACAGGGTGATTGTGGGATGTAAGATATGCCACATTGCCACATTCCACTATGGTTGATTTAAACCGACTGTGTATGCAAGACCAGTCACCAAGAAATTGTTAAATCATTGTTTTTTATCAGATGGACTACTGTGCTCCTTTCCTTCCAGATTCCACCTGAAAAAACCTTGAGAGTTTTTGTTTTCTATCAGAAGAAAGTGAAGCAGAAGAAGTGAAACATTAAATGACCCAGTGTAACTTAACTACTGTACATTACATCCACTGCACTGCCACAATAGAGCTGCGCAGTGACGTCACCGCCCCTGTTCCGGAAGTCTTTTCCCCATTCATTTTTCTCATAGGCTTTTCGAAAATAATTTATATCAAGACGACGGCCAAAGCCAACTCAGGTTGTGACAAATCATAACAACAAACACAATATTGTCATATAATATATAATTGGGAATAAGTAGAAAGCGGCATGATACATGAAGACTTTTTGTTTTGTTTTTCATCTTAGAAATTATTTTATTGTCCCAAAAGTTTGTGTGTGTCATCATGATTCGTCACGACTCGAGTTGGCTTTGTCCGCAGCGTAATCGTCTTGATATAAATTATTTTTGAAAAGTCTATGAGAAAAATGAATTGGGAAAAGATGTCGATGCTGAAAACGATATATTGTGCAGAGTGTATTTACTGTATGTGTCTCAGTGCAAACCTGTCAGCCATGTACCCTCTCACTGTTGCCAGTAGGGTGACCAGATGTCCCTGCAGATGTTTCCTACACTTTTCAGGGGTCCCACAGATTGAGAGCCTGTCCCACATTGTGACTGCCAGGCATACAGTAATGGCCTAATAGTTATGTCCCCCTATAGTTGGCTTTGTGTTGTAAAGGTTTCTTTTCCTGCAAGATACTGTATGTTTTAAAGACTAGAGTACTGGAACGACAGTGCTTCTTAATATGGCACGGGCACTCTTAAGAAACAGGAGTTAACTTATTAATCCGGTGTCTGTGAGGCCAGATGTATGGTTGCTGGTCTGCTCCATATTATGCTGATCAATCTGATGATCCAGTCTTCTCCATGTGTGAAGTTCACTGACACCCTGGATAATTCATCAAACCCTGGATAGTTTAGTTGTTGAGTTGGGTGAGTCTGTCATCATTGTGATGCCAGGATGTCATTATGATGTTGGAACAGATTACACAGATTAAACACAAAGGATTCAACACGTTTTCATAGTAAATTGCAACCAAAGACCAATGAGAAATATCCCTCTAGGCTACAGTATCAAGTCGGCCATAACATCCGTGACACGAATTAGCATTTGAAAAACAAAATTACAAAGCAAAAATTAATTATGAGATGCCAGGGCATCATAACAACATGATACAGCCTATGGTCAAATATGACATCAAGGCATGTCATTATCAGGAGCTCTCGACCTAACATAATTCCGCACTATACAGTATGTCTAACACTATCCAAAACCTAAATTGACAGGAAACCACACAGTGATTTTTGAAGAGTTTGGATCTGGTCACCCTCGTTGTCAGCTCTACTCTTTCTCCCCCCAATTCCCTGGAGCACTCTTCCACTTTGTCATGAATCTCTGTGAATTCCTTTGGTGAGCAGATGGTATTTTAATGAACTTCACACATGGTATTTTAATGACAGGCTTGTCCGCTTGCGTCCCCTGACACAAGGTGTCAGTTAGGTGCAAGTGAAAATAGCCATGACTCTCCATGCTGGAGAGACTTGATATTCCCTTTTTTAAGTTGCTAACACCCTTGTGGCCATATAGACTCATGTAAGGCTTATATCATTGCTATATCATTGCAGAAAACCTTGTATCTCCATAATTTAACTTATTAATACAGTATATAGGTTTTTGGCAAAAGTATCAGAAATGGCTCATTTACAAGCTCACAACCCATTGATCACAACACATTGTTGCACTGGTACATCACTGTAGTATTTATTATTCTTTTTTTATATTATCTGTGTGGTTTTAATATCTATTATTAATAACTACATTGTCCAACATTTCTGGACATAGGAGGTTTCCACCTGCAACGGCCTGCTGTTGGGTTGCCAGCAAACTAAATAAATAAATAAAAGTGTAAAACCTGTACCCTTTGAGAGTGAATGTGAATGTCACTAACCCAATCATGGCCTAGCTCTGTGAGGAATGTTTCTGGCTCCTGAGTCTGTGTGAATGTGTGACGTTAATGGGAACCATATGCAGGGTGTTTCATGCTGAAATCCCCTGAAGCTGCATGGCCATTCATTGTGCTTCATGCCTGTTGCATTTCTGTCATTTCACTCACAATGGGCCTGTGGCATTTCTTCTGGCATTAGAGAATCCCAGAAGAGTCACCGTATCTGCTATTATGTTCACTTATTATTGTAGTAGTAGGCGGTGGATATATTCAGTCCAGCAGGCGGCATCGAGAAAGTAAATGTTACCGGGTGTTCTGAACTTCTGAAGGCCCTCCCCAGAGCCTTACCATGTGACTTGATAACTTCGGCATTATAAAGTGTCTAACTCATGTCTCGCTCTTCACGGCTGCACTGGAGTCCTGCTGTCAATGCAAGTGGATGGGCGGGAGTGGTTTGTTCGGAACTATGTTAGTTATGTTAGTTTCAAACATGCGCTTTTCAGCCAATAGCTGTCGTCATGTGTGCTTTTCAGCCAATAGGTGTCTCTGTTCAGCGCTAGCATTGGGAGTCGACGGGAGTGTCGATACTCTCCCTTATAGTACTCTAGCCTGTTTTCTTATAATATACATTCACTTAAGTGATTTATACAACAAGTCATTGTTCACTAGAGTGACGAGAGGTCTGTTAATGCATTAAAACATCCTAAAATGCCGTAATTTTGCCAATTTAACTGCGAACGTGCGATCTGCTGTCAATGGAGCTGGATGGCCAGAGTGGTTTGTTTGGAACTAGAATCCCTCCTTACTCAGCGGTCACGTGTGCTTTTCAGCCATTAGTCTCTGTTCAACCATAGCATTGGGAGTCAATGGGAGTGTCAGTACTTTCCCTTATAACGTAGTACTCTACACCTACCGTAGTCAACACTTTTTCCTCATTGGCTGCCTCTAGGCTGTCTCTAAGCCAATGGGAGACTTACCCATCAGCTGTGAGCTGTGGACGAGGCTGTGGCACAAAAACTGATTATAGATCAGTTCATAAATGAGAGCTTGCCGCAGCTGGCAATAATGAATGAGTCATTATTGTTATACTGTATAGCAATATCTTTGCAAATTAGTTAGAAAATGTATTTTGGCAGTATCAGAGCATCCCTAGCAGACATCACGGCTACTGTCACAACACTGTATCTTGTTGAGAAGACAGTTAACAAGTAGACTAATAGGAGGCTAATTATACTAGTTACCACACCTTATATACATTATATTACACACTAGTCATGCCTGCCTGCTTTTCTTCCCGCTATTTCTTTTCACCTTTTTTGGTATACAATATATGAACACCTTCTTTGCAGTGTGAAATCTTAACAATAGTATGAGTAGACCTGAATGTCAGTAGGGTTTAGGTGAACACCTGTCTTTACAGTATGAAACAACTGCCCGTTGGCAGAAGAAATTGGATGTTTGGGCAGGGTGTGGCGGGGGACTTTTGTCCAGCCAATGTTTGCTTATCTTTAGAGATGAAACCTTAAATAGAGGGTGTGCCGTCTGCATGGTTGTGTACACCGGTACACATGGTCCCTGCTGTATTGGTTAAGCCTCTCTCCCTCATCCGTGGTTTACATTTAGACATGGCGATGTCTCCTGAGGGAACAGCAGGGCAGCCATTAAGCTTTCAAAAGCCTGTGTAATGAAAGGTGGTCTTTAGTTTCTTGAAGGATGGCAAGTCTATTCAGTTTCAAAGTGATTGTTATCCTCGGTAAACAAACTACCTTTGATTGTGGCTTTCGAGCGATGGTCATCAACAAAATACTTTTGCACTCCCTCCTTCGTCTTTCGCTCCCTCTCTCTACTTTGAGTATTTTCTTTGCCTGCCTTTGCTTGTGTCTTTTTTTTCTTCCACAAGTAGAAACAGAAACCCAGTCACCCACACAACTAAGCCCATTCATAGCACTCAAAACACAATGATACACCACGCACAAACATGTCGTCTCAGTATGCCGACAAATCACTTCAAATCACATACTGTACATTTCTGCACAGATATGTCTTGTGTGTGTGTGTGTTTGTTGATTTCTAACAGTCCCTCAACAGCAACAGGATTGTTAAATGTTGCCCAGATGTAGACATTAGGAAACAATGGGCATGTCATAACATTGCATCCTGTCGAACATTTCAAGTAATGCTTTCCTACAGTTTAATCCCCTTAAGACCTCAAAGTAGAATTTTTAGGCAAAAAGAAAAGGTCATTCAGCGTGCAGATAAAAATCTATAATCTCCCTATATAGGAGCAGTAAGCTTATTAAAAACATTTAAATCACATATTTTTACAATTAAGTAAGTCAGAGCTACTAAATACTTAGTTGAGTCTGTTCTCCAACTTTTTTTTTTCCAACCTGTTAAATATTTTTACGGTAAGCTTGTATATTACGTTTGGGTCTATATTGCTTTAGAAACACATTTATAATCTCTTTTACTTCATTTATAAGGCTTCCTAACACGCATCATAAATTATTATAATTATGCATAGTGACTTATAAGGTTAGTATTAAAGCTAGGGGAAGTGATTTGAAATTCATGGTGTAGTACCAGCCTGGTGCACTAGGGGCCCCCAAAAGTAGCTACACTATGTGAACCTGCTGCTTTCTCCTGATTGGAGGAGAATTGTGGTGACCTGGGGAACTTTTATTAGCTCCTCTGCTAACGTGGGGGAGGGGAAAACTCCATATGTGGTTTCCACACCTTATAATAGAGCATTTTAACAGAAAAAAAATATTTTTTGGGTGATATCTGACAAAAGTGAAATCACTTCCCCTACCTTTAAATACCAGCTAACACACATAAGACAAAT
The DNA here is from genome assembly GCA_039105355.1 of Benthosema pterotum. NCBI lineage: Eukaryota > Metazoa > Chordata > Actinopteri > Myctophiformes > Myctophidae > Benthosema > Benthosema pterotum. The sequence continues at coordinate 19,183,495 of CM076971.1, read as the reverse complement.
ACTTATTCTTAAGGAACTATATATAATGACTTATGGCTGGATGGATGGATGCATGGATGGATGGATGGATCTGCCGCTGCAATCTGAATATGCACATCTTCAGACTCCTTCTTAGCCCATAGCACTAGCAGTAGTTGAGACATGAACAGTCTCAACTCATGTATCTTAGATGGCATTTATGTAGACTTAAATAGCAGTGTATGCAGACTTATAGCATTGCATGTAAAGCATTTGTATACACAGTTTAATTGGCGATGATAGATTCTTTACTGTTATGGTCTTAGGTTATGTATGATTCAAAAACTAATATGTATGCATACAGGGGTAGACATTAAGGGAAATTTGCCACTGGCCCTTCGGGCCAGTGGCTTTTAAGAATCACTGGCCCCACAACTGTAACCACTGGCCCAGGTAATCGATCCCCATAGTCTGCAAAAAAGACCACCATTTATTAATGCATTAAATGCATTCAAGTTAACAGCACTCTTTTCATGGGGATCAAAACCAGTAGACCGTTCAGCAAGCTGACCCTTATACAATGCAGAATGCCTAAAATATTTTTTGTGCTAATAAACAAAATATAAATAAAACTTAAACAATTACAAAACAACACCAACATATTGTGAAATAAAAATAATAATACAATATGTATATCAGGGGTGCACCAACGGTTTGTACAACAAATGTGGGCGCCAACGGTGGCATTTCACCACTGGCCCCATCGGGCCAGTATAGGGCACCGTCTGGTGGCCCGCACGTGTTTTCAAACCTGTTTCGGGCCATCGGGCCAATTATAATGTCGACCCCTGGCATATAATGTATTGACATAATTGTGTTCATTCTTTAATGTAAGTCACTCTGGATTGAGGGCTTCTGCTAAATGCCTAAATTATAAATTGTAATGAATATAATTTAAATACACATACATGAATTTTCTGCTCTGTTGAACTTCTAATACTTCATGAAACTTTGTTATAAGTTGTTATAAATAATTATAAGCTAATTATGCATTTGCAGACTCGACTTTAATATACAGTCTTAGCATCTCCACCAAAAATAGACCACAACAAGCTCACAATTCATCGCAATGCTTTGCGATCTTGTAGATCTGCTATTTTAGGCCATCGCTTGCGCCAGAATTTAGACTCCGGCTTCAAGTGATTAAACACCCCAACTCCCAAGGTAAAACAACTTTAAAATTCAGGGAAACAAAAAAAAAACTAATTTGTCATGCAGATTTAATTCAATTATCTGCTCCTATAGGAAAAACGAGCTTATTTAACACATTTAAATGACATACATTTGCAATTAGAATAAGTCGCAGCCATTAAATACGAGATGGGACAGAAATACAGCTCATCAGCACAGTTTGCCTCTCCAAACCACATTAGCATAAATGCTTTGCTCTTTTGGTCTAAAAGTATGCATCACCTCGAGCGAACGCTTCTCTCCTGTAACATCTGTGCAGCGGGCAGGACGAACCTTCATTCCTTCCATTGCGTTCACACGGGTGACTCAGCCATATTGCACTAATTATAAAGAATCAAAGCCCCGCTGTCAGGTTGACAGCTATTCTGTAATGCTGTGTTTGTGCATCTAATTGCCTTTGCATATTAATAATCTTGTGTGCGCCTGGCAGCGAGTGGGTGTATTTGTGTGTGAATGTGATGACAATCACTCAGAGCCAGTGTTGGGCAGTAACTAATTTTAGATTACATATTACTGTAATATTATTACTTTTGCTCCAAAAAGTAAAGTAACGAGATTACTCTGCAAAAATGGGTAATAAGTAATGCATTACTTTGCAAGTAACGCCAAGTTACTTTTTTAAAATGAGCTTGTTGTTGCATGCAAAAATAGAACAGATGTACAAGCTATTGACAGGTACTGTAACAACAGAGATGTGCAGTAGATTGTAGATCCAGTCCACATGCTGCATCCTGCGCAGTTATGTACACTACAAATTGCTTGCTGCTTTATTTTGTAATAAACGGATTATGTTGTACTTCTCTATTTTTTCAAAAGCGGTGTTGAGAACTTGGGAAAGTAATAACGTAATATGTAATATATTACTCTTCAAATCCAGTAATAAGTAAAGTAATGATATTACTTTGTCTAAGGGGTAACAAGTAAAGTAAAGAAGTTACTTTCCTAAGTAATATAGACCAACACTGCTCAGAGCGCATGTATGTGTGCACTATATACTACACTGTCGCTGTATACTACGTATAGAGACTGTACAGTATTGTGAAGACCATTCTTCTACCTTGTCCACTAGTGTGTTAAAAAAGAAATTAGAGATGACTTTACGGGGCACAGTGGTTAGTGCTGTCGCCTCACAGCTAGAAGGACCTTGGTTTGATTCCCGCCAGGGACGTCGCTGTGGGTACTGGCGGTGTGTCTTCTCCTCCGTGTCATCAGTGCCTACACCTGAGGCAGGGTTAGCGAAAGGGCCTTTCTGTGTGGAGTTTGCATGTTCTCCCTGTGTCCCCTAGGGTAGATACCCTCAAAAACATGCAGTATATGCAGTAATCCTGGGCTCTAAACTGCCTTCCTGTGTTCCATCCATGCGCTACGCCCAACCAGGGAAACTCCCACTGTCAGATGAAAAGAAGGCAACGTGGACTTCTGCATTGAAGGAAGCATGAGGCAAGTCTGCTGCCTCCCCAGGTTGGCGGAGGGTGTGTAGTGTAGAGCCCAGGATCACATTAGGAATTAGGAACATGGACACAGGGCTTAAAACAAGGCTGTTAACCGGCTGCTCTGATAGTGGGTTTCCAGCGCATGTTCTGATCTATAGGACTTCGGATCTATGATTAGCACCCTTGCAACTGTTTGGAAGCAAGAAGTTGCATGGTGACCCTTATGGTGCAGTTAGGGTTGAACAAGTATGTAGGTTATCAGCTGGTAACACGTGGGAGTCTTTCCCCGTTTGAATGCACCATAGCCCTAACATCAGCTCCCAGTACTTCCCGCATGACTTGCTACTCATGGGCTTAGTTTGGCAGTGCCCAGACTCAATCCCATGAACTTGTGGTCCAGGTGAGAGCTCTATCAACTGAGCTACCTGGAAACAATCGCTTTATGATCATCTGCTATTTTTCACCGATTAAAAATGCCACCAAAATTAAGAAATCGTAAAATATTTGTCCTAAAAGTACAGTACTGTAAGTACAAAGGTGTGTGCGTGCGTGCATGAACGCGCGAGAGAACACTGACTACTTTTTTGCCAGTCAGGTCACTCAGCAATGTTTCTTTCATGTACTCCCCAACTGCACGCTTGACTGTCTTTCAATTTAGCCCTTCTGATAACTTGGCTCCCTCGCAGAGATAAGTGTTGAAATATAATAAATTACTTCACAACTCCACAAGTTTTGATGTTCCAAACTGCCAAGCTCTCTTATGCGTTTGCTTGGTTTTTGCTAGTTATTTCCTGCTTCCTTGTTCTTTAGCATTTGTGCATGTTCAAACATTGTCAGCTATTTTGTACATCTATGATGATTCTATGATGTCTTTCTTGCGCATTATGCCATGTTACTTTTATGTTTCCCAGCCTTGGAGTTTGATATCCTCTTAAAAATCTGAATTACCGTGCCATTCTTACCAGTTTTTATTATTAGCATTCTTGGACCTTGATCAACATTTGAAGTACAGTAAGATAATCACTTATTTTTGTTACAGTATGAATATGCATACCTGATAAGAGGGGATTGAGAAAGTCACCTGGAGCTGTAGAGTTATGAAAAAATGTGTACATAATGATGTCAACTTGTAGAATGTATAAAGCTCTAAATTGTAGGAAAGTGATCTTTAACAGATCATCAACATTGCCATTCGATCTAATATTAAGTCTTGACTTGTTCTTGTCAGTAATCTTTAGATGAGCAACATTGTCGTGATATTGTTGGTACACTGATGAATAAGTTGTTTTGCGGTGTAACGTCATCTCATTGACTGAAATCATTGACCTGAACGGAAACAGTCCTATAATCAATAGCCTTTGCGCATACAGTATATCTGACATGGGATTATTAGTCTCTGTCTAAGATAGTATAGTAGTTCTAAAACATTTTGTCAAGGGAAAATAATTTGTGCCAGAGACCCCCATAAGAAATTATTATAGTAAAGTTTTATTTATTTTATTTCATCAGGATTATGACATGAAAAGGTTTGTCTACAATGACAATACAACTGTATTGCTGGGGACCCCCTGGAATCCCTGTGGTCCCCAACAGCAACCAGTGGTCTAAGCTATAAGTCCATTTTGACTGGAGCTCTCCAGCACTGCTGGTCTGGTGGTCTTTTGGTGCAGTCGAGGAGCTGTAAATTACTATTTGATTTCAGTTAAAATGGCGCTACTTTTTCACTGCAGACCTCCTGTGGAAAAAAATGGCTTACCTGGCATCAATTACTGCCCTGCGTGTCTCGCTCCAGTAACCACAATCATGACCGTCGCTTCCTAGATTAATTAGGCAGGTTACAAAACAATCTTCTGCCCATCTCGCTGATATTCACAGGGAATGGCTGACGGCAGCCTTTCCCATTCATCTCTCTGTCTTGTCTAAAGGATGCCCCCCCCCCCTCCACAGGTCCAGCCCGCTCCCTGCAGCCTGCCATGATTAGCCAATAAATAGCTAAATGTATATCATAAATCAAGAGCGAAAGTGCTGTCAGCGTGATTTCTATTGCATTCTGCACTGACAAAAAGGAGAGAAAAGCTCACTCTTGAGCTGTAAGAGATGGAGTAAAGAGAAAGAAGAGAGAGAAACTGAGAGTGACTGTGTGACGGATAGAGAGAATGATTTACCTCTGGAGTTGTAGACTAGACATATCCTAACAATGTAAAGAAGAGAAACACTTGTGGTGTCATTTTCGCTTCTACTCTGACTTTTGGCTTTATGTTTCTTAAAAACAATTCTTCTACATTGCCTAATTGTGTAGATTCTATAAATTTAAGTAAAATGTTCAACATTTTTTTAACTCGTGGGAGTGTAAAAATGTTTTTCTCAATAGTTAAAGATCTAAGGGTCTATTTGGTTTCATGTTACGCTCTCAAGAGTTAAAGATCATTTGGTTAATAATTCCATAATTTAGCTGGGGACCACTTGGAACCCTCTCAAGAACCACTGGTGGTCCCCGGACCACTGGTTGAAAAACAACATTCTAAAACAGGGGTTTTCAACAGGTGCTCCGGGGACCACCAGTGGTCCTTGAGAGGGTTCCAGGTGGTCCCCAACTAAGTTGGTTAACCAGATGTAACTCTTGAGAACGTAAAAATGAAACCAAATGGACCCTTGCGGGTCCATTTGGTTTAATTTTTACCCTCTCAAGAGTTAAAATATTCATCATGTGAATTAGCCCCAAGTCTACACAACTAGAAGAGTAATGGTCATGGACAGAAGCAAAAGAAATCTTTAGTTTTGGGGTCTGTGGCTCAAATGCTGAATAAATGGTGGTCCCTGGGATCAAAAAGGTTGAAAACCACTGTTCTAAAGGGGTAAGTTTTAACAGCAGTATATCCAGGGATCCATTTTATACTAGTCTCTGTCTGTGGAAAGCCTGTTGGCCTGTAGTAGTAGCAGCTCTCCTCCTGCAGCTACCGCATTCAACTGCAGGTCAATAGTCCTGATCTATAATCTTCTCCCTGTGATCTAGGCTGTAATAAAGCTGTCAATACGTAGGCCTACTCCTGTTTCTTACATGCTGGTATTCGCTCAGATGACACTTTGATTATGTTGGTGATGATAATACTGTCCCTGCCATCGTTCTCATCTCCCCCGCCAGTGAGCGGGAGGCGCCGCCGCCGCGTATCTCTCTCTCTCATTGTCTCGACGCAACCCTGTAATTGTGCCTCCTCCAGGAGAGAGTGCCGGGGACCAATCACGGGGGAGGAGGGGAACGCAATTAAACATTGCAGAGGCAGCTGAGTTTGAACCGTTACACGCTTGACATGCTGTGCGTGAGTGCGTGCGTGTGCGTCAGATGGTTGAACTTGGTTCTAGTCAAGTGTATTTCTTCTAAGGGTGCTTCAAACGCACAGCTTCTATACCATAATACCAGAGACTTCCTCATCTGGTGTACACTGGTTAATTAAGAAGAGAGCGTGTGTGTGTGTGTGTGTGTGTGCGCGTGTGCGTGTGCGTGTGCGTGTGCGCGTTCGTTCCTGGGGCAATTTAACCCCAAACTCTGCAAAAGTATCTGTGTGGTATACTGGAGAAACCCTGCTGCATTCCAATGTATGCGGCGTCAAGCGGTACCTTTGGGTAATGACTCAAAAGCAAACTGCAGGATAAGAAACTTTGTTTCTGTTGTTATAGTTAAATTGTTAAATTGTATAATAAGAATATTACTAACTCAAAAATCCAATGACCCTAAGACAGTGGTTTTCGACCTCTTTCGTACCAGGTCCCACTATTTATTCAGAATTTGAACCACGGATCGTTTGATTACATTTTTAGCCCCACAGACCCAAAAAATATATATTTTGCTTTTGTCCACAATTCCAGCCTGGATTTGGGAAACAAAACAGTCAAACATACAGATCAAAATGACCATTAATCTTCTACATTCTCTAGTTGTGTAGACTTGGGCTAATTCACATGATGAATATTTTGACTCTTGAGAGCGTAAACATGAAACCAAATGGACCCGCAAGGGTCCATTTGGTTTCATGTTTACGCTCTCAAAGAGTTACATCTGGTTAACCAGCTTTCCATCATTTAGCTCGCAGACCACCTGGAATCCTCTCAAGGACTGCTGGTGGTCCCCGGACCACTGGTTGAAAACCACTTCCCTAAGAGTAACAATATCAAAAATAAACTATATGGCAAAAGAAAGTACGGTATACCTTATCTTGTCTTCAAAATGTTTCTTCACATGATACAAGACCCTTATACACCCTTATACTCATCCTCAATACTCTCTTAAAATATATATGAACTTAACACTCCATCATGCAATGTTGTCAAACTTGTCTTCTACCTGAAAATACAGTAGCTGTGAGCATTTTTATCAGCTTTGTTGGGGGCAGTTAGGCAAAAACCGTCGTACGAGAAAGTACACTATCCTCCTCCCACTCAGACCTTTTATCTTAATTCCCATCAAGGCCTCTGGCAGGCAGCGTTCCATCCTCCTACCCTGACCGCTCTTATCTGTGACGGGAGAGGCTTGTGTCAACGTGGTGCTGGTGAGGTATTAGAGTGGAGGACAGACGGATGTGTGCCGTGGGCGTTGGAGTGGAGCTCACAACAAGGACTTGGTGCATGGTCACACTTATTTTTGTGTTTTTGTGCCACATAATTGGTCCTTCTCCCCCCCAGGGTCTAATCAGCCTATATTGTCCTGCCCCCAGGGATGGGAAATGCTCTCTCAGCCGTGCTGAGATAGTGGTAGACAAAATGCACTGTGTTTGTTGAATATTCAGTACTTGAACCCAGTACAGGAGTCCCAAGTGTAAATACTGATGTATTACTGAAAGTACAGTACATGTAAAAGTGTCTCTGTCACATTTGACTTTACTTGCTTTTATTTTAGATAAAACTCAAAGTGTCTGGATAACTTTTTTGGATAAAGGCCACTTGAAAACTTGGAACGTACTCGCGGCCCGCCCATCTGACCTCTTAACATGGCGGGCATTTGTCTGTGTGTCTGTGTCGGAAGCGTGTGGGATTGTGTGTCGGATGGGTCGACACACAATCGATTGCATTCCAGCTTGCATCAGCGGAGCTGATATTGCATCCTTTATTCCTTTCATTTCCAATTTATTGGCATAATTACAAAAACTGGCAGTTTTATTTGGGGGCCCACTTGCATTGCCTTCAGCAGGGCTTGACACTAACACTTGCCCGGGGCAAGTAAAAAAAAAATGGTGGGGCAAGTGAAGACTGCTACCTGGTTGCCCGATTGGGCAAGTGTGCAACTTAGTGCACTATAACACAACACAAGATATATTTGTCTTGAAGGCAGTCATTGCACTCTGCCTCTGTGTCTTTCCCTGCTTTCTAGCTATCCACAATCCCAGGCTGGATTTGGGAAACAAAACAGGCAAATTAACATACACATCAAAATGACCTAATCTTCTACATTCTCTAGTTGTGTAGACCTGGGTAAATTAAGATGATGAATTCTAACTCTTGAGAGTGTGAAAATGAAACCAAATGGACCCGCAAGGGTCCATTTGGTTTCATTTTTACGTTCTCAAGAGTTACTTCTGCAAAATTTACAATATATTTTTGGGGGGCAAGTGACCATGAGCTGAGGGCAAGTAGAACCTGACTTGCACTTGCCCGATGGGCAAGTGCCTCCGAGACCTTAGTGTCAACCCCTGAAGTCACGGGCCACGGCCCTCTGCGTCGAGGTAACACTGCAGTGGTGCACATGAAGAACGAGAAGAAAGAGTTTCCACCATCATTCCTCCTCTGCTTCTGCTTCATCAAACAGTGTGAGTGTGAAAGAATGGGAAAGGGGAGGTCATCTTCCCCCATAGCCAGTCACACGCTGACATAAGTAGTTTTGCTCCAGCTGTGACATTTGCATACTGTAGTTGTGTGCGCACGTCTGACTGAACATTTGTATTCTGAACGGTGAACGTGCCGCTGCCTCTGGCTCAGCAGGTTCACACACTGCAGTCTGGGTTCAGCACAAGTGGCAGGGACGATCTGTCTGTCTGTCTGTCTGTCATCACTTACTCTTAAAGCAGAATTCCACACCAAAACCCATTTGTTACATTTGTTATCCACCTACCTTGATTGCTGTGACAACATACAGTATACAGTATAGTGTACTTGATTTTTGCCATACATGCCCCTTTTTCTACATTTCCACCTTAAGGTCCCCCTCCCTTTCTACAGTTTGGTGCATGTTATCTTTATTCTACTTGTCTTTATTCTATTGCAGGAATTCTAGTAGCTCCAAACTTATTATTTTTTCCCACATCATATATTAATAGTATACTGATACTCATGCATGAGTTTTACTTAATCCTGGGGCAGCCTTTACATGTAATACCAGAGATAATCTAATCCTCCACCTCTCGCCCCTCTCCTCTAAAATCACTCCGGTAGAAACTCCTGTCACACGCGTGCCAACTGATTTTTTTTTTTAAATCATGTAGTGGCCCAATTATCTTGTAGTGTGTGGTTTGATGTGATGTGTGGAAAAAAAAGTTTAGAGTTACTAAAATACCCGCATTAGAATAAAGACAACCTGCGGCAATGCAAACTGCATTGTTGGGAGGGGGACCTTAGGGTGAAATGTAGAAAAGGGGGCAAAAATCAAGGGCATTATGTATCATGTCACAGGAATGAAGGTGCCCAATGTATTTCGGTGTGGAATACTCCTTTAAAGAACGAATAACATCCAACTTTTTAATTTTTTGTGTGTTTGCGGTAGTCCCATGTGTACAGGGATGGATCTAGGCATGGGCATGGAGGGGGAAATGCCCCCTAAATGCCCTGACTGATCCACCAAACATGATGGCATGCAAAACAACACCAAATCTGGGCCTGCATGTGAATTTTTCTCAAATAACCAGGTTTGAACAATCGGTCTTTCATATCATGGAGATGCTTCGATGGAAATTGCTCTAAGGAACATCTTGTTTGGTTTTGGCCTCATAATGATGTCATCAATGCACCCTGCATTGTATAATTCCTCCTCTCCTTCAGTCTTCAGTTCCAAATGTGCATTTCCACTTTGATTTGTCAAGTTGGCATGGAATGAAAACAAGCCTGGTTTTATCTAGCATCAGTATTATATTAACTCAACCTCAGTCAGGATATTGTGGTACGGCTGCTAAACTGTCCAGAAAGAAATGACAAGACTGGTCATATCACAGCAGGGACTGAGGCTCAAATCATTAGAAATAAGCTTGAGGGACATATACAATATGATATTAAGTCTTACAAACAATTTTAGAAATGTATGTTATTTGCACTTTACCTTGCGGCTTCGTTTTATATTCTCCTGGCAACCCCCACAACACATGCACACAACACACACACAGCTCACAAACATGCAGTTTAAACATACAGTCTGTAAGTTATGTCTGTTGTCTCACTGTCTCGATGGGGAGAGAGGTAATTGATTTCAAGCTGAAAATCATTAATTTTCGTCGAAGTGGAATGGTTGTGCGGCACACCATAGATCAGTGTAGTCAGACTAATTAGCCTGTAATCCTGGGGGGGAGGGGGGACTGTACCATTTATTTGTGGCAATTGTAGAGGGCTTAAGTTATATTTGGATTTACAATAGTGCATGTATTAAGGACTGAGACAAACTTCTATTAGCAAACCATGACTAATCTGGTTGATTTGGAAGATTAAAGTTTTAAACTATTTTAGGGCATGGCTCTACTGCTGCATGAGGCTAGCCAGTAGCCATATACAGTATGTCTGCCTGCCTGTCTGCCTGCATGCCTGCCTGTCTGTCTGGCTGGCTAACTTCTTACAAAATTTATTGTGCACATAGGGGAGCGCCGGGGCGAACGGCGCGGAGGGACGGTTGCAAGTCGGACCATTTAGCATAGAACACCGGAAGTAAACTCATTTCCGGCGACGGTATCTTTTTTCTCGTCGGCGAAAACCCCTGGAGACGAATTTTTATTCACTTCCATCAAGAAACCACGGAGATACAGCGTTTTGTTTGTTTTCCAGCCATGTAAGTAACTTTTATCCCGTTTGAGTATTTTCCGTTTGCACGGCTGTGGGTATTTGGTGCCGACTGTTTATGGATCGTATCTGTTAGGCTAACCTGTTGGCTATCGCTCAGTGAAGTTTCCATTGAAAAACATTCATTAGCTTTTGTGCTAGAGAGCTAAATGTAGGGGAAGGCAGGGGAGGGACGGATGGCGCAGGCAGGGGAGGGACAAACGGCGCATGGCGCATGGCGCAGCGTAAAGGCTAATATATGTTGCCGTTGTCTGCTGGAGATGCCCAGGATTAGGTTGAGAAAGCCCTCCAGAGGCAGTTACCACCCTGATGCCTTTTCCCCAGCATATCAGACAGTCTTATATCTACAGTATACGGCTGGTCTGTCCGTGGGGCGTCTCAGAAAGAACACTGAGGGATGATGTTAAGTGCTGGCCATTATGCATCAGCTGAATGAATGAATGCAATGTTTATTTGTCTAACAGAGATGAGTTACAGTTATCATGCATATTTTTTATTGATGTATACTTGGAACCTATTCATGTTTGATTTCTATGTCCTGACTGTAAAGCACTTTGAACAGCAATCCTGTATGAAAGGTGCTATATAAATAAAGTTTATATATTATTATTATAATTATTACATTATAGGTCAAGGCTGTGGGGATTATAGCTCAGTGAAACAGCATAGTGGACCTATGTTAGGGTTGGTCTTAGTGTGAACTAGTAGGCATATGTACTGTATATAGCTTGATATAATATGCTGTTCCACTGAGTTTATCATGCATTATGACCATCACTTATGAATTGGCCTACATTTTGCCAATAGCAATTTGCCAAAAGTTACAGGCCTATTGGGTCAGGTTCATAAAAATGTTAAGTAGGCCTATTCCATTACTGCCTTATGGTCCAAGTGAAGTAGGCTTTTGATGTTTCTATTTCAGTTTTGGCAACTAATGCAAATACAGTTATCTAATAATCTAGATTCATAGATAGCCCATAGCATTTGATTATCACTGACATTGAGCCTACTTTTAATTCCTCTTTGATGTTCTCAGGTTCGAAGGAGGATGACTGGTTTCCCTCGGCCCATCAGCCTTTCCCGGGCCACCAGTTTCAATCACGTCAACGTCGACAAGTTCTTCTAGAACCTCTCCAAGGTAGGGATATCAAGATGTGATTGCCCTATTGGCCTGAATATAAGACAGGTGTAGGAGCCAAACATGACTTGTATAGCTTAGATATATGTCACACGGGGTTGGTGAGGTGAGCACCACATTGGGCTTCATTCGTTGGTTGAAGTGCCTCTGTGGGTGGCCACTGTAGGCTACAAAGTGCTGGTCATTCCCAGCGCACTCAAAGGCTGCTTTGGTTCTTGGAGGCAGGGTGAGCTGGGAGACTACATAATTTGTTGACCGCAAAAACTTAAGCACTTTGCACTTGGATAATTTGGTTCATATTCGTATTAACTCACTGTAGACTTTGCGCATATTTATTGCAATCGTATTTATTGAATTGACAAATGATTGTAATGATTGCACTGACTACAGTACTGACTACAGTAAACAGTTTAAACGTATTTCCTTGTTTGAATCGTTTTCATCATTGGTGTTTTAGGCTGTTGTATTGCTAGCTTGTTTTACTCCCAGGCCTGCCGACATGAGTAATTTATTGGAGGTTATTTTCAGCCACAACAGCAGGGTTAAAACATGGAGTAGTCTTATATTTGGGGACTATTATTTGACATTCAATGTTCTTTTCACACAAATGAGTCTTGGAAAAATGGTGGTTTCTTTTGATCGTCATCAACATTATAAAAAATATTTCAATGTAGCCTAATGTGTCTTTTCTTTTTGGTTGATGGAAAAGGTTCCAGACAAGGTCATCGCTATCAGAGGGAGGACCTCGGTCACCATGGCGTTGCCTGTAAACGTCCAAGCAAACGGATCCCACCCCACTTTGTTTTCCCCTGGAAAAACTACAAGCTGCATTGACTGCTGCAGTGGCTCAGGATGGATGCAGGAGAGACTTGTTGGCCTATAGGTCAATTTAAAATAAAAATAAAAAAGCACTTGAAACCCATTTAATGTAAAGGTGCCTATTATGTAACATTTATATGAATAAAAATGCATAAAATGTTTATGTCAGAGGAGTTCGTTTGGACCTCAATTTGTCTCTGTAAATGATTTAGCTTGTTTAGTTTGTTAGCATATAAGCCGAGTGTGAGTTTGTCAGTCCATTACCTATGTCTGTTGTTGGTAGAGAACTAAGCTCAGAACAGTCGTTCTCCTAATCCAGCCCAACAGTCTAATAGTGTTAATAAGCTGTTTAATTATCCATTTGCTGTGGATCCCTCCCAATAGCCCTTGGTGGTCCCTGGACCTCATGTTGAGAACACAGACAACTGGCATTAATGTAACGGGTAACACCCATGGAAGACCAGTGGTCCTTGAGAGGATTCCATTCCAAGTGGTCCCCAGGCTAAATGATTTCAAGTTGGTTAACCAGATGTAACTCTAAAAGTATAAAAATGAAACCAAATGGACCCTCATGGGTCCATTTGGATTCATGTTTGCACTCTCTAGAGTGAAAATATTCATGTGAATTAGCCCAAGTTTACACAACTAGAGAATGTTGAAGATTAATGGTCATTTTCATCTATGTGTTTGACTGTTTAGTTTCCCAAATACAGTCTGGAAATTGGCAAAATAAATCAAAGTGTTTGGGGTCTGTGGGGCTAAAATGTCATCAAATGGTGGTCCGTGGCCCAAATTCTGAATATATAGTGGGCCCTGATATGGAAAAGATTGAAAAACACTAATAGATTAATGAAACAAATTGGCTCCAGCTTGGCCTGAACATGGAGAGGACATGCATGATGCAAACTACACAAGGGTAAGGATCAGAGTAATTTCAGGCAATGTTGGTATTAACATGATAAACTTATTTGAAAATAGAGATGAAAATTGTCTCAGATGATTTACTAATGCCTCAATCTTGATAATTATGTTTAATTCAACTATGCGGGACGGTTGGCGCACCCTGGGGGGCGAACGGCGCGCCGCGCGCCGATCGTCCCCCATGGCTGCGCCGTTCGACCCGCCAGACCTGAAATGTGGGAATATGCGCGAGGTCACTTCATTTGGCGATAGCACCCGATTCGTTTCACCAAAATGGAAAAAAACGCCCGATATTGTTAGAAGACAAGTATATCTTGTTCACAAAAAAGTATGGTTACTTAAGATTAATTTACCGCGGTGCAGGGAGGGAATTAGAAAAATGTGCGTCAACCGACCCGGTTCTCCCCTACTATAGGCCACAGAAGTAAGTAGAAGTAATAACAACTCAAAACTAATTCACAAAGGAGTTGTGAAACCTTCCCAAATGTGGAGTCATTATTCATGGATACTGTCCGAGATCCACATGATGGGTTTCAAAGATTCCAGGCTGTTTAATTGTATGTGCTTTTTGCCCCTTTTTCTCACCAATTTAGCTGGTATACCAATTGAATTAATAGTAACTCTTTCCTGGTTAACTGCTCCGCCTTGAATTTTTTTTTCTATATATATATAACGGGAGTGGATTGAACTTGACGTTAACCTGTGCAGGTGCCAGATATAGGCAGCATTGAGTTCACAGGTTCGCCAGTGTTGAGAAACCTGTGAACTCAGTGCTGCCTCCACCTGACAGGGTCAGTTTAACTCGATGCCACTTGAAGAGACTGTCTGCTTGGACGCTGTCAGGGTCTTATTAAGACTCTACAGAATGCATGTCATTGATAGAAATGCAGATTGCATTCTCTTAGCCAAATCATATTTCCTGGAGGGAAGCCGTGGCCCATTTGCAAATAAAGATATTTATCATTGTTCTAAAAATCTGTTTCTATTTTAAGAAATCTGATTTGATGATGCAGTCAGTGGCCTGCCAAAATCTTGTTTTCTATTACATGCACCAATCTACAGGATTACCGGTATTCATATTTAACAAGACAGAAAGTCAGTCCTTCCAGGAGGCTGCAGCTAGTGTTTTAAATCAATACGTTTCTGTCCCAGAATGCATTTCCCTTCGAGCCTGAACTGTAAACACCATTGTGGTTGCACCACTCCACTTGTGTTCAACGTTCACACCACAATCATGGTATACTGAGCCACTGTTGTCTAAAATCCCATTTTTACTTTGTTGTACAGCAGAGTTGTAGATGAAAATAGCTCACATCACGTCATATCTGCAATATATTCTGTTTTTGGTCCTCATTTGGCATTTACACTGTCTCATCTCACTGAACTCTCAGTCAAGATTCACAGATCACAAGTAAACAAAACTACAAATCTTGGCTTTTGGTTCCTCAACAGCAATAACAATGTAGTAAGTACAAAGTAAACAAAAACAGAAATGTATATATGTACTGTACAGTATATTAGCCATAGTGCAGGAGTGCGATTGAGGTGCGTAAAGATGCTGCGTGCATGGTTCCTTCTAACTAATGTCAATACTTGTATTATGTGTGCTTACATTGTGGGGGGGAATTTAAATTCTGCCATGTTGGAACTTCCACACCAGCACAGCAACCGGAAACGAGTGCCAGTGGTGGCTTGAAGGGCAACCAGAGTGGGTCTTCACCCAGTAGTTTTTTTGCGACAAACAGGAGGGGAAATAGCGACATCTGCTGCTCCATTAATGAGAACTGCAGGGGAAATGGCACTTCCTTATTGGCCTCATTTTAAAAATATGGACGCTTGCTGCCCTGCCTGTGTAAATATTGAGCTTGATTGGTGAGGGATGCTACAGTTGTGCGCTGTGCATGCATGCATGCATGGCTGCTTTGACACACAAACATATAGACTTTTTGCGTGTAAAAGCAGCCATTCATGTGTAATGATGGCCCTCTTACCGCACATGAATGCCCTCGTCTGTCTGAACCAGACGTACGTGATGTCCTTGACCCCACAACACACATGCCAATGTGACGTGTGAAAGTGTTCCCCTCACACGGCCTCCGCATCGAGCCTCCTCCTCAGTGTTGCCAACTTGGCGCAGTTGTCACTATATTTAGCTTTTTTCCAGACCTAGGCGGAAAATCTAGTGCTTTTTTGCTGGTGAGTTGGGGCGAATTGGTTGACAGGTGGCAGGAGATAAACCCCTTGTTTTTAACTATTTAAGTCCTCCTTCCTTCGTATAAAGGACCATTGGTAACCAAATGGCCTCTTATAGATCTGTAACTCTGAGAGCGTTACGCTCTCAAAAGTTAAATTATATTTAAACATCTGAATTGCCTAATTTTTGTAGAAGAATGACATAAAATGCAGAAGAATTGCTATTTTGACCAACATTTTGCCAGTTATTTCTCCTAAATTAGCCTGATGAGAGACTAAACTCAAAATCGAATGGTGGGCCATGGCTAAAATGCAGAATAAATAGTGGGCCCTGGTATGAAAATGGTTGAAAACATCTGCTCTAGCGCATTCTAGTGCATTTTGGAAGTGCCACTAGTGTATTTTAGATTTTGGCAGTTGGCAACACTGCTCCTCCTCACTCGGCACATAAATACACCCACCCACCCTGGTGTTACAGTACCTTATCGTACATGTTTGTTGATCTCTGTCTGATTCAAGGATTGCTTGTTGTTGGCAGAGTCCCTGAACAACGCTCACATTTACTCAGCCTGTGGTTGACACCACACAGGTGCAGGGGCGGATATAACTGGTCCCATTTGGGGGGGCAAGAGAACATGTTGGAGGGGCAAGAGAAAATGGCATGAAGCTGTACCCATACCATTTTCAGTTACAGGACTTTTATTAGTCAAGTAAAGCATCAATAATAACATCAGTTGTTGTTCAAGTTGCAACAGACACGCAGCATGCATAAAGCTAAAGGTCTGACTCAGAGAGTTTTCTCAAAGTCAAAGTCAAAGTCGCATGATTTGTCACTACGTTACCGCAGCGAAATTGGTTCTCCGCTTTTGACCCATCACTTGGAGCGGTGAGCTCCAAGGAGCGGTGAGCTGCGGCTTGCCGTGCTCGGGAATCATTAGCTGATTTTGACCCCCAATCCATCCCTTTGATGCTGAGTGCCAAGCAGGGAGGCGTTGGGTCCCATTTGGTCTGACCCGACCGGGAATCGAACCCCGGCCTCCCAGTTCCAGGGCGGACACTCTAACCACAAGGCTACTGTGTTTTCAATGATGAAATGCTGTTGGTTTAGTGGTGCCACATCTGTAGTTAGTTAGTAGCAGTAGTAGTGTTTCAAATCAATGTAAATATAAGCACTTTAATTTGAAATGTCTTGGGTTGTTTTGCATGGCATTGTGTTTGGGGGGGGGGGGGGGGGGGCAGACTGGGTATTTAGGGGGGCATTGCCCCCCTATGCCCATGCCTAGATCAGCCCCTGCACAGAGGCATGCTTTCAGACAGGTAGTCGCCCCCTCAGGCCATCAGCGCCGCAGACTGTTATCTGGTTCTCACAGCGTATGATGGACATTAGGGAAGTGAGTTTTACTGGGTTTTGGATAGTTCTCCCAGGCCTCCTGATAAGACTTGTATAAATACTTGACCAGGGCACTATATCACATTGCTATTGGGGGGGGGGGCGGATAAAGAAAATAAGAGAAGGTTCCAGTTTGCCGGGGTGTGGATTCTCAGTCAATATTCAATTAACCAAGGCAGACGGTCCTGGTGACTCTTTATCAATAGCTCTTTTTAACGGCGTGGCCATGGCACACTTAATTACACTTCCCATTAATGGCATCAAGCAAGTTAGCAAACACAACACAAAAAAAAAAAAAAAAAAAAAAAACGAAACAGTCAGGCCAAGTTTGGAAAGAGCTGTGAAACTGAAACCCGTACTGGTGGGAGTGCTGGTTATGCTGAGGCAAGGCGGGTTTGTTTTGTATGACACAATTCAACAGTGCCTTGAACAAAACACACTTTCAATTTGAATACACTTAAAATAGTATAAATATAATGAAACAGGAATATAATATTTTGAAGGCGGCTGAAGCAAACAAGAGCGGCTTAAAATACTGTATGCTGTGATACTTTTTTATAATTAGAAAATAAATTGGTTTTGTGTTGAAAATTAAACCTTATTGAGTAAATAATCATTGTTTTGTTTCCTTTAACAGGGGTCTTCCCCATTTCTCCAGCTCGTTAAGTAAACGGAAAATACATTTTCAGGCCTGGATGTCAATTTGTCAGAAAAGAGAATTGCACGAACATCAGCCTCAATTTGACAGTCTTGCGGTTCCAAATTTGGCTGCTCATACAGTTTTGTCGTTTCATTACTTCCAGTTCCAGTTCGATTGTTTCCTCCTGTATATCCTGTATGAGTTCCTGTCCTGGAAGTTTGCTATAACGAGCTGGAGTGGCAGTTTGTTCCCTGTCACTGAACAAACATACCAAACATACAGTACAAGCTATTTAGGACTCCTTTCCATCAAAATAATATCAGTTACTAAACCTTTTAAGCGAAAGGGACAAGTTCCCAACCCGTCTGATATCGGCTATGGGTTTACTTTATGCATTCTGTCTGCAGAGACAGAGGACGACATTGCGGCGTCCCGACATGCCAACAAGTGATGCGTCCGCAAAGTATGTGTCTGTCTGTTGGTGTGTATCTGGGACACTGCGTGACCCGTGACCCCGAAAAGCATTCATTTCCTCACATTCCAGCACATGCGAGTCGACTTGCCCCACTAGGCCCAGACAGAGAGAGGGAGGTCGGCGGTGGAGGCTTTGTGTGCAATAGCCCTCAACTGTCACTTTGTTTACGAGGAGGGAGCAGTATGTGTGGCAATAAGTACAACCCCAACCCCCCCATCATCATCATTCCATAATGGAGGGAAACAAAAACATATCCTGGCTTCAGCGGGACCCTCAGCCGTGTGTTTACACAACACAGCAAATGCGGTATCTCTCATCACGCGGTGTGACCGAGAGAGGCTGCGAAAGCAGTCTGATTGCTGCGCGAGGTGAACCAAACCGCTGATGCCAGTGCAAGTCTGTTCCTGAGAACAGTAAAAACTGTCCTGTTGATGTATTTTAATACATCACACACACACCCGTATATGGGTTTCGCTTGTAACTCAGAGCGTGTCCATTACAAATGGAACCCATGAGAATTATGGCGTTGGAGTTATTCCTCAAACTTTTAGATTTACTTTGCGGATTCAAAGTAGGGATCCAACAATACGGATTTTTTTTTTCATTTCTGATCCGATATATTCATTTTTTTAAATCTCCCGATAATCCCTTGATGCAAAAATGTGAATAAAAAACGTGCATTAGGATTATTTTTGATGAAGCCCTCCTATATTCAGCTGTATTCAACTGTAGCTTTCCGTCCTACACAAAGATTACATTTCTATTGAAAATGAATTGACAATTTTATGCCATAGTGTCTGATCAATGATGTGGTAAGGGCACCTCTTACTTCACATGACATGGGTGTGATGTTTTTTTTTTTTTTTAAATTATATGGACATACTTCAAATTCAAAGTCATATTAATTGCCATGTAATTGTTTGTTGTGGCCGAAACACACAGCATATCTCTAAATAGCAACAGCTAATTGCTGTTGCTAATTGCTACAGTTACTATAGTTTTGCAGCTTGTGCCTCCAAATCTTTATGTTATTGGAACTTTTTTTTAGCAACTCAATACTGGAGGAAACAAGAATGGATGATAAATAGCCAATAGCCTTAGAGTACACCGATGTACAGTAAGTAATGCAGCTGCACCTAATGGACTTAATAACAGGTTAAAAGTCTACTGTTTGTACATCATCTATATTATCAGTGGCACAAATCCGTTTAGTCATTTGACTATCGCTGCAGTTGTGTTTCTTCTTACTATGCTGTGTCATGCAGTTTAATCTGCCGGAGTTGTTGTTCATCTAAACGGAAAGAACAAAACTACTAAATCAGCAGAGGGTTTTCCTTTCCTTTCCTGCCCCTTTAACCGTGTACAGTTCCTTGTTCTGCCGCAGCTGTTTGTGGTAATGGTGTCCCCGAGGCCCGTCTAACAAGCCCCCATCCGACAGACACACTCAGACAGTGATCTGTAACACCGCCGCTGACTGCCGGCGCTACATCACTCTCACGATGCCGCCGACGCACGCCGTCACAGAGCGAAGGGCGTGGCTGAGCGAACGCCACGGGGGAACTGTTTGAAACGGCCAGCGGTGATCACACTCCGGTGCTGCGTGTTGTGTCACGCGGACGGTTGTTGGTCTCACCCTGGCTTTGTTTTGTTGCTCTCTCCATCACCGCTGTGTGAATACCAATGAGCATCGAGCGGTTATCAGGGGCGGATGTAACATTTCCCAATTGGGGGGCAGGAGAGTTTTGTAGAACACAGGATATGATGTTATCTCCCATAAGTGCGGTAGACTCTGCGTGGCAGGGGCGTCTTCCTCCCTGAGCCAGGCTTGCGCCTGACCGCATACCTGCAGGTACAGGACTTTTATTAGGCAAGTAAAGCATCAATAATGCCACCAGTTGTTGTTGAAGTTGCAACAGACATGCAGCATGCATAAAGCGAAAGGTCTGACTCAGAGAGTTTTCGGTTTTCAATGATGAAATGCTGTTGGTTTAGTGATGCCACGATTGTAGTTAGTTAGTAACAGTAGTATATTTGAAATAATTTTAAATATAAGCACTTTAATTTGAAATATCTGGGGTTGTTTTGCATGCCATCATGTTTGGTGGGGAAAACCGGGCATTTAGGGGGGCGTTGCCCCCCGCATGCCCATGCCTAGATCCGCCCCTGGCGGTTATCACACCAACCGAGGATGACAGCGGCTGACTGATGTGTCACTCCCGTGTGCCAGCCGCACTTTTGTTGGTGCTGTTGTCGCACAGAGACAGAACATGTTATCCCCCCGCCTCACCTCCACCCCCCTACGCTTCTTATTGGGAAATGAAATGTCATATGCAAATCGCGCAAGCTGCGACAACTCGGCGGCATGTGAAATTGTTCACTCATTCAGCCGTTCAGAGATCCAGGACGTCTGCGATGGCCAGCAGCTCATTATTTTATTCTGTCTTCAATTTATTCTTATTTACCTTCCGTTTGATTCTTGACTCTTAACCTGCAGCTCTCATGTTTCGTTCTCGCTGTTGTTGTTGCTGCTGTAGCACTTATACATTTCCCTCTATATCAGCGGTTTTCAACATTTTTGATATCAGGGCCCACTATTTATTCAGCATTTGAGCCACGCATTTGAGCCACGGATTTCTTAAGATTTCTTTTTGTCCACAATTCCAGGCTGGATTTAGGAAACAAAACAGTCAAACCTACAGATCCAAATGACCATTAATCTTCTACATTCTCTAGTTGTGTCGACTTGGGCTAATTCAGATGGTGAATATTTTAACTCTTGAGAGTGTAAAAATAAAACCAAACGGACCTGCAAGGGTCCATTTGCTTTCATTTTTATGCTCTCAAAGAGTTACACCTGGTTAACCAACTTTCCATCATTTAGCTAGGGACCACCTGGAATTCTCTCAGGGACCACTGGTGGTCCCCGGACCACCTGTTGAAAACCCCTGCTCTATATACATTATTGTCTTATCTACTGGATGTTACCCTCCCTGATCGGATCGTATTATCTTCTCTTATCATAAAATTGAGATGAGGGATGGTGATTTCACTTTCACAGTGAAATCACAGATAACAAAGCGAGGTCAAACGGTTTGTTTTGCCAGGCTTTAAAGATAAGGATGGAAGGGGGAAATCAATCCTTTTGGGCCGCTGAATAAGGAATCAGACTAACGCGGCCCATAATGTCCTCGCCGAGGCTCAATTGTAATTCTGCTGGCCTAGCCTCCGCTCTTTGTTTCCACTCATTACAGAGGCTGAGTCTCTCTGTCCTGTGCTAAGTTTGCTCCCAGAGTTGAAATGTTTCCCCCCTTCGCCTCTGAGCCAGCCAGCCAGCCCCCTTTCCCGGTCCACAGTCGTGGGGGTGAGCTTTGCCGAGACAAAGGGATGAATATATTATGAACAGAAAAAAAAGAGCCGGGGGGAGGGAGTGAGTGAAGATAATAATCAAAAAAAGGGACAGGGGGGAGTTGTGGGAGTGAAATGGGCGAAGACAAGTGAGAGTGGGAGTTTGAGACTGAAAAAGATAGAGCTTTTGACAAGTACTTGTCACAGAGTGTCCAACATTATTGCCAAATTCTGAGAGAGTGGGATAGAAGTACTAGAAAGAGACTATACTTTTACCCCTCTTGCTAAACCCCTGGCAGTGTCTCTTCCCGAAAAGCACACAAGAACTTTCGGGGAAGAGACACCGTCTTTGGGGCGAAGTATAAGTGAGTCTTAACTCATTACAGACTCTGAACTCTCACTCTCTCTTTCTCCCCCCCTAGTCCTCCAGCACATGGTACAGTCCATTTAAAAGGGTGCATGTCATCTGTTCAGTGCGCGCTGGGTCCTCTCTGAGAGCAGCTGCACACAGCACATTCTACACACCGCTGCTGGTCGCATCTCCTCTATTCCTGCTGTAATTCTGCCTGTCTCTGCCTAACTCACTCTGTCTCTCTTTCACTCACACACACCCCTTCTCTCCCACACTCAACTTTCTTTCTTTCTCTTTTGCCGGCACATACGCACACGCCACACACACACGCACACGCGCTCCCTCTATACCTATTTGTTTGACACTGTGTCATCCATACAGTTATTCTGTATGCAGTAACAGGTAGACTCCATCCAGCAGAAGGGGGAGAAGTGCAGGGACACAAAGCTGCGTGTTGTTTTTTCCTCGTGCTTTTATATGTTGCAAAGACTAAACTGTGTGGATTAGCAGACTGAGGAGGAGCAGGAGGAGAAAAGGAGGGGAGAAGAGCGGAGGTCTTAGTTTCTTTCGCGCAGCAGCCCCCCCCCCCCGCAGCCCTCCGCCACCCGACAACCCACCCACCCACCCATGCTTGACACCATGCCGCTCTGTGTGGATTCGGTCCTCAGGGGAAAATCCTTAAAATGATGGAAGACAACAAACAGCTGGCGCAGAGGATTGACGGTGCCATCCAGTCTGCCAGCCAGGAGGTGACCAACCTGCGCTCCGAGTTGTCTGCCACCAGCCGCAGACTGGCAGAGCTGGGGGCCACCAGCCCCCCGGCACTGGAGAACCACCGGCAGCACAACCACCTGGATGACAGCCTCCACTACCGGGGTGAGTGGCACCACAGCACGTGTGTGTGTGTGTGTGTGTGTGTGTGTGTGTGTGTGTGTGTGTGTGTGTGTGTGTGTGTGTGTGTGTGTGTGTGTGTGTGTGTGTGTGTGTGTGTGTGGGTGGGTGTGTGCGTGTTGAGCGGGGGGAAGGGGTATTTATGTGTGGATTTGTGCCCATGCATACTGTACAATGTCTGTGGACTGGATTGTATTTGAATGTATCTGAGAGAGAGAGAGAGCGAGAGAAAGCTATAGATATGTTGTCCTGCAGCCATGAGTGTGTCCACGTGCGTGTGTTATCATAAAAGTGTGTGTGTGCGCGTGTGCGTGTGTGTGAGCGCATCTGCCAGAGTGAGAACATGAAAACATGTGTGCTGTGTTTGGAAGAGTGAGTGTGGGAAGTATTCAGAGAATGCATTGGTGGGGTGACTAATCTCATTCCGCCGTTCCTCCAACTGACTTGTGTTTCCCCAAACTGGAAGGAAGGGGAGTGTTGTTATGAAGAGGGAGGGAGGGAGGGGGTTAGAGAGCGCGGGTTCAGAGCTGTAGATCTGAGTTTGGTTTCCCAGGCAGCGGTTAGTTCCCTGCAGGCTTCTTTCTTCTCTCTGCAGGCTTTTCTCGCTGTCCCTTTCACGGCTCTGTGACGTTCAAGATGATAGCAGGAGGGACAAAATGCCTGCATGTTTGTGTAAAACGGGAGGTTCCTGAACCCCGGCTCTTCGCGGCTTTGTGACAAAAGAAGTGTCCTTGAGCAAGACACTCGAACCTTAACTGCTACCCAATTAGTCTGGTGCCTCGCATGCTTTGCCTCTGCTGTTGGTGTGACTGTGTGTGATTGAGTGGGTGAATGTAATGCTCAATGTAAGGCTCATTGGATAAAGGCACTACTGTACCGGTATACAGTATATGCAGACAATAGACATACTGTAGTATTGTCGTCAGACAGTGTCTTATACGACCCCAGAGCAATGGTAAAGAGTAGCTAAGTACATTTACTGACGTTGTTCTACTTCAGTACACTGCAGTTTTGAGGTATTTCATCATTTTGCCGGCGTCTCCACTGCATCTCGGACCCAATATTGTACTTTTCCTCTACTGCATTTATAAACACTTTTTATTTACTATTAATTACTCTGTAGATTTCGATGATTATTACAAAACATGCATTATACACTTAAAGCCCTACATACCGGCCATCTGTAAATAGTACTGTAGATCAACAGGCTCACTTTGCATTGTAAGCTTGTGGATCTTCTATTTTCAGAAGCTTACTTTTGAAAACTTGAAAAGGGACATTCTGCATAATGAGCAGTACTCTTTTGGTCCTTGATCCCAGTAGTTTTTTTTATACCTCAAGTAATTGTTTTTATTCCAGCCTTTTAGTGCCTTTTAAAAAAATATATTTTTATCCCACGATTTTGTAACCCATTTTTTCACCCAGTGCCAATTCCTAATGCGATACTGGGCTCTACACACCCTCCACCAACCTGGGGAGGCAGCGGACAGGCCTCATACTTCCTTCAATGCATGAGGAGTCCAAGCTGCCTTCCTTTCAGTCTTTTACTTGTAACAGATTACTCCTGTACTATCAATACTTGTGAGTACTTTATCCATCACTGCCCCCAGAGCCAAATCTAGAGGGAAAGATGTGGACGGAATGGGTTTTAAATGATGCTGACTGCTCACTGTGGCTCATTGACACCGCTCATTTGTTAAGATATCCAGTTCTGTTCTTCATGTCCGCTGCCATGTGCTTTCTAGCTTTCTCTGCATTGCCGTAACTAATAGTGCTCTTTGTTTATGAGTATTACTGCGGATATAATGACACTCAAACGCGAATGTTCTCATCCACACATTGTTGCCATTAAAAGCTTGATTTACTGTGCGTGCACTACAGTCACGCCGCGCCGAGAACAGCCGAGCTACAGGCTCACAAAGCCGTGGGACGCGGCGCTTTGTGAGTTTGTAGGTCTGATTGCCAACCGGTTGTACGGCGGAGCGTATAACCCAGGCTTTAGGCGTGTTGTCATGCTGGAGGAAGATGATAGCAGGAGGGAAATGAACTCTTGCACCAAAGTGGCTGCAGACGCTACTTTGATTTCATATAGTCCCAGTCCGCAAATGAGGAGGTTGATATTATGTGTCACGTTCTAACAATGGCACACGCACATACACACACACACACACACACGCACACACACACGCACACACACACACACACACACACACACACACACACACACACACACACACACACACACACACACACACACTGCAACTATGAAAATCTGGTTTAACCATAAAACATCCATTTCTCTCATGAGGACCAGCCAGGAAAAATGTCCTCACAGTGTGTATGTAACTAATTCTGCTATACAGCATACTTGTGGGGACCTCACAAATATAGCATTAACACTACACACACGGACACTTCTCACAAATGCCAAGCTTTGAGCAAAAGGCATTTGTGTACTGTATAAATGTAGAAGGCACAGGTCGTCGATGACTGTATACTGTACCTCTTGCAGACCTCAGTGTGAGGAAGAGAATGGTATATCCAGAAAGCAACTCGTGTTGCAGGGAGGAAGACAGCCTCTGGCAGGTTGCGTTTGTGACTCTATTTGACTTAGATGATTGAAGAAGACAGGAGGCCTGGAGTTGTGTGTGCCCTATTGAGCAGCTATAGGCTCTGGGTGTTCAGCAGAGGCTCTGCCTTCACAGGCAGACTGTTGACACTGGACCAGTATGGTTCTATAGTGAACAAGAGCAGGACAGTAGCATTGGGTTAGAAAATACAAACAGTAGAGGTAGGTGGCAATTTCGTCTGCAGTTTAAAGATGTAGGCTTCCCCCCCCCCATTTTCCAAAGCAGTATTTACAACTGGATGGGATGTACAGTAGTGTACATCCCCAAAAAAGTCTGTGGGCGATTTCCTGTAGTTTCCAATAGTTAAAGGTATAGTAAATGATTTCACTTAATTCAAATATTGTTATTTGTTTCTTCTTTTTTGTCTAATCCTCCCTACGATAGAGTGTGGTAACCATATAAGGAGTTCCTCCCTATCCCCAGTTAGCCCCAGAGGCAAAAAAAAAACAACAACCCTAGTTTCAGTTTGGGCTATGGGATAAAAGCCTTTTGTTCAATCAGGATGAGAGGGGCCTTCCTCCGATCAGGATCGAGTGGGGGTGGGCCTTGGTGTATGTGCCTCAACGTAGAGCATGTGCATGTGCACATCATGCTACCGCGGGGACCAGAGGTTTTTCCAAGTTGCCGAAATCACCTTTAAACCTCCTTTTTATTTACAGTTGTGCCTGATTCATTGCAGGTTGATGTGCTTATTAGTGAGCAGACACATGCAATTGCATGATTATATGGGCACATTTCCGAAGAGCGAATATCGACTTGAATCTATGCCATTTTCTGTGGAAATTCTTGAAATCTGACTTCCCAGTTTGTGTCAATACTGACTGACATCACCAAATCGTTTAGTTTTTCTGAACTAGCGGTCGATGAAATCAAATCCTTAATTTCCATTATACGAAATGCACGAAGCACCAGCAGCGGTCCAGGGACCAGCAGTTGAAAACCTCTGGGTCTGCTACTGTAGAAACTCAATTGGCTTGTGTTGGCGGGAGGGATAGCCAGGCAGGGAGAGTGATAATTGTGAGCAGACACATGCAATTGCATGATTATATATGGGCACATTTCATAATAGCGAATATCGACTTGAATCCGGTATACCCCCCAACAACGCCATTTTCTGTGGACATTCTTGAAATCCGACTTCCCAGTACTTGACAATACTGTCTGACATCACCAAATCGTTTTGTTTCCAAACTTCCAAACTAGCGGTCGATGAAAACAAATCTTTAATTTCCAACAGCGAAAACCTCTGGTCTACTACAAACCCAATTGCCTTGCGTTGGCGGGAGGGATAGCCAGGCAGGGAGAGTGATAATTGTCACCACACGTCATCCTACTGCCTGGGTGGCACCTGGCAGCGGGGAGTGTTGGACGGGAGGAGGAGGAGCAGGACCAAGGCTCAGCATCCTCCCGGCAGGGGCTCCTCCCTGGAAGGTGACTCCAATGTTGCCAACGTGGTGCATTTGTCGCTATACAGTTTTTAGCTTTTTTCCAGACCCCCCTATAGTGCCAAAATGTGCGAAAAGCTCCTGGCGGAAAATCTAGTGCTTTTTGGCTGGTGAGGTTGGGGTGAAATTGATTGACAAGCACCAGAGATAAAACACCAAATTTTTCACAATTTTTCCATCAGTGACAGTGGTTTTAGTCCCGAGGCTTTCAAAGCGTAAAAATGAAAAATGAAAAAATGAAACCAACAACGAAAAAATGAAACCAAACAACAAAATGAAACCAAATGGACCCTCATTTTTATACTCTCAAGAGTTAAAATATTCATCGTGTGAATTAGCCCCCAGTATACACAACTAGAGAATGTTCAGGCAATCATCTAGCACATTCTAGTGCATTTTGGAAGTGCCACTAGTGCATTTTCGATTTTGGCAGTTGGCAACACTGGGTGAGTCAGTACTAGGAGGATACTATAGATTAGTAACAACACAGAAATGTGTGTGTGCTGGAGAGGCATCAATGGGCATGAATGCGACTGAATTTGGCGGAGAAAGTGGGTTTTTAAAAAACTGAACAGAGTAGAAATGAGCGCCAGGTGAGGTGGTTTGGGAATGGTCTGCTCCTGGGTAGATTTCCCATGCTCATCCAGCTGGGAGCAGGCCATGGGGGCAGACCGAGGAGCAGGCAGGGATCTCCCTGCTAGCCTGAGAACACCCCCGGGGTCCTCCAAGCACTCTGGAGCTGGATTATGTGGCCATGCAGGGAAAGGGAAGTCTGAGCTCCCCTGCTGAAACCTCCCAGACCAAACCGAGGATATTAAGCAGCTGAGGATGGATGGAGACGCTCTTCCTTTTACTATCTATGTTGGACATGTATAGAAAGACCTTACGTATTGAGGGAATTTATGTTTTGTGAGGAAGCATAATCATGTTGCTACAAACATGTGCTACAAACCCCCCCAAAATTTTTGGGGCGGCGGTGGCTCAGGGGTTGCCGGTTTGAATCCGGGGCACTTCCCCCAGAGTTAGTGTCGATTTGTCCCTGAGCAACATACTGAACCCCTAATTGCTCCTAACGTGCTGGTTGTGCCTTGCATGGTTTCTGCTGCCATCAGTGTACGAATGTGTGTGTGAATGGGTGAATGTGATGCACAACCTATGTAAAGCGCCTTGGATAAAGGCGCTATAAAAATGCACCATTTACATTTAATAATTGACGAAACACTTTCATTCAATATGTCAGGAGGAGGAAAATCAATTCCCGACCGTGCCAGGCACTACGGCAGTTATAAATCTGTTTGCCACGGCAGGTGTCGTGTCGCAAACAGTTTGCCAAATGTCGCGACACCTACCGCGGGTTGGGAATTGATTTCGCTCTCCAATATGTTTTATTCCAGTCTTTGTAAACAGTACGACATCATCACAGCGACATATTGCCGTGCATATTTCAGCTTGTTGTACTGCATGTTCTGTCTGTTTGTTTTGGCCCTGCCATCCAGAAGGTGTCTGTCTGCTAGTCTACCGTCTGTCTGAACGTGTGCGACTGTGTGAACGCAGCATTAGGCAGATGGAGTTTAGCGGCAGGTGATTTCTCTTGGCTACCGATGCTGGGCTTTCATCCCCTCCAGGGTTCAGGGGCTGGCATTGAATCCATTTTCCAACTGGGTTAACTCTCGTTGCCAGTGGTGTCAGTGGCGTAGTATAAAGCCTGATTTATACTTAGATGTGTTGCAATGACGCTGCGATGCATTTAGCTTCAGCTCTTTTTTTCTTCCTCCTCCCCCTGGTGCACGTTCACGTTGCGATGCGCAAAACCAAGGATAAATCGGGCATGGCATCTACTACTACAGTTCTTTGAACATATGCGCCATTAGCATTTACACTTTTCCGTGGATAAGTAATGAACCACAGTGTGCTGCTGCATATCTCTCTCTCTCTCCCTCCCTCACCCCCCTTTTGTTCACACACAGTGCGAAACAGGCAGTCTGACATTCCCACATTCCAGAATGTCAGGGCGGTGATGTCACACTTCCTGTATCCCCGAGGCCCGGGCCAGCAGTCAGGTGACTGTAGTTAGAGAGCTGAGCAGAGACAACAGAGCCAGGCTGCCAGGCCTCCCTCCCTGTATTGCCAACTTGGCGCATTTGTCGCTATACTTTACCCAAAATTAGTGAAAAGCTCCTGGTGGAAAATCTAGTGCTTTTTTGCTGGTGAGTTGGGGCGAAATTGTTTGACATAAAACCCTTGTTTTTCACCATTTTTCCTCCTATGATAGAGTCCTCCTACCTTTACGGGAAAAGGACAATTGGTAACCAAATGAACCATATAGAACTGTAACTCTTGAGCTCTCAAGAGTTCAATTATATTTAACTGATGCTGAATTACCTAATTTACGGGTCCATTGAATGAATGAAATGAATGAATGAATGAATGAATGAATGAATGAAATTTTTATTGACAGAGATGAGAGTTACAGTACAAGTCAAGTACACACTGCAACAAAACTGATAACAGCTTGGAGAATTACAGTACAATTCAAGTACGACTACATCAAATCTGACAGAGCTGATTGGACACACCAGTTAAGCATACACTTGTTTACAATAGTGGCCAACTTGTTCATTTCATTAAGGCATTCAAATACATACAAAACAACTACTTCAGTGAAGTCAGAAGCAGCAGATCATGGGGGTAAACTCATAGTGGAGGTAAAAAAGGTAAAAAGATTTTATTTACAATTTTGTTTTACAGAGGCCAGTTTCGTATTGCAGCCATCTGTAGGTGCCCCTTGAGAGCGGTTTTGAAGGAGTCAAGGGATTCACAAGTCTTAATGACTGTTGGTAGGGCGTTCCACATTTTGGTTGCATATGAGCGGAAGGAATTACCCTATTGGCCTGAATATAAGACTATGTTTTTTTTCCCAATGGAAATATCTCAAAAATGGAGTCGTCTTATAATCAGGGGCTATACTATTTGACATTCAATGTTCTTTTTCCTGTAAATGGGTCTTGAAAAATGAAGGTCATCTTATAAACGAGTCGTCTTATATTCGGGACAATACGGTAAGTCCCTTGTTTCACTTTACGCGCTTAAGAGTTAAATTATGTTTAATTAATTCTGAATTACCTCATTTTCAAGAATGTACACATTTAGAAAATGTGGAAGAATTGCTATTTTGACCAACGTTTTGGTGGTTATCTCAACATCAAATGGTGGTCCTCCGTGGCTAAAATGTAGAATGAATAGTGGGCCATGGTATGAAAATGTTTGAAAACCACTGCTCTAGCTCTATTCTAGTGTATTTTGGATTTGGCAACACTGCTCCCTCCACCACCAGCTCATTTTCTATGTAACACAAAACACACCGACACAAACAAACCCTATCCTTGTCAGCAGATATTAAGCACAAAAAAGGACTAGGCTAAACTTACTTAAAGGCATAGCCCTCGCCTATTAAGCGTGCGAGGATACAACGTGAAGTTTAACACGATGTGTTAGCCCTCGCCTATTAAGCGTGCGAGGATACAACGTGAAGTTTAACACGATGTGTGTCCTGTTTAAGCAGTGTCCTGTGTGACGAGTGCCGACGTCAGCCGGATGCCGGCCGGCTGCAGGGGAGATTAAGCGTTTTTTAGGTGTATGTTCGTCCCTCTCCAGGCCAGGCTGTTTGTTAGTCTATTTGTTAGCACTGCCCCAGGCAGCACCAACAGACGCTGCACCAGGGCCAGATTTAGCCAGCCCTACGAGGGTGGGCAGGAAGAATGGCAGGGTGGGCAACTCCAAAGTTTTTCATATGAAGCAGTCGTTTTCAACCTTTGAGGACATTTTAGCCCCACAGACCCCAAAACTAAAGATTTATTTTGCTTTTGTCCACAATTCCAGGCTGGATTTGGGAAACAAAACAGTCAAACATACAGATCAAAGTGACCATTAATCTTCTACATTCTCTAGTTGTGTAGACTTGGGCTAATCCAGATAGTGAATATTTTAACTCTTGAGAGTGTAATAATAGACGCGCTCTCAAAGAGTTATCACTGGTTGAAAACCACTGATATTACCTTTCATTGGGTGGGCAGGTTGCACGTTTGCCACGTCTGCCCACCCCTCCCCCCCTCTAGATCCGGCCCTGCGCTGCACCAGGCAAAGCGGCTTGTTTAGCATGCATGACGCGACTCCTCCGTAAATATATTATGCTGTGCTGAAATGCCAAAATTGTTTTTTATACTGTTTCACCTCCCTCGGAACCTCAATAACGTCACTGACAGATGTCCAACCGGGCTATAAAAGCACCGCGTCAATCTGCCTGGTGGTCGAACCGTCCTTGGAATCCGACCTTCTGTCCCCCACCGACAAGCAGACGATAGCAGATTTAATCACTGCTTTGCAGGACGTTGTTGGCTCCCCCAAACTTTCTGTCTCAGCAAACTGCAGCGTTGGACGG
Source organism: Benthosema pterotum (assembly GCA_039105355.1). NCBI lineage: Eukaryota > Metazoa > Chordata > Actinopteri > Myctophiformes > Myctophidae > Benthosema > Benthosema pterotum. The sequence goes on along the minus strand of CM076971.1, from coordinate 19,152,151 downwards.
ACTGTTATACGGCACAAGTTTGAGTGCAATCTAAATTTAGGTGACATTTTCAATGCGGTTTCGGATTGGTTCTCTTTCCTTTGTGCGGATGGCCTGGCTGGCCTGTCCTCTCCTGGAGCGCACTACACTACAGTCAAGGCTGGCTGCTACAAATGACCTGCCTCATTCTATTCCAGCCCGTCAACACTAATGTATTCATCCACCAGGGTGATGACACCCCTTATTGTTGGCCACTACACTTAATCCATCACTTTGATGTCAGAGCTCTGTTTTGCATTCCTAAACGATGCTGAGGTTTCAGTGCCCCAAATCTACAACAGTACATGCGCTGTCGCTGCTAATAATGACCCCCCCCCCCACACACACACACACACACACATAAAAAAATAAAGAAAGGAAGCGAGGGGCGTTAAATATCCGCCTGGCACGCACTCTTTTCATCTGAGGAAAAGAGAAGGGGCGATGATTGCAGTATGAAAACATGTTGTCCTCTAAAAATCAATGTGAGGTAAGCCTGTTACATTATTTATAGCCCTGGTTGATCAGTGCCCTGCAGTCAGTCATTGAGTGAGAGCGCGCTCATCGCAGCGCGGCTCATGGGAATCTGACAATACTACTCTTATCAAAACCATCCCCCCAAACACACTGCTGCTATATATAAGGCTTTCTTTTTTTTTTTATTCACTGCACGCTGCAAATTGGAAACCAACTCCGCCTTATTTTATTTTTTCTTAACACAAAGAAATTCCTTCACACTTTGGGTTGAATGCATAGAAGAAAAAAACAGCACTGGGAGGGGTAATGAGTAAATACAGTTTTATTTTATACATGTAGTCCCTGTACGTTATGTCGCCTCCACGGAGCAGAAAGGGATTACGGCGTAATATAGAACACAGTGGCTCTGTGTTTACTGCAGTGAGGCATAGAGACTCGCAGTCCAAAAAAATCCTTGAATGTTAATTAAACATTCAGAGGTAAATTATGACATTCTGGTTAAACAACGCAACGAAACTGCAGCAGCACCCTCCTCCTCCCTCACCCTCCTGGAAACTCACGCCAAGCAATGTGCTTGGAAAACCAGCAGCCTTCCTGATTACAAGTACAGTATTCTTTCCAAAAAAGAATAGCTGATCATGGTTTCCCCTGCAGAGGAGAGAAGCTGACGGGGGCTGCGCTAGCTGCTCTCTCTCACTCTCTCTCTCTCTCTCTCTCTCTCTCTCTCTCTCTCTCTCTCTCTCTCTCCAGGGGCGGATGTAACATTTCCCAATTGGGGGGGGGGTGGCATGGGTGCGGCCTCATCGCCCGTGGCGCGAAGCGTCACGGCCGATGAGGCCGCACCCATACCGCTTTTGGTTACAGGACTTTTTATTAGGCAAGCATCAATAAAGCATCAATAATAACATCAGTTGTTGTTGAAGTTGCAACAGACACGCAGCATGCATAAAGCTAAAGGTCTGACTCAAAGAGTTTTCTGTTTTCAATGATGAAATGCTGTTGGTTTAGTGGTGCCGCAACTTTAGTTAGTTAGTTAGTGAGTTAGTTAGTTAGTAGCAATAGCAGTAGTAGTGTTTCAAATCATTTTAAATAATAGGCAGTTTAATTTGAAATATCTTGGGTTGTTTTGCATGCCATCATGTTTGGTGGGGCAGACTGGGCATTTTGGGGGGCATTGCCCCCCATAACCATGCCTAGATCCGCCCCTGTCTCTCTCTCTCTTGCAGTGTAATTGTAAGGAAGACTTCTCTCCCCATCTGGCCTGAGTTTGTTAGAGGCCCCGGGTTTCTCATTACTTCGCGGTGCACATGAGCAGGTCTGGGAACAGTGCACCAAACTACAGGGAAAGGACCCCCCCCCCCTCCTCCTCCTCCTCCTCCTCCTCCGTCACCCCCCACTCTCCCTTACTCTCTCTTTCTCTCCGGGGACCACCCGCCTTCCTGCTCACTCTCCACATGCAGAGAAAAGAATGCAATGTGCCTGAACTTCCCCCTGCTGTATATCCCCCCTCCGCCCACGCCCCAACCCCAAATTCTCTCTCTCTCCCCCGGAATATACCCCCGCCCTCACCCCCCCCCCCCCCCCCCCTCCCACTCTCCAGCCACGCCCTGTCTGTGGTCAATGCAGCGTGAGAGGAACTGTGTCCGAACAATAGCCAGAGACAGGCTATATAGACCTCCACCCCTCTCTCTCCCTCCCTCCCACCCTCCCACCCAGTGGCGGATCTAGGCATGGGCATGGGGGGCAATGCCCCCCTAAATGCCCAATCTGCCCCACCAAACACAATGGCATGCAAAAAAAAAAAAAAAAAAAAAAAAAAAAAAAAAAAAAAATATATATATATATATATATATATATATATATATATATATATATATATATATATATATATATATATATATATATATATATATATATATATATTTTATTATAAAGTGCTTATAAAGTGCTTAAATTTAAAATGATTTGAAACACTACTACTGCTACTAACTAACTACAGTTGTCACACAACTAAACCAACAGCATTTCATCTTTGAAAACCTTTAGCTTTATGCATGCTGTGTGTCTGTTGCAACGTCAACGACAACTGCTGTTATTATTGATGCTTAATTGCCTAATGAAAGTCCTGTAAATGAAAAATGGTATGGGTGCGGCTTCCTCCCCTGCGAAGCGAAGCGACACGGGCGATGAAGCCGCCTCCATAACATTTTCTCCTGCCCCCCCTCCCCAATTAGTAAATGTTACATCCGTCCCTTCACCCACCCCTTCCATCTACCCGTTCACCAGGCCTCCTCTGTGTTTTCTCTTCCTCACTAGACGTCCTCAAGCTGAAGAGCTAATCACAGCCGGGGACTCCTGGGGTTTCCATCAGAGATCAACACACCGCTGCTAATTTTCATCCACTTTTACTGCTACTCTACTGTACATCTCAGAGGGAACTGTTGTACTTTTGCTCCACTACAGTTACTTTAGCTACTAGTAAACTTTCTGAGATCTTGAAACCAAACCAGTACACTAACTGCTTCAGCCGTACATACATTTGAAAATGTATATACAAGTGAGCTTGTATGTTTTTTATCCAAGACATTCTGCATAACACGTATTTTCTACTTTTAGTACTTTAAAGGTAATAGAGGCAACTTTTTCTGCCAAAAATCAAAATAGATTTATAGCTATATACATTTTTTTGCATTTTCCCTCTCTACGTTGCTTCTACTTGCTATGTTGCTTCTACTACAGCTGCAGCTGTTTCCCTGCAGACAGACACTTGCTTCTTCCTGCAGACTGTCCAGAACTTTGTTGTCGTCAACAAATCATGAAAACAAAACATTTGTTGGTCTCAGGAAAGGTGGTGCTAATTTGTGAGGGTGAGGCAGCGTTTGAGCCAATCACACCAGGGCAGTTTCATAAAGAGCAAATAGAGTGGAGGTGAGGTGGAGTCAGATTCTGGTTTTAAACAAATTTGTTTACAAACACAGTGTGTGTACACACACTAAAGTTGCTTCTATTCCCTTTTTTACTTTTTGATGCCAGTGCTTTTATGCTTTTACTCAAATACTTTTTTTAATTCCAGACTTCCACTTACGTAACAGAGTATTTGTACATTTGTACATTGCGGTACAATGAATACTTTTTTTCCCACCGCTGGCAGACAGTAGAGTGTCAGACTATCTCAGAGAAAACACCATTAGCTGCAGTATTAATAGCATGCCACTCACAGCTCCTAATGACCATGATGGGTAAATGCAGAGGACATGTTTCACAATTATGTGCAAATGTACAAGGACAACAGCAAATAAGAGAGGGGTATAAATAAAACAGGAGTTTATCTTAGCCAATAGCTGGAGCTAGGTCACTCAGTGTTCCCTTATAGAGCAGTCCCACCCCTTTCATGACATCGCCCGTGTTCCAGAAATGAAATGCTCATTCATTTTCCTCATACATTTTTCAAAAATGGTTAATATAAACACAGTTACACGGCAGACAAAGCCAACTCGGGTCACACAATATTATCATGCAATATCTAGCAAGAAGTGAAAAATGGCAGGATGCAAAACATTTTGTTTCGTTTTTCTTCTCGGAAATTATTCGACTGTCCCAAAACACTGTGTGTGTTATCATGATTTGTCACGAACCGAGTTGGCTTTGTCCGCGGCGTAATCGTCTTTATATGAATAATTTTCGAAAAGTCTATGAGAAAAATGAATGGGGAATCCATTTCTGGAACAGGGGCGACATCACAAAGGGGCGGGACTGCGCAGCTCTATTATGTTGTACTTGTATAATAATCGTATATGTCCACTTCTCGGCCGCAGGCGTCTTACTGGTAGTATGTTAGCTATGTAATTGCAATCGTACATAAAGAGGGAGTCATTGCCAAAGATAATTTATTATTTGTGCAACTTTCAATTTGCATTATACAGTACAGTACATGTTCATTTTCTGAATGTGATTTAGAAGGGCTGCTCACTGGTAGACAGGAGGAGACATTGTTCTGGTTGCTAATGAGTTTAAATTGAGTATGACTCTGTGGTTTATTTGTTAATTCCGTGTGATGGAATGCTGTGGCAGCGAGGAGTTGTGTACAGTCGTATAAACTAGCTGACACAGCAGGCAGATTCCACTCCCTGATGCGACAGCCTGTCTGGGGGCACATTATGTCCATGTGCATCGTCCTCAGAGGAACTCACACTGCCAGCTCTCCTCCTGGACAATCCAGGTTTTGTGGTTTTAAAGGGGAACTCCACCCATTTTCAACATTCTACCATGTCATTTATATACAGTACCTTAGAGATGTTTTGTGGACATTCTGTGTTTCCTAGAAATGGAGGTCTGAAAAAAAATCATTAACATGGTCAAACACAACTTGGATGTTGTGTTTCACCATGCTAATGATTTTTCTTTCAGGCCCTTTTTTCCTGAGAGGTTACAAATGTGGTTCACATTTGTATCCTCTCAGGAACCATGTTAATGGGGGTACAAATAGAACCAAATGGACCCACTAGGGGCCATTTTGTTCATATTTGTAATCTCTCAGGAAATCTTTGGGTGGAATTCCCCTTAAAGTAGAAGGACATTACTGTACGCTGGTGATATCATCTTTACCACGTTTTGAAGATTTATTTTTTAGTGCCAAACAAAAAAGGTGCTCACAACTCACTTTTGAATGCCCCAGGGTTTTTTATTTATTTATCCCCCCCCCCCCCCCCCTCCCACAACACAGCAGTAAGTATCAAGTATGATACTTGATAAAGACCACACTTTTTTACCCGCTGTGTCACTAATATAAACCCTACATTTTGTAGGTTTGTGCGTCGAAATTAAATTCACAGCATTGCAAACACATTGTGAACGACACATCTTCATTCTTACGGTCTGGACACACTGGGGAGTGTTTATTTTTTCTACCGGTACTTAATTTGCATTGGCTCACCCTGCTGTATCATGACCTTTACATCCAAGGTGGTGGTGTGTTGGACTTGGTGGGGCTGGGGCTTTTTCCCAGAAAGCCAGCTGGTGATGGTGGTCCTTCTGCTGGATACCAGATGGTCCCTGATGCTATGGTCCAGTTAGTGACACTAAACTGCCACCTGATAGAATGCAAAGCATGGAGGTAGGCAGGTTGTACGGTACATACAGGCAAGAGGTCGCAGGCAGCAGAGGAGGGGTGCTGTGCCTCTGGAGGTAGAGCAACGTGTCCAATGATCCGTGGGTCGGCGGTTCGAATCCCGGCACCTTTCTTGTCTAAGTCTCCTTGGTCAAGACATTGAACTCACAAATTTCTCCCGATGTGCTGGTTGGTACCTTGCATGGCTTCAGCCTCAATGTGTGTGAATGTAACGTGCCTTGGATAAAGGTGCTATATATAAATGCACCATTTAACATTTAGAGCAGTTGATACGAACAGCAAACAATGGCACCTATCAAGAAGTGTACAATACCTTTGTCCCGATTGAACTAATCCCTTAGTTTGTTTTTTAATTTTTATTTAGAAATTTCACTGGAGGATACTCCCTTGAGTTGCAGCAACTCGTTTTAGAGGGGGTCCTGTAGCCATTGTGTGGCGAATGGCTACAGGACTGTCAGTACAGTATGTCTAGCCAACGTATGCACCCCGGTGAATCAATTAATTGCCTATTGCCTCAATTAAATCCACTAAAAAAAGCAGGTCCCGCTCAGCTTTGTTGAACGACCCAGAAGTCTTGCAAAAGACTTTGCCCGTGATTTGAGACAAAGCCCTCATATCAGTCGAACACTACCGCTGTAGACTACGTGCAGAGATGCTGAGGAAGCTTTGTAGGTGACCTCGATTCACCTATTGGTCCTGTTCTAAGCTGTGGTGGGACTCGGGTGAGTGGACATAGAATTAATGACCAGTCAGCAGTCCAATATGGACTGTTCATATCTATTGCACTAGTCTGTAGCCTATATAGGACAGAATGCCATTATAAAACGGTGATGCAAAAATAGCTGTAGGCAATCTAATTTACTGAATGTCAAACATTTTGTTCAGATTCCCATGGACTCTATACTACGGTTCCTCCTGTTAGATCTGCTATTGTGGCTGAACTTTTGCCATAGAATTAATTTTGTAATCATTTAATTAAACCACATAAGCCCCGGTGAGATGCTATCTATTTTTACAAGGAAGCCCTGGCCAAGGGACATGCTGGAATTATAGCATTAAATACAAAGCAAAAGCCAAATTATTCGATGACACATTTATACAATCTCAAGTCAAACAGCTGCAAGCCTCATTCATCTGAATTTGAATTTTAGTAGAGTAGTTTTATATATTTCCGAGGCTGAATCCAGGACCACGGAGCTTGAAAAATGAGAAACCATCTTCCCAAATTATGTGGATGGATAGTAAAAAGTGTCACATTCTGGGAGTGAAAGTTTTTCCAATTAAAATTGGGCACGGGAGTTGCCCAATGGTGCTTTATGCGGGTTTTGTACGATTTTTACCGGGTGTATGCTCCCGTATGCAAATTGGATTGAAAGAGAAGTTCCCTTTGAGTAGTTTTGTATATGCGCTGGCATGCTGTGTGCTCATTTCCCACAATATCCTTCAAATGAAAGAGCTGTTTAATTTGAACTTCCTGTGTTGAGGTTCGGCAGTGGGTGACCTCTATTAGCCTGGGGAGACTAACGGGAAGACAGCGGGCCAGGGGCGGATCTAGGCATGGGCATGGGGGGGCAGTGACCCCCTAAATGTCCTGAATGCCCCACCAAACATGATGTCATGCAAAACAACCCAAATTTCAAATATTTCAAATTAAAGTGCTTGTTTTTAAAATGATGTGAAACACTACTACTGCTAATAACTACAGCTGTGGCACCACTAAACCAACCGCATTTCATCATTAAAACCTTTAGCTTTATGCATGCTGTGTGCCTGTTGTAGCTTCAACAACAACTGATTATTACTATTAACTGTTATTATTGATGCTTTGCTTCTACTTGCCTAATAAAAGTCCTGTAACTGAAAATGGTATGGGTGCCATTTCATGAAGCCGCCCCCATACCATTTTCTCCTGCCCCCCCAATTGGGAAATGTTCATCCGCCCATTCAGCGGGCCGAGTGACTGCTGGGACGATTGTTCTCCCCCGTACAGTATATACCCCCAACCCCTGTTTCTTTTACACGGCCCCCTCACCATCAGAACACCACACGCGGTATGTTTCCTTTTCTCTCTGCCAAATGGACCACATTCCAGGGGCGGATCTGGGCATGGGGGGGTGCCCCCCTAAATGCCCAGACTGCCGCACCAAACATGATAGCATGCAAAACAACCGAAGATATTTCAAATTAAAGTGCCTATATTTAAAATGATTTGAAACACTACTACTGCTACTAACTAACTACAATCATCTCACCACTAAACCAACAGCATTTCATCATTGAAAACAGAAAACTCTCTGAGTCAGCTTAGCTTTATGCATGTTGCGTGTCTGTTGCAACTTCAACAACCACTTATTATTGATGCTTTACTTGACTAATAAAAGTCTTGTAACTGAAAATGGTATGGGTGCAGCTTCACCGCCCGTGGCGTGAAGTGACACGGGCGATGAAGCCGCATCCATACCATCTTCTCTTGCCCCTCCAACATGTTCTCTTGCCCCGCCCCCAAATGGGACATGTTACATCCGCCCCCGCCACATTCACATGAATAGAGTCATTGGAGATCAACTTTGCTACTTTGTTACTTACTTTTACTGCAGAATGAATAGAACGCTTTGTCACGACCTGTATCAGGGCTAGACATCAATTCCAATTAATGATTATACCAAAACAATTTGTGAAAATGACCTATATTACACTCCTGACGGTTCATGATGCAACGCAATTTAGAGACATGCTATTTTTGTAACTCCGCCATTGCACAACAAAGTATGATCAAACTGACTGATCTACTTGATTATCATTAATTTATGAGCAAGATGAAGTTGGTTATTGGTTCAAAAATGTTTTGATATATTTTGTCTTTACTGTATATTATACTTTTTTTGGTAAATGTCCTAGCCATCCCCTCCTGGACTTTATCAGACCTGGTGTGTATGGCAGAATAAATAATCTAAAAGAGTTTTATGGATGAGGGGAAGCAGGGCTCCTGTTTTTTTTTTTAGTTTTTAGTTTTTTCCACACAGATCCATGAGATGTATCTTGTGTCTGGAGAGGATCACCCCAGGGGTTCTCAGATGGGGAAGCACAGATCCATTGAAACGGAGAGTTATAAGACGCTCTGATCTCGCCGCTGTGCGATCACGACATTCACATGGTTCGCGTAGCCAGCCTGGCTGCCTTGGAAACAGTGAATATGAATGGTTCAACGTTTGGAACTACATACGCACACAGCGTAGCAGTCTTTGGAAGTAGCGCTTCGCTCCGAGGCAAGCTTTAGTTCTGCATTCTCCGCTCACAATGGAAGTCTATGGGAGTTTCATAACCGCGTCTCTCCCAAGATTTTTTTTTTTTTTTTTTTTTTGCGAGAGGAACAAGCAGACAGGTCTGCAAAAACAAGCCCAAAAAAGAAGCAATTATTCGGATGCGTGATTACACAGGGGGTCCAGACAGAGCAACGTTGGTTAAAATCAAGTGGTAGAATGAGCAGTTTTATTACTTGAACTCTATTTAACAGGGCTATTCAACTAGTTTGTTCAGGGGCCACATTTTCAGAAACCCAAAGGGCCAGATTTGGAAATGCACACACACACACACACACACACACACACACACACACACACACACACACACACACACACACACACACACACACATGCACGCACAAGTCTTATGCTTTTACAACAGGATAGATGAGCAGCTTTGGGACGTGGGCTATACGTTTACAAGTCACTATTGGGACAGAGTCATATCCCCAACTCCACCTTCTTGTCCAAACATAATGACCGCAAAAATCTCTGATGGTAAATCCCCTCAGTTCTAGATGGCGATGGCCAATATGCAGAGGCCAAGGCTTTACAGCTGGACTCCACATCCCCAGTCACTTTATTTCACAGTCATATGGTAACAATCAAGTAACCATAGGCAAGGCTATATGGCTAGTTGTCAATGGCTCTTATTAAGTCAGGCACACATTATGTACAGTATATGTATCAAAGGTTTTCAACCATTTTCATACCACGGCCCACTTTATTCAGAATTTGAGCCATGGACCACCATTTGAGGACATTTTAGCCCCACAGACCCAAAACTAAAGATTTATTTTGCTTTTGTCCACAATTCCAGGCTGGATTTGGGAGAAAACAAAACAGTCAAACATACAGATCAAAATGACCATTAATCTTCTACATTCTCTAGTTGTGTAGACCTGGGCTAATTCGCATTATGGATATTTTAACTCTTGAGAGTGAGGGTCCATTTGGTTTCATTTTTATGCTCTCAAAGAGTTACAACAGGTTAACCAACTTTCCATCATTTAGCCTGGGGACCACCTGGAACCCTCTCAGGGACCACTGGTGGTCCCCTGACCACCTGTTGAAAACCACTGTTGTACATTATTATACGTGAATCGAAAGATCAAGTGTACTCTCCTGATACAGGGGGAAGCAGGGACGGGAACGTTGGAGACTGCTTGTCTTCAACGACACAAACCAGGCTCCCGTGTTTAGACACGCCAGGAAGAAACCTTCATATATCCGACGCATATCTGCGATAAAAAGAGAGTGCTGACGACGGGTAGTTGTCTAGTTATTACCGGTACACCCGCTACCTACTACCGTACGGTACCCCCTGGCCTATAGCGGTGATAGTGATGGGACACTGACTATGGTGTAGGAGCCAATATACATTACGACGTGCCTTGCAGGAGTTGGAGAACGGTTGTCATCCAACTCCCTTGTCTCCCGTTTCCCTTCCTCAATTCCCAACACATGTAACCTTGTGTCTTCACATCAAATCATTCAAATCGCTGAGTCCAAATGACTGGAGACGTCTCTCTCTCTCTCTCTCTCTCTCTCTCTCTCTCTCTCTCTCTCTCTCTCTCTCTCTCTCTCTCTCTCTCTGTCTGTGTGACGAAACGTCTAGATACGTTGGGGTTTTGTAGGGCATGTGTGAAAGCAGCAAAGGCACACTGAGAGAGAGAGGGAAGGTGGGTGGAAGCTTCGGCTCGGCATATACAGTACGCTGTCACAACGCCTCCCAGCTCTCATGCCATTAAAATGCCGCATTTTCACATTTTGAGGCGGAGCGGCGTAGTAGGGGCTTTTTGTCCCCCCTCTAGTCTGGTGGTACATGTAGCTTTAGCTGCAGACACTGAATTGGTTCTCAGTCAGAAGAGCTTGCGGAGCTCGTGGGCAGGCAGTGTGGAAGGAAAATTGAGTTTTGAAGAAGTGCAGAGCCACCGGAGAACACAAAGCGTGACATTCCAACAGGGCAGAGGATAAGCAGGCCACTTCTACCAGGGCTCTCATTCATCTGGCTCTCGCACGACCCCCCTCTTAAGATTGATATGCTGTAGACCGCATTCTTAACATCAGGATATACAGTGGACCACTTCTATACACATGCACGCACACACACACACACAATCTACCTCTGTATCTGCCCCCCCCCCTCTCTCTCTCTCTCTTTCTCTCTCCAGACAGCAATCAATTTGAAGTAGAACCCTGAACGCACGCCTCGGAATATGCAAATTGGACCGCAGCTTTTAAGTTTTAAACAAATCCAGTGTTAAAGCCAATGTAAAGCCGTAAAAAACGTTGGGAGTTACTCGCCTTAATGCATACATAGAATATATTATATATCAAGTTGGGCCTGTCGGCTTAAGTGCTTAATTTATGCTTCCTGCCTGATGCACGCCGGCATCGCGCACAGGAAATAAGCCATCTGCAAGCTCACAATTTGGCAGCAGTGACATTATAGCGATTTGTCACCATCAGTTGATGCTTCATATGAGCCATAGGAGTCAAACTTCCAGGATCATTTCGTTTTTGGAACAGTTCTTATTTGACGCAATATTAAACACGTCTGTGGGAATTGAGAAGGAGAGGGTGGGAAACAAAAACATTTCCCAGCCATGGTAACCGTGGTTGCATAATTGATTTGGTAGACTTTGGTGTAGCGGATTTGAGACATGTATTGTAGCCAGGAGTGCTGACAACTGCCAAAATCCAAAATGCACTAGTGGCACTGCCAGAATGCACTAGAATGTGCAAGAACCGTGGTTTTCAACCATTTTCATACCAGGGCCCACTATTTATTCTGCATTTTAGCCTCAGTCCACCATTTGATGTTGAGTTTAGTCTCTCGGACTAATATAAGATAACTGGCAAAATGTTGGTCAAAAACCTGCAAGGGTTTCATTTCCATTTGGTTTCATTTTATGATCTCAAGAGTTACAGACCTATAAGGGTCCATTTGGTTACCAATGGTAATTTCTAGGAATCATAGGAGGAAAAATGGTGAAAAACAAGGGTTTTATCTCTGGTGCCTGTCAACCAATTTCGCCCCAACTCACCAGCAAAAAAGCACTATAGATTTTCCGCCAGGAGTTTTTCACTCATTTTGTAGGGCATGTGTGAAAGCAGCGGGGTCTGGAAAAAAAGCAAAATATAGCGACAAATCCATCAAGTTGGCAACACTGGTAGCCAGTAGGCTCTACTGGAGACGTTGTTGTTGTCAGCCATTGTTCCACATGGCGTTGTCAGACTACTGCTACTACTATCCATAACTTTTAATCTCAACCTGTAGATCTAACCATAACTGGCCATGTAGAGAATAGAAAAGAGTCACACAGTAATTTCACTTCAGCGTTTCCTAATAGCAGGCAGTAGTCTCTCCTGCTGATGGGTGGTGGTAATAGTTGATACATGGCATCTCGTCCCAGATGGCAGCAGATGGCTCAGAGCATCGACACACCTTGTCTGTTTACCTAGCGCTGTCATCCCAGTGAGCTATGCTATGCTATGCTGCCCAGGCTGTTGCCAATTACTCTGAAATGAATCAAGGGTAGGTTTGGGGTTCATCATTAAAGGAGGAACATGGATTTGACAAGAGACAGAACATGGGCCTGGCAACCCGGGGCCGTCAAGTTGTCTGACTAGCACTGCTTGTCTGTCTCACTCTTGTCTGTCTATACAAGACTTACTACACTTCTAGAACTTTAATCACAACCCCAACAGATTACATTATAAAGTTATGAAGTTAAATATTTTAGAAAGTTTCAAACATAACGGAAAACAAATCAGTGCACGTCCTCATGTGGCCTGCTGGCAGCGTGCACAAAAGTTTGGCTAATGGGGAGATTAGCCGCGGACACACAAACTTAATCTAGACAACTTGCTTCCGAGGGGTGCCCTGTAGAAAACGGAACGATAAGAGTTAATTATCATTAAAAGTAAGTTCCTGCATGGGGTCTCCTGAAATCTTGATGTCAAACGTGTCAATAATATTTCACCTGAAGACATCATCGTGTTATTGTGTTATCATACCAAGGAGGTGAGGAGTCGCCAATTACTGCACCATGTCTTATCTTTCTAATTGCTTTCCCTCTTAAATAACATTATGCACTGGAGGCTTGCACACACGCACGCACGTGTGCATGCGCACACACGCACATACACACGCACCTACCGCGTAGACACGCAGACATGTACAGCCAGTTTCTCTTTGAGAATGCAGAAAATGTATTCCGCTCAATTAGTTTTTCTTCTGTGGGTGTCTCTATGCACATCTTTTGTGTTTATTTGCCAAAGAAGTCCACTTCAGAAATACTACGCGTCTTGTCTTTAGAGAGATGTTTATGTATTCTTCTTATAATAAGAATACTGGCTCTGAAAGTTTATTCATTTTCAGGCCTCTTTTTTAAGCATTTTTCTACTAATAGCCATCCTTCATCTGCCTTTGAGGGCAGATTAAGTCTGGCCCCGCTCTACTGTGGGAGGACTTCACAGCTGAAGTGGTGATGAACCAACCAGATTCATCTGGAACCAGGCTATAACCAACGCGGCATTACAGGGAAAAAAAAACTTATGAGAGGGACAACACTAATACCTACACAATACTAAAAAGGTGCAACCTTGAACCTGCAACCACAAAGAGCTGTTGTTTACATTTACAACCCATTCCAAATGTATTCATAATAAATTGTTTTTGTACTTCATGGTTACTATGATTGTGATTTGAAAGTAATTTACGGGGTGTCCTTGAATTAGAAATGGTTCAGCAGTATAAAAAAGTGTACTAATGGACATGTGCAGCCAGCACTTTGGCCTACATGCCATGCAGAATGTTAAATAAGACACTTCAAGTACTGCTCTTTGTTATCGCGTCCTTGCTATCGAGAGAGAGAGAGAGAGAGAGAGAGAGAGAGAGAGAGAGAGAGCAAGTGCATTTTATGCCAACCGCCTGAGCTGTGGAACATCCGTGGCAGTCGCCGTCGGTAGCGTTTCACGTGGCAGGACACCCAAAATCAAACCCTTACCCTTACCTTAACCCTAACTGCAAGTACAGTGCATCGGGTCGAGTGTCTTTGCTGCCCCCCAGCACCACAGACTGGCAGTTTAGCAGCAGTTACAGTGGAGAAAATAATTATTCGATCCCTTGATGATTAGAAAGAAATGAGCACTCTGTCATTTTTACGGTACTTTTATTTAAACAAATAGAGACAGAATATGAAAAAAAAATATCCATAAGGAAATAACATTTAAAGGTTATAAATTAATTTGCATTAGAGCTCGTGAAATAAGTATTTGATCCCTAAGCACAATCTGACTTAGTACTTGGTGGAGAAACCCTTGTTGGCAAGCACGGAAGTCAGAGCCATAGAGCAGTGGTTTTCAACCTTTTTCATACCAGGGCCCACTTGCCCATTTGTTCAACAAATTAGCCACGGACCACCATTGATGTTGAGTTTAATCAGGGACCCAAAAGGAAGGATTTTGAAGTTTTTGTATAGATAAACTGGCAAAACGTTGGTGAAAATAACAATTCTTCTACATTTTCTAATTGTGTGGATTCTTGAAAATGAAGTAATTAGGATGTTTAAATATAATTTAACTTTTGAGAGCGTAAAATGAAAACAAATTGGTTTCATTTCACGCTCTCAAGAGTTACAGATCTATAACGGTCCATTTGGTTCCCAACTGTACGTTACACAAACTCATTAACTTCATGGCTAGTCCAATGGCGTCTTCTACATACTACTGTTGAATAGTGACGACCAGAAGTTACTGATTGCATTGTAGTCTATGGGCTCTGGCGAGAACCTGAACCCCATGACCAGACTATTTTTGTGCCCCTGTAATAGCAGTCTCCGATTAACAAAATGTAATAATGCAAACGTTAATATTAATTAGATGGAAAAAAAGGAATACGTAACGTGGTGTTTTTTTGCACACTGTATAACCTTACTAAATGGTACTATGATTGTTACTATGATGATTACTATGTGATTTGCAAATAATTGCAGATGTCCTCAAATTAGAACTGGATCAACAGTAAAATACTACTACTAATAATAATAATATTGGACATTTTACTGTCACAGTGCAGCCAGCACTGCATGGTATGTAGAATGTTAAATAAGACACCTCAAGTGCTGCTCTTTGTTCGCTCTAATCCATGTCCTTGCTCTCCATTATCCAGTGCATTTCATGGAACACACGCGGCAGTCTGTAGTGTTTCACACGGCAGGACTTAAAGGGTAATTCCGCCTATTTTCAACATTTTTCTTAGAATGTACAAATGGAAACCAATTGGGTCGGGTCCATTTGGTTCCCTTTGTACACTCTCAGTAGAAAAAAAAAGGATTTGGAAAAATAATCATGAACACGGTGAAGTACAGCTTGATGATGTCATCAAGCTGTACTTGATGACATCTGTGGAGGTCTGTCTGTTTTTTCAGACCTCCAGTCTGTTTTTTCAGACCTCCATTTCTAGGAAACACAGAATTGTGTATATCGTCAGTTTAGTGGCAGTTACCGGTCCCGCGGCTACGTCGCGGCTCACTGCCATTATCACTGCCCTCCCAATCTCAAACTGTATTACATTTTCAGCTACTTTGTGACATCATATTTTCCAGCTACATATAGTCAACCTTAATCCTTACACTTGGCTCTAGTAGTCTCTTTTCACTTCTCACAAGCTCCCATTCATGCTCAGCCATACCCACAGTTGTGTCTTAACTAAAACTGTTCCCCTTCCAAAACCTCCTCAAACGAATTATTCCGTCTGTTCCTATACTCCTCCCAGTCTAAGTAACCAATTCCCTGGTACAGACATATTGGCCCTGGTGTATTTAGGAAGGCCGTTTTCAAAAGGACTGGACGCAAGTGTGGTGGAATCTTCCACCCTGGCAGATGAATAATGAATTCCATTCAATATGACCACCACTATTTGGGATTGTGTGGGCTTCTTTTTTTTCTTTCTTTCTTTTTTCTTTTCAGGGGGATTCAAACTGAAGGTCTTCCCACAAACTATACCCTAATTAACCGCGACTAGAGACTGCTACTCTCTCTGTCCAGGAATGTGCTCCCAAACCCATAAGTACGCTTCTATTTCATTCCATCCCTGCCGAAAGCCCGGCAGGGATTTACAAAATGCTCACCAGAGACGATCGGACTCCGGAATGGAACTCCTCTGTGTGTCTCTCTAAGTAGGTCTTACCTGTTGTAGACAGGACCGGATCTAACATTTCCCATTTTTGGGTGGGGGGGGGGGGGGGGGGGCAGGCGAAAATGGTATGGGTGTGGCTTCATCGCCCGTGAGGCGGGCGATGAAGCCGCACCCATACCATTTTCGGGTACAGGACTTTTAATAGGCAAGTAAGCATCAATAATAACACCAGTTGTTGTAGAAGTTACAACAGGCACGCAGCATGCATAAAGCTAAAGGTCTGATTCTATATAAGCATTTTCCTTTTTGAAGGAGGAATTAATTGTGTTGGTTTAGGGGTGTGACAATTGTAGTTAGTTAGTTTGTAGCAATAGTAGTGTTTCAAATAATTTTAAATATAAGCACTTTAATTTGTAATATCTCTGGAATGTGGGTTGTTTTGCATGCCATGTTTGGTGTGGCAGTTAGGGCATTTAGGGGGGGTATTGCCCCCCCCCCCCCCCCATGTCCATGCCTAGATCCGGCCCTGGTGGTTGGTAGCCGGAGAAACGAGAAACGCGCAGAGCATGATTCTACGTGTGTGTGTGTGTGTGTGTGTGTGTGTGTGTGTGTGTGTGTGTGTGTGTGTGTGTGTGTGTGGTGCTGGTGGGGAGGGAGTTACAGGTGAGACTGTCTCTGTTACCTCCCATTCATAGAGTTTGCCACAGGGTGGAGGGATAGTGTATCTGTTCTCAGAGGTCTGGTCCAGAGGAGCGGATGTGAGCTAGAAGCTGTCTGGTTGCAATCTGCCATTGTATCAACAATGTCAGCCCCGAATCTGCCCTGGGCATATTTGTTCTGGTTGTGATTGGATTTTGCTCCATCCGAAGTAGTGAGGGGCCAATATCTACGTCTATCTAAGTGCTGTTAATGTGTGCACTGGTTTGTGTCATTAAAATCGCACCCCGCCAGTTGCAAAAAAACACAATTACAATGCTGTAATTGTAGTACAGGGGTTTTCAACCATTTTCATATGAGGGCCCACTATTTATTCTGCATTTTAGCCATGGACCACCATTTGATAATGAGTTTAGTCTCTCACAAAACTAGGTATTTTCAAGATTTGTCCAAAATGTATTAGAGAAAACTGGCAAAATGACAATTTCTCTAGATTTTCTAAATGTGTAGATTCTTGGGACCCGTGAGGATCCATTTGGTTTCATGAATTAATAATTTTGCGCTCTCAACAGTTACAGATCTATAAAGGGTCTCTTTGGTTACCAACACTCCATAATTTAGTTGAGGACCACCTGGAATCATCTCAGGGACCGCTGGTGGTCCCCAGACCACTGGTTGAAAACCACTGATGTAGTATACAACTAAGCCCAATGACGCACCGAATAGGGCAGAAACGGTCTGCAAGCTAATAAACGCGTGGAACTCATGAAAATGTGCCCAGAATAGCAAGGCCAGGGTTAGAGTGGTTAATAGACCCTGAGTGCTGCTGTCGGCCATTGATTTGAAGGCCAGCCCATAAAGCACATTGCCTAGTCTGCACTGTACTAAAAGTGGCGTCATTAGAGTGTTATTAGTGCAGATAGGGTGCTATCATCAAGTGCTATCAAGAAAGAAAGAAATTATATTTAAAGCTGTGTAGTTCACCCCCCAGACAATGACTTATTTTCTATCGATTGCAGTTGCACAAGCCATGAGGCGTTGCATTTATGGAGATTTGTTTTTTGTCACATTCCTAAGACAATAATTTGATGACATGACTGACCAGCCACTCGGTAATTCAATTATTGGCTGCGGAACGTGACAAACCAATTCACATGAATCTTTGAATAGCTTCTTGAAGTTTGTAATTGATATAGAAATATGTTGTTTCTTTGTGTGTGTTTTTGGGTGAACTGCTCCTTTAAGTTAATGGCTACAGTCCTGAGATTCTCCCTCCTCCTCCGTTTCCTACACTCTGCTTCTGAACATTGCGTGTATGTTTGCGTAGATCTGTGTGTTTTTCTTCTCACATTTAAAGGACACTTAGCCCACTGTCTATGACTCAGAGTATACTATGACGTTACTGCCGACTTAATAAAGCAATGCCTAATTTGTTTGATTTCCGAGGAAGCCACTGGAATGCAATTGTTTCATAGTAGTGCCAGTAAGATGCCCTGCATGGGCCTGGGGGTGAGAAGCAACCTCACCCTAAAGGGCGAGGTCGCCTGCATGCATCCGCCTGAGTGACGCAAGACGGCAGACTGCTGGGCGAATACTGGTGCTTTGGTCAGATCAACATAAAATTAATTATGTACTGGCTATGGAGCGTGTTTCAGCGCAGGGTGTGATGAAGTCAGATTAACATGGCATGGCAGTGGAGGAACAGTTTGGGAACGATCAACATTATGGAATGTCAAAACAGGTCAACTCCAGTGTTAACTCAAGTGTTCAGATACAGAGGCTCCATATATGCAGATGTAGATGAAGATCCAATCGTCTCTTCTTGCATTGTTATCCAGGGTCCGCTGTGGTCTCAAAGGCAACAGGGCGATCTGTGTCTGTACCTATTATTACAGAACAGTGAGGCGGAATAATGGTTTGGCATCCTGAACAGACGGCGTATAAAAGACGCTAGAAACACGCTTTTTGGTAGTAGCGTAAATCACGCGGCTATGAAAGAGTTTACAACTGCACAATGTCGCCCCTATTCCAGTGAAGAATTGAGAATGACAGACTGGTTTACAACCTGAAAAGATTGAGATGCGACCGGTTCCTCAATGGGAACCGGTTACATTTCTATAGTTCAAAATCACCAGGCTTATGGTAGGAATGAAAACCACATGGAACAAACAGCTTGGATACTTAAAGAAAACAGATGCTCTTCCATGAGGATCCACCTGGAGGTCGTCTCTTTAGTTCCCTGCTTTGTTGAACGGCTTCATTTTAAAGCCCTGGCATTACTGGTCAAACTGTAATGACCATTAATTCCAGTTAATAAAATCAACTTCTCTTTATTAGTCACCCACTGTGACCTTTTTAAGAAGTCGGAGCAAGGCCAATGATGATCTAAGTGCTTTCCGTACCTACAGTACACACACACGCGCGCACATACACACTTCAGGCTTTATGAATAAATGAAAAGGTACGCAGGGCCCTAAGGACAGAATGCCGCACAGTAATTATCAGAGGGTGCCTTCTGTTTATGAAACTGCACTCACAGAGAAATTGAATGCATATTATGAACCTTTATCCCTTCAGTATAGGTGCTCGAGTAATCATAACACCTCTTGTGGTAAAAGAAAACAGTTCACTTTAGATTTAGTTTTGATGCACTTAAAACTGAAATCCTCAAATATCTCTCTATGGTCTCTTACGGTGGTTGCGGTTCATCTCCCTGCTCTTCTATTGAGAAATGTAAATATAATATCTTTGATGTTTTTGTTTTAACCCATAATGAAAGAGGCTTTACCGTTGCCTCATCATGTTGCCTTCAGCTGCTGTATACCGGCATCAAGGAATTACTGTCCGTCTTCACTGTTTAAAGTTAGTTTCTACCGGTTATTGTGCATTCAAAGACGGGGGGAATTCCAAAGGTTGAGTACCGACTGCTGAGTCAAAATCCACTCCACAATTACAGCTCATTTCACAGAGGTTTGCGATTACACACAGTGTGTTCTGGGTGGAGAGAATGTGGGAATTTGGCTCAGTCCTGTGTCATCCGTCTCACAATGATAAATTGTTTGGACAGCTTAAGCGAGTCCATATACACATTCCACTCGAATATGTGACGTGCATTTTTGGGTGCTCACGCCCAACCGTGAGTGTTCTTTGTCAATGGCGAAGAGGAGTTTGTTGTTGTGCGTTGTGGGCACAATGAGTATTTGATGGCACACATCAGACCAACACCACAGCCGTCCTTCACAGTAAAAGTGACACTTTAGTGTCTCTGAGTTGATTTTTTTTTTTCCTTGGACGCTGAAATGCGCAACCACATTTGCATTCCCCATAATCCATTCCGAGTTCCTTTCTGTTCTCGCCTCTGGTTTGGTTCACTGTTTACTCAAGAAACAACATTTGTGTCCGAAGCTGATTTATAACAGTCTTCTAAGCACAGATGGTCTTTGC
Source organism: Benthosema pterotum (assembly GCA_039105355.1). Classification (NCBI taxonomy): domain Eukaryota; kingdom Metazoa; phylum Chordata; class Actinopteri; order Myctophiformes; family Myctophidae; genus Benthosema; species Benthosema pterotum. Next base: position 19,131,978 of record CM076971.1, on the reverse strand, counting down.
CTCCTTGACAGGATTCACGGTTTAAGCCTGTGCCCACAGTACATCGTTTGGCACTGCCGGAGTTGACAAGAGGGTTGTGGGGCCCAAGTTTTCCGCTTTGTCACACAAGTCCAGCACAAATGTGATGAAGTATAAATCAGGCTTAACCTCGCCTGGAAACCAGAGGAATCTGCCACAGGGGGAGAAAAAAAAATCCCTGTGGAGATATTAGACTGACCACTACAGCTGGACTTAACCAGCAGAAAAGAATGTTTTCAGAAGTGCAGATAGACGCAGGATGGACAGGAAGAGTGCTTTTCTGAAATGTGGATTGCAGTAGTGTGCCGCAGATCTGCTGATCTGTGGGTGAGGGTGTATCGATATGTGTCTGTCCCGATCTTAATTAGTTGTCACGACCCGGGGTGAAGAGGCTCCCCCTGTGAGGCTGTGGATGACAGGGCATGGAGAGAGAACTAATTTTCCTCCAGCTACTGCTGCTGCCTTTCCTTAGGGCTCTGACAGAAACCCCTGCACCACAGTTAAAACATGATTTTAAATGAGCTTCAGGCATTGCTACTGCCAGTAAGTGTTCTACGTGGCAACTTGGCTCTAAGTGGCTCTCAGCTGACGAGTAGGGAGACCTCCAATCAGTGTACATGCGCTAATATATTGTATTAACAAATTTAATAGTTGAGGGAAACAAAACCACTGTGTAACCAAGGCATTGAAACATTGTCTTGCATTACACAGTGCACACCTGCATTGAATTATTTGCCTGATCACCAAGGGTTGGTGAGCTTCTTGATGAGTAGGAAGCTAGTGACCTACTGTAGTACTATAAGCTTGTAAAGATCCACACCTCTCACGACTCAACTGTTAAATGTCAACACTAGTCTTAAGCAGCAATAATCTTTAGATGTGGGGGAATCAAGGCCACTTGTAACATATTTAGAAGTAGTGTAAACTCTCTTTTTTACCAAACATTTGCGCAAAGCCAAAGGCTGAAGCCGAACGGCACACTGTGATTCTATTAGAGTGCTATTATCACATGAAGTGCACTCTGCCATGTTGGTGGCACACTGAAAATGGTTCCCATACAAAGAGTCAGCTTAGATGTAGGGATAGGGATGTATAGGATGTGGGTGTATGTCATGTACATGTTGCTATGTGTCTATATTATACTGTGATGTATTTTAATGTATTGCTTTGTTTAGTGTAAGAGGACCCAAGCAGAAATAACCCTACAGACTTTGACGACTTTTGTCGTCCTTGAAACACTGAGTATATCTTTTTTTATATATTATGACTCCTTTTCTAAATAAATCAAATAAAAAAACTCTCCATGTCTTCAATACCCAGTGGTGGGAAAAGAGCTCATGTTTTAATTTAGTAAAAAAGTATTAATACTGCAATGTAGAAACAGAAAAGAAACATAATTTTATGCAGAATGCCCTATTTCAAGTTTTCAATGCCTATATTTTGAAAATAGCCAATCTACATTGTACAAGCTTACCATACATCCTGCATTGTGAGCTTATGGATCAGAGTTGAAGTCATTATGTTTTGTAATAATAAATAGTAACTAAAATAAATACATTTAGTGGAGTAAAGGTACAATATTTGACTCTGACATCATGTAATGAATCAGAAGGAAAGAAACACTAAGTATAGTAGAAATAATGTACCTCAAATTGTTACTTAAAGTACAGTCCTTAGCTTATGCTTTTCACCACTGCTGTTGCCACAGCAGAAGAAAAGAAAACCTGGTACAGTACAGTGTGTCACAAGAGCAGAGGACACAATCCCTTTTTAATGCCACTGTCTCCGATCAAGATATCAAAGGATTACAGCCAGATTGTTTAGGGCCTTTAAGATCTCTCTGCGTCACAGACGGGTATTAGCTGGACTTAACTGTCTAATACTGCATAGTCTGTCTCCTCTTCACACCTGCATGCATGGATGTACAGTACAGTACTGTTCTGCACAGCCTGGCCTGGGAATGACTTAGTCCTGTGTCTTTGGGGGCCCTATTTTGCGTATCTTACATACCAGCTCTTATGTTTTAACTTGGTGGTGTGACTACTGCTGGTGGCCACTCAAAACAGCCAAGCAAATCTGGCCACTCTTCCAGTCCCACCATGTGCATTTTAAGCCTCCTCAATTCATCCAAAATACCACAGCACGCCTGGTCTTCAACCAGTCAAAATTCTCACATCTCCCACTGTATCCACTCAGTCCATTGGCTTCTCGTCGACACCCACCAAAGAGTACGAAACTCTGATGATACCCTTCAAAGCAACCAAAGATCTGGCACCCCCATATCTTGCAAGTCTGATTGGACCTTACAAACCCTCCCACACGTGCAGATCAGCTGACACAAGGAGGAAGTACAGTACCTTGGCTGAAAACGCCAGTACAACACTCCACGCGTCCCAAACCTTTCATAGCATCCCAAACCTTTCTTAGCCTTTCTTAGCAATGGCTGTAGCACTTGCCCTAGGCTTGACGTCCTACAGGAATATGTATTTAGGCTCAAATTATGTAACATTAATATAGACTATTTTATATAAACAGAGCCCTGTATAGTCATAGTGTATGCGCATAGTTTCATTATACAGATTTTCCACTGGTTCTAAGCTTATGTAGGATTCATGTTGACTGCTATCATTTGTTTGTTTGTTTGTTTGTTTGTTTGTTTGTTTGTTTGTTTGTTTGTTTGTTTGTTTGTTTGTTTGTTTGTTTGTTTGTTTGTTTGTTTGTTTGTTTGTTTGTTTGTTTGTTTGTTTGTTTGTTTGTTTGTTTGTTTGTTTCTTTCTTTCTTTCTTTCTTTCTTTCTTTCTTTCTTTCTTTCTTTCTTTCTTTCTTTCTTTCTTTCTTTCTTTCTTTCTTTCTTTCTTTCTTTCTTTCTTTCTTTCTTTCTTTCTTTCTTTCTTTCTTTCTTTCTTTCTTTCTTTCTTATTTATGCTGGCACTCTGGATAAAATGTCTGCTAAATACCTAAATTGTAAAATTGTATATTGTTCCTAGGATGGTGGTGGAGCAGAGGCTGTGTATGTTTGTGGACCAGTGGTGGGTGGGACCTGTCCTGTTAGCGGGTGGGACAGTCAGGGTGGGCTTTGCCTTGGATTGATGAGGTTGTGAAGGGATAGGGGGGAGGGGCCGTGGACAGATGCCATCCATGGTAATCTCCATTCCATTACTCATTGGGGATCATCACAGACAGTGGATGGTGGTGGAGACGGCAGCACAGCAGCAGGGGGAGTTTTACTAGAGGAGAAAGCGTAGAGATGGACTTTCCTTTGGTGTGGAGGGCTGAGAAGATGCTGCTACGCCCCAGCTGTGTTCCATGGCAGCTGGACAGCAGGGAGATGAACGCAGGTACAACAGGGAGGGGGAGCAGAATGGGTGATTTTATTATGGGTAAAGGGTATAATAATGGTGCATTTACTGTATGTAGCACCTTTATCCATAGCAATTCCCCTTAAAAAGGGAGGTTAAAACCCCCAAAACCCTCGGAATGCATACTGTGGTTCCTTAAAGTTATATAGGATGAAGACTGACTATATTTTTGGAAACCCCATAGCCTAATGAATCGAGGTTGTTTAAAAATGGCTACTTTACATTAATGCAGAATACACCTGGAGCAACTCCTTTTTTAGATTTCTGTTATAAAAGGTTGGCCACCAGGAACACAACAACCTTTTTGCATGCCGTCATGTTTGGTGGAGTAATCAGGACATTTAGGTGGGCATTGTCTCACTGTGCCTCTTCCTAGGTCTGGCCCTGCATGCCTAGATCACATTCACACACAGATTGCAGAGGAAACCCTGGAAGGCACCGACCTGCACATTGGGAGCAATTAGAGGCTCAAAGTCTTGCTCAAGGACACCTCGACACTAACTCAGTCTGGGGGAGCCTGGGATCGAACTGGGAACGGGTCTGTTTTCTGGGCTGGCTATGTGAGAGAGAGAGACTCAGTCAGTAGGTCGCACCGGCTGCTGCTGCTCTGGCTTGGGTCCACCTCTGACCTCTGCGAGAGTCATTCATCTGCACTGCAGTAGCTTTTAATTTATGAGCTTGCATTCTTTTTGGGCATCTTTGTAATGAGATACACGGATACGGTCATACCATGCTATCACTTTCCCTTATGATCAGCAATATTTGGACACCCGATACGCGGGGCCTGTTTCCCATACTCTGCATGGAAAAGTTATAGGGTGTGTGTGTGTGTGTGTGTGTGTGTGTGTGTGTGTGTGTGTGTGTGTGTGTGTGTGTGTGTGTGTGTGTGTGTGTGTGTGTGTGTGTGTGTGTGTGTGTGTGTGTGTGTGTGTGTGTGTGTGTGTGTGTGTGTGTGAATGTGAAAGACAGAGAGAGAGAGAGAGAGAGAGAGAGAGGGAACTGCATATTTCAGATGAATTAAGCTTAAATTATTCTCTATCTTCATGTTGCGACAACTAGCCAACCGACAGGCTCACAATGCATCAGATCCGCAAACATGCTGTGATCTTGTAGGTCAGCTGTGTTTAGCATACAGTTGCACCATAGTACTTCAACCTACTTTCCTCGGAGTGCCTCAGACACACAACACAATCAGGAAACGGATGACTCATGAGGGCCGTGCTTGCGTTAGGTGTGCACCCGAAACAGCGCTCCAGCTAAATGGATGAGACATCCGCGGGGTCCAGGGTTATTCTTTTCAATCTCTTCCTCGCCGCGTGCACTCCACAGTCATTATTCGAAGATGAAGGATTTTTCCTTTAATGGATACCCGATTCATGAACGAACTGGACCTGAATCGACTGCATGAATCATTTACATAGCTGTCACTTACATCAAAATCACCACAGAGAATGAATTGGGCTTGCTAAATTGGAGTCTTTTCAGCCTCATTCAGCGCCATTGCCTTTTTCTGCGGTATATCCCTAAGCGAGAAATTAAAGCCATTTTCCTTATATCTCATTGATCCAAAACGCAGCCGGCTAATCTGATATTTTGTGGCTTGGTTCAGGTGTTAAAGAACACTGCGCAGGGATGAATGGCAGATAATTTAGCAAAAGGACAAATTGCGTGGCAGTGATTTAATAGGAGATGAGAGAGTTTTGTCTGTTCACGATTTGGCGGCAAGTGCTCCATTAAGCATTGTTTTCCGTGGCTGTCTTTGATTTGCCATTCTAGTTAAATTGTGGCGTGTTATCATCTTTGTTTAAGCTAAAAGTGCCATTGCGTGGTTTTGAAAGAGCAGGGGGTGGGTGGGGGTTTGTTGTGACAGCCTGTGTTTTAATGATGAAGGTGCGGATCGGGAGCAGAGATTGACTGGGCGGGTTAATGGTATTTGGAAGTTAGTTTTGTGTGTGTCTGTGTCTGTGTGTGTGTGTGTGTGTGTGTGTGTGTGTGTGTGTGTGTGTGTGTGTGTGTATGTGTGTGTGTGTGTGTGTGTGTGTGTGTGTGTGTGTGTGTGTGTGTGTGTGTGTGTGTGTGTGTGTGTGTGTGTGTGTGTGTGTGTGTGTGTGTGTGTGTGTGTGTGCACAAAACATATGTGTGTCCACCTGTATCGAAAATTGAAAAGTAAACTAAAATCAAAACTAAAGTATTGGTATCAAAATCAAATAACCTATTATGGAAAATTTTATATAAATGTGATATTTGCAAACTCTTGAAAGTAGCACCTTTCATCCCAATAATACTATGGATCTTATCTGTTTTGTTTGTCATATCATTTTTTTATATATAAATGACAAACTGTTTTGTGTTACAGAAAAATACTAAGGATCTTTATCTGTTTTGAATGTCATACTGTATATAATTCTTATAAATTACAAAATTCTATTTATTTCATATTTGTATGACTTTTCAAAAAATACTTTGGATCTTATTATCTTACTGTATTATCTTACTATATTCTCTTATATGAGGATTGTGAAGGAGGTGCCACAGAGTTCGCATATATATATTAAAAAAATATATATATCCAAAGGATAAAACTAAAGCTGCACTCAAACTTTCCATCTTCTACCCCGGATTTGAACCCACCTGACCCAGTCCTGTGCTGTCATCATTGTCACCATTGATCTAATAGAGCCTGCCTGCTTGCTCAGGGGATGAACGGAATCTTTACCCTCATCAGGTCAAACATTGTGTCAAACCAGGAAGAGGATCATGTCAAAGGTCATGTCATGTGATGTCTCACCTAGACACAGGATTTGGGAGCCAAATTACAACCACACCAATTAAGATGCATTTCCATACAGACATTTTGATAGTTTTGAATTGAATAACAGTTACATGGTGGAGCTTTAAGTCAGGGGTTTTCAACAGGTGGTCCATGTACCACCAGTGGTCCCTGAGAGGATTCCAGGTGATCCCCAGCTAAATCGAAAGTTGGTTAACCAGATGTAACTCTCTGAGAGTGTAAAAATGATTACACTCTTAAGATGTTAAAATGTTCATCATCTGAATTAGCCCAAGTCTAGAGAATGTAGAAGATTAATGGTCATTTTGATCTGTAGGTTTGACTGTTTTGTTCACCAAATCCAGGCTGGAATTGTGGACAAAAGCAAAAGAAATCTTTAGTTTTGTGGTCTGTGGGGCTAAAATGTCCTCAAATGGTGGTCTGTGGCTCAAATGCAATAAATAGTGGGCCCTGGAATTAAAAAGGTTTGAAAACCACTGCACCATTGACCTTGAAGTGGTCAATGTACAGTGTGTGTGTGTGTGTGAGTGTGAGTGTGAGTGTGAGTGTGAGTGTGTGTGTGTGTGTGTGTGTGTGTGTGTGTGTGTGTGTGTGCGTGCGCGCACGCATTCTCCCCAGTGTTGTGAAACCTCACATCAGTGGCTTGTTACCTTCCCCGCTCATCAGTCATGCTGGATTTCCTTCCACTCTCTCTGTGTCTTCCTGCGACATTATCGTAACGAGAGAGGAGGATTTAACTTTAAGCCATTATGGTTGCCCATGCAACTGTTACTTAGCAACCCCGGGGCGATGGTTACGGTGAGGAACAACGTGAAGATGACGCATTTTCTTGTTCTTTCCCCTTTTGAAGTTTCTGCTTGTTTGCAGTCATTCCATCAATGACAATATTCCAATACGTGACTTCAGTACACTGCCGTGATTCAGTGGTTCAACTAACATTTTCTGGATCAAGACCCACTCGTAAATCTTGAAGCGTTTGCGTGCTGTGTTAAGTGGTCAAATGTGTGGGCCGCGTGCACTTTCACATCATGGTAATGATCATGTTTTTTTGCTGTGATTTCACTGATGACATTATTCCAATAGGCCTAATTGAGTACATAAACCTCAATGGGGGGACCCCACCCTTGTCAATGAAGTATGTGTGGGGGTAAGAGGTTAAGAATGTGTGAAAAGGCGACCATTAAAGGTAATATGTGTACAAACACTGTGTTTGTAAACAGGTTTGTTTAAAAACAGAATCATAAACTCAGATTAGCACAATTAACCTATTTTTGTCTCTGCCTTCACATGACCGCCTGGCGCCCTCTGACGTCAGCCATCTATGACTCAGCAATACATGACGTTTCCACGACATATGTCTCCAATTAAGTTCCATATACCCAGTGATTTAAATTCAGCATCAAAATCATCATCATCATCATCATCACCAATACTAGCCACCTATGCCCAGCTTTGTCTGTGTGTACTCCATAGCAATGATGAAGATAAAATGTGAAGACAGAAAAGTGAAGGTGTGAATTGTGACTGACCAGAATGAGATGATATGATATAATGATCATAAAAGAGCCACTCACTTCACAAAGTGCAGTTAGCGGCACGCTTTGTGCCTGTTGCAACATCAACAACTGATGTTATTATTGATTCTTACTGGCCTAATATACAGTAAGTCCCCATACCATTTTCACCTGACCTACCCGCCCCCCAATTGGGAAATGTTACATCCGGGCCTGAGCAAGGGACTGACTCCTGCTGTAGCAGGCCATTTAAGCTTGATTTACAGACATCTTAGTCACCACAGGGTTGTAAGCACAGTATTATGATATTTTGAGTTTGCTGCTATTGACTGATGAGGAAGAGAACGCTGCCCTTGCACCTACAAATCGTATTTCAATGCAAACTCTGCAACACTGCAAGTTACAGTATGCTGTCTCTTGAAGCCGTTGGGGCACGTTTTCCACCGACCCCTGTCAGTGTTTTCCGAAGGATTCTCTCCTCTCCTCACAGATAGTAATACAGTTCATAGACCTCACTGTAACTGTAAGGCTAAATTGATCTCAAGTGTTGAATGAGACACTTTCTCACACGGTTCAAAGTGAAGAAAGAAAAAAAAAAAGTCTGTCTTTGTGTGAGTCTTGCCCGGATGCTCGGAGAGGCTCGGGGACTGGGAAGTGTGTGCATGCCGGAATCTGGTTAGAGAAGAAATAAATCCTGACAAAAAAAATAATTTGACGCCTCTGAAAAGTACAAGCTGCCTCCTATACAGTGGCTAATGAACCAGAGAGTAGAGCCAGTATATAGTGAAGGTCTCCATTCTACCACACTTGTCTCATGAGAGTGGCCCTGCTGCTGCCGCAGGCTAACGCACAGACAGGGAGGGCCGTTGTTCAGATGCCAACAGAATGTTCTGATAATAACACTCTGAAGCACTAGTGTTGCTTATAACGCTGGGTCCAGTGGGTCACCACGGGTTCAAATGGACCCTTATGGGGCTGTAGCTCTGAAAGACTAAACAATTTGAAACCAATTGGACCCTTACGGGGTAATTTGGTTCCATACACACTAGCTAGGGGTGTAACGCTATGCATTTATTCGACACATGGATGATATTGGGTAATTCTGGTGATACGATCTGATGCAATTCAATTATTTGAAATAGATATAGTAACTATTTAAAATACATTGATAGTGTCTTAAACTAAGTAATTACTCTTTTTCTCTTTTCTTTTAAAAAAACATGCTAAATTTGATTGATTTTGATTTGCATTGCAAAACGATACAATACATAGACAATTTTGCAGTTGTCATTTCAATATACAACACGTCGATTTTTGAAATTAAAAAACGATTTTTCGATACTAGCATAACACTAGCATACCAGAAGTGAACAGCTTTGTGTGTACGCCACTCTGTCTGTCTGTCCTTTTTTGAGCACAGAGTATTATATTCATCAGGATTTGCCGTCCATGCAAGGTGCACATAAGAATCTTCATTGTCCACTTACAGCAGTGTGGAGACATCCTCAAATGTACTGTCGGAGGTATGTCTGAGTGGTCGGTACTGAAGTACCCCACGCTCCTCCACTACCGGCTGCCCCGCGGGGTGCCGGGAGATCATTTCAAAGCCTTCGCTCGCTATTATTGCTCGCTACACTTATTCCCCCGAGAGGAAATATCAGCGGATCGAAGGAGGCGATGATGAGTGATGCCGAACCAAGCGGTGAGATAGATGAAGGCTGAATGGAAGGCTGCACGCACGGGGGGACATCGGTCGGTGGTGGAAAGTAACTGAGACAGACTTTCAGGGAGGAGGATGCTTATGAAGGAGAAAGATTTGTGAAACTGAGGGAGAAATGAAAGTGAGAGGAAACAGATTCTTTCATTTTTTCCAGGCCGGCAGGGATAGGGGTTTCATCCCTACTTCTGGTCAGACTGAATTATATACGCATGTGCATTTCCTTTTGGGAAACATTGGTAATATACGTTTTATAATATATTTTGATATTTTGAACAATTTCATGGCAAATGTATATTAGTCATATTATTACACCCATTTGTACAAATTCTTCCCTATTATGAGTTTCTTTAGTTGTCCACTCAAAACAACCAAACAGCTTTACCACACCTCCAGCTTTTGACTTAAGTCATAAGACCTGATACTTAAAAGGATCCCTGACTAATAAGAAAAATATCGCTTAAAACATTATACTTTCCCTATATAACTAAAATAAACAAATAAAAACAACTTTGGCATCTCATTTCTTTCATAAATAGAGAATATTTCACTCAACAGGAACTGCTCCTGTCGCAGGATGATGATGTCACATGTCCTTTGTGTATTTATGAAAGAAATAGTATTAAAGGTGTTTTTATTTGCATGTTTTAGTTATAGAAGGCAAGTATAGTGGTTTAAGGCATATTTGTCTTTATTAGCCATCTTATTTTAAGAAACTCATAATAGGGCCCTATATGTCGAAAACAAAATATCAAGTAAAAATAGTGTTGCATAGATGTTTTAGAAAGCAACTGGGTCTTTTTTGTATTTCTCGAATCAAGACAGCTAGTAAAAATGCAGATCTACAAGCTGTCTGAGCTTGCAGATCTGTGTTAGAAATTGAGGAGAGGAGCACACAGTCAGGCACTGGAGGGAGGGAGGGAGGGAGGGACGGAGATGCTGGCGAAAGAGAGAGGGAGAATTTGAGAAAGTGAGGCAGAAATTGAAGTGAGGGAAACGGAGAGAGTGAAGAGGGGAATGTTGACAGTGCAGACGCTACACAGCACACTGAGCACAGCACCAGCGGACAGAGGAGGAACCCCAGTGAGCAAGGGAACGAGATGAGTTGTGGGAGGCTGGGATTTTTTAAAAAAAGAGCAGAGGTTGATGGATGGAAGGGACATGGCCTGAGGTGTGGGCAGACAGACGTCGAGAGTTAGAGAGGAGGACGCTGATGGAAATGCATCGGCCGCAAACTTTTTGATGTAGGAGGTAAAAGGTGGGCTGTAGAGCCAAAAGTGGCGATATGTGCGACGCGGGACGTTGTAGAGAATGATTGTACAGTTGCGTTTGTTCATCTTTGAAGATTAAACAACCTATATAAATACATTTGTTATAACCAACTATAATGACACGCACAAAGGACAAGGGAATTGGTTGTTGGAATCGGAAAGTGCACGTTATACAGACAGACGGACAATCGGACATGCATGTACGCACCTTATGTGAGCTATACTAGGTAACTTTTTCATTAAAACAAATCTTAAATTTGATATCCATTATGACAGGTAGATTTGTCACATAAACCATTCCCCGAATTCCAGGCCGCAGAGCCTGTTCTTCTAAATATGTTTTCTATCGAACAGTGATGGTCCCCGGGAAAATGACGTCACATGCCGACTCTAAACAGGGCTGGTTGCAAGGACCAATCAGAATGCGACATAAACGTGCAAGGGATGCTGGGAAATGTAGGACTAAATCTAAAATAAATGCAGTACCAGCAGTGATCACCAATCAAGTTACCTAGTATAGCTATAGCTTTAATGTTGGTTGCCTACTGTATGTGTGGGATATGCTTATATATTGTTTTTATGTGTGCCTGTGTGTGTAGGTCCTGTGTGTGTAGGCTGTACGTCCTGCATACATCAGTATGTAGTTGTTTGTTGAACACAGTGTAGTGTGTGTGAAACAGGCAACAGGCTGTTAGTGTCCATTGTTCATATAAGCGTGGCTGCCTGGTGGAACAAGCTGTCCCAGAGCCTGCTGCGCTACAGTGCCTGCCAGATGGTAGATCCACTGAAACAGTCCATGGTTGGGGTGGCCAGGGTGCCTGATGATAATCTTACATGGCTTTATACTGACAGGCACACCGCCCATTGCATAGTGTACATCCTTAAGGGAAGCTGACATCCACCGATGCTCTGGGCCAGTGGTTCTCAAACTGGGGTCTAGTCGGTGTCCCCCAGAGGCCCTTGAAGGAGTTCCAGCCAGGTGGTCCCCATGCAGCAAAATGAGTCGATACAGCATACATTTTTTTTTTACTTCATCTATTCACAAATAACCCATCTACTTTGGGACTTTTTATGTCTGGAATAATTTATAACAAATTGTTTACACAAATCCTCTCTTCTGGGGGGGTCCCCTGCCCGGCACAAATTCTTTTCAGATGGGTGGGCCTTCTGCGGCCAATTATCCATTTGGGGGTGCTTCATGGCATGAAAATGTTTGAGAACCAGTGCTCTGGGCTGTGCACACGACCCCCATGCAGCGCTCTGGGATTGCAGAGGGCAGTGCGGTTCCCATGCCAGGCACGGGACGCGTCCTGTCAAAATACAGATCCGTCATGCAGTCGGGCCAGTAAAGCCTAGTGGGGCTTTTTGTCTGTGCTTTTGGACAAATTACAGAAAGGTCACGCGCTTGTTCCCCGGCCAGGTGGAGAAGCTGGTCATCCTGTAGCCTACTTACAGTACACACTCCATGGCCATTAACGATGGTCAGACATTGGGAATTGTACGCAATGCAATCATGAGGGGAGAGGCAGGGTGGTGTTGATGAATAGCCTCTTAGAGTATATACATTATGCTGACATACTGTACCACTGGGAATCACATTAGGATGGTGATGAAAGGAGCGTACGGTATACAGTGTGCTCTCATCGGCGTGGTTTCTGCCCTCGTTTTCAATGTATACTGTACTGTATTTACATTTCAGGGGAGGTCATTTCAAGGTGCAATTCATGCCAGAAAAGAAAAGCGTGCACCTGCTGTTACGAAATAGATTATCATCCGAGGTGCATTTGGAGGAGACTGTGTGTAGGTCTCCACTGTTATCTTGCAAACTTCTAGGTTCTATAGCAGCATCGTATTTCCTTCTGCACGATGACAGCAGGCCAAGGAGGAAGGACCTGCTGCTGTGGACAGAACTAGCCAATCGCAAACGTGGCTTAACTCACAGAGAATGATGTAAAGAAGTTGATAATGAATGAATGTGTAGGAGAGAGGAAGGAAGTTGCAAAGGCCAGTGCTGGTCACAGCAGCGTAATTTATTTCATGAAATACGTCGTAAATTATGTAGTGTTTGTTTTGCATCCATGGCATCACCGTTAACAGACATGACAACACTAGGGCAGACAATGACAACATGTAGCTAATACAGTGTTAAACGGTAACTGATTTGGTATTTGTAAAAAACAACATCAACACACAGTGAACAGGCTTTGTTTTGAATTTCAACCATTCTACTCTCTGGCACATTGATGGCCACAGTGGCAGTCAGCGACACTGTATTTATTACAGTACACACAAATTAGTGGAATTTCCCATGTGCATCTGCAGCTCAGGAGGTAGAGCTGGTCGTCCAGTGATCCATTGGTCAGCAGTTGCTCCTCATGTGCTAGTTGGTACCTTGCATGGCTTCTGCTGCAATCGATGGGTGATAAAGGCAGTATATAAAATGCATGCACCATTTATGTGTGAATAAACATGCAGGTTGACAATTCCTGTATGCTATTAACTTTACTGGGAACTAAGTATGCCAATACAGGGAAGCGGTGGCACTACTACTAATTACTATATTGTAGAGTTCAAGCCATTATATAGCGCTGAGCTAAATCTGTAATAACAGAGAAAACTTGTGCTTAGTTTATTATCACAAATCTCTGCCAGGAGCAGATAAATACTAATTGTAGTTAAAATTTACACCTGAAAGCATAGGACAACATGCCATTGCATGTGCATCTGCCATGTTTTTACGTGTTTGCATATATGACCTGCCCAAAATACGGATGCCAGGTTACAAGTAGCTATCAGGCGACTACTAGGAAATCAAAGTTTCTTTCTAAAACGCATTCAGAAAGTAACTTTTCGGGTTTTAACATCTCCCACACATCAGATAGGATATCAAAGTCATTCTGACTTTTGTTGTTCAGCAGTTAATTCATAAAGCGTGATGTTAAATAGAACATGATGTAACGTACGACGATGATCTCTACACATCGCTTATCTCTCTCTCAGTTGCAGCCTGCGAGTAGTGTTGCATCTGCAAATTATACTGCTCCTCAACATCTCTGACAAGCGTTGACGAAAGCTGCAAATTTTCCATAATGAGCATTGTTATGGATAACATGATGTTAATAGCAGGCATGAAAACTGCAGTAATTGGCATGTGGGAAACTTGTACCATAATGAACAGATTGACTACACGCTGTGTGTGCGTGTGTGTGTGTGTGTGTGTGTGTGTGTGTGTGTGTGTGTGTGTGTGTGTGTGTGTGTGTGTGTGTGTGTGTGTGTGTGTGTGTGTGTGTGTGTGTGTGTGTGTACGTTTGCACACATGCGTGCGGTGTGTGTGTGTGTGTGTGTGTGTGTGTGTTCTTGTGTGCATTTGTGCGTGAGAGAGTGCATTTTACATGTGCACAAAATCATGTACAGTATGCATTTGTGCATACAGTATATGTGTGCGTGCATGTGCGTTTGCACTCATACACGCATAGCTCGCTTGCTGCTTCTATGTGTGCGTGACACACTGCAGGGCAACTACATAGGCCATGACAGCTTCTGAAGCAAACCTAGCCGAGATGCTCATTACCACTGCTACTGTCACCCCACTGATTACAGCCTGTTGGAAGAGTTAGACAGAGTGAAACACACACACACAGTGGTGGAAAGCACAGTCACCGTAAATTTACTTTGAGGTATTTACTTGAATATTTCCAATATACTTCTTGTACAAGAAAGAGGGCCGATCTGAACACAAAAAAAATAATAATAATAATCCCATAGGGATGTAATTGTTAGGTGAAAGAAGGACTGTCCGTTGCCATTCTCCCTCATACTAGCATGATTATTGTTCTATTAGTAACGTTCCCCTTGTCCCTCATATCCATCTGAATCAATCAATCAATCTATCTATTTATCGATCAATATATTACATAAAGCAGTTTCAAGGAATGCATATTATTACCATTAAGACACTGCGTGTCTTACTGGTTCACGGCTACGCTGTTTGCTTCCCATATGCACTCCGTATTTGGGCACGTCCATGTATGGAATGTGACACACAGACACAGACATTTCTGCCTGGCTTTCATAGTATGTCACTGCATTCACATTTATATAGCTTAATACAATCTCACAACGCATCGCACTGTGTGCAATGATGACTGCATTGTGCTTTGTGCTTGTACATACAACTTGCAATGTGGGGCATCTTTCCAAGGCTGTGCTTGTGCTGCTGGTCAGTAGCCAATCAACAATCAGGCGAGCGTTCAGACTATAGGAATAGAGCAAGGAATCCGCCAATGAGCAATCAGAGACCATTTACAGGGGTAGACATTAAGGGAAATTTGCCACTGGCCCTTCGGGCCAGTGGCTTTTAAGAATCACTGGCCCCACAACTGCAACCACTGGCCCAGGTAATCGATCCCCATAGTCTGCAAAAAAGACCACCATTTATTAATGCATTAAATGCATTCAAGTTAACAGCACTCTTTTCATGGGGGTCAAAACCAGTAGACCGTTCAGCAAGCTGACCCTTATACAATGCAGAATGCCTAAAATATTTTTTGTGCTAATAAAGAAAATATAAATAAAACTTAAACAATTACAAAACAACACCAACATATTGTGAAATAAAAATAATAATACAATATGTATATCAGGGGTGCCCAACCTTTTTTGACCCAAGATCTACTTTTCAGCAGCCAACCCCTCCGGGATCTACCAGTCCAATATCAACATTTCAAACCACACGCATCGTTGCCAGCCTGCAGTAACTTCACAACAACACAATACTACTTAGTTTTACCACTTTACTTTATGTCCATATAAGCATAAAGTACAACAGACTTGTCATAAGTAGGCAATAATATTTCACCAACACCAACAGTTTGTACAACAAATGCGCAGGCGCCAACAAGGGCATTTTACCACTGGCCCCATCGGGCCAGTATAGGGCGCCATCTGGTGGTCCGCACGTGTTTTCAAACCTGTTTCGGGCCATCGGGCCAATTATAATGTCGACCCCTGATTTAGATGCTGGGTCGATCAGGTCCTCTAAGTTCTATGCCCAGATGTTAGTCGGGTTTCAACTGAAAAAAAGTTTAAAAAGGAGAGAGCGGACACTTCATTAAAGTTCATTAAAGTTCATTAAAGTCTTCCTCATTGCTTTTGGTACTTTATGTACATTTTGAACCCAAAACCTTTTGTGTTTTTACACAAGTCTAGACTTTAGCTTTGTATTTATTAAGGCTGTCAGTATTAACTAGTTGACTCATGGCTGAGTTAACTGGATTTATTTATATGGTGTGTGATTAACTCACAGAAAAAACAAGCCGCGTGGGTCCATTTGGTTCAATTTCGCCAAGTCAACATCAATACAGCTTGGAATTGTGGACAAATTCTTTAATTTAGGTCTGGAAGTCTAAATAAATGTCATCAAATGGTGGTCGGTGGCTCAGATGCAGAATAAATAATGGACCTTGATATGAAAAATATTGAAAAACACTCATTTAAGGTACATTTAGAATTGATAAAAACTATGCTGTTAAATTGCGATTAATCAAAGGTTAACTGTGGGCAATCATGCGATCAATCGCGACTAAACATTTTAATCGACTGACAGTATTTATATATTGTAGTATTGATACTTTTACTGAAGTATAAAATGTGATTATTTTTTCTCACCACTACACACCAATGCGCTGCTGTGTGGGAGTGATGAGCAGTGTCCTCTACTGTGAAACACCTTCCATGGCTGCTGCTGCCTCCCTGACGGTGGGAGGCAACGCGGTCAACAGCTCTCCTCGGGAGAACCCGCCGGCGTTCTCCTGAAACATTAGTCATTGTGAGGCTGCATGCTGACCTAAGAGCTGATTCAGGCTCTTATAGAGTGGTACAGTGTACTGTTAAAAGGGGAAAGTCAATGACTTGAGAGAGCTGCTGTGCCAGTATTGTAGCACAAAACTGCTAGCAGAAGTCATGATTAGGACGGCTTAACTGGGTCATTTGTCATTCCCTGGACTTATTTTTTGTGGGATATGTGCAGGGGGGGTGGTAGTGTAACGGGTGAAACTCACCACTACGATGTGTGATTTATCACCTTACCAGAGGGATCGGCAATGTAATTCTGTTTGATATATTTTGCCCCTGTGGATAGGAAAATGACTTTAGTATTGTATTTCACACTCGTATATACAGTATGTCCCTTCCGTATCAAACCCTTATCACAAGGTCCTAGCACCGCGGAAGAATGAGTAATGACCAGGGGGAGTGTGCAACTTCTGCATTCATTTGGGCGTTATTTTTCTCTACCATTATCTGCTCCGGGCCTCACTCATTAGTAGGGACCTCGGCACTTAAACAGCATTGATTGACAGCAGAAATATCCTTCCCACCAGAGATCCCCTGACAGCAGGTGCCGTACTGCAGTGGCTAAACAGAGATGAAATATTCTCTCCACGTGGCGCCGCTGGCATTTGGCTGTGGGGATACATACATGTTGCCCTTCATTACCTGCCTCTGTGTGTGTCAGCTATATCAGCCCACTAAGGGCTATCCATTTAAACTATAAGGCAGTTGACACCCATTTGATCTAAGGTAGAGGACAGCCTGGAGGCAAAACATGGCCATGCAGCGTGGAGAAGCAGCTCTCACCAGCGGGTGGACAGTAGAAAAGTATTAGTAGTAACAGAGTATGTATTTTACAAATACCCGCAAGAGACCATATTTTTAAGTGAAGCGGCCGCTTCGTTGAGGAGCTTTGTGTGTCTGGCCGTCACTGGTCTGTATGTCTGTCTCTCTGAGCACGAAAATTGCATTCACAGGACCTCTGTCATTTCTCGACCTTTTCAGACATGGGGCAACCCGTCGGAACTGGGTCGGCACCTTGGGCAGGGCAGTCTACGTGTGTGGCTGATATAGCGTATCCCATAGTAATGCTTTGATTGGTTGAGTACAATTTAAGGTAGAAGTGAAGGCAGAGAGCTCAACTGTCTGTCTGGTTGAGCGAAACGCAGATATTGAGAGTGCCCCTCACTTCACAAGATTTTCTTTGTTTTATTTTTATTCAAGGCTACTTTAAATTTGTCAGTACCCTTCACTTTTTGACCAGGAGTATCCATACCTTGACTCAAATAGCCTACTGGGGGCTAGACTACTTTCTTCAGCACCATTTACCAGTCTGGGTGTCAGGTACTACCCACTAAAGGTTAGCTGACATCCCGGAGGAAAAACATGGCCTGCGTGTGGACGAGGCCGACCACTCCTCTCACCCTGACAGACATTGATACGAGAGGCCCTACTTGTTCGCCAAAGTGCACAGCTTGGTTCAGTGAGGACAGCCGGGGCTCCAGACATGTGTTGCTGCCTTCCCAGAGGTGCAGGGCAAGAGGCTGCGCTCCTGTCACATCATATCTGATGGTAGTTAAGGAGGAGACAGGACTTCCTAGCACAGCACAGCACCAGGGGGGGCCGACAGCTTCTGTCCTCCGCCCCGACTTCACCCACACACTTAAGAAGTGTAAGTAAATGTGACAGTAATGGGGCCTCTGGTTAGAAAGTGCTGCTTGTAATAATGAGTTATGTTTAAGCAATCAGCCACTAGAGGCCCTGTTTTAGATTAGAGTGGATAATTTCAAAACAGCTGCAGGGGGTTGTGACGTTTACCCGAGCGGAATGCCCTCAACCGTTTAGTTTGTTTTAAAAGGACGGTAAACCGCGGCCTCGCATGGCTTATTGCTTTTATAAAACCGTTAGCAAATATGGCAACATGAAAGTCAGAAACATATGCAAATTAAAACCCTTTTAATAACAATTTCTCTACAAGAATAATTGCTACAATGAAAACGGTCCCTAAGGAAGTCGCTATGCAAATGCAGGGAAGGTACCAAACGGTGAGCAAATTCTACCTGGCTTCAGGGAAACATTGCATATTATGCAGGATGAATAGGAGCATTCATTTTGCCTTGCCATAAAATCAAAATAGTTAAGGATAATACTGTCTGGAACGGTAGTGACAATGTAAACAAGTCAGTGGACACAGTACTGTTAGGTGTGATATAACATATCAAACTGGGGTCCTTGAAATTAAGAACAATGATTTGTCCATTTAATCAATAAAATATAGTGGGCATGTGGTCTAATCATGTGAACCCATGCGTTGTTAACTGGTCTGGTGTGTGGTGCCCCCTCCTTTTTTCCCTCTAGATCAAATCTCTTCGCCAAAAATACTGTAGCTGATCTACAAACCTGCAGCGCATCGCAACATGTGGTATTATGAGATGGCAAGAATGGGATTCATGTGATTAAATACGTGTGCTTTGTGATGTACTATAGCTGTCAGATGGCAGGTGTAAGCGTTGCTGTACTGCTACGTGTTATTACACAGCACAGGTGATGATTTGGTTGTCGGCTGGTGTAGCTGTTCTGTGAGGAAGATTCCCTTGTCCGCCCACCATGCAAAGCTATCTGCCTTACAGGCCCTGTCTGTCATCAACGCTACGTCTTAGTTCTATTATTCAGACTGGCACAGAGCGTCTCACTTGGGTCAGCACTTCAAAGCGCAGTGCGCATCAGTCTAGTCTCTAGTCTAATCTCACCCTGAAAAAAACAAAACCTCGGCTCCTTGTGGGTCTGCTGCTCCTACCGTTGGCTCTAAGGCCTGTGCTGTGTTGTATTATTCAGCCTATTGGTGGGTGGGCTTTCCCCCTCAGAGGTGGAAGCTATATGCTGCACTGGGGGCCGTTAAATCTTTTCATTTTAGTGTTGTTTTTGTGCGTTTCCATACCTATAACGCTGTCTTACCCAGTTTATGCAGCCTTAATGCACTTGTTGAGGGTATAGGCAGAGAGGGAAGGAAGAGACTCTGCAGCAGTCGTTCTCAACGTGAGGCCCATGGACCACTAGAGTTCCCTGATGGGGGTTCCAAGGAGTCTAAGTGACCTGAATCAAATGGACCTGTACCACAAATTCTCTTCAAACACTCTTGGGACTTTACACTGAGAACAAAAGGCAGAGTGCAAGCTTTTTTTCTTGTATACTGTGTACTTCCATGACAACTGCAGGTGCAGCAGGCAGAGGGAATGCAATTGCTACACTTTAACTTTATTTCATCTACCAGCAAAAAAAAAAATCACTGCACGCGCATTCGGCTCCTCATTCCCCACTGTGGGATGTGTTCTGTCTACCCGTCTATAAAGACTTGAACATGAGTCCAACATGAGTCCATCATCTCTACAGCCTATAGTTATACCACCCACCCGACTTGAGACTAAGACAAGCAGGGGTGGATCTAGGCATGGGCATGGGGGGCATGCCCCCTAAATGCCCAGACTGCCCCGCCAAACATGATGGCATGCAAAACAACCCAAGATACTTCAAATTAAAGTGCTTGTATTTAAAATGATTTGAAACACTACCTCTGCTAATAACTAACTACCATTGTGGCACCACTAAACCAACACCATTTCAAATCAGAAAACAGAAAACTCTGAGTCAGACCTTTAGCTTTATGCATGCTGCGTGCCTGTTGCAACTTCAACAACAACTGTGCCCTTCTGGGCACAGGTCTCCACCAGGCCAGGACAGGTTGTGGCCTCCTGGTGGCGCTATAATAGGCCGGTGTTAAAAGGGTACCATTTATTACTATGACTTTTGCATTTGAATGATTTGAGGCACTTTGTCTAAAAATGTGTTTTGCAATTGTCCACCTGTTGGTGGCGCCATAGCAAGCCATTGTGAAAAGAGTGGAATATTTTTCTCAGGCTTGTATTTTAGTGTGTTGAAGATTTTATGTAAATTGCCTGCTGTGTTCATCATCTTCACGCATCATCTTTTCGACCTCTTGGTGGCGCTATAACATGCCGTTATGGAAACCTTGGGGCAGAGGTTCATGGTTGGCATCCAGGGAGTGTGTGTGTGCGCAAATTGTGATGTCACTCTGGTTTACAGTTTGGGAGATTAGTTGGTAACAGACGGACACACACACATTTTTGCAAAAAGATGGCAAAAATCGGCCTCCTGATGGCGCTATAACATGCCGTTGTGGAAAGTTTGGGGCAGAGGTTCATGGGTGGCATCCGGGGAGTGTGTGTGCAAATTGTGGCATCGATCGTGTTAACAGTTTGTGAGATTAGCTGGTAACAGACGGATGCACACACAGATTTTTGCAAAAAGATGACAAAAATCGGCCTCCTGATGGCTCTATAAAATGCCGTTGTGGAAACTTTGGGGCAGAGGTTTATAGTTAGCATCCAGGGAGTGTGTATGCAAATTGTGATGTTGATCGGGTTAACGGTTTGGGAGATTAGCTGGTAACAGACAGACACACACACAGATTTTTGCAAAAAGATGGCAAAAGTCGGCCTCCTGGTGGCGCTATAACATGCCGTTGTGGAATCTTTGGGACAGAGGTTCATTGTTGGCATCCAGGGAATGTGCGTGCAAATTGTGGTGTCGATCGGCTTAACGGTTTGGGAGATTAGCTGGTAACAGACGGGCGCACACACAGATTTTTTGCCAAAAAATTGCAAGTATCTGCCTCCTGGTGGCGCTATGATGTGCCCTTCTGGAAAATTTGTAGCAGAGGTTCATCGTTGGCATCCAAGGAGTGTGTGTGCAAATTTTGGCATCGATCGGGTTAACAGAGCCAGAGATTACCTGGTAACAGACGGACATACGGACGGACACACACACACACACGGACGGAGAGCAAAACATATTCTCCACCATGCCTCCGGCCTGGTGGAGATTCAACAACAACTGATGTTATTATTGATGCTTACTTGCCTAATAAAAGTCCTGTAACCGAAAATGGTATGGGTGAGACTTTTTGTCGATTCGCGCCATGGGCGATAAAGCCGCCCCATTTGGGAAATGTTACATCCGCCCACCCGTGAACAAGAGTTTTGACCCAGGCAACACATTTCTGTTGAGGTGCAGTGTCGCTACTCAAAGCCTCAGAACCAAATCCGCCGCTAGTAAATGAGCTAAAAAACGAGCACTTCCCCTGCAACCCCACGCCAACGCTGGTCCTGTCAGTGAGGAAGGGACTGGCTTGTTGTTGTCATCACAGTGCCTTTGGTGCAAAGTGTCTGTTGGAGTGTGGATAGGCGTCGGATGTCCCCACATTCTGGAGGATCAAACATACAGCATGCATAATTCATACGATATGGAATACTAAATGAGGGCAAAGATAGAGCAAAGTAAAACGCACTGTGTAAAGCTCCTTTGGGGAGGTTTTTCGGAGCAAGTGAAATTATTTGTCCGTTCATGGAACACAGATGAGTACAACACAAGGCTCAGGAGGTGCAGGTCATCCAATGTTCTGTGGATTGGCGGTTTGAATCCCTGCCTACTTGTCAAAGTGTCCTTGGGCAGGAGGACACTGAACCCCAAATTGCTCCCGTTGGGCTATAGTTACTGAATCGTGAGCAGAGCGAACGCAGGTAATGCGATCGGTTCGCAGTCGTTGACCGCCGACCGTCCCTCAGGACTCCAATTTGGTGGTTTTGGTCAGTGGTTTTCAACCTTTTTGATACCAGGGCCCACCATTTATTCAGCATTTGAGCCACGGACCACCATTTGATAATATTTTAGCCCCACAGACCCCAAAACTAAAGATTTATTTTTGTCCACAAAATTTGGGAAACAAAACAGAGGTTGAAAACCTCTGGTTTAGGTAATGATGACATATTGGTGATTAAGAATTAAGAGACCTTCATAAGTATTGTCATGAGTATTATCTCCTGAGGTGTTGGGTTACTTTGCCAGTTGTCTCTGGCCATGGCCTACTTGTGTGCAATGTGCAGGTTGGCACTCTACTGAGCAGAAAGGGTGAAATCAATTTGTGACTGCAGCAGGCGTTGCGGCAGTTATAAATCTGTGGCGGCAGTTGAGACTAACCTTTTTCTCGCATAGTATACTGTAGTGCCCTATAATTGCATAGTATAGTGCCCTATACTTGCGTAGTATACTGTTAGTTAGAAAAACTGCCGCAGCATTTATCATTGTCACTACGGTAATCATTATCTTTATTTTTCAAACAAAGGTATAAGTGATGTTTGATTCCATGGTATCCATATGGCTCCACTGCCCTGCTGCTCTGGGTTGGGCGGATGTAACCTTTGCCAATTGGGGGGGCAGGAGAAAATGGTATGGGTGCGGCTTCATCGCCCGTGTCGCTTCGCGCCACGGGCGATGAAGTCGCACCCATGCCATTTTCAGTTACAGGACTTTTATTAGGCAAGTAAAGCATCAATAATAACATCAGTTGTTGTTGAAGTTGCAACAGACACGCAGCATGCATAAAGTTAAAGGTCTGACTCAGAGAGTTTTCTGTTTTCAATGATGAAAGTGTCACCACTGGTTTAGTGGTGACACGGCTGTAGTTAGTAGCAGTAGTAGTGTTTCAAATCATTATAAGCACTTTAGTTTGAAATATCTTGTGTTGTTTTGCATGCCATCGTGGTGGGACAGACTGGGTATTCAGGGGGCATTGCCCCCCCATGCCCATGCTTAGATCCGCCCCTGGTTGGTTCTGGGCATGTTCCAGTCCAGCTGTCCAGGGTGGAAGGGTGCTCTGCATTGGAGCACTGGGGATTGGTCGGGACTCAGGCAGCTGGGACGGGGTGGGTGTGTGTGTGAGACACTCTGCTATGACCGGTATGTGTGACCAGAGCACTAATCAAGGCTGTGTGGGGCCAACGGGACCAGAGGTCAGTCAGGCTTCTCACATTTTCAAAAATGTCCCCGCGCAGCGTGACAGTATTAAAGAGGCTGCCGCCATGCAGCGTCACCCTGGGGCGCCATGAGGGGTGGAGCACCGCGGCGACAAACCAGACATGCTTTAAGAGGATCCCCAAGCTAATAAGTCTCATAGGGATAAATACATTATACTTATCCCCTATAACTAGATTTGAACATTTAAGCCACATAATATGTTTGTTAGTTTAAAAATAGTTCATATTTTTAGCCCTTGCCTTGGGGGGTGTCATTTTACTGTGCCTGACATAGGTATGACATAGGTATAAGGCTGTTACCAGTCAGTTAGTAAGTAAGTTTTGAATAAAAATGGGGTTTTCAAATGTGTAGTGATGTCTAAAGAACTCCTGTAGATAGTCTGCTTTTAAATGGCCAAAAGCTTTATAGAACTATAGTGGTTGATGTTGTGTATGTTTTGTACTTTTAATCAAAAATCATGTAGTTATAAAGTAACTTATAACTACAGTTTTCAGTATTTGCCTCTGAGGCAGTTGAATAGAATTATTAATCAAATAATGGATGGATAGAACGATGTCAATAAAATAGTTGCAGCCCCGTACTTCTTTCTTTCTTCCAGACAGATTGACTGTGTTCTAATCCTCACTCTAATCCCACCACATCATCATCTCACTTCTTGCGCCGCGGGTCACTGAGATGAGCCAGCCGCCCAGCTGTGACCCACGCTGTGTCACCATGCTAGAAGTGTGTGCGCGTGCGTGCGTGTGCGCATATGCGGGCGGATATCACTGTACTTGTCGGTGCCCAAGTTCCCAATATGTGTTGTAGCAGGGGCGTTTTTGCCATTAGGCAGACTAGGCAGTTGCCTAGGGCTCCATGAGGGGACAATGAGAGAGAGCGCCATTTTACAGGAGAGCTCCAGGGAAAATCTTGCCTAGGGCTCCAAGTTGCTTAGAAACGCCACTGTGTTGTAGATAAATGTTTGATAAATGAACATTGTCGCAATTTCTATGAACATAGGCAACGTGCAACGCTTTGTGATCTTGTAGATCAACTATATTTGGGCTTTAGGACTAAAATGTTGATGTCCTCACAAATATAGTTATACAAAAGTGTGTATAACTATATTGTGTATAACACAATTTGTTTTATACTGGAAATCTACTTTTCTGGACTCCAATGTCCACGTGGTCATGCAATTATTCCACCTGTTGTGTCCACCCAGTTTCATCCTCATTAGCTGGGGGATTGTCCCCAGTCTCTCGCTGAGTCAAGCCTTTTAGGCTATGACTCATTGGTTTGGCCTAATCTAAAAACACTTACATAATGCAGTACTGAATGTACGAGTACAACTGCTGCTGCGCCCCTTTTGTCGCTGTCATGGATCCTATAGAGGTTTGGGCACTAAAGCTATATTTTCCTCATGTCCACCCTGTTCCTTCTGTATGATACAGAATATGTTGTAAAGTGCCTCTGTTTCTTTGAGTGCCGGCCTTCCAACGGGGGACAGAATCAAAATGTGATTCATGCGATGCTGGCCATTCTCTCTGGTTTACGTGCTGGGATACTAATGCATTTAAAGTGCAGCTCTGTCCCTCTCAACAGTGTTCATAATGTGTCCTACTGTCTCTCCAGGCCCAGGACTGAGTCACTAGATTCAGTCCTTTGGTGCAGCAGCGTCTCTGCTCAGAGTAGAACAATATAACCTTCCATTTTTAATATTTATTTTGAATCTGATTATTTTTTATTTCTCAGTAGTCACTGGTCGTCCCATGGTCCATACAACATTCATACAAAAATCTGAAGCAAAAAAGAGAGGATTTGATTTCTAAAGATGTGTCTCTGCTGTGCTGTTGGCTAATTATACCTCGAAGACAGAGGCAATCAACAAGCTCACGATGAAAGTAAGCAAGTACAAAGTTACAAGGTGCTGAACAACAGACGAAGTAAAATATTTAGAACAAGTTAATAATACCCAGGAACATCATAGGACATCATACACAGTTATAAAATATCGGTATAACAGTAAAACAATGAGTGGAACAAAAGCAATCAGAGCAAAAACAATAGATAGGGCAGTAACAGGAATCAGGTAAACACGAGATGAGAGAAATGCTTGCGGAAAACATGATTCTAATAGCTTTTTAAAAACATTGAATGAGGGTATAGGGGCTACAACTGCGAATGCCTGGCCGCCTTTTGTCTTCCGCTTGGTAATGGGAATTTCATGAAGTCTTTTGTCAGAGGACCTGAGATGTCTGACATTCGTTAAGAGAAGGTCTAGAATGTACTGTGGAGCAATCCCATGCAGAGCTTTAAAAGTGATTAAGAGTATTTTAAAATCAATTCTTGCTCTTGCCTCGACACCCAGGCTTTCATTTTTGTGCACGTTGCATGAAAACAGAAAGCCTGGACTAAATCGTTAGCCACGGTGGCCTAGAAGTGGGAGTCAACCTTTTCGGGGTGGGCGTCGCTCCAAATGATGTGGGCCAAAATCATTTCAGGCTAAGCCAGGCTATTCTAGCACTAATAGAGCTATAGAGACATGTGCATTGGGCCAAAGCATTTCCGGTGATCTCCGGAAACCAATGCAGATAATTTGACGATATACACAAATCCGATCTGAACACTTGCAAATAACAGTGAGTCATTAAAGCTTGTATTTGAAAACCAAATCCAGAACCAGATTTCCCTGTAGTCTGTACATAGCCAAATAACCAGGTCAGTCACTGAGTAGTAGTTCAAAAAGGACCGTTCTGGATTAAACAGTGAAAAATCATTGATAGAAGTACTGTAGATAATCCCGCACATCACAGGGCTGCTGTATAAAGAAACACTCATTATCTTGCCCATAATGGATTCTGTTTCCCACTGATCCGGCTACACTGATAAAGGTTTGGGATGATCAATGGCTTGTTCCTTACAGAAGCCAACATCAAGGATTATCTGACTTGCATTACTCGGGCTGCGTGTTGGGTACTAAGCTCTAACCGCCCTTAGATTGGCAGCTCAGCGGCCTGACAGTGTTGTTCATTAGCCAGCGTACATCATTTATATCATTCCAGTAATGGCACCAAGCCTGTTACTGGATGGGCTTCAAGCAGGGGCTGATATTGTGTCATCTCTGCCTTCCCGCATCACCACAGAGTTGTTATCGTGATGATCTTGGTGCTTAATAATAGGCAGAGGTGGTTTCCTCGACTCACTCCAACGTACTTCAGCTGTGTTTTGGCCCCTGCATGGCGACAATGTGCTTTTTGTTTAATCACAGGGCTGAGTGCGTCCATATCAGTAATGCTGTGAACAGGTGTTCAACTGGCCCCGGGCAAAGTAGTGAGTTACTGACAGAAAGGGCACTTGCTGTGATCACAGAGTCTACTATAACCTGACTAAATGGCACACCAAAGCCATTATACAGTATGAATATGATGTCTACTCTTTCAGAACAAAAACGATATCCACATCCAACTTGTACTTGGGCAGGGGCCGAGCAGTAAATAGTTTAAACCACAATTATAAGGAAACAGCTCGCACACTGAGGGAAATGCTGAAATGATGCCTTTATTGCACCACAAAGGAGACTGTGACGTTTCAAGCACAATGCTTTCAAGCACAAGGCTCAAATGCTCTGTGGAACAGCATTGAGCATTTGAGCCCTCAGTGCGCGAGCCTTTTCTTTATTATTTTTGTTTATACCTACATACCCTGTTGTAGTTGGTATAGCCGCATTTAGATGCAATTACAAGTTTACATTCTGTATTGATATTGAGCGGGTTCTGGTTGCTGTATCTAGCCTAATTCCTTAAACTAAGTAAAATAACGTAAAATATTTGTTAAAAACCTGTTGTTTCAGATGAGCTAGGATTTTAACATAATATCTATGTAGCACTTGCCAAAAATAAATTTCAATCTGCAAGCTTTAAAACTCACAACTCTGCACGACGGAGTAGACAGATTATGCATTCCATCCACATTCTCTCAAAATCTAAAGCATGCTGAAGCTATAAGGATGCTGACCGCTATAATGATGGTTGACCCTTGACTCTTGCCATCTTCACGTGATGTTTCCTCTCCCAGACTTAATGGATATGTCCCCGAAGATGTCCTTTTAGTTGGTGCATAATCCCCAGGTCAGGCTGAAGTTAGCCTGTAGCCACTCTTAGCTGCAGCATACCAACAACATCCACAGGCTGTGGATCAAACATAGCAGCCTTGGAGCTTCTAGCCTTGAGTTTTTCCAGGCCTAATACCCTGTAAGTGCCGCAGCTATTGATTCACTGTGTCACCTGCGATTATACACACAGATTAATAGACGGAGAGTTCTCGGCTCCCGGTGAGCCATAATATCAGAGGAATGGCGTTTGGTGGCAGTGGCTGGGCTGCTTGTTTTGAGTTTCATAATAGAGAAGTGACAGCCCGACTAAAGATGTATAGTCTACTATATTATAACTTTATTATGGTTTGGCTTCCAATCTGTCCCCGAGGAGAGCTCATACCTGTCACATTTCTTATGTGCTGAACATGAGTGTTGAATACAAAGTAGAGGTTGTCATCCAATATTTCACACACACAACTCAATGACTATATTTTTTATCTTTGTCTGCATCTGTAGTTAGAAATTAGCTTTGTTTTATTATTATTTTATTTTGCACTCATCCCAATCATCTGTCTGCAATGACTGACAGTGAAACAAGGTGGAATGGAGTTCTTCCCCTCTGCCTCTTTCCTGAATTTTCAAAAATACGGACACAATAAATAACCGGTGGATTATCCTGCTTATATGGCATGGCCATTCGGCCAAGGATTAGAATTAAGTCTTATTTATTCAAATTATGCAGAAAAGCCAGTTCTGTGGTGACCACCACACAGAGAGCTAGAAAGACACTCACCACAGCATTGTACAAAACAATGAACAACACTCACACTAGTGGGAACCAGCCGATTCTATGTATGCCTTGCCTATGGTTTCACCTTTTGATCAGTGCCTTGATCTGCCTGCAGCTGTATATGCCTATCAGCCAACCACTGCATAGATGTCTGGTAGACTGTAGGCATCCATCTGCATTCCGTTGGCAGGGAATCAGATATTCGCTGTAGCCCCACAAGCCAGTGTCTGATAATAAAGCACTGCAGGGATTGTGTGGATCTCTTAAAACATTGAAACACCTGGCAGTCGATCCAACACCACCGCATATAACCAAGAGCGAGATGGGACGGTAAAGAAGCCAGGATTTATTTTATACTTGGTCGCATGCTGGTGTTGTGTACTGAAAAAATAGCCTATTTACGAGCTTACAACATGCTGAAACTTGGCATGTCGTGGACTTGTCGATCAGCTATTCTTGGTGTGCAACAACGTGCGCAACAACATTGTATGTCTGTTTACTGGCGCTCTCATCATGGCGAAGGTTAGAGAAGCACAAAGGTGCAGACAGCATTCACAATGTTCATTTAAGCAAGGAATTGC
The DNA here is from genome assembly GCA_039105355.1 of Benthosema pterotum. Lineage (NCBI taxonomy): Eukaryota > Metazoa > Chordata > Actinopteri > Myctophiformes > Myctophidae > Benthosema > Benthosema pterotum. Next base: position 19,103,142 of record CM076971.1, on the reverse strand, counting down.
TGCAAAATTCCACATATGTTTCACGTTGCTCTCACACTATGCCTTGTCACTTTAGATGCATGTTGACGAGAGGAAATAATACATTTCAACACAATTCTTGTAATCCACAGGGAAACGGTTGCGGCATGTACGTTTTTTTCCGCAGAAAAATGGGTCAAATCTTCAGGGGTTTCATATTTTAGGATTATTACAGAGCAATTTCTCCCCATTAAGCATCTGAGCTCTTTTTTACCCTACATTAGTTACAGATTTTGATCGTGATTCAACGCGTTTCATCGAGGCATGAGTAAAATTACAAGAAAATATGCAATTAAAAACCATTAAACCATTTCTCATCAACAGCACCAGCTGAAATATGCACCCAAGAATATTTCAGTGCTGCTGTTAATCCTCAAATGAAACAAAATCAGTCAGACTATTTAGTGTTTACCTACACTGTATTATATGTGAATAATCATTTATATACAGCATATTGACTGTTCATAAAATGTGCATATAACTCCATTGGACCATCTGCTAAAGCTGCTAATTTCACCAGCTCTCCCGCTCATGCAGGCAATTGACAATATATAAAGTCACTCGCAATTCCAGCTTTGATGGGGCGGTTTTGTACTGGTTTTCTTCATTTTCGGAACTTCAGAACGGACTTAGATGCTTTCTCCTGGACAACAGAAATACTATACAGTATATACTGTACAAGGAAAAGATCTCAAAGAGGGAGAATGTCACAATATCATCAAGGCAACTCCACTTTGCGATTGTAAAATTGCATTCATTCTAGCTATTATTATTATTATTGTTATTATTATTATACACTATATTTGTTGTGTGTTTTTTTATAGTTCGTTTTATGGATGTATCTGTCAGACAGAAAGTTTCCATACTTACCATAAGGTCAGCGGAGGCTATTCCAGAGAAATTGTAATCCCATGCCAATGTGTGATTGTATTTTCTCTCTCTCTCTCTGCCGTGTCATGATGGATAACAGTGGACGTGTCAGCTCCAGTGAATGCCTGCGTAATTAAAGGTTGGCAGAGATGAGCTGTCTGCGAAACACTGATAGTTGCCTCCTCATTCTGCATGAATAGCGTCCACTTTTGATCCCCCTTGGCTGAGGATGCGTCTCCTCTCTCTGTGATGTATTTTAAAGTTGGGCTCCTCTGCCATTTACTGGAGCTATACTATAGTATAGTAGACTGTCTGGGAAGACAGTCATTCAGGTCAGGATGTGTATAAGAGTATCTTAAGAGTTTATAATAGAAGGCTTATCATTGTCATATAGCCATTTAATGAAGTGGTAAAAATCTTCCTAAATGGATGGCAACTGCCTATAGCTTACCTATTTTGAGTTGAGCATTCGTGGAAAACAGTTGATCTACTAGCTCACAACACACAGTGAGCTATTACATCAGCTTTTTCAGCGAAACGATTTATTGTAGGCCTAGTGGCACGAAAAAATAAGCAGACCACGTATGGGTGCCTTTGGGAACCAGTGAGGTATTCAGTATATTTGATTTAATGCTTTGTTCCATTTTTCACTCAATTTAGTCGCGTTACGGCAGTTCCCAACGCTTGATAAGTAACCTCGCCATATATACGACAAATACATAATCCAGGCTTTTATGTGGAAGGCACCGACCTTAAAGAACCGACTCTGCCCGAGGAGAGTCACACTTCCCCATCCTATACCTCAGGGGGTGTTCCCGCATTCACGGGCGGCTGCGCGGAAACGTATTCATATATCTCATGGGTGTTTACCCTTGTGATGTTGTTTATCCTCTGCCTCGCTGGTGAGGAAGTCCCTTATTAGTTTGAGAAAGATCCATCGTAAAGCTTTAATGAGAAAGGCGGCGGTGGTGGTGCGAGCGAACCAGCCTGATGGATCTCCGCCGTTAATGCAGATTTATACTACGGCGCGCGGCGGTGTTTTCGAGGCGCCCCTGGCTTGCGGATTGGCTATTTTCGGCACGTATGACATGACGGAGTGTGTGATCACAAAGGGACTGTTTCATATAGTACAGTACAGCGGGGCTGTGCAAGGCGAAGGACACAGATAAAAAGGGTTTGAGAGCGAGAGAGAGGGAAGATGAAGAGATAACCATTTCACTGGCCACATCTAAAGTAAACTGTTTTTATTGTGGCCTGTTGCCTGTGTTCTTGTGGCGTCCTCAACCCCAGACGGCGGTCCGGACTCCGGCTCATTATTTCCATAACCTTTGACCTCCACCCAGCAGAGATTTGACACGGCACAAATGAGGTGGTTGATAAACTGTCCACTCCCCTGGAGGATGTGTCCCATTCCCTCCTCCAGCCGTATATCCTGCCGGGGCTGACAGGACGCTGGTCGCCCTCCCTAATGAAATACAACAGAAGCTTCCTAATGCAAACCTTCAAAGGAGAATTCCACACCAAAAGGTTTTTTTATTTGCAGTTATTTTCTTTTAAAGTGATCCAGTTGTTATTTTGTGAAAACACAAAATTGATGGCGTAGTGTGTTGACACTCACAATTTCACTTTTGTTTCAGCAGTGGTTCAGCCATAAACCATGTGATATGCCCCCACCTTTTTAGACAGCTAAATCACTGCTGAACCGAAAGTGAAAGTGTGAGTGTTAGGATACTACTGACATGATGGAGAGACAATATATAGAAAAAAAAATGCATTTTGGAGCGATGTGCTCTATATAGGTGAACTTGAACAACACCCCTTAGCCCCATTCTAAGCAAATTTCAGGTAGGGGAAGCAGGCATTAAGGAGTGTTTTCACAAAGAACAACTGGACCACTTTAAAAAAGAAACTGCAAATAAAGTAAAATAAAAACTTTTGGTGTGGAATTCTCCCTCAAGAGCTGAGGGTTTGGGTTTTTGGCTCAGGAGGTAGAGCAGGTCGTCCAGTTATCCATGGGTAGGTGGTTCGATTCCCCAAAAGGGAAGAGACAGCAGGAGAGAGTGACAAAGAGAGGGAGATAGAATGGAGTAACAAGAATGGAGGTGAAACGTTGTGAAATATAGTGAAAGCTTCCTTATGCACGCACAGACAAATTTGCTTGTAAATTCAATCAAAATGGGTTGCTAGGTGTTAAGCTTGTTTCTTAACAGCTCAATTAATTTCCCAAAGAACACAACTGTTTTCATGGTCTTTTATTGATGTTAATTTATATTGATTTAATTTCCATGTTCATTTACACACTCTTAAATATCCCGATTTTTCTGTTTGCCAGTAACATCTCCCTCCCTCCTTCTCTCCCTCTCTCTCTCTCTCTCTCTCTCTGTCCGACTTTATTTCCGTCATTCTCTATCCCTCCTGTTCTTTCCCCCTTTTTTGTTTTCTTTCCCACATACTGTACACACACACACACACACACACACACACACACACACACACACACACACACACACACACACACACACACACACACACACACACACACACACACAATACAGTGTAGTTCTTCAGTGTAAGCCGCCGCAGGTGCACAGGACCCAGTCAGTCACCAGAAATGTCAAGGACTCTGCACAGTGCACTACACACTACTTCAAAGAACAGGGTAGAACAAGTCTTTTAAAGGCACATTTAGTTCCAACACCTTATTTCATCTAGTAGTATATTGAATATTGTTGTGAATATATATATACAGTATGTATGTGTGTGTGTGTATATATATATATATATATATATATATATATATATATATATATATATATATATAATATATATATATATATATATATATAATATATACTGTTATTTCAAGTGTGTTAGGCTCTTTAGAAGTGAATTTAAAGGTAGGGGAAGTGATTTGAAATTCATGGTGTAGTACCAGCCTGGTGCACTAGGGGCCCCCAAAAGTAGCTACACTATGTGAACCTGCTGCTCTCTCCTGATTGGAGGAGAATTGTGGTGACCTGGGGAACTTTTATTAGCTCCTCTGCTAACGTGGGGGAGGGGGAAACTCCATATGTGGTTTCCACACCTTATAATAGAGCATTTTAACAGAAAATAAAATAAAATTGGGTGATATCTGACAAAAGTGAAATCACTTCCCCTACCTTTAATGAAACGGCATCGTTTGGAACATTGGACAGGCAACATTTTTGTGCAGAACAGAAGAGAGCAATGCGAGTCAAGTGATGTTTTTGAGGCTTTTACAGAGATTAAGATGATTACATTGCTTCTTTTACTGTACAAGAAATAATAATATTTGCATGCACATATGCATGCACACGCACAAAACCACACACACATTGGCGCTCTCTTTCATTAATGGATGTGGTTGTGTGCTACTGTAAGCTGGTGGGCCATGCAGGTGCAGGTGCCTGGCTGGTGCCCACACACATGGCCGAAGGTTTTCTGCTGCCCACATTTACATATGAAAGCGGGAGCAGAGGGAGAGAAAGGTCAGCTGAACACAACACCTAAAGCACTATGGACAAGAGAGAAGGAAGGAGGTGAAGCCAGCAGCCGCTAAGGTCAGCCAACTAGACGAAATCACTGTTGTTGTCTGCAGGAAAACCTCATATCTCTGTATGAGGTTCCGTAACTGAATGCCCTACTTCAGTGGATTTTCATCCATTTCATTTATTTATTCAGCGCTTGAGCCATGGACCACGATTCGATTTTCATGATTTTCTCGGCAGTTCCATCGTGCAGACCCAAGACTAAAGATTGTTTTTGTCCACAATTCCAGGCGGATTTGGCAAACACAACAGACAAACATACAGATCAAAATGACCATTAAATTCTATAATTGTTTACACTTAATTAATTAAGTGGTGATTGTTTGAACTCTTGAGGGTCTAAACATGAAACCAAATGGTCCCGCAATGGTCCACTTGGTTTGCTTTTTGCACTCTCACACAAAAGCACGAAAGGTAGCAGATAATACAAGCTTGAAAGGTTTCTCGAAACCTACACTCGAAAGAGTGTAGATGTACGACTCTTGTTATTTTAACTTGAATCCTGAAAGGTAGAGATACAAAATAGTATCCATTATCCATTAGTGTCATATGGGGTTTTATCAGCAAATGTGCCAGTCCAACAACCGATCCGACGCAAGGGATGCGGTTGTCAGACAGTATGGCAGGTAAATAAGATGTTGGGCCATGTGGAGTTTGCTTTTGACTTGCCCAAAATGCAAGTCCACATGAGGGTGTCAGCGATAACCACAGCGCGAGATACACTGGTGTTGATATTCCGTATCGGCTACGAAAGGAACGGAAACAAAGAAAGTGTATCGGGACATCCCTGCTGAAAAGTAGCAAGTGAGTGGAGGAGGAGTGTGAGAACGTTGCTCATTCGAGGAAGTGTGTGTAGTGCAGATGGTTGTTGTGCAAAAAGGTCAACAGCTGCTTATTGCCTCATACTCAAATTGCCTGATGTATTGTGTATATAATGAAACAAATCAAAGCTTTCATTTAATTCATCCTACAAACGGGAAACCCTTGTATCTGAATATGGGCACTGCAGCCAACAAGCTCATTCTGTGGCATGACATGGCTCAAAAAAAATAATGCAGTGCCCCCGGCCTCGAGTCTGTGGGACACACTCTTGTCCAGAAACACCACAAAAGGCTCTGGTCAGACTCTGCCAGTGGGCCTAATCAGCCAAAGTCCCCACAGCTGTGCAATTCCCAGCCTCTGTCTTAGCCAGTTGATTGCCGTGGGAAATCCACACCTGACAACTGTTTACTTTAACCAGTCCACTTTTCGCAGTCAGTTTGAAGCAATCTTCAGACCCAGATATACAAAATTGGCACAAAAAACACAACTGCTGCTCTGACAGGTTGATAACAGGTATTGCAAAGTTTGAGGTTTCCTAAGTTGCATCGTTCTCAAGTAGGCCCGTGGCCGGCGGGCATGTGAAGGTCTACTTTCATGAATGCTCAGGTGTCAAGTAACGTCAAGTAACAAGCAGATCTGCAGGGCTAGAGTTTGTGTACCTAGCCTCACATTGAAATCTTTCCATTTTGCTGTTGGATCCCGTACTGGTCGTTGGCATGTTGTACTTTATGAAGCACAACATGCCAATTTGAATTGAGAGGTGGAAGTATACCGGTGTACTGTGAACATTGTGAGCCACTCCCGGGCCGCGGGCCCACAGTTTTGTGAACAAGCGGTTTTAGCCAGGCGAATATGGAGAACAGAAGTTGATGAGCTTTGGCTTTCAAAGCTCATCAGATCCAGCAGAGCTCCATCAGTGCCATTATCTGAGGGGATGTTGGGCAAAGTGGCTCCACAGAGGCAGGTCTGTGGATGGACGGACTCCACTACAGGAGCAGAGAGGTGGCGCAAACGATGGCATGGGTAAAATAATGTAGCAAAATTAAGATGAGAAAGGGAGGCTGAGCTTAGCATACGGGTGATTACTGACTAGTGAACTGGACTGAACTATTTGTTTGGGGAAAAAAATACAGTACGTTTTCAAATTGCGTTGAATGTGTCTTTGGAGTCGGTGCTGGCAGTACAAAAGACAAAACTCAAAACACATACATCTGTGAGTCTGTGTATGTATACTCTCTCTCTCACACACACACACACACACACACACACACACACACACACACACACACGTTCATGCTCACATACACAGTGTTCTCCTTTTTTGGACGCAGAAATGTCTTTATCCTCCCACTTCAAAGACGGCATGAGGAGAATGCACACACACACACACACACACACACACACACACACACACACGTCACACACACACACACACACACGAGCGTGTGCGCGCGCCCTAACACAATTTTCACCTTTATTGTATCCAGAAATGTGTTTCTCTTCTCACTTAAATAACAACATATAGAGAATGCCTCCACAAGAGCAGGTCGACATGCGCACACGCGTGCGCGCACACACACGCACACACACACACACACACACACACACACACACACACACACACATGCACATCCTGAAATGCAGTTATTAACTCCTCTGTATAAACCTTATACCTTGTCGACGGCCTGGCTTTATGGGTGTGAATAATGAGCGTTCACATTGGTTTCCAGCTCCAGTATACTGTATATACAACTAGTCTAATTAAAGCTTGTTTGTTTTCTTTCTCTGGCAGACCCATCTGTGCATCACAGACAGAAGACGATGGTGACAGACATGTGCTACCACCCTACGGAGATATCCAGTCTGATGGACTTCGGCACGCCGGACTCCTCACTGGGCAAAGGTAAGGCGCTGCCTTGAAAACCTTGATCTGTACACTGTCAGTGGTTTTTGATCCCAGGGCCCACTATTTATTCAGCATTTGAGACCACGGACCACCATTTGACGACATTTTCACCCCACAGACCCCAAAACTAAAGATTTCTTTTGCTTTTGTGCACTGTTCAAGGATGGATTTTCGCAAACGAAACCAAACGAAACCAAATGGACCCTTGCAGGATTTGTTTTCAAATGGTGAAGAAAAGCAAAAGATATCTTTAGTTTTGCGTCTGAGGCTAAAATGTCTCCAAATGGTGGTCTGTGGCTCAAATGCTAAATAAATAGTGGGCCCTGGTATCAAAATGGTTGTAAACCACTGGTTTAATTAGTTTGATATTTACATAATTAATGAATCACGCCGAGGAAGGCTACATAGGCCAAAAACTTGTTTTATCTGCTGCTGCAGCTTTTCAATAAATAAGAGTTCCTAAAGGGACTAAAGAGTGAGTGCTGGTGATCTTTTCAAAGATACGCTTCCTGCCAGAACCGTGAACCCGGTAACCCTGTGAACTAACTTTGTGTGCTTGCATTGCATCCGCTTTTCACGATATTCATCAAGCCAACGTAAGGAGCACAAACTTCACACCCAAACTGAGTGAAATAACAACAACGGCAAATCCAAAAGCTCAGCACGTCGTCGTGATGCTAGCCTGAGACCAGCCTCATTTGCTGTTGCAACATTTAACTTCTGAACGTTACCGGAAACTGAGTCTGGCGAGTGCATGTTTGACTCAAATTTCCCTAATATCACATTGTTGCATAGCACCGCTGTTTCTGATGTTGTTCCAACAAAGGTAAACTTGTTTTTTTCCCCAAACAAATCAGAAGCCTTGACAGTATGTCAACCTTCACAAGCCACGCTGTAGAGTCTATATACCAGGCTATCGGATGCTTGGTTAGCTCATGGTTTGTCGATAGAGCTGTGCAGTCCCGCTCCTTTCATGATGTCGCCCGTGTTGCAGAAACAGAATCCTCATTCATTTTCCTCATAGACTTTTCAAAAATGGTTATTAACACAAAAGATTGTGTGTGCCATCATTATTTGACACGACCCGAGTTGGCTTTGTCCATGGCCTAATCGCCTTTATGTGAATCATTTTCGAAAAGTCAATGAGAAAAATGAATGGGGAATCCGTTTCTGGAACATTGTCGACGTCACAAGGGGGTGGGACTGTGCAGCTCTATTATCAGTATACATTTTTGCCCCCCACCCCCTCCAAAAAGTAGAAAAACCTGTGGAAACGTGGAGAACGATACAAGGTTTTCCATCCAACAGGCGTTGCCGTGACGACGCCAGGAAGTGTGTGCTGGTTGGTGATTGATTGGTCTGGGCAGTTAAAAGACACAGGGTTGTCAGCTTGTGGCGCAGGGTAAAGGCCTGTGCTGTGTAAGAGTGTGAGAACAATCTGATAATAGGAGTCGGGAACAACTGCACAAAGGCCTGGCAGAGAGCTGCAGCCTTTGATGTGTAGTATAACCAAGGCTTAAAGAACACGTTCCCTCTCAGATGACACTGGCATGCAGCACAGGTCAGCACCGTGGAAGTGCTCTTTGATTTCTCTACTTACTGTATACTGTAAAGTAATGGTGGACAGTGACGAGTGCATCTGAATACACCTGACTTGAGTACTGTACAGTGTGTGTGTGTGTGTGTGTGTGTGTGTATATACTAGGACCTTACCCGTTGTAATGTGATTTCACCGAGAATGAAGTAATTTGAACGAGGAGTGCTTCACATTCCACAGTGCAATGGCCAATCATAATGTGTGTGCGCATGCGTGTTTTGCTATTTGCAATGCCACCTACGGCTGAAAAGGGAAGTGCCAATGTTAATCAGATGGGGAAATTTAATGCACCGATAAATGCATTATTAATCAACAATCTGTTACTGTAATTTGAAAAAATTAACAGATTGTCATGGTAATATTATGGTCAATACCTGTGTGAAAAATCAGAGCAATTGGTGCAGCCCAGTGAGAAGTTACAACGGTTTCAAACAGACAGACATTCATTCATTCAGACAGACAGACCTATTTATAGTAGGGATATATACAGTATATAAGAGAGAGAGAGAGATGGAGTGTTTTCGAAGAGCGAAGGCATCAAATAGGCCTCAGCCTATTTTCCTATATGCTGAGTAGGGAGTAGTGACAAAAATGTTTCATCTGCTGCAATACATTACAGCTCCTAAAGGGACTAAAGAGCGAGTGCTGGTGATCTTTTCAAAGATACGGTTCCTGCCAGAACCGTGAACCCTGTAACCCTGTGTGAACTTTCTAATTTTGTGTCCTTGCATTCTCTTTTAACGCTATTCAGCAAACCAACATAAGAAGCACAACTTTCTTGACATAAAATATAAAGTATATCAAAAAATGAAAATACTCCCTGAATTAAATATAAGCGCTTCAGAATTGCACACACACACCGGTACTTGAAGACTTTCCACAGCTGGAGCGCCCATTGTGTGACTCATGCGACAAACATGACATCCAGTGAGTGATGTCTTGTTGCAGGGCGGCTCGCTTTCTACAATTGCCTCAGACCGAACGGGCGCTTTATTGGGAGCCGTGGCCGCATTGAATTTTATAGCGCCGGGTGATTATTGTGTTGTGAAATGGCCCATTATTTTTTTTTCCTCCAATCACCATTCTTACAATCTTTTGGTGCAAAAGGGGGGCTGTGCGTGACTCAGAATGCTTGTCTCTCTGAGCCTCCCTGCAGTGATTATTAGCTTCACAGAGCTGGTATTGATGTTCAGTGTACCGATGGCGTCTTCCTGGAGCCGTATTGATCACCTGGATGTTGTTGCTTAATCTATAAGGGTCTTATGGGCCTTCCTAATTAGCTCTCCAAGTCACTCCTATTATTCCCCACAGTGCTTTTAGCTTGCTACAAAGTCCCACCAGACGACGCAATTGTGGAAACCTTGTATGTCGGAAACCGTTCTTCTTTAGTTTTTCTTTTAGATCTTTTAGGTTTTCATCCTTTTTCATACCACAGCCCACTGTTTATTCAACATTTGAGCCACGGACCACCATTTGAGGACATTTTAGCACCACAGACCCAAAACTAAAGATTTATTTTTGCCTTTGTCAAAATGACCATTAATGTTCTACATTCTCTAGTTGTGTAGACTTGGGCTAGATGAATATCTTAACTCTTGAGAGTGTAAACATGAAACCAAATGGACCCGCAAGGGTGCATTTGTATTCATTTTTACGCTTTCAAAGAGTTACACCTGGTTGACTTACCTTCCATCATTTAGCAGCATGGGGACCACCTGGAACTCTCTCAAGGACCACTGGTTGAAAACCCCAGTTTTACAAGAATAAAGTAGTGAAAACAACCGATCTACAAGCCCTCATTGGGACGTGTTGTGAGCTTGCACATCAGCTATTTCCTCCACTCTTTTATAGTGAAAGTAAAGGTGTTAAAACATACAAAGTTGAGATGTGGAGATACAAGGTTCCTGCCCGAAAACGGTGCACGATTTCTAATCTAGCTCCGTGTCGCCTTGGCCCTCTGGCAAGAATGCAGCATGTGCCTATTAGGTGACATTTCCATTCATCCCAAACAGAGACCAGCCGGTGACCTGAGTCGCTTATTCTCTTCTTGTCTCTTTACTTCTCCCAGTGTCCATCAGCCCCATGTCTGCTTCCATCCGCTCACGGTTGGCTAATATATTAACGTCTCTCTCTATCAAACAGTGCCCATGCGGTGCTGGTTATATGGCAGTGTGGCGTATGAAAGAGCTGGGGTGGAGAGAGTAGCAGAGGAGAGAAGGGGAAAAAGATTCTTGAGGGATTTCTTCCCCCCTAGAATTTCTCCTTGCTTATTAAGTGTAGAAGCAAATGAATGACATGGAGGTGTAGGGAGTTAAGTCACCGAATAAGGACAGGCAGGCGGGTGGGAGGGAGGGAGGGGTGAAGACATGTCAGGCCGAGGAGCCTGTCAGGATTAACGCGGCGAGGTGAGTAAGAGTTGAGGCTGCTGGGAGGAGAGTCAATGGTCTGACCTTGTGATTATAAAAAAGTCTTACGTTTTGCTTTACATAACATAATATGAAGTGTGTAATGACTCAGAAAACAGGGCCATGATATCATCTGTATAGCATGTAACACGTTGAGTGTATGCCGGTAGGCCTGCAGCAATAAATCAACACCAAAGCGACCAAGCGCTGGCTGTGCGCTTGTGAGAGTGACAGACAGCAGCACTGCAGCGTTTTTCTATACCGACACCTGCTGATAGCTCAGAGAAAATAAGAAAGTCAGTGATTGACAGATCCCATTGCATCAGTTGACCCTTTCAGGTCAGTGTTTTAGACTTTTCAGCCCCAAACCAAAGTCTTTAATGCAAGGTTATATCCCAGTGAGCCTGCCAGCCCCACACACCATGGTAGTTCAGCCAGCGGCTCCTTTGTCTGTTAGTAGACTGCGGCATTACTTCTGTCAAAGAGCTGTTAAGTCTTGAGGTGCAAGGCTGCCTCGCATTCAGACGGCGAGAGGCAGCGTGGACCAGAGTAGACCCCCAACTCTATTACCTGTGAGATTGTGTTCACGCTCATCCGTGGCATCGTTTAACGCACCTAGACAGTCCCGTGACAGGGCCTGTGAAGAGCACGGCAGTGTGACATGTTAATAGGTTTCCCTAAAAAACATACTGGTCAGAGGAGGACGCCGACGACACACTCCAGGGTTAGAGGCTCAACTTGAAGAAAACGAAACAACATTAGCAAAAAATAGCAAGGTGATAGGTGAAGAGGAAGGCCAACCAGGAGGTCTGTGGATGCCGTGAGAGATGACATGCCGGTGGCAGGAGTTGTCAAGGAAGTTGCGGGAAATAGAACCAGGTGGAAAAACTGATGATCTGCTGCAGGGATCATTGACAGGACTAGGCACAGCGTGCTGTGAGGTTGTAGATGCCGTTGTATGGCAATATGTGGTCATTTTTGTCAATATGTGCTGCATTGTTCATGATTTTTAGATTGAATGTTTCGTCGGGTTATATGTTTGATGTATAACTTGTCTCCTACGTTATGAGACACTATATGTTCTTTTTCACTATACCTACTGTATGTGATCAAGTACACTGTAGAGGGGGGTGTCTTTTGAATCCTGAATAATTTAAAACTAAAGGTGGCAAACAAGAACAAAAAGATGATGTTTATCCATATTATCCGTAACCCAAAGTTGGGTCCCAAGTCAAGTGTTTGGAGGGTTTGGGTACGGATTTAGCCTGTCATTCGGGTACATACATTTCTGTAGTAATAGTATCTTGTGGTGGTCTGGCATCGATGGCCTCATTCACTGTTGTTTGATTTTTCGATGGAAGCATTGGATTATTTTCAGTACTAGTCACTGTGAGTTTATTGTTTGTCAAAGCGCGTGGATTGATTTGGAAAAACCTAGCCAGAAACGCTCCCCGGAGAACAGATTGATTTAAGATGTTTATGTTTAACCAACATTGGCTGAATTATTCATATATAATGAAAAAAGTAAACAAATGTGTGTTTTCCTTTTTTTTGGACATGACAGAGTAGCTTGTGAGTGGTGACTCAGACAGTAAAGTGGACTCTATATTGCTGCTGTCAATGTTAGTCACAAATATTGCATTGTATACTTTGTTATTTTTGTCCTAAAAAGAGTTGATCTAGAACACATTGTCAGTTTGTACTTAGACAGATAGATTTCCATTTCATGAAAAGTAACGATGAGTAGCGATGTGCTGCTTATGAACACGAGGCAGAATTTGATTCGAACTCCCGTACTGTGTCACAATGCAGCCATTAAAACCTATTTTTTCCAAGACGGGAGCCCCTTTTGGGGTAGTTGTTGCATGGTGTTTTTCAGAAAACTGTAGTAGGCCTTTTTTAGAATGGGCCTCTCTGGGTTAGGGAAATGGTTTATGGGTGATATATGGCCCAAGCTGTGAATAGACAATGATATACAGTATATTGAGGCTGTTATGGTCCTTTAACTACCTCTGGGTCCCACACGGGTACAGGACATTAATGTGAAAGCTGAGAGGGAGAGGACGCGCAGTGTTATACGCTATATATGACACGATTGCACCTAATATAAAATCACCCTAAAAGTGTACTCTACCAACAGTGTACACTCATTATATTGTAATATAAGGTGTTTTGGATGGCCAGCAGCAGCATATCAGGGAGGCCCATATCAGTACAACATTGTCAGCTGTTTTTACTTGCTATATGACTACTAATAATATAACTACACCATCCTTGCCATTCACTCAAAAAATAATGCTGATAATTCATCATACTTACTACTGTCACGTACAAAGGAAACAATATAGCAGATCTATAAGCTCACAAAGCATCACATCGATTCTTCATTCTAGCCACGGACCAACATTTGATGTTGAGTGTAGTCTCTCGAACCCTAAAGCAAGGGTTTTCAAGTTTTTGTCTACAATTTATAAACTGATAAGATAAACTGGAAAAAAAAACATAACATATCAAAATGACAATTATTCTGCATTTCTAATTGTGTAGATTCTTGAAAATTAAGTAATTCAGAAGTTTAAATATAATTTAACTCTTAAGAGTGTTAAAATGGAATCCTCTCAGGGACCACCTGTTGAAAATCCCTGTTGTAGATCATTTGAAACCTGAAAAAGAATATACTATATATGAGGATATACTGTACTGTACTGTATATGAGGTTTGTACCTGACAGTGAAGAGTGTGTGTGTGTGTGTGTGTGTGTGTGTGTGTGTGTGTGTGTGTGTGTGTGTGTGTGTGTGTGTGTGTGTGTGTGTGTGTGTGTGTGTGTGCGTGCGTGCGTGCGTGCGTGCGTGCGTGCGTGCGTGCGTGCGTGCGTGCGTGCGTGTATACCTTTACTTCTGAGGTGGTGCTTGTCTCAGAGGACTTTATATCTGACCTCAGTATCTATCTGTGTCAGAGCGACTGTGACTGTGTTTAGAACAGAACACTGACTTCCACAAACTCACGCCAGAGAGGTCGCCTCCTGTGGGCATAACAGTTTAAGCCAGCCTCTCACTCTGTTTAAAAAATGTTGGTATAGGGAAGTGCATTGTTGTCTTTTACTCTTATTTTTTTATTACATGTGCAGCAAAAGCCGACAGTTGTCTTTTACTCTGAAAGGTTTTGCTATCTACAGCTTAATCTCTCCATCTGTTTCAGCTGAAGTCACACATCTTAAAGGGGAGTTCCACCCATTTTCAACATTCTAATATGTCATTAGTATACCTTAGAGGTGCTGGGTGGACATGCTAAAACGTTTTCTGTGTTTCCTAGAAATGGAGGTCTGAAGAAAATCATTAACATGGCGAAACTCATCTTGATGACATCATCAAGATGTATTTCACCATGTTAATGGATTTCTATAGATGCTTCTTTTTTCTGAGAGTGTACAAATGGAACCAAATGAACCTGTTAGGGTTCATTTGGTTGCATCTGTACACTCTCAGAAAAAAATGTTAAAAATGGGTAGAATTCCCCTTTAAATGACTGCCATCATGTATACAGGGCTACATTAGTAGGCATGACGAGGATAGTGGATTTCATATCAAAAGATATCTCTTCCATTTCAGGTCCTCCATCCTTCTATACAATTCGAGCATTCTACTGTGAAGAATAGTGTGTTTAGCCTGTGTAATGGCGACTCTGTGTATTCCAACATTGTTGTTATCCTTGCGCTATAGCAGTATAGCAGTTTTCAACCAGTGGTCCGGGGACCACCAGTGGTCCCTGAGAGATCTGTAACTCTTGAGGTCGTAAAATGAAACCAAATGGACCCTTACGGGTCCATTTGGTATCATTTTACGCTATCAAGTTAAACATCTAAATTGCCTAATTTTCAAGAATCTACAGAAATTTAGAAAATGTAGAAGAATTGCTATTTTTTACCAACATTTTGCCAGTTATTTCTCCTAAATTAGACCGAAATTGGTCCTCCGTGGCTAAAATGCAGAATAAATAGTGGGCCCCGGTATGAAAATGGTTGAAAACCACTGCTCTAGCGCATTCTAGTTCATTTTGGAAGTGCCACTAATGCATTTTGGATTAGTTGGCAACACTGGTTGGTTGCCTTCAAATGTAGAGCTTCTTCAAAACCCTGCTCAGTAACGGAAGCTGCCCAGTTTGTGGGAGGTACTGTGTGTGTATGCATGTGTGCGTGTCTGTGCATCTGTGTGTACGTGTGTGTGTATGTGTACCTACAGTCGTAGATGTGTGTGTTCTGTCGGTTCTCTGCCATCAGAGGGAGTGAGAGCACTTTGGCTAGCCCAGCCAGCAGTGACTCACCTGGGCTGTTTACCTGTATGTAGCAGCCTCCCGCCCCTAACCCACCCCACCCCGCTTGGGGGAGGAGCAGGGGAGGGAAAACACATTGAAAGAGTGGGCGGAGGGACTGAGGAGGGGGTGTTGTCATGGACAATATATTACCCTGGGAGGGGAGGGAGGGGGGTGAATGTTACCCAAACTGCCTCTGGGCGTATCATCACAAAGCAGGTATACAGAGAGGGAGAGAGAGAGAGAGGAAGAGCAGTTTGGCAGGGGGGAGGTGCTAAATACAAACCTGTCTGGGTGGAGTCACAGAGAGACCGCAACTGGAAGCGATACAGGCTGGCTCAGGGCTGTCTGTGGCTGTGAGTTTGAATGGTGGATGGATGGATGTATGTGTGTGTGTGTGCGTGTGTGTGTGTGAGTGAGTGAGTGAGTGTGAGTATGTGTGTGTGAGTGTGTATGTTTCTGGCCTGCTATGAAAAACACACACCGGCGTTGACAGTGGAGCCGAGTGGACCCCATACCGAGGAGGACATGAGGTCCGAGAGAGAGGAGGGAAAGACCGGTGAGTGTGTGTGAGAGAGAGAGAGAGAGAGAAGTGAGGGGGGTATTGGAAGATCAGCACAGGCTATACAATATGAGTTGTACCATGTCACACGAAAGTAACAAATATAACAGATCTACAAGCTCGAAAAGTATCACTTACTGTATGAGGTTTGCACTGATGAAATGTAAAAACACAACAGGCCAGTGGTGGGTGGGTGGGTGTGTGTGTGTGTGTGTGTGTGTGTGTGTGTGTGTGTGTGTGTGTGTGAGTGTGAGTGTGAGTGTGAGTGTGAGTGTGAGTGTGAGTGTGAGTGTGTGTGTGTGTGTGTGTGTGTGTGTGTGTGTGTGTGTGTGTGCGTGCGTGCGTGCGTGCGGCGGGTGAGTTCATGGCCATGTGTTTAATTACTTGCCTTGTTGTTTTCTATTTGAGGTATGCTGAATCACACCCCTTTTTCCTTTCCAATAGTGCTAAATTATTTCCTTTTCTTTATAGGAGCTTTCCCATGACATCAGTCAGGGTCACCATAATTATTTTTTATGTACCCAAAGTTCATTTGTCCAGGAATCCTGTTGTTTTGTTGTGTTTACATTGTGTTCATGCACTACAACAAGACATCCCAGTCAAATATATTATTGTGGTTCAGATTAGTGCTAAATGCTGACCTAGATATGACATGCGGATGGATCATATGTGCTAATACTTGCTTATTTGTTAATCTAACATAAGCGCTGTATATGGTCGGTGAAAGGTTCTGGCTGGATAGTATTGTTTAGCAGCTTACACATTCATAATGCATAGTCTGAGTACAGTAATCTATGAGTTTATTACTAGACATTCATAATGCATATGAGGGCAGTAATCTTTGAGTTTATTAGTAGGACACAAAACACACGCATCCATAATGCATGGTGTGAGGACAGCAAAGTATGAATTTAATAGTACGCATTCATAAAGCATTGTGAGTACAGTAAAGTATGAGTTTATTAGTACACATTCATAAAGCATTGTGAGTACAGTAAAGTATGAGTTTATTAGTACACATTCATAAAGCATTGTGAGTACAGTAAAGTATGAGTTTATTAGTACACATTCATAAAGCATTGTGAGTACAGTAAAGTATGAGTTTATTAGTACACATTCATAAAGCATGGTGTGACTGCAGTAAACTATGAGTTTATTAGTACACATTCATAAAGCATTGTGAGTACAGTAAAGTATGAGTTTATTAGTACACATTCATAAAGCATTGTGAGTACAGTAAACTATGAGTTTATTAGTACACATTCATAAAGCATGGCGTGAGTAAAGTAAACTATGAGTTCATTAGTACACATTCATAAAGCATGGCGTGAGTACAGTAAACTATGAGTTTATTAGTACACATTCATATTGCGTAGTCATAGTCTGAGGCCCAAGATACTTGGGCCTCAGATTCTTGTAGTAGGAACAAGATCACTTCCTTGTACATCTACATTTTACCAAAAATGATGAAAAATGATCTTCCTTTGATTGATTCTCTGATTCTTCATTGGTTGATTTTGTTCCGAAGTGTTATGCCTTAGCAGCAATGACACATGATCTGTGAGCTAGATTGGTTCATAACGTGGATGCGGTGTTTCATCGCGCTGATGGCATGAGGTGATACCGATGGTATACGGCTGGTGCGCTAATAGCTTTGCTCTTTTTAACCACTAGTATCTCTCCTACGTTGATGTCCTAATGCTGCTGCTGTCTCGCGTTGTACTCCCTGCAATCTGTCTGGAAAGGTTTTATATAATTTGATGTACCGGTAGTGTGTGTGTTATTTTTTATTACTCACACAGTTAATGACGCATAGCCAGACACAACAGCAAAACAAAATGCTATAAGGCACTCAGTCTACTAGTAAAGATTGAAAAGCACCTTTAGATTAGTATCGGCCCCATGCTGTCTCAGCCTGCCCGCCACATAAAATTCCATCTCTGTTGGCATGTTTTCTAAATAGTTTCAGTGTTTTAGTGATGATGACACGATGATGACCTAGAAATCAATCACCTCACCCCAAGTATGTTGTTTTCCTTAACAATTTCTAGATTGTTACATGTTTAAAAAAAAAAAAAAAAAAAAAAAACATGGCACATGGTGTGCCTGTAGATAGTGTTTTTTTTGTAATGAAACTGACAGCGCATACTGTGCATCGGTTCCTAACCCTCACCTGACATAGCACATACAGTACATACCTTGCACAGTTTCTATGCCTCAGGCATAGATGACATAGAAGACATGTTCTGGCATAAAATTACATGTATATGTCAGTACAATACAGTACTTCAGCCGTGACTGCCAGTGCAATGGCACTGACTCCTATAATCTTCACATAACACATAGAAGACTAGTCCAGTGTCCATCGTTTTGAAAACGGTTCTGTATGGGTGTAGGAGACGAAAGTGTTGTTGTTCATCATCACAGGTTGGTTATATTCGTGGCATTTACCGTAGTTGTTGACCTCTCATCACATTGCATTTACACATGCACACGCACGTATGTGTTTGTTTGTGTGTGTGCGTGACTGCACGTGTGTGTTTTACGCAAGATGCTGCACCCACGACAGTGCTTGCTGTGAGCTTGTATCTCTGCTATTTTTGTCGTACGGCCAAAGTATACGCTAAATCGGTCCACTTCGCCGCCGGACACCGGTCCATGGCGTCCTCTGAGAGTTCTTGTCCACATTGCAGTTGTTAATGAGTTTGCCGGTGACAGATGGCGCCATCAGAGCCGGCGTCACCCTCCCAGTCCTGTAGCGTTGTCATGCCTGATCCTCTACCAAGACTGCTGCAAATAGAACACGGTATATATGGTGCCTCCATGGGGAGAAGAGCTTAGTTCACCTTTTTTACCTATTGTTTCTATTCATCTATTGTGTGAGCGCGCCCCTGAACATGGCAGGCTATTGTACATTCATCTGTGTGCAAACATAACACTGAATTTAAACAATGAACTCGCTGACAAAAGAACAGGTCTTTTCCGCTCGCCGTGTCCATTTTTGCCAAATTCCGGGTGACAGAATGGAGCCAGACGCAGAATCGCTTCCACCGACTGGACCCTGTGGAGTTGAAATGCCTTGCTTAAGAGCACAAAGGGACGTTGTGTGCTGCCCCACGTCAGTCATTCACTGCTCCAGTTGTCAACACTAACTGGACTCATTCCACTCTCTGCGATCCCCAATCTGAAACTGGGATAAACGTTAACTCAGTATGAAAACAGTTTGAAAAATATAATTTTAGTGTGTCATGTAACTCAAAGATTACTGGGAGTCCATGTTCATGGTGACAGACTCCTGGCACCTAAAGGTACATTAGGTTTCTTATAGGCACCTAATGTACTTATAGGCAACTGGACAATTGTTTTGTACCTCCAGTTGTTCATTTCAGTAATTAGGATCTCTCAACACTTTGGAGAATGTAACCATGGAAGGCTATGGTTTGTCTGGGTGACACTGGTTTGATTCTCGGCCCTGAATATGTGTCAAGGTATCCACGAGCAAGACACTTTGGGTTTTCCTCTGAGAGCTCACAGAACCCTCTGCATCAGCTGTGGTGAAGCAAGCCGAAAACGGAGTTTAACCTGAGGGATTAAGCACCTAAATCCTACTCTTTCCATAAAGATTATATTTTCGTGGTGTACATTTTTAAGTAAAGTCTAATTCAACTGCTGTGGCTGAGTGGAATGACCAAGGAATGCCTCTAACTGTTTGCTGAACATGCTGTATGATAGCTGCAATAGTGATCATGGATATTTGTTCTTGTGTGCAAATATCCTGTCAAAGCAACAATGGAATCCTAATATCGTGTGTGTGTGTGTGTGTGTGTGTGTGTGTGTGTGTGTGTGTGTGTGTGTGTGTGTGTGTGGGGGTGTGTGTGTGTGTGTGTGTGTGTGTGTGTGTGTGTGTGTGTGTGTGTGTGTGTGTGTGTGTGTGTGTGTGTGTGTGTGTGTGTGTGTGTGTGTGTGTGTGTGTGTGCGCGCGCGCGCAGGATGGTGGGTGTGTGTTTGTGTGTTTATGTGTTTATGTCTCTGGACAGATTATGTCATGGAATGACAGGATTGTGAGTGTGTGGTGAACAAACATGCAGCTCATCAACTATGCAGTCATGACGTGTGTTAGTTGGTTATATATTGGGTTACTTGTTCCAATTATGTTATTGTTACTCACGGTCTCAGTTTGTTTGTTTAGTATTAGCTTGACTACAATCCAATCCAAAATTGTTATTAATACCGGTATTATTAGATAGCAGGTTGTTTAGACCGATACTATAGAGTATGTTCATTAGTTTACCTGCTATCCTATTTTATTTGTGCCACTTGACTAGACTGTTGCCTCACTGAAAACAAAAATGTTCATGGGTATCCCATTTAGACCTGAGGCTGATTCTAGAATTCCTTTTTAAATCCTGTCCTAATTTGTTGGTTGGTAATAGTGTACATCGCAACAACAACTGCCCCAAAAGAGATTCCTGTCCTTTTGCCCTTGTGGCTCACTCTGCACATTATGCAGTATCTGTTGTCATTGTAAATTGCCACAACAGAAAGCTGACTTTGAAGATCGGCGTGGTTCAACTAAGGACAGGAGTATAGCTGGTCAACAGAAACTGGCTGTATAGATACTGTACCACACATTGATATTAAAATTGCCACAGTATAACATTACGACAGTGGAAACTTGCAAGCGTTATGCTGACAAGACAATGTTGATTTCAAGTCAACAACTAAAGCTGTGACAAAGAATATTTCTCACTGCCTTTTTTTTTAACACAAATAGGTGACCTTGTGGATATTCATTACAATTTGAGTGGCACAATACGCCCTGCAACCTTTTGTTGTAGACAAAGGCCCACATACAATATTTCAGTTGTTAAAATGTACCGGTATATTTAATTTCTGAAAACATTGTGTGCTAGGTTGTGTGCTAGGTTAGTCGCTTATTTTGGCTTGTTTCCATAGATCTGGTTGCTTGTTTTCTCTCAACACTGGTGCGGGTGTGTGTTCATCTTAAGGCTGATTTTATACATAGTCCTACGGCAGTGGCCTGTGATGAAAATTAGACATTATAATTGCAAACAGGCTGGTCCGGGTTCCCCGCTCTCTTCCACTGTCGCATCTCTGGCAGCGTGCCTAATCTGACCATAATAAACGTGAGAATCAATTATAGCTATCTGCACTCACCACCCAAGCACTGCACTCACCACCCAAGCCTCAGTTGTAATGCAAGCTCACTGGCATACATTAATATGCACGCAGGCACACTCACACATACTGTAAAACTGTTTATTCACATAGACAAAAGTGTGTGTGTGTGTGTGTGTGTGTGTGTGTGTGTGTGTGTGTGTGTGTGTGTGTGTGTGTGTGTGTGTGTGTGTGTGTGTGTGTGTGTGTGTGTGTGTGGGGTGTGTGTGTGTGTGTGTGTGTGTGTGTGTGTGTGTGTGTGTGTGTGTGTGTGTGTGTGTGTGTGTGTGTGTGTGTGTGTGAGCGCGCGCGCACACGTGCAATTGTGCGTACACAGAGCACACAGCCACCTGACACTTTGCATATTAAGACTTCACACAAGAACATAGGCACACATATACTGCATAGACGACAAAATACTGTATATGGCTGCATGTAAATAATACATACATTAGACTATATGGATTTCATAATTAGAAGTTAGACCCATGCATTGCACACAGCACACACAAGAACTTCAAAGTGCGCTACTGGTATGATCAATTCACATACTATCTTTGCATTCGCTTTAGGCTTACTAGTAATGTTATTCTTCTTAATAATGTATTTGTTATTGTTGTGATTGCTGCTATTTTCTGATATAACATTGAGGAGCCTAACATTAGTCTTGTATACACCCCATGTAAGATCCAAACTCTTGTGTTGACTATGTATTAACTATTAAGGTTTGTACCATTTGTGAGCTGGCAGTAGTTTTACACAGATCTGTGGTGTAGTAGTACTGGTAGAAGTATTTTGTTTTTACCTATGTAAAACACAATGTAGTAATGCCCAGTTACATGTACAGTATAAGGCATGTATTCAAGATTTTACTTGAGTAAAGTTATAAAGGGATTGACGTCAAAACATACTTAAAGTACCGGAGTAAAAGAACAACATGTTTTAAAAATTGTCAATAATCTGCATTATTTTAATACCAAAAGTATGAAATGGTTAATGCATGTTTTGTAATAATGTTACAATTGTGTACCATTTATAGTAATAAAGCTATCTAATAACTGTACTAAAAAGTACAACATTTGCCTCTGAGATGCAGGAGAGCAGATAAAGTTTCAACTATAAACTGGAAATACTACAGTAAACATCACCTCAAAGGGGTACTTAAGTACAGTTCTTGAAATACTGCACATGAACTTGGTTACTTTACATCACTAACCCTAACCCTGCCATGCAGTTTTTAGTTTTCTCATTGGTGAATTAGCATTTGGTGGTTGGTGAATCCCCTGGTCATGTCAGATTGAGACTGAGCCAGCAGTGCATACATTATTTATACCCATATATTATACAATAGAAAGCCATTGTAAAAAAAAAAAAAACCTGTCTGGGAAATGGATCTGACCTTTTATATGTACTGTAGGTGCTCTTCTGCATGTGTTTGGCTTAGATTCCAGAGGGTGACTGGCTGTGGTTGAGGCATCCAGTTATTATTCTCTGTTTTCTTCAGCTACCAACAGAAATTCTGAAAACACACTGTCTCAACAATCTGGCTCATTGTTCAATATTGTGGGGGCAGTTCTGTCTATCCCTGTATAAAGCCATGGCCATGTTTTAGACCTGAAACACAGACCTGAGTCTGTGTTTGCTGTTTCTGAAGTCTCTCGCTCTCAATATGAACTGTTTCATATTGATTTTTCCTTTCATGTAAACCTTCAAATTTGTCCTTTTGTCTTGATTCGTAAACAGCATGCTCCTTTTGAGAACACAAATCATTTTGTTTACAAATGTAGCTCAGAACAATCCATTTTCAGTCTCTTTTTATGAGTGCTTTTAGCAAGAAATCTCAACCTCTCAAGGTCCAACCGACCTCTGAGAGTTGTAGAAGGCGCATTAGGGTTTTAAAAGGCCTAGCAGACAGCTTGAGTGGATACGCTAGGTTGCGGTAGGTTGACCGTGGAGACCTGTGAAATCTATACTGTGTCATCTATAGATAGAGACGGATACGGTCTCATCTGCGGTAGCATGCACTGTAAAGCAAATGCAGATGATGGATATCGCACACCACCCTTAATATGCAGGTAACAGGGTTCACCTCGGTGGTTCACCCTGGTTCACCCTGGTTCACCCTGGCTTGTATTTTCTTGCATGGTGGCGTCTTGGAGCTATTACCTGCATGATGAGTTTGATCGAGATCTGAAGCAGACTGCTGTCATCTCTAGTGGCAATCAGACTCATCTTCTTCTTGTACGCTGTAATCAGAGGAGGCCAGAGATCAGAAGGCATATGTTTCTCTCCTGTGCTAGCACGGTGTACACTGGAACAGCTGTGGGCATATTCATGGCATGCGCACGCACGCACAGACACACGCACACACGCGCACATCGTCGGCTTTTTGCCCCAAGACAGGAGAGGTAGTGGTACAGTATAAAGACCTACAGCCTGCGTAATGATGGAGAGTTCACCCTGGAGAAGAAATCTAATGTATTTATAATGATCAGCAGCAGCAGTGGGTAGAAGTTCACTGCAGTCACCCAGGTAGCTTCATTCAGGTGTCGTTTGGATGATGGCTCCCAAAAGTCAGCCAAAAGAACTGCAGTATGGCCAGGGCTGGCCTAGTGGTACCGGCGGGCACTGAGGCTCCTATAAAGTCTGCTGTACTGTGTGTCACTTCTTCTTGTCTCTGTCCGCCCCTGTTTCCTTTCTCCCCAAAAAAGAATAACCTGAAATATACTATGCTAATTAATACTGTTGCTTATATTCTTTTTTTATATACTGGCAATGCCCCAGGCAATATTTTCCCTGGAGCCCTCCTTACCAAATGGATGGAATCTGCTCTGACATCATACCTATGACGGGCACAGTAAAATGTTTTTTTTTTTTTTTTTTTTAAACTAAAGAACATATTATATGTCTTTTAATTGTTCAATTCTAGTTATAGAGGATAAGTATAACATATTTATCCTTATGACTATGAGGCCTATTAGCTTGGGATCCCTTTAAAACATGTCCTCCCCTGGTGCCCCAGGAAACTGCCTAGTCTGCCTAATGACGAAAACGCCCTTGGAACCAATGTGTAGAGGACTTTATTTACCTTGACCATTTAAAATGGTCAAGGTTTTAAGGGAAGGAGTGACCACTTCCAGTACCCTCATCTAACCCACAGACAATCAGTGGTGTTATGTTTGGTACACAGTCATCTTGGTGAGAGGCCTCCCAGGGAATGCTGCAGGCGCTTTGATGTCACACTGTGCTAGTAGCAAGGAGTATCTACCTGCAATGACACCGCAGAAAACCTGTCTCTGCACAGTAGAGTCATTACTTATAGCTCCACTACCCCCCTCAAGCCCCCTTCCCCCTCTCTCTCACACACGCACGCACACACACACACACACACACACACACACACACACACACACACACACACACACACACACACACACACACACACACACACACACACACACACACCCCGCATCCCCCCTGTCCTCAGCAGACGTCACATTACTGCTGTACAGTGTTGCCAACTGCCAAAATCCAAAATGCACTAGGGGCACTTCCAAAGTGCACTAGAATGTGCTAGAGCAGTGGTTTTTAACCATTTTCATACCAGGGCCCACTATTTATTCTGCTTTTTAGCCACGGAGGACCACCACTTGATGATGACTTTAGTCTCTTGGACTTATTTAGGAGAATTAACTGGCAAATGTTGGTCAAAATACCAATTCTTCTACATTTTCTAAATGTGTAGATTCTTGAAAAATAGGTAATTCAGATGTTTAAATATAATTTAACTCTTGAGAGGGTAAAATGGACCCTTACGGGCCCATTTGGTTTCATTTTACGCTCTCAAGAGTTACAGACCTATAAGGGTCCATTTGGTTACCAAATGGTCCTTTCTAGGAAGGAAGTAGGACTCTATCATAGGAGGAAAAGTGGTGAAAAACAAGGGTTTTATCTCTGGCGCCTGTCAACAAATTTCGCCCCAACTCATCAGGAAATAATTTTCACGCTAGGGGGATCTGGGAAAAAAGCTAAATATAGCGACAAATGCACCAAGTTGGCAACACTGTTGCTGTACACCGCCAGTCAGAGCCCACGAGGGAAGAACAGAGCGGAGCAAGTGTGGGAAAATACCACAGGAGTAGTCAGTCAGGAGCATTGCTGCAAAGGAAACAAAAATACCTCAATACCGTGGCTCTATTTCCAGATTATTGTGGGAACTGGCAATCAAATAGTAAATCCAACGATTGTGGGGATTTTATTTTGACACGTTCACATTCCATAGTAATCAGTGACGTTTCTAAGCAATTTGAAGCTCCAGGCAAGATTTGACCTATTTGTTAAGGGGGGGGGGGGCTCCAGGAAAAATAGGGATAAAAATATGAACTATTTTTAAACTAAAGAACATATATGTGTTTTAAATGTTCAATTCTAGTTTAATTCAATTCAAGTATAATATGCAGTTTTTTCCTAATGGCAAAACGCCCCTGATAGTAATGCTTTCATCACGCAAGAAAGAACCATCCCCCCTTCTGTCAATCTACTTTATGGCACATTTAATGCACATAAAAATAAGTAAAGCCCATAATGCAGGATCAATGTTTTTAAGTGTATGGCTGGGGGCTTTGTGCAGTATAATAGGAGAGCGTTGTGTTGTCTCTTGAGAGCTATGTCCTTCAGCGACAGGCCAGATTGAGGTTGTCATAGTCGTGGCTTAGACCAGTGATTTTCAACCTTTTTGATACCAGGGACCACTGTTCATTCAGCATTTGAGCCACGGACTACCATTTGATGACATTTTCACCCCACAAACCCAAAACTACAGACTTATTTTGCTTTTGTCCAAAATTTCAGACTGGATTTCCAAAAACAAAACAGGCAAACATACAGTAAATCAAAATGACAACTCTTTTACAATTGACATTGTTGTAGACTTCTTAATTAAGCGGGCTAATTCAGAATCAGATTATGAATATTTTCTCTTGAGAGTGTGAACATGGAACCAAATGGACCCACATGTACGCTCTCAGAAAAAAATCTCAGGAAAAATCCTGAAAATGGGTGGAATTCCCCTTTAAAATGTTCTAAAGCACAGTTGTTTGTAGGGAAAAAATGCGATATATCAAATGGAGTTGCAGCATAATTAAGAATGGCAATATAAATTGATTCAGAACCCTAAATATCGATATTGCGTCGAATCGTGAGGTAAGTGAATCGTCCCATCCCTATTAGAAAGCCTGATATACTTTGACGTACAGCGGTATCTGTGACACATTGTGAGCTTGTAGATCGGCTGTTTTTGACACCGCTATGCTCTCTGCAAAGCGTCTACAATACCGGAGTGTAAATTGTTATGTTAAACAGTCCTTTGAGGTCGGTAATTCCTGAAATGTGTACTTCATCTCAGTCACCCAGCAATTGTGAGGCTTAGGAGATGGGGGAAAAGTAAATTCATGCACATATTTAAGATAGATTTATTTAATGGTCACGGTTCACTTTATCATTTGCCATTGCCTCATTCCTAATGCGGCTAATCCGCTGCAAGTCAAACTGTGGGGACATAACTTGTTGAATTTATAATGCTTTAATATTGAAGACAGATGTGAATTATTCATCGTTATGAATTCTGAATCCACAGTGCACTGCTGTCCATCGGGATACACATTCATATCATTGGGTGTAGTGCTCCTGAATATATATTGGCGTATAGCTTCACACTGTTAAGATATGTCTTTAAGGGGACCATTACAGTAACATGTGGAGAATCCATAACTAGGAAGGTGTGTGCGTGTGCGTGTGTGTGTGTGTGTGTGTGTGTGTGTGTGCGCGCGTGCGTGTGTGTGTGTTTGTGCATGTGTGTGTGAAATAATCAGTAAATGGTGGCGGTGTCAGGTGGTCCTGGCTAGCAGCACTGCAGTAGTGGGAGGTTGGGTTGAATGGATCGCTACAGTGTGGAGAAGAGAGTGATGTTCTCTGCTCCTGTGTGATAGCAGTAGATTTCTGCACACAGTGAAAGGAATGGTTCTCAGTATCAATGTCAACAATATCTTTACTTTGTCCCCTTAGAAAAAGTAATATTATATTACTTAAATTGTGGACGCAAACGTGAAATCCTTATTTTTGGGGTCCAAGAGACTAAGCTCAACATCACATGGTGGTCCGTGGCTTAAAATGCAGAATAAATAGTGAGCCCTGGTATGAAAAAGGTTGAAAACCACAGATCTAGACCGTGGATTGAGGAGCGACAGCCTGGCACCTCCTGCTATTCACTTCAATAGAAGTCGCTTAGTAGGTTGTTGGTCGAGCGTTGATGTGATTGGTTGGCTCCTCACATAGTAGTGCCCCTTGTGCTGTTCTTGTGATACCACTACGTCACGCCCTATGTCATGGTTCATTCACAATTGTAACGTGGGCCTGCAGTACCACTTGACCAGTAGGCACGGCGACTTTGACATTGTCCAGACATTCTGTAGGCTAATTTCTGTCATTGGTTACACAGCAACTGAAAATTATTTAGAAATTGTTTCTAATGATGTGTTCAAACCAGCTGGGTAAATTATGGTGAAAAACCCTTATTATAATAATATATTATTACCAAGATAGGCAAATAGATGCCTCGCCTCTATGGTCCACATTTCTGGTCCCTGGTGGATGTAATCAGACCCAAATTTCACAAACATAATAATTGCTATGGTTTCAGCCTGGTTGCGGACTGTTCTCATGCTAATTTTCTCCTGAATTGTCTAATCTCGTCCTGATTTTAATAATATTTTATCCCACGATTTTGTAACCCATTTTTTCACCCAGTGCCAATTCCTAATGTGATCCTGGGCTCTACACATCCTCCGCCAACCTGGGGAGGCAGCGGACTGGCCTCATGCTTCGATCCTTCAATGCATGAGGAGTCCAAGCTGCCTCCTGATTTTAATGTAAAAATGTTCTGAATATCCCGGCATATATTTATTTCAGTGACCAGAATCTGTGTTTGTATTACTGTATATTGAAATGAACAGATTCACGCCCTGCTCCTGGTCTTCTAAAGGGCCTGACACCATTACATATACTGTAGAGCAAAGTTTGGCAGTCTTGCTTTCTACAGAACAGTACAGGTTAAGAGGACGCGGGTGTGTTGAGTTGATGGCAAAAATGTGAGAGACCGAACAGGGAATTAATTAATTGTCAGTAGGCTTGGTGTGAGTGTCAACAGGCAGAATGCATCCTGTATATAGGCTATTTTTTTCTTTTTTTCCATGTTGGCTGGTTTTCAGATAAGGTTCTCAGAACCTAATTTGGGCCCAGCTCAAGAGTTTGGTACTAGTACTAACCATGAGTTCTTTCTTGGAATCTAGAAATAATTATCTAGAAATGATATTAAAAATAAATAATAAGGGTAATAATAATAATAATAAGGGTAATAATAATAATAATAATAATTGTGTAACAGGTCTATAAACTCCCAATACATTGTGACGTCACAAGTTGTCTGTTGTTTCACAACTTCACACATTCGAGAGGTTACAGGGACTGCAGTGTCACGCCAAAGGTTTCCCTTCTACCATTACCAGGGAAAATAGAAGTGGCTAGTGGTGAGGTGTGTGGAGAGAGACTTGTCAAGGCTGGATCCAGCACACCAGAGAGTTTTCCCATCAGTCATGGCAAGGAATGATGGAACTGATATTGCATGTGATGTGGAGAAAGTCCTCTGGCTGGCTGGAACCAGAACAAAGAAAAAACATGGCAGTGAGGGGGAATTCATCTTCCATTTACTTTCTTTTTGTTGACAGTTTTGAGTGTGCTGTTAATATGATTTTCGATTATTTTTTTCATGAACATCCAATACTCTGTGTTAGGCCTACTACTTACAGTAGTGTTCAGTGAGATAACGTAAAGCGCTAAAAACGTAAAAAGCATGTGGGAAATACAAATGTAATATGGATTACGAACTGTTTTAAAACCTTTACTGGCTGTGTATGATCTAAAAGATCATACACAATGCTTTTGAGGTAATGACTTGATTATTGTGTTTTTGAGGGAAGACTCTGTCCCTTGAAGATGTTTGGTTTTGTGAGAAAATGGCTGACGTTTTCGAGAAATGTGTCGTTGCAATTTCAAAGAGCTCTAATATCCCTGCAGGGCAGGCTGTTCCACACACTGAAATGCCCAGAGAATAAAGACCATTCCCGGAGACTTTGCCTCGCCTTGTATTCAACCAGACCCGGAGGCCGGCTGAGAGCCTTAAAGTGGAGGGCCATTATTCTGTTTGAGCCGAAAGTGTTTACGTGTGTGTGTGTGTGTGGGATGGTAATGATAGGACTTTGGATCGATGGGAAGGGAGGGAACGTGTGTTTGAGGGAATTACTGATTGCTTCTCTAAATTACTCTCCATTCTCACTGCATCTGAAGTATGACACACTCTTTAGTCGCTGCTGCTGTTGTGACTTGACTACCAAATATACCAGATAACGTTTGAAAATGGCAACCAAAAACTTTGGAACACAGTGGGGCAAAATACTTGCTACTGAAATACTAAATGGAATAAAATGACATACTAAAAGTGGAATGCCGCCTCAAGTTGTCTCATTCTGTGCGGCAATAAATGCTAATCGCGATGAAGAATAAATCACAGCAAAAGTTAATCCAAGAGCCTATTTACAGAACTGAAAATTGACCGTAAGGTAAAGAAGCACTCGAGGCAGCGTCGCAACGCATACTTTCATCCCTCTCGGCCCCTACAGAGTGATCAAAGGCAAGCAGCTATATGGCTGCCTGCGACACATATAAGGAAAGCCTGTAGGTAAACACAGGAATAAGAGGATTTGGGTGGCAAGGCGGCAGTGAAAGATTGCTCTCTCAGAGACACAAACTCCTTTTTTTGCGACAGGGCGCGATGCAGAGCTGCCTAACAACGTGTCTCTGCAGTCCTGAGTTGACAGAGAGCGATGGACTGTCCCTTCCACTCTTATCGCTGCAGCTGCAGCCCTGTGCTGTTCTGGCTGCAGGCCTTGGGAGGCCCACTCTCTCTCATAAGCACACACACATGCGCGTGTGAGAGTGCGTAGACACATAACTTTGCATGCAAGCACGCATTATGATTGTCATTTGCATACATAGTTTCACTGGCGGGCATAGACAGGCATGCGCACTCTGCATAGGTTACAAATGATTTCTTTGCTCCTCGAAACTAAAAATGAAAAAGTGGTAAAACTCTGATGTGCAATCAATTAATTGGACCTCAAATAGGAAAATGAAATTGAAACTAAAACTGGCATTAATATGTAAACATTAATAAACACACGCACGCACCCACACACACGCACGCATGCACGCACACACTCACACACACACACACGATTCTAAAATCTTGTTTGGTACCGGGGACTGCAGATGGTATAGCATAGTTTGCATGTCTTTTCTCCAGTCATTCTGTGCATTCTTCCGTGACCAGCCGCGATAGACCTATGCATTTGCGCACAGCCACACTATAAATCATAATGACAGATTGTTTCTCTGTTGTTGCCGTTGTAATACTTCCTTTACTGGCCAAAAATACAATCTGTGAATATAAAGTTCTATGTGAATACGTGCATTAGTCAACTATGTCTGTCCACGCCACTGTTCTCTTGAGTTTTCTGCGTGCCGTTCCTATAGTTCCCTGCTGCTGTTTTTCAGGCTGTTCCCCAGGGGACAGGAGGCTCTCTCTCTCTCAGACTTTAGATGGAGAGTGAGTGGCTCAGGATCATGACTCAAGACTGTGTCGCCCCATATGTATTTGAGTCTTATCAAGCTGTTTTTCTCTCGCTTGCCCCCATAGCTCTGTCGGCTTCGGTCTTGTCTGCCGTTCTTTATTTGTCTGCGGCCCTCGAACACCCGTGGCTACAGCCAATGTGTGCGCATTGTGTGCGGGTCAGAGGAGCGTGCGTTTGTCTGTCGAGGAAGAAATCGGGTGTACGTTTAGTCTAATTGTTGTCATTATGCGTCCTAATCACACCCTTCTCCTCTGTCCCTTTGCTGTTTTGTCTCGCCGCATTAACATGACAAGCTCTTCCCAGCATCTTCCCTCAGCCGCTTTTTTGGCCTTCCTCTTTTTCACCTCTCTTTCTTCCTCTTTCTGTTGGTTTCTCTCCATGCAAACTTTCCCTTTCCTCTGATTTCATAGGCTTTCCCAACCCCTCCTTACTTACACCCTTCCTTAGTTCACTTCCTCATTCCTCATTTGTAGTTCCTCCATTCCTCTCATTCTCTCTCTCTCTCTCTCCCCCAGGCCAGGTCTTGCTGTTAAAATATGTTTTATTAATCTCAATGTGACTTTCTAGTTAAAATAAAAGCTTTTTTTTTTTTTTTTTTCAAATTAAAATATTGTTGCTGTTGGGCAAAAAAAACCTCCTATCTCCATATTCCAACTTGTTTTTTCTCTTAAAATTAATGACCTACTTCTTCATACAAGAGTGTTGCACAAAAGTAGTGAGAATAGCAGCTCTACAAGCTCGAGGCATGCAGTTCTGCTATTTCCATTTTCAAATGTGTTTGACTAGAAGTTTGCACGCCTGCAGCATGTTCACATCCAAC
This sequence comes from Benthosema pterotum, assembly GCA_039105355.1. Taxonomy (NCBI): domain Eukaryota; kingdom Metazoa; phylum Chordata; class Actinopteri; order Myctophiformes; family Myctophidae; genus Benthosema; species Benthosema pterotum. The sequence goes on along the minus strand of CM076971.1, from coordinate 19,071,344 downwards.
AACATACGTCCGCGTTGTTTCTCTGTGAATATCGTGTATCCGAATCTCACACACACACACGTGTGTGCACGCACACACACACAATGTTCTAGGACATAATATCTAATACGCAACAGTTTTGGACATACTACAGGACAGCTGCAGCGATAATGTTTTATTGACACAACAAGCGCATATTGCCATGGTGGCATTAATAGCATATCATACGACAGGGGTTTTCAACAGGTGTTCCGGGGACCACCAGAGGTCCTTGAGAGGGTTCCAGGTGGTCCCCCAGGCGAAATGATGCACAGCTCGTTAACCAGATGTAACTCTTTGAGCGTGTAAACATAAAATCCATTTGGTTTCATGTTTACACTCTCAAGAGTTCAAATGAATTAGCCCAAGTTTACACAACTACAGAATGTAGAAGATTAATGGTCATTTATGATCTGTATGTCTGACTATGTTTTGTTTGCCCAAATCTAGCCTGGAATTGTGGACAAAATCAAAATAAATCTTTCGTTTTTGGGTGTGTGTGGGGCTACGGTAAAATGTCAAATGGTGTCAAATGGTGGTCTGTGGCTTGAAAATTCAGAATGAATAGTGGTCCCTGGTATCAAAAAGGTTGAAAACCACTGTTCTAGGATATAATATCTAACATGCAACAGTTTTGGACATACTGTAGTGCAGGACAGCTGCGGTGATAATGTTTTATTGAACACAACAATCACATATTGCCATGGTGGCATTAATAGCATATCATAGGAGAATACATGTCATCATAACAAACAGGGCGGATTGGCACATATTTTCCCACCGGGACAATTTTGCCTTTGCCAGGCCACACGGGGGGGGGGACCTGGTTAACCAGATGTAACTCTTTGAGAGCGTAAAAATGAAACCAAATGGTTTGGTTTCATTTTTACACCCTCAAGAGTTAAAATATTCATCGAGTGTGGGAATTAGCCCAACTTAGTCTACACAACTAGAGAATGTAGAAGATTAATGGTCATTTTGACCTGCATGTTCCAGGCGAGCATCTAGCACATTCTAGTGCATTTTGGAAGTGCCACTAGTGCATTTTGGAAGTGCCACTAGTGCATTTTGGATCTTGTCCAGGCCTCTAGGTGGCGCAGGCCACCGGGAAAACTCCCTGTACTCCAGATGGCCAATCCGCCCCTGATAACAAACCATTGCTCTCTCTCTCTCTCTCTCTCTCTCTCTCTCTCTCTCTCTCTCTGCTCCTCAGTGCTGCTGCGTGAGGAGGTGGCCCAGCTCCAGGAGGAGGTGCACCTGCTGAGGCAGATGAAGGACATGTTGAGTAAAGACCTGGAGGAGAGCCAGGGAGGAGGAGGAGGAGGAGGAGGAGGCAGCTCCACCAACCTGCTGTCTGCCACAGAGCTGCGCGTCCACCTCAGCGACAAGGAGCAGGAGCTGGACAGAGCCAAGGAGGCCCTACAAGGTCAGGGAGAGATCCATCCCACCCGCGATATACTGTAGCAGTGGTTCCCACCAGACCTCTTCATTTCAAGGAACCCCCCCAAAATGATTCTCATTAGCCTTCAATCCCCCTATTAGAAAATCCCACTGAGCACAAGTGTCTAAAAACATCTAAAAGTGAAAGTTTTTTTAGAGGTCTAGTCTTAGATTAGACCTGATAGACGTCTAATTGACGTCGAATCAATGTCTAATCTAAGATTAGACCACTAAAAACTTGTGTCAATTCAACTCTGCAGGTTCATTTGGTTCTATTGGTACACTCTCTGAGTTACACAGCCATACAGGTCCATTTGGTCCCTAACTGTCTCTAATTTAGGTGCCCCTGGAACTCCCCAGGGCTCCCCGCACTCTGTCAATAATTAGCTTGGGACTAGTCTGGCATATTTATTTCCAAGGGTAGTTAAGACAAACATATTCCAACACCATAATAAAAAAAAACTCAATTTGAATATGTGCTCTGAGTGGTCACCCAGAACTTTGGGGTGAGCCAAATGTGTGCCAGGCCCACCGGAATATCTTTTCCTGTGGTAGTTTCCAGGCTAATGTGTCCTGAGACAATCCATTGATTTGTCACTATAAGAAAATTGGATTGAATTGAACCAGGTATTTTTGATGATGATGAAGTTTATTTATATAGCACCTTTCTAGACATTAAGTCTCAAAGTGCTTTACAGTTCACAGGCATGCAGTAACACAATAAAGAACATGAAACAACAGGTCAAAACAACAAAAACAACATCAGTTAGCAACAGGACAATACACATATTAGAAAGCAATTAAAGCAATTAAAGTCTAATAAAGAGCCATGGGAAACAACCAGATGTTAACAAAAGCACTTAGAATACAAATAGGTTTTTAAGCCCAATTTAAACTTTTGGATGTCGGACTTTTGGATGTAGGATGTGACACTCAAACATAAATCAATCATCAATCAGGGCGACTCCACAACTTATGTCAAGAAGTGAAATATTGTCCTCTGAGTAGAGCTTTCTTCCTGACAGCCAGTTCAATCAAAACCACGTACAGTAACAGCGTGTGTGGACCTGTGAAAGATGTTGGACTTTATCTCTGCCCAGCAGATAGAATCTAAATCTGTCTGGCGTTTCCCAGAAACGACGTTAAAATGGACATATCGGTCACGGTCTGCGTAGATGGGCTGTGTGGCAGATCCGCCCGTCGCCATTCGGTCTCTGAAATGAGTTGCGTCATGCTCCGTGTGCTGCCAAGTAACCTGCAGGTTTATTGTCATTTCATTTGGGATCCATAAAGGATGACATTGGAGGGTTTTCTTTCCCCTGATGTACGGTATGTCTATTATCTGTTATTAAAGACGTCTGACAGTCTGTGGCAGTCACGCACACGTGCATGCGCGCGCGCGCACACACACACACACACACACACACACACACACACACACACACACACACACACACACACACACACACACACACACACACACCCTCTCACACACACACACACCCTCACACACACACACACACACACACACACACACACACACACACACACACACACACACACACACACACACACACACACACACACACACACACACACACACAGTATTTTCACTACTTACAAAATGTTTTTAAAGTAGTTTTTGCCAAATAAGTTCAGTTGGTTAACCAGATGTAACTCTTTGAGTGTGTGAACATGAAACCAAATGGACCCTTTCCTTGCAAGTCCATTTCGTTTCATGTTTACACTCTCAAGAGTTCAAATATTCGTCATCTGAATTAGCCCCAAGTCTACACAACTGGAGAATGTAGGAGATTAATGGCCCATCTGTATGTTTCACTCTTTTGTTTCCCCAAATCTAGCCTGGAATTATGGACAAAAGCAACATAAATTTTTAGTCCCTTTGGGTCTGTGTGGTAGCTAAAATGTCAGCAAATGGTGATCCGTCTGTGGCTCACACACAACGCATTGCATCTATTTCCACTATTTACAAAACGTTTTTCAAAGTAGTTTTTTTGCCAAATAAGTTCATGCATAAGGGTGTAAGGGTGTCGCATAAGATGGCACCCACAGTCACCTTCACACTGTCAGAGTCACGGCTGGGCAGATACTGTGCTTCTGCTGTCAGGGCTCTGTGTTGTGCAACCTGTTGAAAAACAGGTTTTGGATGTTGACTTGAGGTGGCTGGTTGCAGAACGTCTCCATGTGGAATGCATAATGAGTGACACATATGTTTGTCCTTATGAAAAGTACAGGTTCCTTCAGAATTCAACGTGCACTATTATTTTCACTTGTGACATCTCGTTGCATCATCATCTCTGCTGTATCTTTCTCTCTCTCTCTCTCTCTCCCTCTCTGTCTCTTTTTGGTGCGACTAAGTACTGAAATGTGTTCTGCATGCCAGTTGGCACGAAACAGACCTGGGTGAGATTAGGGAAAACTCACCAAGAGTTACTGTATTGGTACTACCACTGTAAGAAAATTATAGTATGTGCTTTTCTTGAGTATTATGTGTTTTTCAATACTTTCACATTATCAAGGGACATTTTGTATTGTAAATGAACTACCTATAACCCTATAAGACCTCTTTTCAAATGTAAAAAAAAATAGCCAAACTATATATACAGGCTACTACTTTACTTCCTCTTACTTTCACATACTGCGGTTGAGACTAGTTCATTGTCAGCCACAGTGCATGGGTTAATGCCACTCGATTACAATTACCTTCAAAGGTGATGAGTTGGTCCATCATTCAATCAATCTGGGCTCCATCGCTATTCTGGGAAAACCAATCATCCACTAGTGCTAGCTGCTGATAGAAGACATAGTGCCACCCTGTGGCCATCCTTTGGAACTGCACATTCACTTTTAGTCAAAGCCCTGTTGAATGTTGATATGCCTATTGTACTGAATGCTTAGACTTAGTAGACAGACAATTAATTGCCTTTAATGACTTACTCTTGTGTTGCAGCTATGAAAGCAGACCGCAAGCGGCTAAAAGTGGAGAAGTCGGACTTAGTGAGTCAGATGCAGCAGCTGTACACGACACTGGAGAGCAGAGAAGAGCAGCTGAGAGACTTTATACGTAACTACGATCAGCACCGAAAGGTAACAGTCCTTTGCTTCATATACACAACTAACTTTACCGGTTTGTTGTGACATCCTTCGCTTAGAGCACAAATCTATTCAATGACATTGTTTTGATTTGAGAGAGTGAGTCTGTATTTTTTGTCAGTTGGAATGGAATTCAGATGCCATTTCAGATACCATTGTATCTGTACTTAGTAGGTAAAAGCACAACTTGCATCATTCCACTGAATATACCTTTGAAAGCACAGGTTGCATCATTCCATTCTTGGCTTTCATTTGCTTGCTTCCATGCAGCGTATGTGTCTTCCTCAAGTATAGGCATGTCAATCAAGATCGTTTCTTACACATATACCGGTATATATCCTTGATTTATTTGTTTTTGTGTCTAATAGTTTCTTATATGATATTGTTATTATATTGATATGTTATTGATACGTTGATATGTTAATTTTCACGATACCTAAAATGCCTAATATCAACTGCACTTGTACTCCTTTTGTACGATATTTTGAGCCCTTTCTGCCTTTATTAATAGTTTACAGTAGATTGACAGGGAATGGGGGGAAAGAGACAAACAAACACAGAAAAGGTTATCATGTTCACCATTAGAACTCACAACGCGCTGTCCGGCTTGGACCCTATGGCAGCAGCACAGACTTGGACTCCTTTTTTTCCTCTAGACTTTCACTCTAGACACAGGTCTTTGCAAGCTGAACTACAAGCCCACACAATGCGTTGCAAACTGACATGTTGTGAGCTTGTAGATTTAGGCTATTTTGGGCCTAAATTCCACCAGCAGAATATGCCTGCTGGTGGAGTTCAAGTGGTTAAACCTCCGGCCAGGGCGGCTGATAATTTATCTTTTCCCATCTGGCCCCCGCTGGGCCTGTTGCTTCTCAATAAAAAAGGAAAGACAGATCGTATTCCAGAGTTTCTCCTCCGAGCCTAATTTGTTGAATCCTAATTCCGGAAGCAACGCATGCACTGACCCCCATGGACTGGTTTTAACCGCTTGTCAATTTCAATGAGCGTTAATAATGATACACGTGCGTGCGTGCATGCATGCGTGCATGCGGGCATCTCCTCCTCCAGGAGAGCGAAGACGCGGTGAAAGCGCTGGCCAAGGAGAAGGATATGCTGGAGAGGGAGAAGTGGGACCTGAGGAGGCAGACCAAAGAGGCCACGGAGCAAGCCAACATCCTCCGCTCTCATATGGACATGAAGGAGAACCGCATCAAGGAGCTGGAGGCTGAACTCACCATGGTACGGTACATCACAGGCACACACCCACAGCTTCTGTGCAAACTCAAAGGAGCGTTGGTTCAGTTTTTTTGGACTTTGAAGCTGTAGAAAGGCACTTACAAAGGCATTTCCAAAGGTATTAATTGATTGCCTCACTCCCTCGGTGTGAGTTCTTCTGGTCTTGTTTTGGTGTAGATGGGTAGTTTCAGTCATTTGGAGGGGGCGTCTGGGGGCCACACATTAAAAATAAATGAATCCTCAAAGCTAGTGTCATTTGTATTGTTGAACTGTTTTTTACCGATATAGTGCAACATTAGTTCAACTTTTGACCCTTCAGACCGTCACATGGAACTATGTTTTGTGTCCAATATCACTACACCAGAAGCTGTACAAAACCATACTGATGTGTGACAGTCAAGGTGCTACAGTTAAACGAATGTTGCCCGCATGGTAGAAACATGTCATGAATGGAATGCTTTGGTGGGCCCCCTACTACTTAATATAAGATATATGAATTGAATAATATCACCAGTACCAGAGTAGAACAACCACCAGGGGAATCAGGCAATCAATGTACTGTATACCTTTGCTGCCACTATATTAATGGAATATGTATTTCCTAAAGCTGTATTTTTGTCTTGCTGTAGATACTATATATCGAAATAATACAATTTCTCGACCGTAGCCCCTGTAAAATGTACCTTACAGCTGCACTATAATAATGCAAAACACAATCCACAGTGCAGTTCTTTACCGGGAGGCAGGTCATCACACACAGGTAGGCTAAACGGTCCAAATGAAAGCAAACAAATAAAAACAGGGAGCAGGCCCAAATCCCCCAAACAGAGAATAGCAATGTCAAAAAGGCAAGCCTGGGAAATCAATTGGACTCAAAGCAAACACATCCAGGCAGGGAGAAAGCCAAAAGCTGTGGAATAAAGGCTAAAGCGAGATCAGAAACCAAAGAATCAAACACTGGGAAAATGGCTGGAGAGCAATGAACACACAGTGTACAACAGAGACTATCAGCCTTTTTCTTTTACATCAGCCATTTTGGGGAAAAAAATGCTCCACTTAAATGGAACAGCTAGAGCCTTAATTAGTATCATTGGTAACACCACCAAGGACTTAACATTACGCTAAAGAATTGTCTTAAATACTGTATGGCTGCAATTGAAAATGGATAGAAACAGTCTGGTAATTATAGAGGCTTAGCTTATGGCAAACCAGGGACAGGATTAACTGGGAGCAGGTGTGGATGGAGGTGGAAGACAAATCGGGGCAAGTACTGAAGCGACAAAGATACCGTTGGTGAGAACAGCAAAGTAAACTGAACCAACAGACAGGTATTAATGGGATGTTATGCACATTCGCAAACTTGCTTGGAGGCATCTGGAGTATTGAGAAGAGAACAGGGGTGCCCAAAAGGTAGATTGTGATCTACAAGTAGATCACACAGGCTGTGTAGGTAGATCACATGACAGTCCCCTAGAAATCACATCACAGTCCCCTAGATTTTGAAGGTCTGGTTCCAAAAATGAACCAGTATTTATTGTGTAAAGTCCATGATATTATTTACATTGGAATGAATGAGTCCGGCTTGAAAGTGTCCTAGGGTGGACAAGAGGGCAGAGCTTACCTAAAGGTCTATTGTCAACTCAAACCCCAAATAATTTGTTTTCAGACGTCAGTAGTACAAGAAAAACCTTCCGATTTTCCTCTTCTATTTTTCATTTTAAGTCTGTTTTTCTTGAACACTGTATAAGTAACACCATTGCCGCTATTTCAAAGCTCCCACTGTCTAGGGGGCCTTGGAGTGGATTTTTTCAGCGATGGGATAATCTCATTTTTGAGGTGTAGATCTTGTTGAGCTGGTCACTTTGGAAGTAGCTCTCAAGTCAAAAAATGCGTGTCCATTTGGTTTCATTTTACGCTCTCAAGAGTTAAATTATATTTAAACACCTGAATTACCTATAATTGTCATTTAGGATCTTCTTCAGGAAGGAACAAGAACGTAAGCGATCGAAACGTCTCTAAACCAGTGTTGCAGACTTTATTTCTTTTCTATGAACCTTTTTTTTGTCCAGCACCTGGGCCAGAGATTGGATGTGCATGCTTTATTTCTTGTTAATGTCTTCATTGCTCATGTGTTTCCCCATGCAGGCCAAGCAGTCTCTGCACACCCTCACCAAGGACGTGCCCAAGCGCCACTCCCTGGCCATGCCCTCGGAACCCGTGATGAACGGCAGCCAGGAGTGGGTGATGCAGGCCGACCTGCCGCTCACCGCCGCCATCCGCCAGAGTCAGCAGACCCTGTACCACTCGCACACCACAGACAGACAGGGTAGGCAAACCCGCAAAACCCACCCTTTCCTTCCCCACCCTGGCCCTCCCAGACCGTCCCCCCGTCTCCATCTCGCTTCGCCGTCGCTTTCTTGCTTTTACAGACGCAACAACAGCATTAACACACTAACAGAGGGTTTGCTCCCCCAAGAGGTTTCTGTTGGCTCACCGTGGGTGTCTTTCCGATGTGTGTGTTTGTGTGTGTGTGTGCGTGGACGCGTGCGGGCCTGTGTGTGTGTGTGTCTGTGTCCATATATGTGCCACCATCTCCAGCCGTGGTCAGGATCAGCCCCTGCCACTCTCGCCAGCCCTCCATCATATCCGACGCGTCGGCGGCCGACGGCGACCGCTCATCCACCCCCAGCGACATCAACTCCCCTCGCCACCGGACGCACTCCCTCTGCAATGTAAGAGCTGCCTGCCCTCCCCCCCGAACAAGTAATCACAACCTCCGCAATTCTCTCTGTGTCCTCCTCCCACGCGCCCAGAGTCCCCAACTCCCTCCTTGTCTTCTCTCCCGCGTCCCGCGTGTCTTCTTGTTGTGTCTGTCTGTCTGTCTGTCGGTCCGTCCGTCCGTCCCTCTGTCTGCCTGCATGCTGGTTGGTGTTGTTTGGCGTGGTCATTTGTTGCTTTCTTTCTCGCGATTTAAATTCCGTAAGTTGCGCCGTGGGGTTTGAGTGGAGCCGTTTTGTTTTTCACCAGTGGTGGAAGAAGTATTGAGATTCTGTACGTATAGGCCCTTGATACACCTAGCAATGTTTTGATCCATATCAACAAGCAACAATCATCAATTATCAACGTTGACTTTTTACTTTTCTATAGAAAATGATCAATTCCTGGTTGTTCAGAAAATTCAGATCATTAGCGCCCTCTACAGGTCAACATCTCGAAATGTTATAACCTTTTTAGTCTGCTAAATGAACAGTTGGTTGAAAATGATTCAATACAAACTAAAAACAAATTGTACACTCTCAGGAAAAAAGTTAAAATGGGTGGAATTCCCTTTTGCCCGTTGATGTTAACATTGTTAGTTGATATCGATCAAAATATTGCTAGTGTATCAGGACCTTAGATGTAGCAATACCGTGCATGTAGGCTAGAAACACGTTATGTAAGGCCCATATTAAATGATTTTACACAAAGACACCAAGATTTTCAAATAGCCAATCACAACGCATTGTGATGTGATTGGCTATTTTTGAATATAAAGTAGTTGCCACTGTGTGAATTTTGGACAGAATAGTGCTTAAGTAGTTAATATTTTGTAATAGCTAGGGCTTCAACGATTGATCGCAATCAAATCAATAATTTAATTAGTTGTCAACTAATTTAGTGATTGGCAAACAATCACTGGAGTTATCTTAACCATAATTTCCCCTAGTGCTATGTGTAACCAAACTAAAGAGTAGTGGGCCATGTCTAACCCTAACCCTAAATATGCCACATAACAATTATTAGCTTTTATTGGATCACTTCTTGCAGATTTACTCCTTTGATTGAATAGCAGCCCATCAGCAGCTGATGTATCTTTTTTTATTTAGAACAGGTCTAATATATATACTGTATACCGTATTGTCCCGAATATAAGATGACCCTGGTTATAAGATGACCCCCATTTTTAAGACTCATTTGTGTAAAAAGAACATTGAATGTCAAATAATATAGTCCCCAATAATATAGTATTGGTGATACTTAAAGAATTGTCTCAATCTGATTAATCGATTAATCATTTATATAATCGACTGATGATAGGTTAGTTGCAGACCTAGTAATAACAATTCTCAATCAAAATCTGCAACGGAACTTGCAAGTGAATTTTTCAAATAGCTGTAGGGGAATAAAAGTACAATATTTGCCTCCGAGATGTAGTATTGAAAAGAAGTATTTAAAAATGGAAATACTCAAGTATAAGGCACTTAAAAGTAAACGTACCGTACAGTGTTACTTGAGTACATGTACTTTCCCACCACTGTTTTTTCTCTGTAGTTTTCTTTCAACTAAAATGAAACATGTCCCTGTTCCCCTCCTTGTCATATCGTCTGCGTTATCCAGTCCATGGAGGATTTGGAGGATCAGAAACGTAAGAAGAAGAAGGAGAAGATGACCCTGGGATCCCTGTCGCGGGTGTTTGCTCGGGGAAAACAGCGCAAGTCACTGGACCCCGGTCTGTTTGATGGTACATCCACCCCTGATTATTACATAGAGGAGGATGCTGACTGGTGATGACGTGCGTGTGTGTGTGTGTGTGTGTGTGTGTGTGTGTGTGTGTGTGTGTGTGTGTGTGTGTGTGTGTGTGTGTGTGTGTGTGTGCGTGTGCGTGTGCGTGCGTGCGTGTGTGAGAGAGAGAGAAAGACGAGATGAGCGCATGTGTCCCCCAAGCAAAGGCCTGACACAGACTGCTATCGCCAGAAAAAAAATGTATATTATTTCTCCAAAATGTATGTATGTAATGTAAATTTAGATATATATTTATAGATGTACATGTATGCATATGTATATATGTTTACATGCATATAAATATATACATGGGGTTTATGATGATGATGTGTGGACATGTCTATGCTGTATTATCTTCCGACTGTCTTAAATGTTTTCTTTTTTTTATAACTGGAGACTTGAAGGACTGCTGTGTATATGTAAATAGGAGGTTATTGTGCATTTAGTGTTTGTAATTTGCAGTTGCTTTTTTTATCATGCCTTCCTTCCCACGTTTCCTCCCTAATACTTGATTTATACTTTGTCGTGTGACGGTATCGCGCAACGGCCCATGTACAAGGTTAACGCCGCCCAGTGTTGCCAGGTTTGCCAGAAGAGAAATAGCAGCAGCCAGGTCTGCGAAAACAATCCCTAGGCCTGGCCGCACGATCACATAACCCACCACAAGACACAGTGCAAATTAGCTATTTGAAAGCAGTAGGGTTTTTTTATATATCTTGTATGGGTACCATGGCACAAAATAATTCAGATGGAGGTACTAACTAGGGGTGTAACGATACATTTTAACAGCTATTCAATACATATCACGATACAAGGTTGACGATACGATACATGGACAATTCTGGTTAATTATGGCGATACGATCCGATACAATTAAATGATTTGACATCGATATAGTAACTATTTAAAATACATTGACATGATCTTAAACTAAGTAATTACCACCCCCTTTTTTCTCTTCCTTTTAAAGAATGCTAAATTTGATATAGTACCGTACTTTCCGGGTTATAAAGCGCACCTGAATATAGGCCGCACCGGCCAAATTTTGCGAAAAAATCAATTGTGTACATATACAAGACGCACTGGCCTATTAGCCGCGGGTGTTTTAATGCTTAATTACCATATGTAAGGGTTCTTGCACAGATGAGATTGTCGGCAACGAAATGCTGTTTGAGAAGCATCCTTTTTATTATTTAAACGACTACAGAACTGCACGTGCTGTATGTAATTAACGCTAGAGCCATAGACCAGGGACGGATCTAGGCATAGACATGAGGGGGGGGGAATGCCCTCTAGACGCCCTGACTGCCCCACCAAACATGACGGAATGCAAACAATGAAAACTTCAAAGATATTTCAAATCAAATGCTTATAGCGGTAGTTAGACATTGACTAACTACAATTTTGGCACCACTAAACCAACTGCCATTTTCGGCTGCACCCCCGATTGAGAAATATTACATCCAGGCCTGGCCAGTGGCCATAGAGTGTAGCCGGAGATACGCAAACTCCGATCACTTCATGAAACCAAATGAGCGCTTGCGGGTCCATTTGGTTCATGAAAAAAGGTAGCCTAGCGTACATCTGGTTAACCAACTGTCCACCATTTAGCTGTGGACCACCAGGAATCCTCTCAATGTTTAAGACGCTCGACGAGGCGTCTTTATTGCCGCCTCCACGGACCCCTCCTCCTCCTCCTCCTCCTCCTCCTCGCGCGGCGGCGGCTGCTGCTGCTGCTGCTGCTGCTGCTGCTGCCGCCAGCCTTTCTAAACCCGTTCGTGGATGTTTTGACACTTTTCCACGCAGTCAGGATCCACTGGCAGACTTGAGAAAAAGTTGCTTTCAGCATGTTCCTCGCCCTGGTGGTGCGCGCGCTGGTGGCGCCAGCTCCTCGGAACGACGGCGCGCGGACCACCACCGCGCGGACCACCACCGCGCGCCGTCGTTCCGAGGAGCTGGTGTCTCCGCCGCGCCGGTCCACCGTCTAAACATTGATTCATTGATCCCAAGGCTACGTGCAGCAGATAGATTTCCTTATTTTTCAACCAGCTCGACTGACTTTAGCTGCGTTATATGTACTTCTTCGTTTGCTTTCCATGATGCATTTAGTAGTGTCTGTCTTAGCGAACTGCCTGTGCCCTGTCCCCCTACATTTCCTGCTCGGGCCGGCTTAAAGTTGGGGTGCAGTGTTTGGTAGCCGTAAACATCCATACATTGGCCGCACCGCTGAATAAGCCGCAGGGTCCAAAGCACTGGGAAAAAGTAGCGGCTTATAGTCCGGCAATTACGGTATTAATGCAGTCGATTATCTGAAAAGAAAATGATTTCATACAGATTGTTTGCATTGCAAAACTATACAATCCATAGTAAATGTTGCTGCTTTCATTTCAATATATTGTGATTCATGAGATTAAAAATCGCCTTTTCAATGCAGTTATTATATCTTTACACCCCTAGTACTAACCAATCTTAATCCATTCTGTACTGTATGCGTTCTGGTGTTCTAAGCATTATGTTGTACTTTAGCAATTGAAAAATAGAAGACCTACAAGCTCTATGAGCTTGTGTCAGATACTAGAATCTAGCACCAGAAACTAGCGCCAGAAACTACATTGTGGAAACAAGCATCAGGAACTAGAATTTGGTGCCAGAAACTAGAAACTAACGTCAGAAACTAGAAACTAGGGTCGGAAACAAGAAACTAATGTCAGAGACTAGAATCTTGTGTCAGAAACTAGAATCTAGTCAGGACAAATTTTGCTAAAGCAACTTCACAGAAAAAATAACTTGCTGTTCACAACCTTGTAGATGGGCAGTTTTGAGCCAGCGAGACAGTCATACGACGAGGTATAGCCTGAACATCAGGCTTCAGTTGTTGCTTATTTCACCCATCTCTAATATTCCCACAACACGGTCACACCACAGGAACCCCATGTCCATTATAGATATTGTTTGGTATTTAGCTGGCCAAAAGTAGGTAACTTTAGTGTAGGGCTGGTGCTATGACTCTGATTCTGCCTCCATTGCCATTAATAAATGAATATTTTTCTAATTATTGAAAATAGCAGATTTACAAGGTCACACTGCAATGCATTGCGACACTTTACATCTGCTATTTCATGCCATGCTTGTACAACAAAGTAGCTTAAGTTGCAATTATATAAAAAGGAGCTATTAGTAATGTTTTGTGAAAATTCATTTGGCGATATAGGAAAAATGCTTCTGAATTATTCAATTAACCTACATGGGCGAGATTAAGCCACCATTGACTCTAAATATTGATATATTTTTGGCTAATTGCCCAGCCCTACTTTGGAATAGTGATGGTGTTTTCTGTATTGAGGTGAAATTTATATTCTAGTACCAACCCATTGTTTCCATTCATGGTGGAAAGCAGTACAATACTTCACTGTATATTATGTGGAAGACATGCATTGTAGTCATATCACTATCAGGCTCAGGATATGTATCAGAATATTTGCACGTTAAAACAATCGATAAAAGGGACAAGAGGTGAGGTTACTGTTCAATTCTACCATGGTGGATTTTCCATTTAAACCAGTGATCCTTTCTGTTACTCTTACTCTCTTATTAACCACTTAAGTCCTACATACTTTGTTGACTGGGCTTTCCCCAGGGGGGTCTGTACCTAACTCCCACCTTGTTTCCCCTCTATGCCAAATGTGTTTTAGCTGAAAACAGGTAATTTTCAAGCTCGATAGATTACCTATTTTCGCAGGACGTCTGACCCCAGAATATGATGTGATGGAAGCTTAACCTTCTGTCTTCCGAACAAAGAGATAATTTACAAACCAAAATCAATCATACATAAACAATCAAAAGGCTTGCTGCTTCCCAATGCTGTCAAAACCATGTGCAAGTGCCAAAGTAAATAATAATAATAATAAAATAAAAAATAGAGTATATCTTTGAAAAAGAAATGTCTGTCTATCATTAAGTCACTATTAGCACTAGCCTTGTGAGACTGCTCATGTCTTTGAATTGTATCTAACGTGCCAATAAGAGACGTAGGAATTTGCACTAAAGCTACAATCCGTATTTCATGGTTGTCTGAACTACAAGTACAACTGGTGGTCCCCGGACCACTGGTTGAAAACCACTCAATTCACAACCTATGCAACTAGTTGCAACTGCAACAACCATTATCCCCGAATCGCACCGGTCTGCAACTGTTGAGTCCAAAGTGCTGCAATTTCTTGCAACTGGTACTGGTTGCACATTGCGACTGGTTGCACTGGTGTGAACTGGCCTTTAGAAAACGGGACTTGAGTCATGACTGTACTTTGACCTTTTTTTTGCCATCTACACAAAATATCTTCACAGAATATGGATGCTGGGGTTCGAGTGGTTAATGATCGCCTTCCAACTCCACAGTTATCAGTTTAGCTTTGTTTGCATTATGAATGCACAGGCCTTTTTTCCTTTCGTTGTTGATGTTGTTTTGCTTTGTGTAAAAGAGAAAAAAAGCTCTTGTTTCTCCCCAGCCTTAACCCGGGGTTAAAACAATTCTCTGTTAAATGTTTTGTAATTTAGGAGATGTTGCATAAAAAGAGTAAATCTATTAAAGTATTTTATTTAAATAGAACAAGAGGTAAACTTCACATTATGAGATGGTCTTAAACACAGCTGCTGCAAGCAGTTGGGTCAGGACGTTTAATCATTTTCAAAAATGAATAACGATTGAAATGAAATATTTTAAAAATAAAACCAGCAACTAAATATAGACGCTGCATTGTGTTCCATGAGTAATGTGTTCTTGTGTTCCCAGCCTAGTGTGTCTCTCCTTTCCATTCCAGCTTTTGTAAACGGTGTCCCTGCACCTACCAGTGAGTAGTGTCTGTTTCTGAACTGGGGATTATTCATTTCACTTGTCAAAACTTGTCAAATATCCTGGACACTGCATCTATTGTGTTATTATTACGATGTTATACTTCACCGGATGACGGTGTGGCGTCTCATAGTCTCATAAAAAGTCTCACAAAGCATTGCATCTGTGGTGTGTTGTGAATGTGTAGGATTTATCTATTCTTGCCACACAAAACCATCTATACCTGGTGTGCCCAAAAGGTAGATTGTGATCTACCAATATAGATCACATGGATTGTGCAGGTAGATCATATCACATGCCCCTAAATACCTATTCTATCACTTGAATAGACCTTTAGGTAATACCTTTTGATTAGTCCCGGTTACCTAAGGGTCTCGCTTAATTATCTAAAGGTCTATTGGTTAAAAAAGGTCTGTCAGCTGAGCTCAAACACACAAGGCAAGCTATTATAATGTAACATTAGCATCACTATTCCATTTTCACCCTTCTATTATATGTAGCATCAGCACCACTATTCCAATTTTCAGCAACGGGGTAACATTTTTTTTGGCATGATGATCTCATTTAGCTTGGCATTTTGGAAGTATTTTTTTTTTTTGTGTGGGGGCACCCACAACTAAGTATGCTAAGGTAGGCCTACAATATGTGGATTCATCATGGGGCTCACTCTGGAATTGCTGGCTCAGTATCTGAATATCATAATCAGTATCAGTATCATTCTTTCTGCGTTTTAAACAGGCCATGTTAGTGTGTTTTATGAATAATTCCCCTAATGCCTGTAAGTCTCCATCATATCCACTGGGTAGTCACTAGTCACTCGAGTAACTTCACTGTGCACTTTATTCAGCCACGTAATCTTATTTGCTATGCATTATACAGTACAAGGTGCTTTTAAACACATAGTGGATCCACAGAAACACTCTGGCTCCATCTACTGGCTATATAGATTCCCATCACGCTGGCCATCAACTGTCATGCTTCACCAGTATAGAGAGTGCTTACTTTCTGATATAGGCATACCACATGATGACACTAATAGTGTACCATCCATTGTGGCTGAGTATTGTTGCAGGGGGGATTGACACACAACAAATATAACGTTATTATTTTAACTTGTTTTCAACTCAATTCATTTTGTTGATTATTAATGAATCATCCAGTAATAACATTTTTCCTAGGGTTTCAATTGGTAGTTTTATTTAAATACATATACTGTTTCAGTTCAGTTTCAGTTTTTCTTTTTATTTAGGCAAAAAGCATGGTTTCTCCAATTCTATTTGTTGTTAACTTATTTCACTACTTTAGTAAATCAGCCTGATTTTATTTTGTTGATGTTGGGTGGAAACAAGAAATAGTTTTGAAATGGTGAAAATAGCTGGTTACTAGCTCACAATGCATGTGAGCTTGAAGATCTTTTCCTATAAGGAAATCCTATAGTATTTTTAATAGAATTCCTATAAATCTTTTTCTAGGATTTTTGGGGATTTTTATAGGAATCCTATTGAATTCCTATTGGAAATCCAATAGGATCTGCTCCAAAATCTTATAGGACTTTTCTATTGGAATCCTATAGGATTTTTTGACTAGGAAATTATTAGAAACAGAGCAGCGGTTTGATGATAAACTGACTGGAGATGAATCATTTTGATCTCTATGTCCCTTTGACCCTAAACCCTTCCTTTATGCCTGGTGCCGTATAACCTCTCCCTGAACCGATCCAGACTGTGACAGGTTCTCCAGCTTCGTCCAGCAGAGCCTGTCTGATGGCGAGGACCATCTGGACCGCCTCCAGCAGGCGGAGCTTACTAGAAACACCCCCATGGCGCTGTGGCGGGCGGGAGCGGTGCAGGCCTGGCTGGAGCTGGTCATGGCCATGCCCATGTACTTGCGTGCTTGCTCAGAAAACGTCAAAAGTGGCAAGGTACACAACTGATGTATGCCAATGTTACAGTTGGGGCGGCTGTGGCTCAGGAATAGAGCAGGTTGTCCAATGATCCATGGGTTGACGGTTCAAATCCCAGCTTCTCCTGTCTACATGTAGGCAAGACAATGAACCCTGCATTGCCTCCAGTGGTTGCCACCATTGTGGTGTGTCAAAGTGGGAATTGCATGGTGCTGGCAGCGACTGTTTGCTGCTTCATCTCCCAATGTATGAATGAATGGACCATTGTAAAGCACTTTGTGCAGTTGGAAAAGTGCTCAAAGTGAAAAGAAATGCAATCCATTACAGCAACAGAGAACAAAGCGTGTCTGTGTGTGTGTGCAGTAATATTATGGTAGTTTGTAGATCAGAAAATGGAGAGGCTAACATCTAGGGAGGTGTTTCCAGGCCTCATGAGAAAGAGGTCGCGGTCAGTGTTAGGAGTAAGCAATTCACCATGAAAGGGAGAGGGTTGTTGGCTGATTTACCACTGTTTCAGGGTTGTGCCACGAGCAGATCTACAAGTTCCCTAAGGGCCACATCTGAAGGTTTTACTATTTTTGGAAGACAAAATGTTGCACAAGAATATAAACGCTTATACAAGCACATATACATACACCTAGGTACAAATAAAAATGCTTTTATTCATTTGTGTGACAATCAGGTCTTCATCAGCTCTTCCATCTGTAAGTTGAAGTCTTTTTTAGCCTAGCACACACCTGTCGTACAATATTCCACGTCCTCTCTCTATTCTGCTTAGAGTTCTCAAACTCGGCCCGAAACCGACCAGGACCAAACCCGAAGAAGCCCGACCCGACATTTTAGGGCCGGGTCGGGCCTAAATTCTATGCTAACCAGTAGGGCCTGGTTGTGGCTCGGGCTCCATGAAAAAAAAAAAAAATATTATAGTTAAACTAATAGTTATTTTCTCTATGTACCTATTCTAAAGATGGTGCTGATTGGCATTTCACTCTTACTCTGTGGAGAGTAAAATTTTTGGCCAAACCAGATAGGGCCTAAAATCTATTCCATTTAGTCGGCCTGATCAGTTAGGGCTCAGTTAGGGCCGGGCCTTAATTTTCAAGCCCGTTGAGATCTCTAGCCCTGCTAGCCCACTAGTACTATATAGTGCTTGTGTTTGGAGGTGTGCTGGTGTACGACGAGGCATAAAAAGTCCTATGACATGCTGTGATGAATAACACTGCATGTGCAGGTGCTGCTGGGGCTTAAAGACGAGGACCTGGAGCATGGCCTGGGCATCAGCAACCCCCTGCACCACAGGAAACTCCGGCTGGCCATCGAGGATTACAGGAGCGCTGGAGGGGACGGAGTGTGAGTGCCATCATGCTTACACTCCACTTGTGTGCCGTGGAAATAAGTAGGGCGGAGGACGCGGGTGTCTGTCCCGGTTAATCTCTCAGGACTTCTGCTATGTCAGCAGCACCACTGCCCTAAACATGTACTGGAGGAAGTGGACTAGGAAGGGGAGGAGCCAAACGGCGTTCCTGCCTCCAGAGGCAAAACTAGAGGAAAAACATTCATTCATTCATGCTTTCCCATAATGGGTTACCAGATTGTAATACACTCGAGAAGGAGATGGAACGCAACACCTACTATTAGTTTCAGTACCGACCATACAACTTGCCACACCCAAGCCATATTACTACTCATACACATAGTTGTTGTGATCAGACCTGACCTTGTGGCACAAAAGTGAGTTCTCTGAGTTTCTCTGAGTTTTACTCACATGTGCATGTGCACCTTCTTTTTGAAGACCATGACAAATGCTTCTGCAGTTGCTCTCAGAAAACCTCTGTTACACTCAATGGCAGTGATTACAAACAGAAAACGATGCTTTGAACTATTGACAAGACTTTAGGAATAATAATAATAATAAACACTGACGAAGGTCCTCGGACCGAAACGTTTGCTTTTTAACCACCACTTTGAGCACTGTGCACTTGTCTTCCTAAAGTCTCGTCTAAGGATCGTCTCATCTAAAGATATCTTAGTCTTTTTCATGTCAAGTTTCATTCATGTTTTCGAGACCACTGATCCTGTAGTCAAGTTTGACGAAGAAAAGACGACAAAGGAAGGCACAGTTTTCTTAGTGCTATTGACTAAAACTTTATTTTAACCAAAATGTGTCATACCTTTAAGAACAGTGTAAATAGTTACTTTCCAACACTGCTTAGGGTCAAGTTATGTTATAAAGCCATGTGAAGTTAAAACGGCCACATCAACGCAGGATCATAGCCTACTAAAATGCACATGGGAACAGTTCAAAATCAAAAACAGCGTTTACAGTATTAGGGTCTCTCTATAGTCTTTCGTTTAGGACAGGCTTTGATGGACAAATGCTTTTTGTTTTTAAAGAGGTTGAGTTCTACTGGGAAATTCTAAAGTCTATGCCATAGGGTAGAACTGGGAACCCAGTAAATTCCCAGTAGAAGTCTTCCCTAAAGTGTATGCCTTAGGGAAGACTTCTTAACTCCGGGTGGAGGGACATGGGTGAGGTCTGAAATAATTATTAACCCCGTAGGTCTAATTGCTGAGGAGTGTGGACGGATGAGCCAGGCTGTGACTGACCATTCTCCTCGTTTACAATGCAAACATAATAATAAAACTACAAATACATAGTTGGCGGGAAATGGACAGTTCAAACACCAATGACAAATAATGGATGGGTAATCTAAGTCAGTGGTTTTCAACCAGTGGTCCGGGGACTCCCAGTGGTCCTTGAGAGGGTTTCAGGTGGTCCCCAGCTAAGTTGGTTAACCATCCATCTTGTAACTCTTGAGAGCGCAAAAATGAAACCAAATGGACCCGCAAGGGTCCATTTGGTTTCAAGAGTTAAAACATTCATCATCTGAATTAGGCCAAGTCTACACAACTAGAGAATGTAGAAGATTAATGTTCATTTACATCTGTATGTTTGACTGTTTTGTTTCACAAATCCAGCCTGGAATTTGGAACAAAGCAAAAGAAATCTTGGGTCTGTGGAGCTAAAATGTCCTCAAATGGTGGTCTGTGGCTCAAATGCTGAATAAATAGTGGGGCCTGGTATGAAAAAGGTTGAAAACCACTTATCTGTGAAAGTGAATGGAAACTACAGAATTTGTCGTCCTGTAAAGCTTGCATGCTGAAATAGAAGTATCAATAAAAACATATACCGTTAAATATTAAAAAAAAATGTATTGATTGATGTGGTACTGATGTCATTGGTATAGGCACTGCATTATAGTCAGTTATACTGAAGATAAGGTTGGCAATGGGTTACTTGAAGTGGTCCTTAATTTATTGCTGTCCATATCCCCGATCAATATTAATGCATTAATCCCTACTATGGCTAATGGACTGTAATCATCCTCCACTGTTAGGCTGTCCAAAGCATCAGAGATGGACCACCGCTGGGTGGCCAACACATGGCTGAGTGACGTGGGTCTGCCCCAGTACTCCCAGAACTTCCACACTCAGCTGGTGGACGGCCGGGTGCTGAACTCCCTGAGCCGCAGAGACCTGGACAGACTGCTGGACGTCAGTGACCAGACCCACCAGACCAGCCTGCTGCTGGCTATCCAGCTGCTGCAGACCCTACACTTTGACAAAGAGGTCTGGAATAGTCTCTCTCCCCCTCTCTCCCTCTCTCTCTCTCTCTCTCTCTCTCTCTCTCTCTCTCTCTCTCTCTCTCTCTCTCTCTCTCTCTCACACACATGCACGCACCCGCACGCGCGCACGCACACACACACACACACACACACACACACACACACACACACACACACACACACACACACACACACACACACACACACACACACAGTAGGCTGTCCTCACGAGTACACTTGTGAGGACATAATACAGGATTGCAGTTATCATTGTAATTTGCCCCGAAGTATAAGTATAAATATAAGTATAAATCAGGCCCCTCAACTTAACTTCTCACTGCCTTTTCCTACCCTAACCGAAATCCTTTTATAATTAAGTATTCCTTCAAGCATGTAGGCTGTAATGCTGTAACATTTCATTGATAACTAGCCTATAAATGTAGGTCCTACCACTTCTCTAGTACCAGGAAGTTGTATTCTTGGGGGGTATGTGGCCTTCACAATTATCGTAATCCAAGTACACACGTTGTGTTGGGATTTGGGAAGAGGAATAGACTAGCAGCATACTAAAGCAGGTTTTAATATCCAGGTCCTGACCGTTCACAGATTAACGTCAACACAGTTGCTTATTTATTTAGCAGCCAATGTAATGTAAAATAAACATTGACCACCTTAAGGCTTATGCCACTTATATAGCACACAAAGAGAAAATAGTGGAAGTGACATCATCACCTATTGTACACACAGAAGAACAGCAGACAAGCCAAAATAATAGAACAGCAAACACAAAGGGAAACTCCACCTTGTGGTACCAACCGGCATTGCATAGTCCAACTGAACGTTACAACCCACCATACACCCACACACAGAGGAGCCTACAAGCATCCAGCCCTGACCACACACACATCCTCAGTGTTTTCCTTGGCCTCTGCCATATTTATGCTGGTGTGGTTATCTTTGCGTTGTGTTTCCACAGGCTCTGCAGACCCGCCGGGCTCAGTGTGAGCACCAGGATCGGGACCCCATTGTTTGGACGTGTCACCGGGTGATGAAGTGGGTCACGGACATAGACCTCAAGGTGGGTGGGAGGGAGGGAGGAGGGGGTCAATGACCATACTCACTTCACTAGTTGTGGCTTAATCCACGGGTCAGGCCGGAACACACAATTCAACTCATTCAACAGTTCAACTCAAAGGGCTTTATTGGCACAGGAAAACATATATTAACGTGCCAAATCGAAAGTGTATACTGTACAATGCAATCAAAACAAAATAATATATCTTTATTGATTTGAAAGTCTGCACATAGCCACATACTAACACAACTAACATTGTGTCACTATGTTTTCTGCTGCCTACTTATTTGCACATACTGTACTGTACTGTACTCAACAAGCCAATATCGTCTCTATAGACTCTCATTTTATCAGCAATAATGCCAAGCAAATTTAGCCCAGTCCAGTTTTTTTTTGTGATGCACAAGGTTCTGTGACTGTGGCCTGGGCGGTCAAGCGCACCACGCTCTCCATGGCTCACTGGTCCCAAGAGGAAGGATTTCCATTCCTATAGTGGTGATAGCCCCCCTGCCGGAATGCTTTGTTTGTAGGAGCAGGGTAGAGGATATTCTTTGAATTTTCTCAGCTGACTGCGGGTGGTATAGGTGCTGTTTCCCAGTTATGTGCACTCCAATGTACTTTAAACAACTCGCCCTCTTTCTCTACTGGTGTCCCATTGATCATTATGCACCCACTATATCAGTGGTTTTCAACCTTTTTGATACCAGGGCCCACTATTTATTCAGAATTTGAGCCACGGACCACCGTTTGATGACATATAAGCCCCACAAATCCCAAATCTGAAGATTTATTTTTGCTTTTATCCACATTTTCAGGCTGGATTTCGGAAACAAAGCATTCATTCTCTAGTTGTGTAGACTTGGGATAATTCACATGATGAATATTTTAACTCTCTTTTAACTCTTCATGTTTACGCTCTCAAAGAGTTACATCTGGTTAACTACCTTTCCATAGTTTATCCTGTGGACCACCTGGAATTCTATCAGGGACCACTGGTGGTCCCCGACCACCTATTGGAAACCCCTGGCTTAGACTCACTAGTATAGATTCAGAGACTATATAATCTATCATCTCCAACCATGGGTTAAGCCTATTTTTGTCATGATACAACCATGTCACTCACCAAATATGAGTCATTGCTGGGCAACGGCATCATGGGCACACAATACTTTTAGAGAAAGCAAACATCATGTCCTTCTTCAGGAGTATGCAGATGGTCTTCAAGGCAAAGGAGTCCATGGAGCGATGCTGTATCTGGATGCCTCCTTTGACACAGAGGCCATGACCAGGGCCCTGGGAATCCCTAGTAACAAACACATGCTGCGTCGACACCTGCATGAAGAGATGAAGTCCCTCTCCATAGCTTCAAGGTACCTCAGAATCGGATGTTCCGAAAAAATACACAATCATTTTGTAAATAAAATACATAAGCGGTAGGCTACCAATACCGAATTCAGATACCAGTGTTGTGATCTTGGTGTTGTGTTTTATAGCTATATTAGCTATGGATATATACAGTATCTTGTGCTGTGTTTATAGCATGTTTATAGCAGACTCCTCACTCATATGTGCACTTGCAGTTTTTGGGAAATTCAGAAGCAAACTTGCACATCTTACCCTAGTGTCAACCCTTTACCCCTGCATCAGATTGGGCTGGCAGATTGTTTGGGCTGGAATATTCGCCGATACAGATATGACCCGATAATAAGGGCTGATGCCGATACTTTTCTAAGGCCGATGCAGTACCAGGACTTCTCTATTTACTACCTTCAATAAAAGCAAGAAAGGACAGAATAGCTCAAAAACAAATTTAAACTGCTACAGTAAGGTGTCAAGTGACTAACTTCTTTCCATGGTTTACTTTTCACAGCTGTGATGAGCAGAGCAGTGAGACCTCAAGTTCCTCCTGTCATTCCGCTGCCATTGCAAACCATTACATCATGGAGCGGGAGTCTTTGAGGAGAAGATCTGGCAGGGTGTGTTATTATTTTCACAAGCAACCTGCATTTATTGATTTAATAGCAAGGAGACTCACTGCACTGCAGTTTCAAATGACACCTAGAGTAACAGTGTGTGTATGGTCTCACTGGGTCCATTTGGTTCCATTTGTAAACAGTTACAGATGTGTATGTGTATACAGCAGGGGTTTTCAACAGGTGGCCCGGGGACCACCAGTGGTCCCTGAGAGGAATCCAGGTGGTCCCCAGGCTAAATGATGGAAAGTAGGTGGTTAACCAGATGTAACTCTTTGAGAGCGTAAACATGAAACCAAATGAACCCTTTCGGGTCCATTTGGTTTCATGTTTACGCTCTCAAGAGTTAAAATATCCATCATCTGAATTAGCCCAAGTCTACACAACTGTTTGTTTTCTCCGAAACCCAGCCTGGAATTGTGGACAAAAATAAAATAAATCTTTAGTTTTGGGGTCTGTGTGGCTAAAATGTCATCAAATTCTGAATAATTAGTAGGTCCTGGCATGAAAAAGTTTGAAAACCACTGGTATACATACAGTATATAGTTGTATATGTTTCTTCTCTGATTGTTCACACTTTTAATTCATCCAGAGTCCTTCGAGGTTGCATTCAAACAGCCCATCGGTGGAGCGAGGCCTGGGTTTCCATGGCAGCTGTGGATCTCTGCCTAGAGAGGCCAGAGTGCATGCTGTGCCAAAGACCAGGAGAAGTCCCATGTACACCTACAACAGTGTTGAGATCGCCAACGTCTGAACCGCCAGCACTGATGGAATGCCACTGTTGTTTACTACTGACAGATTGCCCTTATATACAGCCTGTAAGCTTATCAAGACTGACGACTGATTTGTGGCGAATTCAAACTGTGCTACATTCCCTAATTCATCGCATTACAAGGAGCTGTGAGCTTGTTGTACAACTGTCGATCATGGCACAATGTGGTTTTTGCTATTTATGAGCTCATAAACGTATGGTTCTTTTCATCTACAGTATGTGTGTACACTCTCACACACAGTACAGCCTTTCAGTGTTAAAATATTAATTCTTTAAACATTTTTCTCTTGTACTGTAATATGTGGTCATCATAACACTTTTTATCCCATGCTTTTTCCAACGTTATTTTAATTTGCAAACTGACAGAGAAGAGAGAGAAAACATCACAAGACACCACCTGCTCATTGGGACCAGTTTAGGGAGTCATGGAGTCAGTGATGGAACTGAGATGATCCCCATGGCTCTCAGGCGGTGGGTCTGCCTCCTGCTGAGCTACTGCTCACCACTTGCAACTGAAACTGTGTAGAAATTCAGGTCATGTAACATTAAAGAAGCTGCGCAAGGAAGCCTCCTGAGTCAAAAAATGATGCTGCTGGATAGATACTACAGAGTGAGTGCAGAATGGACGATGTGCTGCTGACTACATAGTCATTGTCTGCTACTCTGTCTAGTTAAGTCCAGACAGAGCTGTTTTTTCCCCTCCTCATGTCACCACCAACTCGCTAGACATGATAGGATGGACAGGGTCGGACTAGCCATAGGGAGTACCGGGAGCTCTCCCTGTGGGCCGCGACCATAGGGGGCCACTAGGAGGCACTCAAGATAATAATAATAAAAATAATACAGGCCTGTATTAGTATCAGTGATTAAACCCTGTTCTATCTTGGATCCTTTTGCCAGCATCATTCTAATGAGAGCAACAAAGGGTTGTGTCGGTGTCTGTTAGTTTGTATCGTTTGTATAGTTGTGTAAAAATGGTGGTATTATGGCTTGTTTGTTTGTGTGTCTATCTGCACGCTGGCTGTGGTGGGCCGGTCTGGGCCAAATTCACCTATAAAATGACCGGATCGAATTTTTGTCGCAATCCAGTGACAAAAGGATGGATGTCGACTGGAGGTTTCAAATCTAGAATTACATGTGATATAAGGTGTGGTGCAAGGCTTAAGCTTGTCATCATCATCACATTGACAAGACACGTAACTCCAAATACCATAGCAAAGCTTGGCCTTTGTTAAACACACACACACACACACACACACACACACACACACACACACACACACACACACACACACACACACACACACACACACACACACACACACACACACACACATGCTGTATATAAAGCATGTACAAGGATGGTTTCATTTCTGTCTGTCAGGATTTTCTCAGTAAATCAAGACTGCAAATGCTGCAGGACTGTACCTTGAAATAGCCAGTGATATGTCTCTCTGTACACTCCAGACAGACATATCACTGTACACACAGTTAAACACTCCACACTGTTTGCTGTAGAGTTGGTATTATCAGAATACTATGTAACCAATAGGTTATTCTCACTAATAAGATGACATACATTTTCAGCTCTTGATCACTGTGTACAACTGAGGCAATTGCATTGATCTGTTTATTATAAACATTTCACTGGACAAAATGCTAACACCACAATTTATGCACAGTATAAGAAGTCAATTGTCTAAACATAAGTGGATTGTTCCATCCCAATACTTGGTATAGAAGTAATGTAGGATTTAGGGTGAGCCCTACAATGCAAAGACAAAGTATTTGCAGTTACACTAGAGGGTGAATGCACACAGAACTAACAGGTTTGTCAACATGCAAGGTGAAGGTAGTATAGGTTGAAGCGGGAAGATTAGACATGTTCAAACTTGCTAGACTTCTAACATATTCATGCAACCACTGCCCTGCTGGAATTAATTTAACCACAAACATTTAACCACAACACACACACACACACGCACGCACGCACACACACACACACACACACACACACACACACACACACACACACACACACACACACACACACACACACACACACACACACACACACAGTAGTGACTACAGTATATACATTGATACTACTAAACAATTACTTGATAATACTTGTTTAGTATTGATACTACTAAACGATTTGCTCAAAATAGAAGTAGGTTATCCTTATTTGACTATACAACTGACAAGTTGGCCTATTTGCCAACTTGCATATCACTATCAGGCAGGAAGAAAGGACACAGAACGTTTTTGTTTATAAATGAATGGTGTAACGTAACCTGCTACTATTGTTCAGAAAACAACAACGGTCAACACATTCATGCTGTAAATAATGTCCTGTAAGCCCAGTCTATTCACATATGCTGCGGTTACTGCAGTTCCACACATGCCACAATCTTTAAGAAAAGAGGAGAATGGGTTCACAATCACAGTTCATTACTCCAACACGTAAAACAGTGGTCCTGTCCTTGACCTTGAGATGGTTCCAGGTCCTCCCAAGCTATATATATATGATGGATGGTTGGTAACCAAATGGAACCTTATAGATCTGCAACTCTTGAGAGTGTAAAATGGACCCTAAAATGCACGTGGGCCCATTTGGTTTAATGTCACGCTCCCAAGTTTTATATGGTTACCCTCTGAATTTCTTCTGAATTACTACTACATTTTGAAAAATCTACACAATTAGAAAATGTAGAAATTAATGTTGTTTTGATCACCGCATGTCTGTTATTGTCTGTTATTAACTAGGGGTGGGCAAAAAAATCGATGCCAATATATCGCAATTCTTAATGCCTTGATATCCATATCGAATCGCCAGGTTCAAAATTGTTTTGTTTTTTTGATGATTATGTAGACCTATTCATTCATTTGTTCATGTCAGAAAGACTGAACTTTTTATTATTTATATTGCTTAAAATTGCTTTAAAATGTTCTAGTTGATTGAACTTGTTGAGGAACTTGAATTTTTCCGTCCATTTTCAACATTTTACTGTACTGTATTTTACACGATGATGACATCATCAAGTTCCCCACAAGTTTGTGTTGTGTTTGTTAATGGAACAAATGGAACAAATGGAACCAAATGGACCCGTCAGGGTCCATTTGGTTCCATTTGTTCGCTTTCAGAAAAAATCTTGAAAATGTGTGGAATCCCCCTTGTTCTAGTATAATTAAAGCACAGTAATTTGTGGGAGAAAAATGTGATATATTATTATATCAAATCGAATCCCAGCAAGAATCGCAATATGAATCGATTCAGGACCCCAATTATCAATATTGTATTGTGAGGTCAAGTGTTGGTGCTTGGCTAAAATGCTGAATGAACAGTGGGCCCTGGTATCAAAACGGTTGAAAACCAGTAGGTTAAACCACTGATCTAAAATTATGTATTTTTGCTTTAAATTGCCCTTGGTAGAACCTGGCTGAAGGCTCGAGCAACAACCAGCACTAGGACCACGGGAGGGATGAATTCCTGCCCACACATACAGAGCCATCTAGTGTCAGAGTTGCGCCATTGAGGGGTCAGAAACTGAGCGCTCGAGCTGCTGTTGAATAGAGATGCAGCTTGAAGAGAGATACACTGGAGTTGGAAATACGTTCTATTCAATGAGGACGGCGCAAATAAGAGCTGTTTATGTGCAACATGACAACTGTTAAAGTAGCCTATTGTAGAGCAGCGACTAAAGAATGTAGCCTAGTGTTCAGTTTTATGTTGTTTATAGTATACTATATATCCAAAATAAAGGGATATAGGATCATTAAAGCTGGGCTGTTGCTTGAGTCCAGCCCACTTCAGGTCAAGAACTTGTCCCTATTTGTTGCCCCCATTCTAAATAGAAGTCTATGTACAAAAGCCGCCATTGGACTGGCCCCATGAAGTGAACTGAGTTGGCGTAACTCTGTCTATACTATGGCTCTGGTCTCACACCACACATTTACAACCGGGGGGCGGTGTCTTCACTCCAGGCGCACAAAGTTCCTGTCTAATATTTTCTTTACATTCTAGCCTACTAGTGGGGGTCGGCCAAAACTTGGCACTCACGAACAAACTGTCCTACCTGCCCCTGCCCATTTATTTATAGTGGAGTTATAACGGATTGATGTTGGTTAATGTCGTTGTGTCAGTCAGTGTAATTCCATGATCTCTGTGTCATCTTCCTGAAAACACCTGCATGCTCCAGGTCCAGGTAACCTCCCCATCGAGTAGAGGGAAGTGCCTTCTTCGGGCGGTGATCGTTGTGGGGGAAAAAGGTAAGGTCGCTATTTTGACAAATATTTTCTACATTTCGGTAGTGTAGAGTGTAGACTTCGCAAATCACACACCTGCTGCAGTGCTGTTGCGCACGAAACGCACAACTAAAGCGCACAGCAAAGCGCACACATGATTGTTTTTTAATAGTAGAGACGAGACGGTTTGTGTTGTGTGCTTTGTGGTGGTGCCATAGTTGATACGAGTGCTGTTCCTTCTTCCGAGATTACAGGAACAACCGTTTTGCTTATTAAACAATATTTACGCGAAGGGTTTCAAACGGGCTTTTAATCGTTCTGAACTTCTGATACTATAGTAGAGACTTTAGCCGCAGCCTGCATGTTGTTATCATAAGAACGTGAACTGTAGCCTATATCTATGTAGAATGTGCAGTGTGTGTATGGTGCTGGTAGGAAACGGGGCCTTTATAAACGCAGGCTAGTTTTACATTTAGATTAAGGACAAGTAATACACTTATAAAAGTCGACTTCTTTTGGCTCTAGCTTTTGTTAAACATCAATGGCGTTGTTCCATGACCTTTGGGAGAAGTTGAATCAAGCCATGTAAAACACCTTGAAGGAGTTTGCCAGCCTTGTCTCTTTTAGCCAGACTGAGACTGTATGGACAGTATGGGGCTTTCCAACTCTGAATGACCATGTGCACTGAAAAAATCTAAAGCAAATTGAGATTTCAGGATGCAATATCTTGTGAAATTGGCTGGACTGACCAAAAGGTGGGCTGTGTGGGGTTAGCCCACTGTTAGATAATATCTAATGTACTGCTGTATACTGTATATTCACTCTCTCCAGGGCCCCTTTGTCCCTCTGTGGTTAGTGATACAAGCAGGTGTAGTGATACGCAGAAGAGGGGGTCGAACCCGGGGCTCCCACTCGCCAGTCTAAGATTCCACCCGTTGTGCCAATAGGGCCGACTATGCCAGATTGTAGTGATGCGCGGAATTGGGATTGAACCCGGAATTTCCACTTGCCAGGCCAACTGCACAAACCATTGTGCCATTAGGGCCCGGTTGGCAGGGCTGTTGCAACTAGTTCATGGCTGGGTGCTACACAAGCTTGCTGGGGGACAGAATTACCACAGTTTGTTCTACAAGTCAAAGCACTGGGTGTTTATGATGTCCCCTGCCCCTCTCATCCTTGTTTATGTTCCAATGCACTGCCTCCAGCACTGTGACTGGCTAGCACTGTTTCTAAAAGGTCTGAGCCCAGGTGCAGCGTTGTGTTGAAGGAGGAGCACGCAGCACATCTTTTCTGGGACTTACCTATGAGACTCAAAAATACATGCTTGCTCATGCTTTTGCGGGGCTTCACAAGTCATCTTGGGAATGTTTTGCCCTCTTTTGAGCATCCAGCAACGTGCACACTAGCTGCTTGGCCCAAATTGACCTGAATTTTCATAGAGACACCTATACAGGATGGGGATTGGGGACCATCGAGCAAACTTAATATTTCATTTCAAGTCCTTTTAGCATAATCTATAGAGCTGAGCATTCCCCATTCATTTTCCTCATACACCTTTTTGAAAATGATCTACAGTATATAAAGACAGTTAGGCTGCCGACAAAGCCAACTTGGGTCGTGACAAATCATGACAACACACACACAATGTTTTGGGACAATCTAATTCTTATATCTAATTCTTGCTAAATAGCTATTTTATTGTTGTATTGATATTGATGATAATATTTGTTGTCGGGATTTGTCACGACCCCAGTTGGCTTTGTCGGCGGCATAATTGTCTTTATATGAATCATTTCCAAAAAGTCTATGAGGAAAATGAATGGGGAAATAATTTCTGGACCACGGGTGACGCTATGAAATGGGCGTAACTGCTCAGAAGTTATAAAGAAACGCACATCCTTGTGATATCGCAGTTCTTTTTCTCCCCTCTCTTTGCTGTTTTAAATTCAAGAGACCAAAATAGTAAAATACCTAGACTAGAGTGTGTACTGTAAAAGTCATGCATGTTCCATCTTTAATGTCCAACAAACACAACTTCAAAGAAGAAACAAGGGGTTGAATATTAGGAACATTAGGAAAACAAACACCCTTTGCATACCTAGTACACACCCTGCCCAACTAATCATTTGCTTTTATTACAAGGTGACAGCTTTGTGATTCATATTCTTTATTAACCTTGCAGACATAGACTTTGGCATTTTAGCTAACTCTTCCCCCGCCATGTTCCTTCCTTTAAATTACAAGGGGATGTCCTGCATCAGGGATCTGCAAGCTCACAGCCTCTATGTGACATTGCGATCTTGTGGATCAGCAATTTGTGCTAGGCCACTATAAGAGTAGCCTATCATTTGAAACTGAAATTGACACGTGTAGTCGGTTATGTAGCTCAGCACTTACATACTTGCAACACAGGGACCATGAAGATTAGGCTATTGAAGACGCTTCTACATACAGTTTGACCGCTTCATTATTTACAGTTTTTTTGTAAACTGTTTATATAGGTGGCCATCGTTTGAAAGGCCCTAAAGTAAACTGGCATACACACATGCAAACATACACATTACGTGCATGTCTCTCACACACACACACACACACACACACACACACACACACACACACACACACACACACACACACACACACACACACACACACACACACACACACACACACACACACACCATAGGAATTTTCATCAGGATGGGGAACAATTATTAGCTTGGTACACCAAGGTAATAATGAGAAAGATGGAACACGATTAACATACTGTATGTAAATGTGGAAACAAGTTATTCTATTACTACTACTGCGCCTGTGTTCCAGAAACAGAATCCTCATTCATTTTCCTCATAGACTTTTCGAATGGTAAATAAAAACACGATTGCGCCGCGGACAAAGACAACTCAGGCCGTGAAAAATCATGACAACAAACACAATATTATCCTGCAATATCTAATTAGCAAGGTAGAAAAGGACAGGATACAACACCTTTTTTGTTTCGTTTTTCATTTTAGAAATGATTTGATTGTCCCAAAAGATTGTGTGTGTCAACATGATTTGTCATGACCCGAGTTGGCTTTGTCCACGGCGTAATCGTCTTTATATGAATCAATTTTGAAAAGTCTATGAGAAAAATGAATGGGGAATCCTTTTCTGGAACAGGGCGACATCACGAGGGTGCGGGGCTGCTCGTCATCTCTATTATTTAAAAGGTCAGTTGTGAATTTAAATTTGATCAAAGATTAGTTGAACATCCAAAACACCTCTTGACAGAAAATATGAATATAAAAGGATCCCAATGAAAACTTTCTTAGGTTTGAAATCCTCTAAGCAGACCTTGTATTGAAATGTACTTTCCCTGTGCATTTTTCCTGCAACTGCACAGCACTGTTAAAGTAATCAATCAATCAATCAATCAATCAGGTGGTACGTGGCCCCAAAGTGACCTGAGATCAAAGAGGTTAACAGTTAGCAGCCACACACTGTGGCTTCCTTTGCACTATAAATTCATGCTCTTCTTCTGACCGTCTGACGTGGAGCTTTGTTATTGTTAAAGGAGAATTCCACACCAAATGTTTCTTTTTTTTTTTTTTTACTTTATTTGCATTTTTAAGTGGTCCAGTTATTATTTTGTGGAAACACTCCTTAATGGCTGTTTCCCCTACCCCAAAATAAGCTTGGAATGGGGCTAAGGATTGTTCTTTTGGATTCGATTGTTTTTTTTTGCTATATATTGTCTCTCTACCATGTCAGTAGTGTGTTGAGTAGTGCTGCACTTTCACTTTCATTTTAGTTTCAGCAGTGGTTTAGCCATAGACCATGTGCCTCGCCCCCACCTTTTGAGACAGCAGAATCACTGCTGAACCAAAAGTGAAAGTGTGAGTGATGACACACTACTGACATGGCGGAGAGAAGATATATTGCAAAAAATGCATTTTGGAGCGATGTATATAAGTGAACTTGAGTGTTTTCACAAAATAACAACTGGACCACTTAAAAAAAACTTTTGATGTGGAATTCTCGTTTAACTATGTTAATGTTGCAAACCATGACATTTTCTGAACAACCTTAACAGTCCTCCACAAATGGGGACATCTGGTCAGAACAATGAAGAGGGGCGTAGACATAAAGTGTCAATATTGTTTTCATACATTTTAAGTAAAAATTGGCTGATGCTGTCTGTGATTGAATTTTTTTTATTCAGGAATTGGACCCATGAGATATAGTATCTAATTTTAGAGAACGCCCAATAATGATAATACTTATAGCGTGATATTTCTGTTTTTAGGAGTATAGTCTAATTCATTTTCCTTTTGTGAGGGCAGGTCTTAATTGGCATGGATTTTACTTTGGGTCATGTTTGAAAATATAACAATTTGCTAACAGTTTGTGACATCAGAATTTCCACAAAATATGGAAAATTCACTCTGAACCCATAAAAAAATATACCGTATTGTCCCGAATATAAGACGAC
This sequence comes from Benthosema pterotum, assembly GCA_039105355.1. Lineage (NCBI taxonomy): Eukaryota > Metazoa > Chordata > Actinopteri > Myctophiformes > Myctophidae > Benthosema > Benthosema pterotum. The sequence continues at coordinate 19,038,074 of CM076971.1, read as the reverse complement.
TCGTTTGTAAGACGACCCTCATTTTTCAAGACCCATTTACAGAAAAAAGAACATTGAATGTCAAATAGTATAGTCCCTGAATATAAGACGAGTGCATTTTTGGGATATTTCCATTGGGAAAAAAACATAGTCTTATATTCAGGCCAATAGGGTATATCTGTGACCCACGAATGGGTCCCCATGGGTCCACTGTTTTGGAACTAATGTGCTATTAGACAACGACGTCAGCCCCTCCTATATATGGCTTTAATGTTTGTTTTTCAGACAAAATCACACCTGTGTGAAGTCAGCGGCCCTCACTTCACACAGGTGTGATTTTTATTTTTAAATGTTGACTCTCGGCCAACTTACCCTTTTTTTGTCACTTTTCTTTCATGCCATCCTAATAGGAAATCTACTACTATTAGCTACTAGTACTAGCCAATAACCAGTACTAGTTTTTAGATCACGTCTACAACATATTTGGTGACCTATTCGATTATGTCATTCTTAAAATAAATGAAATGCATGGATCTTGCCCAACTGAGGAGCAGTAGTGATGCAGAGTGACATTTTAAACTGGAGGTCGAAAATCTACAAATATTCTTTGTTTCACCAGCACCTTTCACAACCTCTTTTCCTACATAGCTAGGGGCTGACTCAATGCATCCTTTGACTGACATAATCCAGATGGCTAGGATGAGAGTATCTGTCATGACACCCTATCCAATAGCTCAGAAACATGCACAATCAAGGAAGTGCAGCAAAACACAACATGGCAGCCTGCCAGCCTTCATCCATTGAGCTTAACCAGCAATTTGGTTCCCAAACATTTTCAGCATAAAGGCCAAACGAGAACTTTGGCCAGTTGGTGTCTTCCCGATGAATTTACACTTTCTTTCGTTCTGTGCTCAGCCATTCAAATCATTGATGTGGGGTGCCTGCATTGCTTAGCCTATCATATCATCTCTATGGGATACCTGTTTTGCTCAGCCAATAAAATCCGTTGTAGTTTCAGCTTGGAAAGCAAGGTTAAAACTAGCCCGCTCAACGAACAGGTTCTTATTTTGTTTGAACAGCACATTTCTTGTGTTTCTGTTTGTCAGCTGGCACTGGTACTAGTCAGTCATTCACCGCTTGTGTAACGGTGGATATTTGCCTTCAAAAATGTGTTCCCGCTCTTGTCATAGGAATCTGCACTGTCGAACACATAACCAAAGTTTTCATTGGCAAGAGACCACACATAGGAGTACAAGTATGTTATTTAGTAGGGGGTTAGGATGTAAAGAGTAACACCAATGCGATTCAGCTTATGGACTGAAGATGACGAACGATCAACAAAACCAGCTTTGGAAACCTGATTTTCCAGGATTTGGTACACTGACCTGAGGCTAATTTCACAGCTTGAGCAACTGAATAGCCACTACTCAACAGACCTGGCCGCCATTTTCTTTTCTGCCGCCTTATTACCAGTACTTTGAATAGTGTGCTCGTTCTTGACTAAACTGGCTGAACTTATTGGCTAATAATGGAGTGTTTTCATCCCATGCAATATTGATCAAAATGTATAGTATGTTAGTTATACAATTACATTTTATTTTATTTTTTCCAATGTTAACTCCCCACTTAGCTTTGTAGTTAAATGTTGGGATATCCAATTGAGTTGGTCATGGTTAATAAATAAATATTTGGACTATATGCGCCTTTAAATGTAAAACGTTGATTTCCCATAATAAATATCAAGAGACACTTCCTGTATGCAATTACATTTTGTGAAGAATCGTATTAGGCGTCTGCCCAAATCATTTTAGTCACTCTTATGTTTTGTTTTTCTTTGTTTTCTTGTAAATAATGAGAATCGTGATCTCAGTTCTTATGGACAAATACTATGAATACTGGCGTAGTTAAGTTCTGTGTCACTTCATTCTTTCTCTGTCTCTCCAGTTCCCATCTGTCATGTTAGGACTTGTCTTCCACCATATTTGTAGGCCACACTTTGTCGCAACTGCTCCCTGTGTACTCCATAAAGTAATTATAGGTTTCATAACATTTATTCTGCCATGCCAAACATTGTGTTCAGAATGACTTTGAAATCTTACATCTTTCAGTTTAATGAGATGCGCAGCAGTGGCCTTGCACTCTTCCAGACCTTTGTGAATCAAATTTGTCATTTAAAATTGGCGTTCCCTTGATTTTTGGAATACTTGATGGGTCCATACCTCCTGCCCCAAGCCGATTTTCATTTAGTATACTGTATTGGGATACCTCTTGGCAGTTCTAATTTAGTTTGGATCAAATTACTGTATTTGGTCAAAGGTGCCTGTGGTGTGTTGTAAGGGAAGGGTAATAGGATGAAGACACAAAGGCAAACTGTCGCCAAAACACTTACCAGTCAAGTACAACATTTTAGAATAAGGGTACTATTTGCAATATATTGAAGATGGGTGTGACACCTCATCTGTCTAATGCAGGGGTTTTCAACAGGTGTTACGGGGACCACCTGTGGTCCCTGAGAGGATTCCAGGTGGTCCACAGCTAAATTATAGACGGTTGATAACCAAGTGGACGCTTATAGATCTGTAACTCCTGAGATCATAAAATGAAACCGAATGGACCCGCAAGGGTCCATTCGGTTTCATTCTAAAATATAATTTGGTTTCATTTTTAAATATAATTTAACCCTCTCAAGAGTTAAATTATTTTTTAACATCTGAATTACTTAATTTTCAAAAATATATAGTTCTAAACATTTCGAAAATGTAGAAGAATTGTTATTTTGATCAACGTTTTGCCAGTTATCTCTCTTAAATTGTGGGTAAAGACTTGCCAATCCTTGCTTTTGGGTTCGAGAGACTAAACCCAACATCAAATGGTGGTTCGTGGCTAAAATGCAGAATAGTGGGCCCTGGTATGAAACTATGAAAAAGGTTGAAAACCACTGCTCTAGTGCACTATTATAGCACTATGCCACCTTGTGCACAAATTGAAGTACTACATTGAAAGCTGTGACATTGTATTTTTTCCATTGTTGGCTTAGATTTGCATAACAGCATCACAGCCCTTCATCTGGTGGAAATTTCAGGGTAGGTGAGATAGACCAGGGCTTCTCAACCTGGGGTCTCAACCTGGTACTGTGGTTACAGTACACATAGTTGGCCTACATGCATAAACTTTCCTTAAATATGATCTGCTTTCAGTATGTATTTATGGTGTATTTTCTTAAGGTAATTGTAATGGTTAATTTGTATTGTGGTAGGAAGGGGGGGGGGGGGGGGGGGGGGCAGGGTGAGGGTCATGGCCAAAGCATTTCCAGGGGTCGCCGGCTAGGAGTTACCTTATAGGATATTTATTAAATTGTAAAACAAATGGTAAATTCTCCTCACCCTGTGGTCCGTCACCACCTCAAGACTTATTTAATTTCCCAATTAAATGGCAAAAGAAAATCTAAATTCATGTGTCGTGTCATGCGACCAGTTCAAATACGACAGTTGGTTGTACAAGTATCTAGGGCATAAGTGCTTAATGTCAACTTGACTTCTAATTGGTCACATGTGAATTTCCCATTGTTTTTCCTCAGGTTTTGCCCTGCAAGGATGTGTTCCAGCCGAGGTCTATGCGGGGACAGTGAGCGTGCCTCCAGATCTTCCGACTCGGGCAATTCAGGGTCCCACTATGCCCTGTGCGCCTTAGGTGTTGGTCTCATTGCCCTGGGCATTGTCATGATCGTGTGGACCGTGGTACCCTTGGCTATCGAAGCTTCAGAGACGACGCCTTCGCCGGGCAACTCTACGACGCCAGTGGACGACGATGGGGAGACTGAGGAAAACAAACTAGATGGCAAAAACACCTCATCTGTGGCCCTGGTGCTTGTCGGAGCAGGGGTCGCCATGCTGCTCCTTTCTATTTGCCTCGGAGTGAGAAACAAGCGGAGACAACAGGAAAGGAGGCAGCAAACAGCAGCAGCCGCTGCGGCGAGAGCCCCCCTGACGGATCTGACTGGGGACCTGGAAGAAGCGTGAGTACTGATACCATAGACATCTCATTAGCCAGCCGATTCGGCTGTTATCAGTGAATAAGATCACAGTTATTAGTTGTCATCAGCAGGACCGTTTTGTCTCAGAATGGTCAGCTTGCTTAACTACTAAAACCCTGGTGTTTGTCTCCCCCGTGTGGCGGTGGCCTGCAGGTGCAGCTCAACATGGGCCAGGTGCAGTAGGTCCTGTGGATCGCAATGCAGTCCGTTTTCATGCACATTTGGCTACTTTACTGCAATCGTTTTGGTCAATATGCTGTCCTCCCCTAACCCTAAACATGACTGCAACCATGTCGCCGCGCTGACACAGGGCTTAAAACAAGCTGGCCAAACGGCCACGCTGATCGAGGATTTCCGGGTTTTCGTCTTATCGGTGCAATCATGTCAGTCGACTCCCAGACAACATGCCTCGTGGATAAGAATGGCTAATAAGCAGCCTCGTGGGAATTATTGGTTGATAACGGTCGAAGCAGGTGTATTAGCTCTGGGTTGTATGTACGGTGTCGGTGTGTCAGTGGGGCAACTTTCCTTTAAAGGGATAGTTCTGTTTTTATGCTGTATGAAATGGCTGTATGAAATACTTTCCATTAATATAGTGGTGGCAACTGCATCAAATGATCGCCAGAGGGAGTTCTGCTGTGGTTTTTGTTGAAGTATGAAGTAGTTCTGGTCATTTTGTGGGGGTCACTGGGACCACACAGTAAAACGAATGTAAAATGTATGGTTGGATTATTTCTAAAATATCGGCACATCCTTCATTCATTTTTTTACCCTTCTATCACAGGGAAATGTTTTTTTTTTGTCCATAATCACTACACCATAGTGATCCAGGTGCTCGGTGGGGTCAAAAATGAACAAAGGCTGTGCTAATATTGTAGAAATAATTCGTTTTGTGGTTTCATTTACTTGTTAACTGGGTGGCCCCAGTAAGCCCCACAAAATGACCCGAACTAGTTAATATAAAACGAGCAGAACTCCCACCATGGACTCGCATCATTTAATACAGTTGACACCACTATATTAATGGCAAGTATTTACAAAAAATCTGAACTATCCCTGTAATTACACTACAAGAAATATGTTTGGGTTATATAAGCACCCGGAAACTATAGATTTCCCTATTTAATTGTATCATATCACACATGTACTTGGTCTGGCATTTGTAATAAACCATCCATACAATGTTGTGACTTTTGAGGGTTTTGAGGAAGAAAGACTTCCTGCTTCATTAGACATATAATACATGCAATGGGAGACTCTGTGTGCCCCAACAGATAGGGAGGCCAAGTTGAGGCATTGCTCCAGTGAACAGCTAGCCTGACAAAAGCCAGACCTAATCAGCTGACCAAAATTGCCTGTCAGTAGATAGGTCTGGAATAGCTCAACTGTATACCCATTTCCTACTCCAGAGAACTGGGGTGGCCAATCAGGAAACATTATGAAAGAGTATGAAAGCTACTCCAGAACTATCTGCTGGCAGGTAATGTTTGCCAACAGCTGATTTGGTCTGGCTTTAGCCAGGCTAGTGAACAGCCAATGCACTTTCTACTGTACGTGTGTATATAGCTATGTTGCTATGGTGCTACTGTCACATTCTGACATTTGATTGCCGATTTCATTGCCGATGATCATGAAGCTGGTTGTTTTTTTTTCAGACTCCTTACTTTCTCAGTCTTGTTTCGTGCGTCTCATTTCAGACAGGAGAATCCTGCTGCTGCGTACGGCGTACCCAGCTACGAGGAGGCCGTTGGCAGTGGGCAGTACCCGGTCCGCGAAAGCAACCTCCGGAACAGCATCTCCCAGCTGCCGTCCTACGAGGACATCATTGCTGCGGTGGAGAACGAAGGGGCAGAAGAAGCCGCGAACGATGGCACCGGCGATACCCCTGCTGTGGAATCGGCAACCAGCCCGACCAGTCCGGCTGCTGATGAAGCACTAAATGGCGCCTCCTCTTCTCCTCCTGCTGCTGCCACCAGTGCCGCCTGCGCCAGCCCCACCCCGAGCCTGCCCACTCGCAGTAGCAGCCGAGCCAGCAGGATACTTCGTCCCCTGCGGATACGGAGGATCAAGTCGGACAAGCTGCACCTGAAAGACTTCCGGCTCCACATCCGCAGTCCCACCCAGAATCCAGTGACGATCGAACCCATCACTCCACCTCCGCAGTACGACGATAAGATGCCAGAGTTGTCATAGCGGCCCCTTGAAGCCTAGAGAGGATAACTGCTTTTGATCCAGCAGCACTACAGTATATCTGCTTCAGAAGGACAGATGACGACATATCTGAAGAGGTGTTTTTGAAAATAATGACTAAAATTGCAGCAATGTGTGTGAAGACAGGCTGGGAATGGCTTCATTACAAACTGTCAACTGACACCACAAATGTAGTATATGACAGTGGCTCTCAACTTTTTTTTAATTTCAAGGACACCCATAGAACTTCCATTTCCCAGCTAGAGTCTTTTCTTGCTGTTTGTGGAAACAGACGGTGCCATCCATATTTATTGAGTTTAATTGCTGCATTATACATTGCGTTGGTGTGAATGTGATTAGTTTTTTTTGGTCACACCAGTCATATGTTTTACTTCTGGGGGAAATGGATGCCAATTACCTGGAGAAACTATGAAATGGTACAGGCATTGTAATCGGTTACATGCATAGGGAAGAGTTCTGTTTAGTTAACAGAAATGTACTGAGGGTATACAGTACCTGAATTCTTAATTGTTGGTTTGTTTGTTTGTAAATGTCTGCATTTGTTTTACATGTCTAATAGGACGTCTTCAGTGAACTTTCTGTATGCATGGATAGTGTCAGATGAAGATGAATTGACCTAAAAGGAAAATATCAATAAAATATTTTAGCCTATGGTTAATCATTACTTATTCAAATAAAAATAATGTTAATTCGAAAACAGAGCTCCGAGACTATCAGAGTGCCTAGATGACACTTTTGGCCAAAGCCTTTTGTGTATGCCACAATACATGTATTATCTATTGAATAATTGATTTTTTTTTTTTTTTTTACAACAAGGATCATGTTATGGCTAGATTTTAGTTGCAAAATCAGGGGAAAATCAGTTGATAATCAGTTAATAATTTATTCCTGTAGAATTTTATCTAACTTATAATGGGCATAGGTTCGAAGGACAAGTACCGCTACTGTTTTTATCACCTCTCTAGCTTGCTAACATGTTTGTATTTTAATTCAATAAAAGTAATTGTTCCGGTTTCACTGTGTTTTTTGCTTTTTTATGTTGGTTTTATTTTATTTTTTTAAGATGATATAACCATGATTCACTGTTGAAAATACAGGTATATGACAGATACGGACAAGACGGTAGTAAATAATGTAGGTTGGGCATTACTTTTCAATATGTCTTTAAAGCGCAAATAACATGGATTCATAAAATTGCTGTTAAATAGTTAATATCATATTCTATATGTCCCTCAAGCTTATTCCTAATGGTTTGAGCCTCAATCACTACTGATAAAACCAGCCCTTGTCATTTCTTTCTGTACAGTTTAGCAGCAGCTCCACAATGTCCTGAGGTGGTGGGCGTTGATAAGCAGGATATTTTATGGTTGAGTCATATGACCTTCATTTTTCTTCAATTTCAAGATTTTTCAAAAATCCTCAAACAACTTATTTTTGACACATTATAGTACGTTGAGACAGTATAGTACTATATGACGTTTTTTCTCGATTAGGTATTTTTCGGAAATCCTCAAAAATCCTCAAAAGAATGAGAAACGGCATGCTGTGCAAGACAGTGTACTATAGCCTGTCATTTTTGCCAGGTTTCATCCTTTTTGACGAAACGTGACGATAAAGTGACGAAAAGCGCCATACTACGTTGTATACTATGTTTTTTTTTTTCTCGATTTTGACATTTTCGAAAATCCTCAAACAATGAAAAGCAGCCTGTTTTTGACAATTTTCAAAGATCCTCAAAAATCATCAAATCGTTGAGAAACGGCATCCTGTTCAAGACCGTAAGCCTATAGCCTTGCGCTTTTGCCAGTTTTTGTCATTTTTTGAAAATCCTCAAAAATCCTCAAAACGATGAAAAACCGTAAGGTTATAACCTTTGGGTTTTTTCGAGATTTCGACATTTTTCAAAAATCCTCAAAACGATGGAAAATGGCATGCTGTGCAAGACCGTGAAGCTATAGCCTTCCGTTTTTGTCATTTTTTGAAAATCCTCAAAAAGTCCTCAAAACAAAGAAAAAAATGTAAGGCTATAGAGATGCGCAGTGACGTCACCAGCCCTGTTCCGCTAGTGAATTCCTCATTCATTTTACTCATAGACTTTTCGAAAATGGTTAATAAAAACACGATTGCGCCGCGGCCAAAGCCAACTCGGGTCGTGACAAATCATGACAACAAACACAATATCGTCATATAATATATAATTAGGAAGAAGTAGAAAACGTTTTTTCATCATTTTGAAGATTTTCGAAAAATGACGAAATCTGGCAAAAGCGCAAGGGTATAGCATTACAGTCTTGCTCAGCATGCCGCCTTTTAAACGTTTTTTAAAAAAATTACCTTGAAGATTTTCAAAAATTGATGAAATCTGGCAAAAGCACAAGGGTATCAATCAATCAATCTTTATTTATATAGCACAGTTTAAAACAACCGTAGTTGACCAAAGTGCTTTACAATTTCAAAGCTAAAAACAAAACAAAACAAAACAAAACAAACAACAAAAAAAATCAAAGGCAGCAATCAAAGAGAGGGCAATTTAAAAAAGGTAACAAAATAGGTACATGACGAGGTAAAAATAACATAAGCAGTCATAACACATTGAACGCAATGGAAAGAAGGAGGGTTTTTTAAAAGAGATTTAAAAATGTTGAGGGATTGAGCCAGGGGCGGATTTAGGCATGGGCCATATGGGCAGCCGCCCAGGGCGGCATCGTGAGGGGGGCGGCATAGCGAAGCAAAAAAAAAGAGAGAAAAGAAATCCGCTATTCCGTCTTATTGTCATTGCATGGATCTACAAGTATTGCGCCCACTTCCGCACATCAACGCACAAAAAATGATAACATCGTGCAATTCAGCGTGTGTGTATGTGTCCTGGCCTGGGGGGTTCAGTTGTGGTGTTACGCTGGACCAATTGACTTCAATGTTAAATGCGCTCTCCAATGCGCTCTCCATATGATACTTTTGAGATTTGAAAAAGCCACAGTAAACTGGCGAATGGTGGCAACAGTATTTATGATACAGTAAATAAAATCTTACCTCACATGGTTTCTTGGGAAGTCCTTATTTTTTTTTTTAAGGTTGAGAAAAGTCAACAGGGCCTTTTCAAATCTCAGAAATTTAATATGGAACTCTATGGAAATATGGAGCGCATTCTTTCTGTCAGTGTCTTCGTGCAGCAGGTGCACTAATTAGTGGGGACTTTCCACAGTGGTTAAAGGAGAATTCCACACCAAAACATATTAGGAGCAATCTACCTTGATTCCTGTGACATGTCACGAGCAGTTCTAATATGGGGGGTAGGTTGTTCCACAATTTAGGAGCAGCAATGGCAAAGGCACGGTCTCCTTTGCTTTCATGTGTGCGGGTGGTTGGTGGAAATAGCCAGGGTATAGCATTACAGATTTTCGAAAAATGACGAAATCTGGCAAAAGCGCAAGGGTATAGCATTACAGTCTTGCTCAGCATGCCGTTTTTCACCGTTTTGAGCATTTTTGAGCATTTTCGAAAAAATGTCGAAATTTAGAGAAAAAAAAAACATCAAGGCTATAGCCTTACGTTTTTTCATCATTTTGAAGATTTTCGAAAAATGACGAGATCTGGCAAAAGCACAAGGGTATAGCATTACAGTCTTGCTCAGCATGCCGTTTTTCACCGTTTTGAGCATTTTTGAGCATTTTCGAAAAAATGTCAAAATTTCGAGAAAAAAAAATCAAGGCTATAGCCGTTTTTTCATCATTTTGAAGATTTTCGAAAAATGATGAAATCTGGCAAAAGCACAAGGGTATAGCATTACAGTCTTGCTCAGCATGCCGCTTTTCACCGTTTTGAGCATTTTTGAGCATTTTCGAAAAATGTCGAAATTTTGAGAAAAAAAAAATCAAGGCTATAGCCTTACGTTTTTTCATCATTTTGAAGATTTTCGAAAAATGACAAAATCTGGCAAAAGCGCAAGGGTATAGCATTACAGTCTTGCTCAGCATGCTGTTTTTTACCGTTTTGAGCATTTTTGAGCATTTTCGAAAAAATGTCGAAATTTTGAGAAAAAAAAATCAAGGCTATAGCCTTACGTTTTTTCATCATTTTGAAGATTTTCGAAAAATGACAAAATCTGGCAAAAGCGCAAGGGTATAGCATTACAGTCTTGCTCAGCATGCCGTTTTTCACCGTTTTGAGCATTTTTGAGCATTTTCGAAAAAATGTTAAAATTTCGAGAAAAAAACGCAAGGCTATAGCCTTACATTTTTTCATCATTTTGAAGATTTTCGAAAAATGACGAAATCTGGCAAAAGCGCAAGGGCATAGCATTACAGTCTTGCTCAGAATGCCATTTTTCACCGTTTTGAGCATTTTTGAGCATTTTCGAAAAAATGTCGAAATTTCGAGAAAAAAATGCAAGGCTATAGCCTTACGTTTTTTCATCATTTTGAAGATTTTCGAAAAATGACGAAATCTGGCGAAAGCGCAAGGGTATAGCATTAGAGTCTTGCTCAGCATGCCGTTTTTCACCGTTTTGAGCATTTTTGAGCATTTTCGAAAAAATGTTGAAATTTCGAGAAAAAAAATGCAAGGCTATAGCCTTACGTTTATTCATCATTTTGAAGATTTTCAAAAAATGACAAAATCTGGCAAAAGCGCAAGGGTATACCATTACAGTCTTGCTCAGCATGCCGTTTTTCACCGTTTTTAAAATTTTTGAGCATTTTCGAAAAAATGTCGAAATTTCGAGAAAAAAAATGCAAGGCTATAGCCTTACGTTTTTTCATCATTTTGAAAAAAACGCAAAGGCTATAGCCTTTGCGTTTTTTCAAAATTTCGACATTTTTCGAAAATGCTCAAAAATCCTCAAAACGATGAAAAACGGCATGCTGTGCAAGACCGTAAGGCTATAGGCTTGCATTTTGCCAGATTTCGTCGTTTTTCGAAAATCTTCAAAAATCCTCAAAATCACGAAAAAGCGTAAGGCTATAGCCTTTGCGTTTTTTCAAAATTTCGACATTTTTCGAAAATGCTCAAAAATCCTCAAAACGATGAAAAACGGAATGCTGTGCAAGACCGTAAGGCTATAGGCTTGGATTTTGCCAGATTTTGTCGTTTTTCGAAAATCTTCAAAAATCCTCAAAATCACGAAAAAGCATAAGGCTATAGCCTTTGCGTTCTTTCAAAATTTCGGAATGCTGTGCAAGACCGTAAGACTATAGGCTTGCATTTTGCCAGATTTCGTCGTTTTTCGAAAATCTTCAAAAATCCTCAAAATCACGAAAAAGCGTAAGGCTATAGCCTTTGCGTTTTTTCAAAATTTCGACATTTTTCGAAAATGCTCAAAAATCCTTAAAACGATGAAAAACGGAATGCTGTGCAAGACCGTAAGGCTATAGGCTTGCATTTTGCCAGATTTTGTCGTTTTTCGAAAATCTTCAAAAATCCTCAAAATCACGAAAAAGCGTAAGGCTATAGCCTTTGCGTTTTTTCAAAATTTCGACATTTTTCGAAAATGCTCAAAAATCCTTAAAACGATGAAAAACGGAATGCTGTGCAAGACCGTAAGGCTATAGGCTTGCATTTTGCCAGATTTTGTCGTTTTTCGAAAATCTTCAAAAATCCTCAAAATCACGAAAAAGCGTAAGGCTATAGCCTTTGCGTTTTTTCAAAATTTCGACATTTTTCGAAAATCCTCAAAAATCCTCAAAACGATGAAAAACGGCATGCTGTGCAAGACCGTAAGGCTATAGGCTTGCATTTTGCCAGATTTCGTCGTTTTTCGAAAATCTTCAAAAATCCTCAAAATCACGAAAAAGCGTAAGGCTATAGCCTTTGCGTTTTTTTCAAAATTTCGACATTTTTCGAAAATGCTCAAAAATCCTCAAAACGATGAAAAACGGCCTGCTGTGCAAGACCGTAAGGCTATAGGCTTGCATTTTGCCAGATTTCGTAGTTTTTCGAAAATCTTCAAAAATCCTCAAAATCACGAAAAAGCTTAAGGCTATAGCCTTTGCGTTTTTTCAAAATTTCGACATTTTTCGAAAATGCTCAAAAATCCTCAAAACGATGAAAAACGGCATGCTGTGCAAGACCGTAAGGCTATAGGCTTGCATTTTGCCAGATTTCGTCGTTTTTCGAAAATCTTCAAAAATCCTCAAAATCACGAAAAAGCGTAAGGCTATAGCCTTTGCGTTTTTTCAAAATTTCGACATTTTTCGAAAATGCTCAAAAATCCTCAAAACGATGAAAAACGGCATGCTGTGCAAGACCTTAAGGCTATAGGCTTGCATTTTGCCAGATTTCGTCGTTTTTCGAAAATCTTCAAAAATCCTCAAAATCACGAAAAAGCGTAAGGCTATAGCCTTTGCGTTTTTTCAAAATTTCGACATTTTTCGAAAATGCTCAAAAATCCTCAAAACGATGAAAAACGGCATGCTGTGAAAGACCGTAAGGCTATAGGCTTGCATTTTGCCAGATTTTGTCGTTTTTCGAAAATCTTCAAAAATCCTCAAAATCATGAAAAAGCGTAAGGCTATAGCCTTTGCGTTTTTTAGAAATTTTGACATTTTTCGAAAATGCTCAAAAATCCTTAAAACGATGAAAAACGGAATGCTGTGCAAGACCGTAAGGCTATAGGCTTGCATTTTGCCAGATTTCGTCGTTTTTCGAAAATCTTCAAAAATCCTCAAAATCACGAAAAAGCGTAAGGCTATAGCCTTTGCGTTTTTTCAAAATTTTGACATTTTTCGAAAATGCTCGAAAATGCTCAAAAATCCTCAAAACGATGAAAAACGGCATGCTGTGCAAGACTGTAAAGCTATAGGCTTGCATTTTGCCAGATTTCGTCGTTTTTCGAAAATCTTCAAAAATCCTCAAAATCACGAAAAAGCGTAAGGCTATAGCCTTTGCGTTTTTTCAAAATTTTGACGTTTTTCGAAAATGCTCAAAAATCCTCAAAACGATGAAAAATGGCATGCTGTGCAAGACCGTATGGCTATAGGCTTGCATTTTGCCAGATTTCGTCGTTTTTCAAAAATCTTCAAAAATCCTCAAAATCACGAAAAAGCGTAAGGCTATAGCCTTTGCGTTTTTTCAAAATTTCGACATTTTTCGAAAATGCTCAAAAATCCTCAAAACGATGAAAAACGGCATGCTGTGCAAGACCGTAAGGCTATAGGCTTGCATTTTGCCAGATTTCGTCGTTTTTCGAAAATCTTCAAAAATCCTCAAAATCACAAAAAAACGTAAGGCTATAGCCTTTGCGTTTTTTCAAAATTTTGACATTTTTCGAAAATGCTCAAAAATCCTCAAAACGATGAAAAACGGAATGCTGTGCAAGACCATAAGGCTATAGGCTTGCATTTCGCCAGATTTTGTCGTTTTTCGAAAATCTTCAAAAATCCTCAAAATCACGAAAAAGCATAAGGCTATAGCCTTTGCGTTTTTTCAAAATTTCGACATTTTTCGAAAATGCTCAAAAATCCTCAAAACGGCCTGCTGTGCAAGACCGTAAGGCTATAGGCTTGCATTTTGCCAGATTTCGTCGTTTTTCGAAAATCTTCAAAAATCCTCAAAATCACGAAAAAGCGTAAGGCTATAGCCTTTGCGTTTTTTCAAAATTTCGACATTTTTTGAAAATGCTAAAAAAATCCTCAAAACGATGAAAAACGGCATGCTGTGCAAGACCGTAAGGCTATAGGCTTGCATTTTGCCAGATTTCGTCATTTTTCGAAAATCTTCAAAAATCCTCAAAATCACGAAAAAGCGTAAGGCTATAACCTTTGCGTTTTTTCAAAATTTCGACATTTTTCGAAAATGCTCAAAAATCCTCAAAATGATGAAAAAGGGCATGCTGTGCAAGACCGTAAGGCTATAGGCTTGCATTTTGCCAGATTTCTTCTTTTTTCGAAAATCTTCAAAAATCCTCAAAAACACGAAAAAGCGTAAGGCTATAGCCTTTGCGTTTTTTCAAAATTTCGACATTTTTTGAAAATGCTCAAAAATCCTCAAAACGATGAAAAACGGCATGCTGTGCAAGACCGTAAGGCTATAGGCTTGCATTTTGCCAGATTTCGTCGTTTTCAAAAATCTTCAAAAATCCTCAAAATCACGAAAAAACGTAAGGCTATAGCCTTTGCGTTTTTTCAAAATTTTGACATTTTTCGAAAAGGCTCAAAAATCCTTAGAATGATGAAAAACGGAATGCTGTGCAAGACCGTAAGGCTATAGGCTTGCATTTTGCCAGATTTTGTCGTTTTTCGAAAATCTTCAAAAATCCTCAAAATCACGAAAAAGCGTGAGGCTATAGCCTTTGCGTTTTTTCAAAATTTTGACATTTTTCGAAACTGCTCAAAAATCCTTAAAACGATGAAAAACGGAATGCTGTGCAAGACCGTAAGGCTATAGGCTTGCATTTTGCCAGATTTTGTCGTTTTTCGAAAATCTTCAAAAATCCTCAAAATCACGAAAAAGCGTAAGGCTATAGCTTTTGCGTTTTTTCAAAATTTCGACATTTTTTGAAAATGCTCAAAACTCCTCAAAACGATGAAAAACGGCATGCTGTGCAAGACCGTAAGGCTATAGGCTCGCATTTTGCCAGATTTTGTCGTTTTTTCGAAAATCTTCAAAAATCCTCAAAATCACGAAAAAGCGTAAGGCTATAGCCTTTGCGTTTTTTCAAAATTTCAACATTTTTCGAAAATGCTCAAAAATCCTCAAAACGATGAAAAACGGCCTGCTGTGCAAGACCGTAAGGCTATAGGCTCGCATTTTGCCAGATTTCGTCGTTTTTCGAAAATCTTCAAAAATCCTCAAAATCACGAAAAAGCGTAAGGCTATAGCCTTTGCGTTTTTTCAAAATTTTGACATTTTTTGAAAATGCTCAAAAATCCTCAAAACGATGAAAAACGGCATGCTGTGCAAGACTGTAAGGCTATAGGCTTGCATTTTGCCAGATTTCGTCGTTTTTCGAAAATCTTCAAAAATCCTCAAAATCACGAAAAAGCGTAAGGCTATAGCCTTTGCGTTTTTTCAAAATTTTGACGTTTTTCGAAAATGCTCAAAAATCCTCAAAACGATGAAAAATGGCATGCTGTGCAAGACCGTAAGGCTATAGGCTTGCATTTTGCCAGATTTCGTCGTTTTTCAAAAATCTTCAAAAATCCTCAAAATCACGAAAAAGCGTAAGGCTATAGCCTTTGCGTTTTTTCAAAATTTCGACATTTTTCGAAAATGCTCAAAAATCCTCAAAACGATGAAAAACGGCATGCTGTGCAAGACCGTAAGGCTATAGGCTTGCATTTTGCCAGATTTCGTCGTTTTTCGAAAATCTTCAAAAATCCTCAAAATCACAAAAAAACGTAAGGCTATAGCCTTTGCTTTTTTTCAATAATTTTGACATTTTTCGAAAATGCTCAAAAATCCTCAAAACGATGAAAAACGGAATGCTGTGCAAGACCGTAAGGCTATAGGCTTGCATTTTGCCAGATTTCGTCGTTTTTCGAAAATCTTCAAAAATCCTCAAAATCACAAAAAAACGTAAGGCTATAGCCTTTGCGTTTTTTCAAAATTTTGACATTTTTCGAAAATGCTCAAAAATCCTCAAAACGATGAAAAACGGAATGCTGTGCAAGACCATAAGGCTATAGGCTTGCATTTCGCCAGATTTTGTCGTTTTTCGAAAATCTTCAAAAATCCTCAAAATCACGAAAAAGCATAAGGCTATAGCCTTTGCGTTTTTTCAAAATTTCGACATTTTTCGAAAATGCTCAAAAATCCTCAAAACGGCCTGCTGTGCAAGACCGTAAGGCTATAGGCTTGCATTTTGCCAGATTTCGTCGTTTTTCGAAAATCTTCAAAAATCCTCAAAATCACGAAAAAGCGTAAGGCTATAGCCTTTGCGTTTTTTCAAAATTTCGACATTTTTTGAAAATGCTAAAAAAATCCTCAAAACGATGAAAAACGGCATGCTGTGCAAGACCGTAAGGCTATAGGCTTGCATTTTGCCAGATTTCGTCATTTTTCGAAAATCTTCAAAAATCCTCAAAATCACGAAAAAGCGTAAGGCTATAACCTTTGCGTTTTTTCAAAATTTCGACATTTTTCGAAAATGCTCAAAAATCCTCAAAATGATGAAAAAGGGCATGCTGTGCAAGACCGTAAGGCTATAGGCTTGCATTTTGCCAGATTTCTTCTTTTTTCGAAAATCTTCAAAAATCCTCAAAAACACGAAAAAGCGTAAGGCTATAGCCTTTGCGTTTTTTCAAAATTTCGACATTTTTTGAAAATGCTCAAAAATCCTCAAAACGATGAAAAACGGCATGCTGTGCAAGACCGTAAGGCTATAGGCTTGCATTTTGCCAGATTTCGTCGTTTTCAAAAATCTTCAAAAATCCTCAAAATCACGAAAAAACGTAAGGCTATAGCCTTTGCGTTTTTTCAAAATTTTGACATTTTTCGAAAAGGCTCAAAAATCCTTAGAATGATGAAAAACGGAATGCTGTGCAAGACCGTAAGGCTATAGGCTTGCATTTTGCCAGATTTTGTCGTTTTTCGAAAATCTTCAAAAATCCTCAAAATCACGAAAAAGCGTGAGGCTATAGCCTTTGCGTTTTTTCAAAATTTTGACATTTTTCGAAAATGCTCAAAAATCCTTAAAACGATGAAAAACGGAATGCTGTGCAAGACCGTAAGGCTATAGGCTTGCATTTTGCCAGATTTTGTCGTTTTTCGAAAATCTTCAAAAATCCTCAAAATCACGAAAAAGCGTAAGGCTATAGCTTTTGCGTTTTTTCAAAATTTCGACATTTTTTGAAAATGCTCAAAACTCCTCAAAACGATGAAAAACGGCATGCTGTGCAAGACCGTAAGGCTATAGGCTCGCATTTTGCCAGATTTTGTCGTTTTTTCGAAAATCTTCAAAAATCCTCAAAATCACGAAAAAGCGTAAGGCTATAGCCTTTGCGTTTTTTCAAAATTTCAACATTTTTCGAAAATGCTCAAAAATCGTCAAAACGATGAAAAACGGCCTGCTGTGCAAGACCGTAAGGCTATAGGCTCGCATTTTGCCAGATTTCGTCGTTTTTCGAAAATCTTCAAAAATCCTCAAAATCACGAAAAAGCGTAAGGCTATAGCCTTTGCGTTTTTTCAAAATTTTGACATTTTTTGAAAATGCTCAAAAATCCTCAAAACGATGAAAAACGGCATGCTGTGCAAGACTGTAAGGCTATAGGCTTGCATTTTGCCAGATTTCGTCGTTTTTCGAAAATCTTCAAAAATCCTCAAAATCACGAAAAAGCGTAAGGCTATAGCCTTTGCGTTTTTTCAAAATTTTGACGTTTTTCGAAAATGCTCAAAAATCCTCAAAACGATGAAAAATGGCATGCTGTGCAAGACCGTAAGGCTATAGGCTTGCATTTTGCCAGATTTCGTCGTTTTTCAAAAATCTTCAAAAATCCTCAAAATCACGAAAAAGCGTAAGGCTATAGCCTTTGCGTTTTTTCAAAATTTCGACATTTTTCGAAAATGCTCAAAAATCCTCAAAACGATGAAAAACGGCATGCTGTGCAAGACCGTAAGGCTATAGGCTTGCATTTTGCCAGATTTCGTCGTTTTTCGAAAATCTTCAAAAATCCTCAAAATCACAAAAAAACGTAAGGCTATAGCCTTTGCTTTTTTTCAATAATTTTGACATTTTTCGAAAATGCTCAAAAATCCTCAAAACGATGAAAAACGGAATGCTGTGCAAGACCGTAAGGCTATAGGCTTGCATTTCGCCAGATTTTGTCGTTTTTCGAAAATCTTCAAAAATCCTCAAAATCACGAAAAAGCATAAGGCTATAGCCTTTGCGTTTTTTCAAAATTTCGACATTTTTCGAAAATGCTCAAAAATCCTCAAAACGGCCTGCTGTGCAAGACCGTAAGGCTATAGCCTTTGCGTTTTTTCAAAATTTCGACATTTTTCGAAAATGCTCAAAAATTCTCAAAACGATGAAAAACGGCATGCTGTGCAAGACCGTAAGGCTATAGGCTTGCATTTTGCCAGATTTCGTCGTTTTTCGAAAATCTTCAAAAATCCTCAAAATTGCGAAAAAGCGTAAGGCTATAGCCTTTGCGTTTTTTCAAAATTTTGACATTTTTCGAAAATGCTCAAAAATCCTTAAAACGATGAAAAACGGAATGCTGTGCAAGACCGTAAGGCTATAGGCTTGCATTTTGCCAGATTTTGTCGTTTTTCGAAAATCTTCAAAAATCCTCAAAATCACGAAAAAGCGTAAGGCTATAGCCTTTGCGTTTTTTCAAAATTTCGAAATTTTTTGAAAATGCTCAAAACTCCTCAAAACGATGAAAAACGGCATGCTGTGCAAGACCGTAAGGCTCTAGGCTCGCATTTTGCCAGATTTTGTCGTTTTTTCGAAAATCTTCAAAAATCCTCAAAATCACGAAAAAGCGTAAGGCTATAGCCTTTGCGTTTTTTCAAAATTTCAACATTTTTCGAAAATGCTCAAAAATCCTCAAAACGATGAAAAACGGCCTGCTGTGCAAGACCGTAAGGCTATAGGCTTGCATTTTGCCAGATTTCGTCGTTTTTCGAAAATCTTCAAAAATCCTCAAAATCACGAAAAAGCGTAAGGCTATAGCCTTTGCGTTTTTTCAAAATTTTGACATTTTTGGAAAATGCTCAAAAATCCTCAAAACGATGAAAAACGGCATGCTGTGCAAGACTGTAAGGCTATAGGCTTGCATTTTGCCAGATTTCGTCGTTTTTCGAAAATCTTCAAAAATCCTCAAAATCACGAAAAAGCGTAAGGCTATAGCCTTTGCGTTTTTTCAAAATTTTGACGTTTTTCGAAAATGCTCAAAAATCCTCAAAACGATGAAAAATGGCATGCTGTGCAAGACCGTAAGGCTATAGGCTTGCATTTTGCCAGATTTCGTCGTTTTTCAAAAATCTTCAAAAATCCTCAAAATCACGAAAAAGCGTAAGGCTATAGCCTTTGCGTTTTTTCAAAATTTCGACATTTTTCGAAAATGCTCAAAAATCCTCAAAACGATGAAAAACGGCATGCTGTGCAAGACCGTAAGGCTATAGGCTTGCATTTTGCCAGATTTCGTCGTTTTTCGAAAATCTTCAAAAATCCTCAAAATCACGAAAAAGCATAAGGCTATAGCCTTTGCGTTTTTTCAAAATTTCGACATTTTTCGAAAATGCTCAAAAATCCTCAAAACGGCCTGCTGTGCAAGACCGTAAGGCTATAGGCTTGCATTTTGCCAGATTTCGTCGTTTTTCGAAAATCTTCAAAAATCCACAAAATCACGAAAAAGCGTAAGGCTATAGCCTTTGCGTTTTTTCAAAATTTCGACATTTTTCGAAAATGCTCAAAAATTCTCAAAACGATGAAAAACGGCATGCTGTGCAAGACCGTAAGGCTATAGGCTTGCATTTTGCCAGATTTCGTCGTTTTTCGAAAATCTTCAAAAATCCTCAAAATTGCGAAAAAGCGTAAGGCTATAGCCTTTGCGTTTTTTCAAAATTTTGACATTTTTCGAAAATGCTCAAAAATCCTTAAAACGATGAAAACAACACATCCTCATGCCTAAAAGGCAAAACTTGCCTTTTATCCAGACCATGGATAAAAGGACCATGTCGCCTTCTGAAACCCTCGTAAAAGGACTTCTATGCCTTTTCTCTAAAAGGCGTTCCGTGCCTTTTCTGTCAGAAGGCATAATGCAATTAGTGATTTATCGGCAACACCTGGGGTATGAAGGAGCGCTTGTTTTATCTGCCGGCTACTACTAGTAGGGCGGGGTGAAGCATAGTTTTACTGAGGTTATGTTTAGGGTTAGTTACCGCATAAAGCACCGTCTAACTCTCACCCTAACCTAACTCTAACCCTAAACATAACCCAGTAAACCTAAGCTATGCCTATACCTAATCCTAACCCTAAACTTAACCTCAGTAAACCTATGCCTAAACCTAACCTAACCCTAACCATAACCTCAGTAAAACTTCCTTCGCCCCGCCCTACTAGTAGTAGCCGGCAGATAAAACAAGCGCTCCTTCATACCCCAGGTGTTGCTGATAAATCACTAATTGCATTATGCCTTCTGACAGAAAAGGCACGGAACGCCTTTTTAGAGAAAAGGCATAGAAGTCCTTTTACGAGGGTCTCAGAAGGCGACATGGTCCTTTTATCCATGGTCTGGATAAAAGGCAAGTTTTGCCTTTTAGGCATGAGGATGTGTAGATGAAAAACGGAATGCTGTGCAAGACCGTAAGGCTATAGGCTTGCATTTTGCCAGATTTCGTCATTTTTCTAAAATCTTCAAAAATCCTCAAAATCACGAAAAAGCGTAAGGCTATAGCCTTTGCGTTTTTTCAAAATTTCGACATTTTTCGAAAATGCTCAAAAATCCTCAAAACGGCCTTCTGTGCAAGACCGTAAGGCTATAGGCTTGCATTTTGCCAGATTTCGTCGTTTTTCGAAAATCTTCAAAAATCCTCAAAATCACGAAAAAGCGTAAGGCTATAGCCTTTGCGTTTTTTCAAAATTTCGCCATTTTTCGAAAATGCTCAAAAATCCTCAAAACGATGAAAAACGGCATGCTGTGCAAGACCGTAAGGCTATAGGCTTGCATTTTGCCAGATTTCGTCGTTTTTCGAAAATCTTCAAAAATCCTCAAAATTGCGAAAAAGCATAAGGCTATAGCCTTTGCTTTTTTTAAAAATTTCGACATTTTTCGAAAATGCTCAAAAATCCTCAAAACGGCCTTCTGTGCAAGACCGTAAGGCTATAGGCTTGCATTTTGCCAGATTTCGTCGTTTTTCGAAAATCTTCAAAAATCCTCAAAATCACGAAAAAGCGTAAGGCTATAGCCTTTGCGTTTTTTCAAAATTTCGACATTTTTTGAAAATGCTCAAAAATCCTCAAAACGATGAAAAACGGCATGCTGTGCAAGACCGTAAGGCTATAGGCTTGCATTTTGCCAGATTTCGTCGTTTTTCGAAAATCTTTAAAAATCCTCAAAATCACGAAAAAACGTAAGGCTATAGCCTTTGCGTTTTTTCAAAATTTTGTCATTTTTCGAAAATGCTCAAAAATCCTTAAATCGATGAAAAACGGAATGCTGTGCAAGACCGTAAGGCTATAGGCTTGCATTTTGCCAGATTTCGTCGTTTTTCGAAAATCTTCAAAAATCCTCAAAATCACGAAAAAACGTGAGGCTATAGCCTTTGCGTTTTTTCAAAATTTTGACATTTTTCGAAACTGCTCAAAAATCCTTAAAACGATGAAAAACGGAATGCTGTGCAAGACCGTAAGGCTATAGGCTTGCATTTTGCCAGATTTTGTCGTTTTTCGAAAATCTTCAAAAATCCTCAAAATCACGAAAAAGCGTAAGGCTATAGCTTTTGCGTTTTTTCAAAATTTCGACATTTTTTGAAAATGCTCAAAAATCCTCAAAACGATGAAAAACGGCATGCTGTGCAAGACCGTAAGGCTATAGGCTTGCATTTTGCCAGATTTTGTCGTTTTTTCGAAAATCTTCAAAAATCCTCAAAATCACGAAAAAGCGTAAGGCTATAGCCTTTGCGTTTTTTCAAAATTTCAACATTTTTCGAAAATGCTAAAAAATCCTCAAAACGATGAAAAACGGCCTGCTGTGCAAGACCGTAAGGCTATAGGCTTGCATTTTGCCAGATTTCGTCGTTTTTCGAAAATCTTCAAAAATCCTCAAAATCACGAAAAAGCGTAAGGCTATAGCCTTTGCGTTTTTTCAAAATTTTGACATTTTTTGAAAATGCTCAAAAATCCTCAAAACGATGAAAAACGGCATGCTGTGCAAGACCGTAAGGCTATAGGCTTGCATTTTGCCAGATTTCGTAATTTTTCGAAAATCTTCAAAAATCCTCAAAATCACGAAAAAGCGTAAGGCTATAGCCTTTGCGTTTTTTCAAAATTTTGACATTTTTCGAAAATGCTCAAAAATCCTTAAAACGATGAAAAACGGAATGCTGTGCAAGACCGTAAGGCTATAGGCTTGCATTTTGCCAGATTTCGTCGTTTTTCGAAAATCTTCAAAAATCCTCAAAATCACAAAAAAGCGTAAGGCTATAGCTTTTGCGTTTTTTCAAAATTTCGACATTTTTTGAAAATGCTCAAAACTCCTCAAAACGATGAAAAACGGCATGCTGTGCAAGACCGTAAGGCTATAGGCTCGCATTTTGCCAGATTTTGTCGTTTTTTCGAAAATCTTCAAAAATCCTCAAAATCACGAAAAAGCGTAAGGCTATAGCCTTTGCGTTTTTTCAAAATTTCGACATTTTTCGAAAATGCTCAAAAATCCTCAAAACGATGAAAAACGGCCTGCTGTGCAAGACCGTAAGGCTATAGGCTTGCATTTTGCCAGATTTCGTCGTTTTTCGAAAATCTTCAAAAATCCTCAAAATCACGAAAAAGCGTAAGGCTATAGCCTTTGCGTTTTTTCAAAATTTTGACATTTTTTGAAAATGCTCAAAAATCCTCAAAACGATGAAAAACGGCATGCTGTGCAAGACCGTAAGGCTATAGGCTTGCATTTTGCCAGATTTCGTAATTTTTCGAAAATCTTCAAAAATCCTCAAAATCACGAAAAAGCGTAAGGCTATAGCCTTTGCGTTTTTTCAAAATTTTGACATTTTTCGAAAATGCTCAAAAATCCTTAAAACGATGAAAAACGGAATGCTGTGCAAGACCGTAAGGCTATAGGCTTGCATTTTGCCAGATTTCGTCGTTTTTCGAAAATCTTCAAAAATCCTCAAAATCACGAAAAAGCGTAAGGCTATAGCCTTTGCGTTTTTTCAAAATTTCGACATTTTTCGAAAATGCTCAAAAATCCTCAAAACGATGAAAAACGGCATGCTGTGCAAGACCGTAACGCTATAGGCTTGCATTTTGCCAGATTTTGTCGTTTTTCGAAAATCTTCAAAAATCCTCAAAATCACGAAAAAGCATAAGGCTATAGCCTTTGCGTTTTTTCAAAATTTCGACATTTTTCGAAAATGCTCAAAAATCCTCAAAACGATGAAAAACGGCCTGCTGTGCAAGACCGTAAGGCTATAGGCTTGCATTTTGCCAGATTTTGTCGTTTTTCGAAGATCTTCAAAAATCCTCAAAATCACGAAAAAGCGTAAGGCTATAGCCTTTGCGTTTTTTCAAAATTTCGACATTTTTCGAAAATGCTCAAAAATCCTCAAAACGATGAAAAACGGCATGCTGTGAAAGACCGTAAGGCTATAGGCTTGCATTTTGCCAGATTTTGTCGTTTTTCGAAAATCTTCAAAAATCCTCAAAATCATGAAAAAGCGTAAGGCTATAGCCTTTGCGTTTTTTAGAAATTTTGACATTTTTCGAAAATGCTCAAAAATCCTTAAAACGATGAAAAACGGAATGCTGTGCAAGACCGTAAGGCTATAGGCTTGCATTTTGCCAGATTTCGTCGTTTTTCGAAAATCTTCAAAAATCCTCAAAATCACGAAAAAGCGTAAGGCTATAGCCTTTGCGTTTTTTCAAAATTTCGACATTTTTCGAAAATGCTCGAAAATGCTCAAAAATCCTCAAAACGATGAAAAACGGCATGCTGTGCAAGACTGTAAGGCTATAGGCTTGCATTTTGCCAGATTTCGTCGTTTTTCGAAAATCTTCAAAAATCCTCAAAATCACGAAAAAGCGTAAGGCTATAGCCTTTGCGTTTTTTCAAAATTTTGACGTTTTTCGAAAATGCTCAAAAATCCTCAAAACGATGAAAAATGGCATGCTGTGCAAGACCGTAAGGCTATAGGCTTGCATTTTGCCAGATTTCGTCGTTTTTCAAAAATCTTCAAAAATCCTCAAAATCACGAAAAAGCGTAAGGCTATAGCCTTTGCGTTTTTTCAAAATTTCGACATTTTTCGAAAATGCTCAAAAATCCTCAAAACGATGAAAAACGGCATGCTGTGCAAGACCGTAAGGCTATAGGCTTGCATTTTGCCAGATTTCGTCGTTTTTCGAAAATCTTCAAAAATCCTCAAAATCACAAAAAAACGTAAGGCTATAGCCTTTGCTTTTTTTCAATAATTTTGACATTTTTCGAAAATGCTCAAAAATCCTCAAAACGATGAAAAACGGAATGCTGTGCAAGACCGTAAGGCTATAGGCTTGCATTTCGCCAGATTTTGTCGTTTTTCGAAAATCTTCAAAAATCCTCAAAATCACGAAAAAGCATAAGGCTATAGCCTTTGCGTTTTTTCAAAATTTCGACATTTTTCGAAAATGCTCAAAAATCCTCAAAACGGCCTGCTGTGCAAGACCGTAAGGCTATAGGCTTGCATTTTGCCAGATTTCGTCGTTTTTCGAAAATCTTCAAAAATCCACAAAATCACGAAAAAGCGTAAGGCTATAGCCTTTGCGTTTTTTCAAAATTTCGACATTTTTCGAAAATGCTCAAAAATTCTCAAAACGATGAAAAACGGCATGCTGTGCAAGACCGTAAGGCTATAGGCTTGCATTTTGCCAGATTTCGTCGTTTTTCGAAAATCTTCAAAAATACTCAAAATCACGAAAAAGCGTAAGGCTATAGCCTTTGCGTTTTTTCAAAATTTTGACATTTTTCGAAAATGCTCAAAAATCCTTAAAACGATGAAAAACGGAATGCTGTGCAAGACCGTAAGGCTATAGGCTTGCATTTTGCCAGATTTCGTCATTTTTCTAAAATCTTCAAAAATCCTCAAAATCACGAAAAAGCGTAAGGCTATAGCCTTTGCGTTTTTTCAAAATTTCGACATTTTTCGAAAATGCTCAAAAATCCTCAAAACGGCCTTCTGTGCAAGACCGTAAGGCTATAGGCTTGCATTTTGCCAGATTTCGTCGTTTTTCGAAAATCTTCAAAAATCCTCAAAATCACGAAAAAGCGTAAGGCTATAGCCTTTGCGTTTTTTCAAAATTTCGCCATTTTTCGAAAATGCTCAAAAATCCTCAAAACGATGAAAAACGGCATGCTGTGCAAGACCGTAAGGCTATAGGCTTGCATTTTGCCAGATTTCGTCGTTTTTCGAAAATCTTCAAAAATCCTCAAAATCACGAAAAAGCATAAGGCTATAGCCTTTGCGTTTTTTCAAAATTTCGACATTTTTCGAAAATGCTCAAAAATCCTCAAAACGATGAAAAACGGCATGCTGTGCAAGACCGTAAGGCTATACGCTTGCATTTTGCCAGATTTCGTCGTTTTTCGAAAATCTTCAAAAATCCTCAAAATCACGAAAAAGCGTAAGGCTATAGCCTTTGCGTTTTTTCAAAATTTCGACATTTTTCGAAAATGCTCAAAAATCCTCAAAACGATGAAAAACGGCATGCTGTGCAAGACCGTAAGGCTATAGGCTTGCATTTTGCCAGATTTCGTCGTTTTTCGAAAATCTTCAAAAATCCTCAAAATTGCGAAAAAGCATAAGGCTATAGCCTTTGCTTTTTTTAAAATTTCGACATTTTTCGAAAATGCTCAAAAATCCTCAAAACGGCCTTCTGTGCAAGACCGTAAGGCTATAGGCTTGCATTTTGCCAGATTTCGTCGTTTTTCGAAAATCTTCAAAAATCCTCAAAATCACGAAAAAGCGTAAGGCTATAGCCTTTGCGTTTTTTCAAAATTTTGACATTTTTTGAAAATGCTCAAAAATCCTCAAAACGATGAAAAACGGCATGCTGTGCAAGACCGTAAGGCTATAGGCTTGCATTTTGCCAGATTTCGTAATTTTTCGAAAATCTTCAAAAATCCTCAAAATCACGAAAAAGCGTAAGGCTATAGCCTTTGCGTTTTTTCAAAAATTTTGACATTTTTCGAAAATGCTCAAAAATCCTTAAAACGATGAAAAACGGAATGCTGTGCAAGACCGTAAGGCTATAGGCTTGCATTTTGCCAGATTTCGTCGTTTTTCGAAAATCTTCAAAAATCCTCAAAATCACGAAAAAGCGTAAGGCTATAGCCTTTGCGTTTTTTCAAAATTTCGACATTTTTCGAAAATGCTCAAAAATCCTCAAAACGATGAAAAACGGCATGCTGTGCAAGACCGTAACGCTATAGGCTTGCATTTTGCCAGATTTTGTCGTTTTTCGAAAATCTTCAAAAATCCTCAAAATCACGAAAAAGCATAAGGCTATAGCCTTTGCGTTTTTTCAAAATTTCGACATTTTTCGAAAATGCTCAAAAATTCTCAAAACGATGAAAAACGGCCTGCTGTGCAAGACCGTAAGGCTATAGGCTTGCATTTTGCCAGATTTTGTCGTTTTTCGAAGATCTTCAAAAATCCTCAAAATCACGAAAAAGCGTAAGGCTATAGCCTTTGCGTTTTTTCAAAATTTCGACATTTTTCGAAAATGCTCAAAAATCCTCAAAACGATGAAAAACGGCATGCTGTGAAAGACCGTAAGGCTATAGGCTTGCATTTTGCCAGATTTTGTCGTTTTTCGAAAATCTTCAAAAATCCTCAAAATCATGAAAAAGCGTAAGGCTATAGCCTTTGCGTTTTTTAGAAATTTTGACATTTTTCGAAAATGCTCAAAAATCCTTAAAACGATGAAAAACGGAATGCTGTGCAAGACCGTAAGGCTATAGGCTTGCATTTTGCCAGATTTCGTCGTTTTTCGAAAATCTTCAAAAATCCTCAAAATCACGAAAAAGCGTAAGGCTATAGCCTTTGCGTTTTTTCAAAATTTCGACATTTTTTGAAAATGCTAAAAAATCCTCAAAACGATGAAAAACGGCATGCTGTGCAAGACCGTAAGGCTATAGGCTTGCATTTTGCCAGATTTCTTCTTTTTTCGAAAATCTTCAAAAATCCTCAAAAACACGAAAAAGCGTAAGGCTATAGCCTTTGCGTTTTTTCAAAATTTCGACATTTTTTGAAAATGCTCAAAAATCCTCAAAACGATGAAAAACGGCATGCTGTGCAAGACCGTAAGGCTATAGGCTTGCATTTTGCCAGATTTCGTCGTTTTCAAAAATCTTCAAAAATCCTCAAAATCACGAAAAAACGTAAGGCTATAGCCTTTGCGTTTTTTCAAAATTTTGACATTTTTCGAAAAGGCTCAAAAATCCTTAGAATGATGAAAAACGGAATGCTGTGCAAGACCGTAAGGCTATAGGCTTGCATTTTGCCAGATTTCGTCGTTTTTCGAAAATCTTCAAAAATCCTCAAAATCACGAAAAAGCGTGAGGCTATAGCCTTTGCGTTTTTTCAAAATTTTGACATTTTTCGAAAATGCTCAAAAATCCTTAAAACGATGAAAAACGGAATGCTGTGCAAGACCGTAAGGCTATAGGCTTGCATTTTGCCAGATTTTGTCGTTTTTCGAAAATCTTCAAAAATCCTCAAAATCACGAAAAAGCGTAAGGCTATAGCTTTTGCGTTTTTTCAAAATTTCGACATTTTTTGAAAATGCTCAAAACTCCTCAAAACGATGAAAAACGGCATGCTGTGCAAGACCGTAAGGCTATAGGCTTGCATTTTGCCAGATTTTGTCGTTTTTTCGAAAATCTTCAAAAATCCTCAAAATCACGAAAAAGCGTAAGGCTATAGCCTTTGCGTTTTTTCAAAATTTCAACATTTTTCGAAAATGCTCAAAAATCCTCAAAACGATGAAAAACGGCATGCTGTGCAAGACCGTAAGGCTATAGGCTCGCATTTTGCCAGATTTCGTCGTTTTTCGAAAATCTTCAAAAATCCTCAAAATCACGAAAAAGCGTAAGGCTATAGCCTTTGCGTTTTTTCAAAATTTCGACATTTTTCGAAAATGCTCAAAAATCCTCAAAACGATGAAAAACGGCATGCTGTGCAAGACCGTAAGGCTATAGGCTTGCATTTTGCCAGATTTCGTCGTTTTTCGAAAATCTTCAAAAATCCTCAAAATCACGAAAAAGCGTAAGGCTATAGCCTTTGCGTTTTTTTCAAAAATTTTGACATTTTTCGAAAATGCTCAAAAATCCTTAACCCTCGCGGTCCCCCGGGCGGGTCGTTTACACCCGGCTGGAAAAGACTGGGGTCGAAAAGACCTACTTCGCAGGACGCCTCGGAGGAGGAGGAGGAGGAGGAGGAGGAGGAGGAGGAGAGGCCCGTGCCCCGCAGGCGCGGCCGCCCGCCGGGGCGAAGGGGGGAGAAAGAAGCGAACGCGGCGGGGTCCAAAAGACCCACTTCGCAGGACACCTCGGAGGAGGAGGAGAAGGAGGAGGAGGAGGAGGAGGAGAGGCCCGTGCCCCGCAGGCGCGGCCGCCCGCCGGGGCGAAGGGGGGAGAAAGAAGCGAACGCGGCGGGGTCCAAAAGACCCACTTCGCAGGACGCCTCGGAGGAGGAGAAGGAGGATGAGGAGCAGGAGGTGAGGCCCGCGCCCCGCCGGCGAGGCCGGCCCCCAAAAACGAAACAAAGAGACAAAGAGGCGAACGCGGCGGGGTCCAAAAGACCCACGGGGTCCAAAAGACCCACTTCGCAGGACGCCTCGGA